>JAYXIM010039842.1:0-600000 GCA_037575425.1 Anastrepha fraterculus
TGTGAGAATAGATTTATTAACAATTAAAATTATAAAATGTAGGAATTTGAATTCAAAAGCAAATAATATTGTACAGTGAGTAATTTAAAGAAAGTTAATGTAATTAATGTTCTGATCTACGGCACATTATCGTTCTCCACGTTTATACTACGTCTGTTCTGCTCGACGGTCTTCTAACGACTACCACACTCGGTCATCCATGTTACTCGTCTGCCTCAGGCGAGTCCTCGGCATTAATCTCGTTCCAGTTGTCGTCGTCGGATTCCACCCATAGTTTCATTTTATCCGCGCTAGTATTAGTAATTTTTGGCCCTTCATTATCGCCAACTTTCTTCACATCGTAGCGATCAAAGCCCTTAACAGCTGTGACTTCATATGGACCAAGAAATTTCGGCCTTATTTTCAGTCCTGTACCAAACTGAACTCTTTCTATGGCAACAAGATCACCAACTTTAAAGCTCACAGACTTTTTACGACGTTTGTTGTAGTTCTTAGAATTTTCCTCTTGAATCTCAGTTATCGCCCTTTTAGCTTCATTACGAAGTTCCACCCTGTCATCATTGAAGTGCTCGATTATGGCTTCTTCGATTATTTCATTAAGTCGTAAGTTTCTGCCAGTATTCATCTTCGTGCCAATCATTAATTGGAATGGAGTCATCTTTATGGATCTGTGGTATGTTGAATTGATGATTCTTTGAACATGTTTTACATGTTTAAACCACTGTTCTGGATTATCCATTGAAACCTTGGTAAGAGCAGATATGACCACGGAGTGCAGGCGCTCAATCTGTCCATTTCCTCGGGGAACACCAGTAGTTACATGATGCAGTTCAATACCGTGTTCTGTACAAAAGTTTTTAAAACCAAGCGCTATGAAAGCGCCTCCTCGATCAGCTACTATATGTTGTGGGTACCCAAACGTTTCGGCGACTACTTCCATCTTCTGGACAACTTCATCGCAAGACAGCGTCTTTGTGGGGAAAAGCCAACAAAACTTAGTAAAGCCATCGATCAGTGCCAAAATATATCGATAACTCTTTTTGGTGTCGTGAAGTGGTCCCAAATGGTCAACGTGAAATGTGGTTAACGGTAGGTCGCCTTTCGGTATAGGATTCAGAAATCCTTCTGCTTTGCCACGTTTTCTGTCAGCTAAAATACATCTAATACAGCTAGCAATACATCGTTTTATACGGTACTCGAGATCGGGGATAAACAGTTCATTGGATAGCGACTCTTTCATCTTTTGGACCTGAAAATGACCATTTTCGTGTGTTTGACGTATCACCGTAGCGGCCATAGTCTCTGGAACGACATAAAGAATATTATTATTGACTTCTTTACATAACATACCATGATGCATAACAAAATCCTTGTATGGCCGTTGTTTCAAAATCTCTATAATTGCTTTTAAGCTCTCATCGTTATTCTGTGCCTCGCATAACCTTTTTAAAAAATCGTTGTCATCTTTCAAGTACATTACTACTGGGTTGCGACTCAGCGCGTCGACATGCCGCATTGCTGATGCAGCACGGTGCTCAACATAGAAGTCGAACTCTTCAAGTAACAGAAACCATCTGGCAACTCGTGTGGTTAAGTCCCTTTTTTGCATAGTACATTGGAACGCTTTACAATCAGTCACTACTTTGAAACGATGACCAAGTAAGTAAATTCTAAATTTTTTTACAGCTTCTATTACAGCTAGAACCTCAAGCTCATAGCTTGAATAATTCTTCTCTGCATCTGTAGTGCATCTACTCATGTAAAATACAGGGTGCATTGTATTACTTTCACTGCTTCGTTGGAAAAGAACAGCACCGTAACCTATTTTACTTGCGTCCGTGTGCAATTCAGTCGGCACACCGTATCGAAATATCTGTAGCACTGGATTAGTCGTGAGTGCCCCTTTTAAATCTGTCAGCGCTGCTAACTCCGGTTTTCCAAAACCGATATACCCGCCTTTTTTAATTAGCTCCGTGAGCGGTCGAGCACGTACTGCGAAGTTCGGAATAAATTTCCGAAAATAGCCTGCAAGGCCGAGAAAACTTTGTAACTGCTTCACTGTACTTGGAATCGGAAAATTGATTACTGCCCTAGTTTTAGTGCTAGACGGCATAACAACTCCTTTGGAAATTCGATGTCCCAAATATTCAATTTCTTCACGCAAAAAACAACATTTGCTCCACTTAAAAATTAGTCCATTGGCAGCCGCTACATTTAATGTTCTCTTCAAATAATTTAAACCTTCCGTAATGGTACGTGAAGGAACCACAATATCGTCTATGTAAATTATTGCAATATTTTCTCTTATAAGGTCTCTAAAAATATAGTTAATATATTTTTGGAAAACGCTCGGTGAATTACAAAACCCGAATGGTGATTTTAAAAATTCATATTGTCCACCTTGTGTAACAAATGAGGTAAATTTTCGACTATTCTCGTCGACGGTAACATGGAAAAAGCCATTTTCCAAATCAAGTGTGCTAAAAAATGCAGCATCACCCAAGCGGTCAATCTGATCTTCAATAACAGGCAATGGATACCGATCTTTATGCACCTTCTTATTAATTGCTCGGTAGTCGATGCATAGCCGATAACTATCATCTTTTTTCTTCACTAGCACTACTTGACTTGCATAATCGGATACACTTTCCCGTATAATGCCCGCTTTAAGCCAACTTTCAACTTGGTCGTCGATTATTTTACGTTCGGTTGGTGGGAATCTTCTCGGAGGACGGTAAATTGGTTCATTATCCATTAAACAAATTTTCAATGTAATTGGTGATTCTTCTGGAATTTGCGGTTTATAGTTACAAACCAACTGCTGAAGTTCATTGCGTACATCGGGATTTTGCACGGAAACGTCTGCATTAATTTGACTATCTTCGAATATTTCATCCTCGATATGAGCAAGAAAACAACCAGCCGAAGTATCAGTATCGTCCACCTGCGCACGTAAATTTTCCGCCATTTTACTTATGGTTACTTTACCGTTGCTAATATTGACAACTGCTTCCTTTAAAAGATTCATGCCTATAATTAAATCAGGATTAACAAAACTGTTATCTACAATGCAAAATTCAATATCATTAAATGAAACACCGTTGATGCAAACGTCGGCTCTGCAAAGGCCATCGGTGACAATGTTTGCTCCAATTCCAGTCAGTGAGCAGCGTGAAGACTTAGAAATTGTATGCGGGCGAACCTTGTGAACGCAGCTCTTCTTAATAACACAGACATCGCTTCCAGTGTCGATCAAACCAATTACTGTAACTCCATTAATCATAACTGGACAGTAAGAAGTACCGGCATTTCGCACCCAGTTTGTCGACGCTTTGACCATTGGACAATTTGGCCGTTTGTGACCGAACCCGTTACAGCCGAAACATTTCGGTCCTTTTGCTCTGTCTGGACAGTTATGAAATTCGTGATCAGAAGATCCACAGTTAAAGCAGTGTCGTGACTTGCTATCTCTTTTCTCAACTTTTTTATAACGGTCGTCATCACTCATACCCCGCAACGAAACGCTGTCCTTTTTCATTTGTTCGTAGGTGCTCAATTTTTCCTTAAATTCCACAGTAGTCTTTGCTCCATATAAAACAGCTTTATTGAAGGTCGTGTCCTTTATGCCATCTATAACGTATCGAAATATTGATTCAGAGTCTACTTGTGCTTGGCTTCCAATATCAATCATGCGGTATAAATATTCGCGATAAGTTTCACTACTTCTCTTAATTTCTTCCCGAAGTTTCTTATGTACATCACAGCTAGATAGCTTATCTTGGAATTCTGCCGTTAATGCCGCTTTGAGTTGTTGGTATGAAACTGGTTTAACCTCGCACTCAACAAAAAGTTTTGCTGCACCCGAAAGGGATTTTTTCATAAAAACGTATTTTTGGAGTTCACTCCATTGAAATGCTTTTGCATAGGATTCGAATTCGCTTATCCACGTATGCACATTAATTGTGTTAGCACCGGAAAATTTTCTTATAATGCTCTCAACATCGGTGACATTAAATTTGGAGCCACTATTCTCGTCAACATCTACCGACACTTGCCTTCTATCTTCCACGTCTACGGATAATTCGCTTCTTTGCAAATGTCTTTTTTGTTTAGAACTCATATTTAATACCGATGTGTTTTTTATATTACTAAAATATATTTATAAAATTTTCAGGCAATCACTTCTTTTTGACAATCGTTGAACAACAAAACAATGCTCTTAACAGCGCGCAACTCGTCGGTTTATGAATTCTTTTCGTTTTCTTTCCTTATGTTCCGCCTGCTGATTACTAGTGAGTGTTTGTTGCTATTTGATTCGTATGACTTTTTGATTTATTTGCTTAAGTTGTGTTCGGATCCCGGTTGAGCCCCCATGTGAGAATAGATTTATTAACAATTAAAATTATAAAATGTAGGAATTTGAATTCAAAAGCAAATAATATTGTACAGTGAGTAATTTAAAGAAAGTTAATGTAATTAATGTTCTGATCTACGGCACATTATCGTTCTCCACGTTTATACTACGTCTGTTCTGCTCGACGGTCTTCTAACGACTACCACATGTATATGTGTGTATGCCATTATAGTATTAGTTTGATTATGTATTTATGCTTTTGTTTACTTTTCTTTATAATTTGTTTTTTTTTTTTTCAATTAATAGAATAGAAAATACTGCAGATTTATATATATATATATATATATATTGTATATATTTTTATTTCATTATTTTTTATTTTTTTCAATACCCCATATTTGGTTTTCTTTTATGAAACTTCATAAATGCAACCGGCAATGTAATGCATGCAAATACAATACAATAAATACAAATCCAGTTTTGCTTTTATTGCTTCTAAATGAAAATTTTAATTTTGATTTTTTTTTGTTTTTTTTTTTGTTTTTTTTTTAAGAATATAAACATTACGTTTTTTCGATTAGAATTAGATTTAGAAATAGACATTTGGCTTATCACGCAAGTTGTGATCTTTCCGATTTCGTTTTTTTTTTGCCAAGAAACCAAGATACGAGTACATGTATGTATGTATGTACAAGTATGCGAGTGTGACGCTTATTAATTAGAGTTTAGGTTTGCTCGTAAATTAGCAAATTGATGAAAAAATGCGTGAATTTCGAAATTTCACGCATACATACAGCTTTGTGCAACTAATTAGAAACGACCCATGGAAAAGTGTATTAGAATTCGAACATTTAAACTAAATCAAGTAGACCACGACTTTTCTGCGAATCATTAAGCAAATATTTTTCGCTACCAGAACAAAATTAAGATGAAATGGCGGAACGTGAGAAAAGTTTCTTTCAGAAAGAATCAAATAATGGCCCTCTAAAGACAATAAACGAAATAAGAGCGGCTAGTTTCGGGCACAATTGCGGCAGAGAGTTTGTAAACGCTATTAACACGTTGGGTGCCATAAACACCGTCGGCGATGGATACTTCGCATGCACAGCTAAACTCAGACATGATTATTTCTTGTGATGTACTTAAACTTTTGCTCACATACATAAATAACTCACCTCAAACTTTTTATAATATTCGCAATATTGCTGCATTTTTTCGTTAACTCTTATAGAAATTTCGTATAATCGTACCGTATAACAAAAACCATATAAATCAAAATTCTAACCTTTTCAGAAAACTGACAAATATTTAACAAATTTCAAAAAAATTGCATAAACATTTTGAACTTTTTATCAGTATCTTTAGAAAACTTCTGGGTTTGTAATAGTATAGCCCATTCAATTTTAGTAGTTATAACAAAGAGCAAGTTTGAAGTTGCACAAAAATCGCGTTGATTTTTCACAATTTTTTTTTTTTTGTGTATAAAAAAATGTTCAACTTTTTTCCATATAAACAACTTGCGAACTTGTGCTAGCAAAATTAGCAATTTTAAAGAATAATGCTAAAATTGGAGTTCTACAACTAATCATAATTATGAGTCTGGACAATGAAAATTGTATATAGAAATCTGGCGGCACTCAACGTCCTCTGAGGGACGAAATTCCCGCGAAATGAGCAATTTCTCCCTGCGAGGAATAAAACAATCGCTTGGGAATCGCAAGCGTTCTCCGACGGTTAAGAATAGGAAACAACTTCTGTTGCCAATTGAAACGAAAGTCAGTAGAATTTCAACTTCTAATTAAGCGTACTCAAGCCGACCAAAAAACCAGTAGCTTTGATCCAAAGCGTTCGGCAAGCCAATGCACCTGAACGCCTGCCATAATCTCAACTCTGCCGTCAATGTGATGATCCTAAAAACTATTGCGTTTTCCTTTATATAAAAGTACTGCAGTCCAATCCCAGAACAGATACCTGATGGTTTCTGGCTTTTTTACAAGTCATTGTTGGAAACCCCTCGTCGTTCTGCGCGTCTCATTTGAAGTATATGGTCTATAAGTAGCCCCATGGCTATGGATAGTGCTATTCTACAATATTTGGCGTGCGTGGCTATAGCAAGGTTATTAAGGTTTGCTCTTTTCTACTCATGCCGCTGGTGTGTTTCCACTTCGTATGCGCTTCTTTTAGGAATAATTCTCTAATCAGACCAACTGGCATAGGTACCTTAACTATTCTAGGCTGGTGAAAGTGACACAAAAGAGAAATTTCTTGCAAGCTCGCCTGTCGTCTCATTACCTGAATTATTACAGTGACCTGTACACCTAGTAAAAGATGATTCACTGCATTTCCGAAATAATCGTGCCTTGAGAGCAGCTTTCCTATCTGAGTGCATGCTATGAGTAGTTTCTTAATAACTCTTAAAAGTATCTTGTAATGCACAAGAATTGAAAATCACAACAGTCATCGCCGCTGACTCTATTCTCTACTAACTTACATCCATCAGTATTGAATCGAATGGAGTCATTGGATCATGGGACTTCTTTAGTCCATGATTCTCTACTCTCTGACACTTCTTGTAAGAGGTAATAACTGGCAAGCAGTAGTCCATTGTGCATTGGTAGATTTTTATTTACAAGTATTGGTGTATGACCACTCTGAGTTGCTTTCCAGTTTTTAAGTTTTGTTGGATTTGGGTAGCACTTGTCGTACGTTGTATCTTCATTGAATATATTATATAAAAAATATGTCTAGTAAAATGGAATAATTGGAGGTTTTCACTTCAACCTAAATGTATTTTCTACCTGTATATCTAAAAAAGTATTTCAATCACTATAAATTCCACAGAAGATGTAGACCAGACATAGATAAAAAATATTTTACAAACTAAAATAGGACAAGAAAGTGAAAAGTTGTACAAGGTGAAGTCCAAAATAAACAAGAATGGTGTCCTAAAAAATGTTTCTGATGGCGCCATCTTTTTAATGAGTTAGTGCGTTGGATTTTACATCCCTAGCTGAGTTCCAGTGAAAGCTTGGTGACATTCGGTTCAGTAGACGCAATACTAGAGGGTCAGTATGTTTGTGGCATCGGTACAAAAATGAGTTTCGAACAAAGAGCTAATATCAAATTTGGTTTTAAAATCGGTAAAACGTTTACTGAAACATTTGAATTGATGAAAAAAGTTTATGGCATTCATGAGTGGTTTTCACGTTTCAGTGATGGTTGTGAGAACATAAATGACAATGAACATATGGACCGCGCAAAATCAGTAATCATCGAAAACTCTATCCAAATTATTCGTAAATTTATCAAAAATTAACCGAAGTCATCGTTGAAATCATGGAATCGGAGTTGAATTTCTCCAAAACATCGATTTATCGCATTTTAACTGATCATTTGGGCTTACGAAATGTCTGTGCACCTTTCATTCCACATAAGTTAACTGAGGACCAAAAATTGCTCAGAATTCAACATTCTAAAGACCTCATTAAAGAGGCGAGAAGAGAACTTCCTTTACAATATTGTGACTGGTGATGAAACGTGGTGTTTCCAACATGCACCTGAAAATAAGCGTCAAAGTGCCCCAGACGAGCCATCACCCGGAAAATCGCGTTTAGAAAAGTCAAAAATCAAGTCGATGCGGTTTTCTTTAAGAATCCAAGGGAATTGTCCATAAGGAGTTCATGCGAATGGGCCAAAAAGTCAATGTAATTTTCTATCTTCACGTTTTGAAGCGTTAGTTGTATCGCATTCGTCGAATTCGCCCTGAATACCACGAAGGAGGAAGCTGGCGCTTATTGCATGATAATGCACCATCTCATCGAACCACTCTTGTGACTGATTTTTTGACTAGAAATCGCATTTTAACCATCAATCACTCACCTTATTCGCCTGATATGGTTTGCTATGACTTCTACCTATTCGAAAAAATTGCATTTGACTACGGGAAAACATTTTGCGTCCGTAGGGGCCGTCCAAAAGGCTTGTACCGACATCATGAAGGGCATTTCGGTCAATAACCTGAAACACTCTTTCGAAAAACTTTTAAACCGCGCAAAAGAGTGTATCGAGGCCATATGGGACTATTTTGAATAAATAAACTCGAAGTTATCAGAACAAAGTTCCTGTCGTTTCTATTTTAGCTCAGTCTCGTTTATTTTGGACTTCACCTTGTACTTTGAGACACTCAAACGACACTAAAAATATTTCATGGTGTTAAAAAAATAATTTTTGCAATTAAAACGCGATTAGTCAAAATCTGTACGCTTAAAAATGTCAATAGATTCTGAAAGGAAACAAAGATTTCCTTTAAGTTTTTATCATGAAAGAAAGGATATTTATTATGCTTTAATGAGCGTGATAAAAAAAATATAGTTCCGGTTGTGCAATAAAAAAATTATTTATTGATTTCGTGAGCCTTTAAACATCATATCTGGTAACTTGGGCGGCATATTTGTTCGATTTAAACAACACTGTTTCATTTGCCTTAAAATGCCTCCACTCCTCTTCAACTTGGCTTTCACAATCGCCCAAAATTTCTCCATAGGACGGAGCTGGACACAATTAGGTGGATTCATATTGTTAGGGATGTGGATGTGATTCATTCATTCACAATGTCAGCCTAGAAATCCAACGTAGGCCTCCTAGGCGTCGGAAAGATCAGATGGAGAAGAACTTGGCTTCACTTGGTGTGCCCAACTGGCGCCGGTTAGCACGAGAAAGAAACGACTGGCGCGCTTTGTTAAACTCGGCCAAAATCACGTAAGTGGTTATCGCGCCAATTAAGAAGAAGAAGATGTGGTTCATTATTTAGTTATCATTTCATGATTGCTGTAAATTTGGGATGCCATTGGACGATAATACAAATACCCTGCTTTTCGGGGCACAGCTGCATATTGCTTGACTGACCATAACATTTTCCACATTCATCTGATTTTTTATATTTAAATTTTGACGAAGCTTTTCCGCGTTTATGTGTGACACAGATTTTGGCAATAAATGAAATGAAATGAAATGTGTGACACAGAATTTTTGGCCAGGCAGTTGGTTAAAATCTAGTTTGACATATATTTCATTCTCGATAATAATAAAGATTTCAAATTTTATTCAGACTTTGTTGCAAAAAAGTCCAGCGCATTGATTATTTTTTTGTTTTTTTGCTACTTAGTCCATCTTTTAAGTGTACCTATTCGATGGGATGTGCTTCTGCCTTTTCTACCTAAATTTCTTAAAAACAATACAGGGCTTTCTGTGATGCGAAGATTTCAACAGATTCATGCTTCATAAGCCGGGATATCCCGAAAGCATGCGGTGCTACAGCGATTCTGAGTTCAGATTCGGGTTCCGTAAGTGTAGTCAGATTCTTGATTTAGAATTTATTGTTTTCTTTTCTTTTACAGTGAAGGTATAAGTGTTGTGATTTTTTTGACGATTTATTCCACCCTCTCAAGTCAGATACGTTAAACACCTCCCTCTAACGCGATCGTTGCTAATTAGTTGCAAGAAGATCATTTCATCTTCATCTGCTGTAATAAATATCGCACTAATGCTTAAAAGTGTGTGTGTGTGTGTGTGTGTGTGTGTGTAAGAGAGTAATACGTATGTATGTAAATATAAGTTTAATTTTTGCTTAATTATATCGCCAAATATACATACTATATATATATACTAAAATACATATGCAAGGATAGTTGAGTTGTATGTAAGCACATACTTACATACAAACTTTACACAAAGTCAAGTACGAGCTTACACATACTTGTTAGTGCATATGCATGTAGCGTGTAAGCGCACTCTAGTAATCTCGCCTAATCAAAGTTTTCGAACCATTAACTTTTCAATCCTACACTAAAAACACTTAAATGTCAAGAGATCAATTTGTTTGTTTGTATATTTCTTTCCTTGTGTAAATTTATGTAGCTTCGAGAGCTGGTATGTAGGGTTCGTTTAGATTCGAGATTATACCTACCAAATTTTTCGTCTCATCTTATTTAGAAATGAACTACTTTAGCATATAGAAATTAGCGATTTTGAGAGCGTATTTTCCAAGAATATTGAAAGTCGTAAAAATCCATTTGTTTATTGTAGTAAAATAGCAATAAAAAATGTAGCAGGAGGCTGGATTGTACATTTGTATGTACATATGTGGATAGGCAATAAAAGCGATTAAAAGCAGCATAATACACTAGGCTATTTTAAAAAGTGACGTGTTTTTTAAGCTACAGGCACTCAATGTGCAGAGCCACAAATTTGGAATGTGCGTCGTGAATTTTTTCTGAACAAATGGGCACCATTGTGCCTAAAATGCTCTCGGATGTTCCTAATCTCCGTTGGCTCAAGAAACGTAATGTTTAGACGGCGTTAAACCGTATGGGCCGAATATATAAAACAAGTTGATTTTAAGAGACTTAGAGGAGGCGGTTAGTGCCATCAAAGATATTGTCAAATGCAGTGCATATATTGAGTACAGATAATACATATGTAAGAGCTTGAGCGTAATTGTGCCGTGTCACTCGGATCTCATCTTCGTCTGCAGTTTGATAGTTTAGGGATATATTAATTGACTCTTGGTGAATTTCGTTTAAAACCTGTCAGTTGTCCATTGAGTCTTTGGACTGCTGTACGTACTATCTGACCTCAAAGGCAAGCGCAGAAATGCTTTCGGACATGTCTGTAAAGTGGCTCAGCTTCTGTCGGCCGTCCACTATTGCTGTATTCTTTTACAACCGACCTGCAAAAAGATGCCCGAAATCGGTTATATTTTACATTTAGTTACAGTTGTGCCACTTGGTTAACTTTTATTCGTGTATCCAGCTGTTGGACGTCTCGTTTCAATCAAGGCAAATCCAGAGGTGATAGCAGTAGTACAAAACCCAAATTTGGATTTTTTTATCAAAATTTCTACCAAAATGTAAACAAACCAACAAAAGAACAACAAAAAAGCAAATGACTTTGACATTGAAACAAGCAAATCAACTATTCCACTGCTGTTATCTAATATGGATGTGCCTGTGTTTTAAGTGCGTATCCAGCAGTTTGACGTTTACCTGGAATTTCCCAAGTACTTTCCACCGGCTTATTCCCAAGCACTTTCAAGCCGGTTATATCAACTCGAGTAGGATATTTTGAGTTTTTGATTCCCACGTAACTTATTAACTTTCCTAGTCGGATGCAAAACAGAATACAGCTAATGATCGTTTCCACGACAGTCGGTTCTACGTTACCGAAACGACCCGGATTTATATCCGGCCAAGGACTGTCACTCCAGCAGCATTCCCCGTATGGAGTATGGGGAATGTTTATGCTGCTACAACAACTACAACAACAGCTAATGATGATCACTGCGATAGCATTCATTGGTAATTATTTGCAAAGCATTGACTTATGAGCCTTGAGAGACAGACTAAGTTTTTAACTGTATACAGTGACGTTCAAAACAATAGCGGAGTGACATATTGAAAAGTTTGACTATTCATTTTTTATGATATATTTACATATTTTTATAAAAATGTGGTTGATACTACAACAAAAACCATATAGATCAAAGTTTCAAACTTGGTATATAATTTAACACGTTCACGCCGGCGGCCACCGGTGGTACACGCCGCCCCATGAAGCAATCTTGTGCGGGCCACCGGTGGTACGCGCCGGCGTGAACGTGTTAAAAAAAATTGCAAAGTTTTTGTTATATAATTATATGGTTATTCTGTAGTATATAATTTTATAAAAATGATAATAATAAAAACTTAAAAAAAATAAAATAATTTAATCTAAACAGTTATAATGGCTCAATTTTAACTCATTTCAGAAACTCTTGGCTGCGTCTGGTCAACCGAAATATCGACAAATAAATAAAAGAAAAGGTCTTGAACCCACAAAATAAAAATTCGAAAATAAAAAAATTAATAAATAGTGAAAACTTCGCAGTATGTCACGCTACTACGATTTTGACCGCCACTCAGTCAGTTCCGAGTGCGGCGCTCTGATGGGTATGTAGGTTCATACACTCTGTTCAAGAGTTCATAAGGGTGCTACGTAGTTCAGAATCGACCTCCGATCAACTTATACATTGTCAATGACATTTATATTCCTCGGGTAAGCACGAAGTACTACCTGGTGGAGTCTGTGCTAGCACGCGAGGAGAAAGTGTCGGATTATTACCAGCCAAAATTAATGCACGGTGCGACCGCGCACGCAATAGTAGGCATATTTTTTTGCGGTTTCTTGCAGTGAAGCGGTCAGAAATTGCGCTGTGATAACAATTTACTTTCGAACAAAATTAATCTTGGTCATAGATGGGCCTACTAATTGCGCAGCCGGCAGCAGATGGAGTCAAGAAAACACGCGCTTGTGGCTTTGAGAACTCGAAATCCTCTTATTAAATACTTTTAGAACTTATGCGACCAGTGCCTGTAGTTCAGTGCTGACTTTCAAAATTAGATTTTGTTACATAATGGGCTGCTTTACTACCAACTGTACAGTATAAGGCCGTTTCACAATCAAGTTTGCTCACAATCAAATCGAAAAGAGCTAATACTATTTACTATGTAGGTATTTATGTATTTATGTATGTATGCTTATAATTTCTATTTATAAATGCTTGTTAGGCATTTCAACATTTAACTTTG
The DNA here is from genome assembly GCA_037575425.1 of Anastrepha fraterculus. Lineage (NCBI taxonomy): Eukaryota > Metazoa > Arthropoda > Insecta > Diptera > Tephritidae > Anastrepha > Anastrepha fraterculus. Next base: position 12,979 of record JAYXIM010039842.1, read on the forward strand.
TTTCTCAATTTTAGTACAATATTTTTGATTTGTTAATTTGTTTTTCAATTGTTTGTGTGCATGTGTGTGTGTGGCAACGAACCTGCGATTTTCATATACATTTTTAGTTTATTTAATTTCGGAAGATTTATGAATTCAAAACAAAATTATTTTAACCAGGTTTTGAATAAGAAGATAATCGTTAAGTAAATGAAAAATTTTCATAAGGGTCTAAAGTTCTAAAGTGAAAAAGCGCCAGCGGGTGATAATGTGTAGGCCGCATAATTTTTGTCACCAGTGTATAAATGTCGATTTCGAATGTTATTTGAAATTGGTTGTAGCTACAGGGTGCTTCAAGAAAAGGTTTCTCTCGCTTTAAATGCTGGAAACGAGGTATTATTTTCTTTTTTTGATTCGTGGTATATCTTTTTATACCCAGTGCAGTATTTTTTGTTTTAAGAAAACTTTTTTTTACCATAATTGTGGCCATATGAATTAGCGCACATTTCACTAATATTGTACCGCATACAACCGGTTTAAAACCCAAAAAATAAGCTCTAAAAAATTCAAAAGGATACAAATAGTTGGCGTTATTTTTATATGTAAGTATATTAAGTTAGGTAGAGATTTTTAAATTTTGTTTTTTGTTTTTTCGTCTGTATTTGAGGAACCTGTCCGTCATGTGGAATACAGAAATATTTTTTTTTTTTTGGTTCTTGCCTTCTTTTCTCAATTCTCTTCGTGATTATCCTTTGAATATCACTCAATCTTAATTGTGTTCAAAATTTTATTGTTTTTTCGGAGCTACTTAGCTCTTGCGTTATAAAAAGAAATACATATGTATGTATGTATGTATGTAAATGCAAAAGTAATATTTTTTCGTAAAAATTTCATTAAGCTATTGATTGTTGCGCATAAAAAGTCTGCATAAAAGTTGTTTTGCGTTAGGGAACTTTTCACTTTGTATTTCTGTATGATGTAAATTTACATATTTGTGAATTATTGTTTGGATGTTTGCGTGCGAAACCGCGCATTCGAGTTGAGGGTGAGAAAATACAAAAACGAGAAAACCTTACGAAAAATGTTGCGCGTAAATATGTATGTGTGTATGTATGTATTTACGTATGTGTGTTTGTGAGTGGTGCAGAAAATAATTACTCTCGATAAGGCACTCCCTATGTTAAGAATTATCTGCGCTGTAAATATTTTGTCAATGAACCTTTGGGCAACAATTCCCACAACAGACATATACCGAACGTCCGACATAGCGCCGTTGTGACGCCAGTTGCGAACGTTTTGTTTCTTAATTAAAAATATTTCAATTCAAAATCGCGTAGTCTTGAACTCCTACCAACAATTATACAAATGAGTATTCGTAAACCTGAAAAGCAACAGCTGTTTCTGCTGGCTCAACGTGGTCGAGGTTACGACTTTTTCTGCTTACAACACTGAAATTCTGCTTATTTCTAATTCAATTCTTTTCATTTTACTTCTTTCAATTCTTGTCTCTCTTTCTTTGCATGTTTGCGTTAATGCTCATCCGTTAGATTACCAAAAAGTAAATTGAAAAAATATCTCAGCATTCTTCTTAGTTATGGAGCTGGACTTGGTGGAATGTGAGGTATGAATTCGGTGCGAAAAGCGAATTCATCGCTATCGCTGGAAGAACTGTCACTGGTGTAAGTCGGATCGCCGGGTCCACCGCCACCACCGCTTCCGCCGCCCAAACCAAGACCAAGACCGACCCCAGCAGTTGCGCTGCTAACCCGCATGCTGCCCAAAAACGCATTATGGGACTGATGCTTGGACGACGACTTTCCTTGCTGGCGTTGTTGCTGTTGTTGCTGCTGTCTCCACAACAGCTCATTCTGTTTCACCGTTGAGGCATGTATCTTCTCTGGCCAGTGAAATTCCATTAGTTGCTTACCGCTACCCAAATTCCCTTGAGCTGTCGTAACTGTGCCGCCCGTTACCACCTTCTGTGGTGCTGCGGTATTCAATAGTGGCAATGGTGGTAGCGGCAACGATTTAGGCGGTGATGGATGCGCGCGGTTGCGCTCCTCGGGCGATGAGTTTGCAAAATTCGAAGTGGGACTTTTGCCAGTCAAACGACTGACATCGAATTCGTGGAAGACAGCGTTGCGCGCACTAATGCCGCTGAGAGCGCTGAAATTCCGTTCTCCTGCGCCACCCATGACTGGGTTGGTTACACCACCACCACCACTGTACGGTGGTGCCGATGATGTTGCCGAGGACGAACCTGATCCAGAGCCACCGGCACCGCCGCTTATACCCAAACCCATGCCAATGCTGCTGTTGCCAGCACAGTCATTACCGCCATTCAAATCAAAACCTTTCATTGCGGCCGCAACTCCACCATAATTATTACCCGGTCCGCGCCCGCCACCGAAATCATATATGCGATCTTCGTAGGCAAATTGCTCCTCCAGCTGACGACTGTAGTGGTGCGACACGCTTCGCGTGCCGTAATTGTAGTGCGGCGCCGATTTTATGCTCACATTTGAGCCGTACAATTTTTTCTGTGTTGTCGTGGCTAACTCCGATGCATCATCGTCATGCCAACCGGGCGTTAATAAATTATGTGTAACACCGCTACTGCCACCAGCCGCTCGCCGACGCCGATATAGTGATGAAACGCGTGTCCGTATGTCGCACTCAGAACGCGCAATACTAGGATTGCAATCGCTGACCGGTTCATCATCGCTTGAGGAGCTCGAATTCAATATTATGGGATTGTAACTGAGACGTCGCAAAGTACGTGCGCGAATCGAACGCGGCTTATAAGAGGAAGCACTGCGCGTATGCGGTTTATTTGACGTCCGACTACTCATAGCCGAATGCGTTGAGCGGCGTTTCAAACGCTGTTGTGGTTCGGACAGCACAGGCGAAATTGGATTAATAGGATTTTCAGTGAAAGACATGGAGCGCTGACGATGGGCGCTTTGAGTATACTGCTCTGCATCGCCAACGCCTAAACCGCATGCGCCCTTCATCAGATTGCTAGAGTAAACAGACGTATTACTGGCATTGAGCGCGGCGGTTTTACTTGGCGAAGCGCAGTTGCCGTATTTTCCGGCGCCAAAGCGCTCGGAAGCGAGCATGTTGCTCTCGTCCTTCTGGCCCATGTAACTACTACTGCTGGTGCTAGGGCCCATCGTCACTGTATCTTTGGGGCTGTAGTAGTTCTCTTGCGGACTGTAACTTGATTTTTGGCTGCTGCGACGCGAAAGCGATATGTTTGTATCGCGCGAAGCGAACCCGGTATCTGGTGTGCTGGAGCGCTTGTCTTCGGCCATTTTCTGGTCCTGCATTAAATCACCAAGCACCGATTGCGCTTGCGCGTGGTTCTGTGTATTGATATACTGCAAATGCTTGTCCAAATGGCTGGTGGCAGCATTGAAGTCGAACATTGTCTGTACACCATTGCTGTAATTGTAAACGGCGGATTTGAGGCTGCCAGTGGCACTGCTGATTTCGTCCTCTATCGAAGAAACGATATTGGAGAACTGCTCGTTCAGCAGCGTCTCATCCGAGTCGGTTTTGTCCAACTCCGTGTAGGTGTGCATAAAATCGAGGTTAAGCGCTTTCAATGTGTTCTCTATGTCCATTATATTTTCGCTAATGCTTTTCTGATTGCGCGTCGAACGGTGCGATTGCGCATCAAGCGTAGAAATGGGCGGTGTGGTAATTTGAGTTATAGATGGCGGCGGATCCAAACTCAGCGGACGACTTAGAATTTCACGCGATTTTTCAAAGCAAAAATCCGAACTTTCTTTATCGAAAATCGGTATACGCAAATCGGGCCCATTCACATTTTTTATTTCACTTAAGGAGCGAAATCGCTTTTTTAACAAACCATTGAAAGTGGATTTTAAAGCAAAAAATGTCAAAACCAATTATAAAAACGGAGAATAAAAGCAATCAAATAAACCAAAAGAAAATGTGTTTTTAAATTAATGAGAGACATTAAGAGGAGAGAGAAGTATATATGTATGAATTTCGTTATTAGTAATTTAGCATAGATGGACAACAGATTGTGAGAAATCGCCCCGAAATTCTGGTGGAAAAAGCACTGTCCGAAAACGATTTTCAGAACATTTTCAAATTAATTTTCACCGAGTCATCTACCACATTCTCTTACTAACACCGTTATTTTGTAGCGATTCCTCACTAATCAACTCGTACAGATTTTCAAACCCAATTCCAAGTTGCCAGATTTAATAAATTTAGCACTTACCTGCAAGTCGGGTATGCTCTCCAGTTCCTCGGTGAAATTCTTTTTTTTCGAATATGGCGACAAAGATTTTTGAACTGCAGCATTAGCGCTCGCACTCCCACCTGCAGTTGAGCTTCCATTACTTGCTGACGCTTTGTCACTTGCACTACCACCACTACTCGTCAAGTGCGGAAAACGGAAACTGAATTTACGTTTTGGACTTTGAGTGGTGGACGTTGGCTCGGAAACTAAATCGTTCATGGATCTAAAAATAAAAAAGAAATGAAATGGAGTCAATTAGATTGGTTGGTAATTGCTCACCTCGCACTAATTTCATTTGCGATTTCAATTGCTTGATTCAGTATGCGTTCGTCTTTTACAGATATGGGTTTCACAGTGCCTGCTGACTTCTTTTTGGAGGAAGTACCAAACTTGTTTCCATTAGTATCGCCCGAACTTCCACTCTTGCCCACCAATTTCGATGTGATTTCCGCGAATTCGTTCTTTTTGTTCGTATGCTCGACATCAGATGACTTTGGTTGTGCCACGCTGGCGCTGGCGCTGGCACTCATTGAGCCAAACATCGAATTTATTTCATCCAACAGCGAAGGGCCAAAGTCTAACTTATCAGCTGTGATTTCATCATCAGAGATCTCATGGTATTCGTGTTGATCCTCGCTGCTGCCGCCATTCTTTCCTACTTCTCGCCATTGCGCTGCTCCGGCCGCAGCTATCTCGTCTTGAAAGCTTTGGCTATCCAGACCATAGTTGTTATTTTGCATGGCGTATGAGCTACCCACCAAAACTTCACCATGGTTTTTATGTGTAAAGGGATTAGTGAAAGATTTTGGTTGTGATTGCTGGCCAGGAAAGTCAAAAGACGGATGTGCCCCATTACCGGTGTTGAAATGTTTGGGTGTATTTTCAGTTGAAGATATAAATGTGGGATTCATTGAAGTGCCATGGCCCTCATCGGCGAAGTAGCCACTGGCGGTTTGTAATGAATCCGGGCTGGTTGGTGTTGGTGGCAATAAAAGCGGCGTTTGTTCGATATCCTCTGATGGCTTGTAAGGTGTGACAATTTGTCTTGGAACGTGATTATACTGTCAACATATGAAAAATTATATTGTATATGATTACAATTTTTAAGTGAAATGAAAATTAATCACATTTTGGGAATTGCCTAGGAAAGCGATGTCGCCAAATGAGTCACCATCAATGCCAACATGTCCAGTGTGCTTAAAATCGTTTTGTGGCTTTGAAATCATTTCCGTGCGCAATTTTCGCTTGCTAATTCGTTCAGTGGTGCGGCAAAATGAATCTCTAAGAGTAGTTAAAACATATTTGGGTCATAATTTTGAAAATAAATATAAAGATTTCACTTTTCATATTTACCTGTTAGCCGTCGGTAATCCCTCTAAATACGCAACAGTATTTGATGGATTGAAAAACCCCGTCTTGCCAGATGTAAGGACACCCTTCCAGAAGGGTGTGCCCGTATTACGATCAAGTACGGTTATGATATCGCCCTGCCGATACAATAAATGATCCTTTTTAGGCTCCAAACAATGCACAACCGCTTTTAATTGCTCAGGTTTCATATCGGGCAGCATCTCGTAAATCTCGCTGAACTTAGGACGTTTGGCAGGGTCATCCTGCCAGCATTTCATCATGAGCGTATAATACTCCTGAGGGCAGCAATCCGGTTGCTCGAGTCGCTGTAAAATTTATCTCGCCAAATGTAAATTGATTCGTTGCATATGAAATGTCTGCATTTGAAATGCTAACCTGATAATTTGGTGCATCTATTGCTTCAAGTATTTGCAACCCAGTAAGTGCTGCCCAAGGTTGAAATCCATAAGAAAACATTTCCCAAAGGCAAACTCCAAAGGCCCACGCGTCGGAAGAGTTGGTGAAACGCAAATAGTTTATGCATTCCGGTGCGCACCTGAGTGGAAATTTCGAAAAAACAAAATATAAAAATAATTTGAACGGTTTGTTTAGTTATAATTTAAAGTCTATTAATGATCTTACCAGGCGATGGGAAGCTTTAAGTTGATATTAAAATTAGTTTTATAATAATCCTTGCCAACACCTAACGCACGTGACAGTCCAAAATCGGAAATTTTGACCTTATCTTTGCTGAAGACTAAAATATTGCGGGCCGCCAAGTCTCTGAAATGAAATGCCGTCGGATCCATTGTACTAAAGAAACTGTTAATGGGAGTAGCCTTTACGCACCTGTGTATCAGTCGTTTATTTTCCAAATAACGCATACCGTTACAGATTTGTATTGCAAATTCACAAAGCGTTGGAATTGTAAGAAAGCTGATGCGCAAACCAGGGTCTTTCAAACATTCGAGTAGCGAACGCAAATGTGCCAACTCCGTGACCAACATCAATGAGTCCGAGGCCAATACAACACCATACAAACGCACAATATTCTCATGCTCAATCGAGTGCATTATGGCAGCTTCTTTGAGAAATTCCATAGGATTCGATTGCATGCGCTCGCGGCATAAGCACTTAATAGCCACTTGTATCTAAAAAATATGGAAAAAATAGAAATTTTTCGTGTTTATACTAATAAATGTATATTTATTTACTCTATCTGTGCCATTGGTCCAAACGCCCTGTTGCACAATGCCGAATTCGCCAGTGCCCAATTGCTTATTCACCGTTATAGAATCGGCTGGTATAATGTGCTTATTATTTGGCGCCTTGCTGGGCGAACTGGCTGTATGCGCAGTTGAAGGCGACTCCGTCGCGCTATGCAATGACGCATTTGAAAGCGTTGAATTGCCTTCACTACCGTCACGCTTGACGATCGTGGCCGGCGCCTGTAGTAAGCGCTTAATTTTGCTCAAATAGCCATGTGGAAAGTGTTTTTCATAAAATTTACGGAGCCTGCGTATTTCCGGACGCGACAGCCCAATGTGTTTCAGGTCTTCATCAGTTGCATATTTCACGTGGGCAGCATTTGTAATTTTCAGTTCGTGTCTGCAAAAATATTTTAGTATTTTTATTAGTGCGACAATAAAATGTTTTTTAGACTTACTTGATTGCATTGTAATAATGTTGCAGCTCCGCTTCGGTTAGGAATTCATACAAATCAATTTGCGGGCATTCTGGAAAAATTGGAAAATATTCTATTTTTATATAAAATTTCTTAAACTGGGGCATTAAGTGATATTAGACTCTATTCATATATATGTACACATGGAGGCTGGCGTATGTCTATTTTAATTGCAAGAAAGCACCAGTTGGTTGCAACTTTACGAGCCTGTTTGCAATAGCCACACAAATGGACAAAAAAAAGTATTCTTGCTTCAACCAAAGCAAACAAAAAAAAGCATTCGTTTGGCCATACGCCCGCGTATATCCGTTCCATCTGCCCATGGAGACAAAAATCATTTCTTTTTTTTACTCGTTTGGTTTTTTGTTGCTTTTATTATTATCATTGCCTGCATGCCGCATGTGGGTGTGCAGTGGGAGCGCGCAACAAAAGTCAAGCTGTAGCACAATCTAGCATATGCTAGGCCGGCTGTCATGGCTACGGTGAATGCTTTGCTTTTTAGTGTTGGTGCTGCTGCCTGTTGTTGTTTGCTGCGAAAGTTGCTCTGGCCTAGTTTATCAGCAATGCCACACACATTCTACAATTTATTGTTCGCTGAGGGAATGACTTAAAAATAGCCAGTGGCGCTTATTTCGAAATATTTCATAGCACAGTATAACGAACAAAAGTGGTAGCAGGGCCCTTGCTGTTTGTCCGTTCGTCCCGCCGCGAGTCCCTGCCTCACGTACAGATGCCGAACATAATTACTTATCACACTTGAAATGAGCTGACTCAACCCTCTGCCATCCGGTCTGTTGGTAGATTATTAGTGCAGTAGTTGTTTTTGCATTTTCATATGGACTCTGAAGTAGCGACTGCAACTAACATTGCACTCTACTTCACTGCTAGTTCACCCTGAACTATTGTCCGTGAATTCGGCAAAAACGATTCGAGTTAGTCTTTTTAACATTAAAACGGTGAGTGCAAAAATACAACATAACTCTTCAACGCTTTTGTAGAAAGAGCACGATGGTGACGAACCAACACCGTCGCAAAGGCATCAAATTGCAAATGCCTTTGAAACCAGAAATTTACTAAAATTCTCTTCATTTTGCATGGAAAGCATTTTTAATGCCTGTAATTTTCGCATTCACGAAATTTTTCCTTTGTTGCTCTGCTCCATTTATGTTCTGCTTACCCATTGTTGCTGCTGCTTTTGTTGTTGTTGTTGCATTTAAGGAAGCTCTGGTGCTGCAAGTTCCGTCGACGAAAACTCTCCTCCCCTCCCCTCACAGATGTTGCTGTTTGCTGCTACCAGAAATAATCGTCAGCGACGCTTGCTGCTCCGACTAAAATCTCTGCCACTATTCTGCTTACTATCTCCAACGTAGTGCGAAAGGTCTCAATCATTTCCTAAGACACACTTTATCACTTTACTTTTGATTTATGTGACACACAAATGCAATTTGCAATTTAATATACACATTTTCTCAATTAGTACATCAATTGTGAAGACCTTTTATCAACTTTTTCCGCGGTGCACTTGAAACACGAAGCACACTCTGAAACACAAGTAGACAAATGAAAACGAAAACGAATATATAAAAACAGTCGTAAAGTGTGGCCATACTGATTGACGAATTCTGCTGGACAGCACTAACACTAGGTTCAATACTCTGATTGGTATTTCTGGTACCTTAATCAGATAAATTGCAAGGTAGCGTAACTTCTAATATATGCATAAAATGTTTTGCCTTTTATATTACATACAGTAGTAAATTTATTAATACGAATGCACACACAATATTACTACTGGTGTACTGTATACTTGTGTAATATAGGGGGATTAATTATTTCTGGCCTATATTTTTTAAATAACACTCGTGTTTCTCCATTCCCCACAACTTTAGTATAACTTACGGTAACTGCTGGGGTTTTACATGTTCGGATTTTTTATTTGAATTTCATCCAACATGTATCTTGAATTAAAGCTTATGATATAGACTACAAACAGTTCGATAGACATTTCCAATTACAAAAAAACATTTTCAAGGGAATAATTATACATAATTTAATAGTTTTCCGGAATTTCTATTTGCGGTACATCGAAATATCCGGGACGCACCCGAAAACTTGGGTACTGCCCATTACTATGAATCATTAATTAGCATACACATTCTTATATTGTTTTTATTTTAATATTTTCGTACTCCTTTCCTTCAAAGACTCACTTTCAACTTGCTATTTCTCGACTACTAAAATGAAAATGCACATCCCAAGGAGAATCAGTATGAACTAATTCGCTATAGCAGCTGACTTGTTATTTTTCTTGTAATTTGTTGTTTGGAATGCCAAAGAGCTTTGCTTCTTTGTTGTTTCCTTATTTGTTTGCTTACATTCTAATCTCAATTTTGTGCTATCCAACTAAGGCGAATAGAGTACATTTTATCATTCGTGATATCCAATTACCAAATTCAAACAAACAAAATACATTTAAATGTTATTATTGCTCTAGCAAAGTCACCTTCTATGTTATTGCCTTGGCATTCCCACTTTAAAAAACTGGCAGCACCGCATTTGTTTTCATTCGCTACGAATTGACGTTTTAATTGTAAACAAATCACCCTCACACGTTTTAGCACTTACGTTTTATTTAATTGATTGTTGAACTGAAAATTAAAAGTTTTTGCGAAGGAAGTAATCTTTCAAATCTGCAGAATGTCGAAAGATTATAACTCGCGTAAATTGGAGCGCAAACAGCGCAGGTGTGAGGCAATAATTCGTGCCGACTTTGGCATTGAGAGTAGTGAATCGCCTACATGCTTTCTTGCTATCTTGAATGCCGGTCTCTCAACAGGCCTCACAGAGGAGGCTGTGTTATGTGCCGCAGTTCAACACGGTTCCGTCCAGCAGGTAATAATGTTGCCAAATAAATCTTACTGCTTTCTGGAATGCAGCAGTGCGAATGCAGCGGAGCAAATCTATAAGAATATGCACGGCCAGGCAGGTTTGGAACAACGTGGTGGTGTTGCCTATTTGTCATATTTCAAATGCTTGCCCGCATGCAGCAAGGAAAATATCTGGGATAAGCCACCACCAGAAGGACTGGTTTTGCTGAAGGATTTTGTGACAGATCATGAGGAAAAAATATTGTTGAAAGCTATTGCAGCCGAAGAATCCGAACAAAACGACTTAAAACATCGGCGCGTTAAACACTTTGGGTATCAGTTCATATATGGCGAAAATAACGTTGATATTTCTAAACCACTGAATGAGAAAATACCAAAAGCGTGCGATATACTCTGGCCACGTTTAAAATCAGAGATGGTTAGGCTGGGCCTACCAACATTGGAGTGGGAGGTGCCTGATCAATTGACTGTTAATATCTATGAACCTGGTCAGGGGATCCCACCGCATGTGGACACTCATAGTGCATTTCTCGATCCTATACTCGCGTTATCGCTTTCAGGTGAAGTGGTTATGGATTTTCGGCGTTGCGTTGAACGAAAGTCACTAACATTGTTACGGCGCTCAATGCTGATAATGTCAGGTGCGTCGCGATACGATTGGACGCATGGCATTACTCCACGTACGCTGGATGTCGTGCCTTCAGACAGGGGTTTAACAGTGAAAGCGCGAACACGACGCATCTCACTCACATTTCGACGTCTGCGACGCGGACCATGTGACTGTGCATTTCCAACGCTATGTGATACGCGTTTGAATGCAAAAAGCAATGCAGAATCTGTTATAACTGATGCGGTAGCTGTGCGCCTGGAGGAGCTGAACGTACACAGTGTTTATGAGCGCATCGCACCACACTTTAGTGAAACTCGTCATACACCTTGGCCGCGGGTTGCCGAGTTCTTACGCAGCTTTCCAACGGGTTCTGTATTGCTTGATGTCGGTTGTGGTAATGGGAAATATTTACAATGCAACGGCGATGCTTTAAATATCGGTTGCGACCGCAGTAAAGGTCTGCTTAGTGCATGTTTGGTGCGTGCTAAAGCTGCCAACGAAAGCAGCAATGCGTGTTTGCCAAGTGCATTTCGATGCGATTGCTTGCAGGTACCTGTACGCGCACAATCTGTGGATGGGTGCATCAGCATTGCGGTAATACATCATTTAGCTACTGCCGAACGCCGTTTGGCGGCCGTACAGGAAATGGCGAGGCTGCTGTGTCCAGGTGGACGCGCACTTATATATGTTTGGGCGAAGGATCAACGCGCCAATGACAAGAAATCAGCCTATTTGCTGCAAAACAAAGCGCTGAACAAAAATAAAAGTACTGTAGAACAACAACGACAGCGCGCAACAGTGGAACTGCAGCAGCAGCTGCAACAGCAACAAGAACAGCAGTTACAGGAATCGGCGGTGCCTGGCGCATTCCAACTGCCCGTACACACAAATCGCACCGAATTTATGCAACAGGATGTGCTCGTGCCATGGAAGCTAAAAGCTGGCCGAACAACGGGAAAAGATAACATTGACGAACAGGGAACTGCCGCACTGCCAAGTACGTACTTGCGGTACTATCACGTCTTCGAAGCTGGCGAATTGGAGGCAATGGTGGCGCTTGTACCAGGAATAGAACTGCTCCAAACCTATTATGATCAAGGCAATCATTGCGCGATTTTCGTAAGACGATGACATGGAAGAAAACGCAATAAATCATATTTACTTTATTGTATTTTAATTTTAATTCCCATTAATTTTATTACAATTCTAATCTAGTAACCCAATGACGGGTCACTAAATAATATATATGTAAGTACATATTAATATTTCATAAGCAAAAGTAATTGTTTTGTAATAAGTCAATTAACATCTAGACATTGTGAAATAATCGTATTTGCAATTGACATTTGATTAATTACTTAAAATCGTGTTTCGGTAGTAAATAATTTGTATAACCGTTACAATTACATTTTCTTAGGACCAATTATTTTTTCTCAAACTAATTACTAACTATATATTAGTTTTTAAAACAGTAACTACTTCGTGAATTCTTAAATGATATCTAATTTGTATTCCTTTTTTCAAATTCTTGCAATAAATTCAATGTGAAATACATTTTTGTGTATCTACATATGTAAATATCAATATATTGGTTTCGTTTCATACTTTGGCTCGGATGAACTTAGACAACGTGTCAACTAATGTGAAACGGTAAATTGGTATTATTTGTGGTATTTTCAATTAAGACACTAATTTCTTCAAAAACCGATAGATTTTCAACTGAAGAACAATCTTTCACGTAAAATCATAGGTAACTTATGTATATATGTTTATAAAAAATAGATTTGTGTGAATATGAAATATGAATCTGTATATGAAATATGTTAGTACTTATTTTTTGGGATCATATAATAAATATAATAATTTAATTAAATACTAAATTTTCTGTGTAGGTAAGTAATTTACACTAAAGTGCTAAATGAATTGTCAGTTTTATCCAAAAATTTTGAATTCAATATTCAATAGTCAAAACATATTTTTGAAAAGATTTTAAGATTTGTGTTTTAATATCAGGGTAAAAACATGTAAATTCATTTACCAACTAAGGGCAAAAAGTATTGTCTTAAATAATTTGCTATAAATATTTTATGGCATGAATTTACTTTTTTTGCTTGTACAAATTTTCGCGTTATTGAAACCCATCTATGAGGTTTAAGTTTAATTCAGTTAATATAACAAAATCATCATTTTTTAACATCTTCAAATAACTAAAAAAACTGCTTACGTCTGCTCCTTTTTTGAATTTAAATTACTTACAATTTTGAATACGAGTAACCAAATATTTTAATATAATTTTACATATAAAATATTTTTACAAAGGTTATGTTGGACATGAGTAAAGCTATTTGGATAATTGTGGGTTCATTGATTTATTCTGCATACATAGTTTACAAATATACCATATGTAAATGTATCTATGTACTCATAAAATACTTGCAAAATCTTTAAAATTACACATTTACTATATATTTGTTATTAATTTGAGTGTTTAACTATTCGTTGAATAACTAAGAGACGGCTTTGTTATTGTTATATTTTACATTTATCATCTGAAAACAAATACGCAATTATTAAAAAATTGCGTAAAATAGAAAAAATCAAATAAAGAAATGTATATACTTATAATAATAAAATGCAAGAAAATAAAATAAAATAATACATTTTGTAGCTGAAGTTATTAATAAAAAAATTTTTTTCTTGGACTTGTATTTATAAAACTTGTAAACTCTTAATTACGATATTAATATGCTGAAACGCACATTTTTACAGTGAATTGACAAATTCGCTTATATCAATTGCATTATACAAAATTGAGTATACTCTTGAGCTTAAGAAATACAAACTCAGAAAAATAAAAAATGGAGGTCCCGATCCCTCCTTGAGTATATTACCGCGAGTATGCAAAAGGCTTACAACTTTGGTAGTCCACCTATCCGCTAGCATGCGCGCTTGTGGTACGATTTTGTTCATTAACCCGGGCGGTTGTTGTTGCTCTTGTAGCAGCATAAACATTCAAAATACCTACATACGGGGAATGCTGCTGGAGTGACAGTCCGGGTCGCTTCGGTAAACGTGGAAACGATCTAATAAATTGCATAACATGGATAATTGTACTAATCCTGGTTTTACATGGAGTGTTTTTGTTTTGAGTCACAGCAGCTTTGTTAGTCTGCCCTGGCATTATTTAATAACTCGTGGCTCAAGAACGTCTTTAAATTGTATATTAAATCCACCTTACGATTATGGGTTACGATTTCCCCACAAGCTCTCAGTTAGGCAAGAGAGATCCAGCTTTTTCATAGTGGATGCCTTTCGTCAAGGTCGATGAGTAAGGTTGCCGTTACCCCGACAGTTCTACGTTACTGGAAGGTTCTTGGTTCTTGGCAAGTTGGAATGAGTATTCGCCGCGCCGTATTTCTGTTTTAAGTCGTAATTTACGATTAACCAGCACCAAATCATGCCCGCCCATAATCTATCTTGAATATTTGAGAAAATGATCGGTCGATTGCGTTGGAAAATTAAAGAGGTGACGCACTTCGCTTATTCGGACTTTGTAACTCTAATTGGCGTTAAAAAACTGGCAGAAGGAAAACACGACTCTGTTGAACTCGGGTAAAGCGCCACACAGGAAAAAGGAGAACCCAGGCAGAATTTAGTAAAGCTATTTATATTAATAATTTCGGCTGCCACCAGATGAGAATAAACTTTAAGGAAACTCTTTATTTTTTATTTTCATTATTAGTAACTATTTCTTAAGCTCAAGTGCCCACTGCATATCATAAGTGTTAATGCACTCGATTTCACAGGACCCATTAAAGTAAATATAATATTTAGTTAGATTTGTATGAGTACATTAGAGTTTCATGTATTTTAGGTAGTGCAGTTTCATTTTTTAGTACCCATAACTTTCGGGCCTTTAGATCGCTAAAGAAGTCAATAAAATATTCAATTTCAAAAATATGTATTTTTGGTCTAGATGGATTCGCTGTATGTGTGTAAATTTACAGGTAGGCATTAATCTAATGTATGTATTGTACTATATGTAAACATACACAGCTGCGGTCAAAAAAATGTAGACGATGAGTATCGCTTTTTCCGTACCATTTTTGAAGGGAAACTTCTTAGGCGTCGATGGACGAGCGAGAATGGAGACTAAAATTTCATGGCCATGCAACGTTTTGGGCATTTTCGTTCCGCGAGAGAGAAAAAAGATATAACGTAGAGGAAAAGGAGAGAGAGAGCTATATCTAATATATATATTAGATACCTTTTAGGCTATTTTTCCTGAGTTTTTCCTTGTGGTTGCTAATTTCTAGTGAGAAATAACACTGCCTACTTTTTGGCGCTTGGTTGTTGGAGCAAACTTGTAGGAAATATATTTTTGGTGCCTACTTTTTGGCGTTATATTTCCTTGGTGCCTACTATTTGGGGCGTTTTTTGGTCCCAATTTTGTTGGCGTTTTTTTGGTTCCTACTTTTTGGCGCTTATTTCCGTTTCCTGGCAAGTGCTTGTGCATACTATAAGTGCTGTTACTGCGGTCCTAGAATCGCTGCGTTTGTGCCGGTCATAAACGCTCGGAGTAGTGCGCGTTGATCTCACCAGTCGACCCTTCTCCGTTCTTTGTAAATTTTGTCTATTTGTATTCTCTGCAAATATTGTGAATTTATTTAGATATATTCTTTCTCTCTCTCTCTCTTATTCTCTCTCAGGTCTCTCCCTCTTTCTTTGTATGCCTTGAAAGTTTCACTTCTGTTATGTGTACTACACTGCACGCACTTTTTTTTTTGTTTTAATGGCATCTATTGTAAGATGATCACGTCAGTTTGTGTGACGGTTACCTAATTCAGAGACTTCAACTCCAAATTAATACGTAAAATTATTAAACGGTTAAAGGGTAAATCGCAAAAGGTCAAGTCGGACCAATTAACTGTTTCAAGAGGTCAAGAAGGAACAAATTTGATATAAACTGGGCTTAAAATGAATGCAACTTTGCTTGATTCCTCACCTCTAGAAATTTCACACTTTTCCCTATAAAGTCCAGAAATTCCAGAGTTAATGATATTACGTCTCGGATGCAAATCGTATTTTTCTAGCGTGACTCAGCAATCCAATTTCCATTGTTTGAAGGATTGAAATTTAGCAACATGCGAGTTAAAGCTGGGCCCTGTCAGACGACGTTATTTGATGTACCAATAGCAGCTTTAACGGTGTAAAGCTGAAAATGCTGCAATTGGAAGTGTTGGAAGTGAAAACCGTCGGACCAGACATTGTAAAGAAATCCATTATTTTCTCGGTAGATGGCTGTAGTGATCTATATCTCGTAAAGTATCGATCAAACAATTTAAAGTTTCTGCTCGTTGTCAAGGTGGTACTAAAAAAAATCGTTTGATGTTTTCTGTTTATTTCATTCAATTGTGAGTTACAGGGTGTTAACAATGGAAGTCAACAAAGAGAAAATTCGGTACATTTCACAGTTTTTCTTTGATAAAGGCGAAAATGTAAGCCACTAATTATGTGCAATTTTGGTTTCGTCGATGCCGTTCAGACTTTTTTGATGTTAAAGAAAATGTCGATAATCTCGATAAAATCACAGAAATAATCGAAGTTGACCGACAGTAGTCGTAGCATCGCCCAGAAGCTAAAGATCGGCCATAAAGCAGTTTTAAACCATTTCCGAAAAAATTTTACTCAAAAATAATGGATTTCTATTTTATCCAAACTAACACAAGAACTAACTCAATGGGCCGTAAGCCGCATACTCGAAATTTTTCTAAAAATTCATATTTAAAGGTTTAAAGTTTTCATGATAATGTTTGGGAATTTTCTACTTTTCGTATCACGTTTGAAAGTTATAATTCTGGTTAAAGAATGATCAATATTAAAAACAAAAAAATTATATACAAAAAAATTTACTAACAAATAATCATGCATTCAGTTATGCTCGCTACTGCACAAGTAGGTATTATTATTTTGACGGCAGCTGTATATGTACATTTTTTAATATATTATATTTAGTTGAAAATCAAATCCTTCAGTGGCGTGTTGATATTCTGGGTCTCTAGATTTTTTATGCTCATAAGTATGTGCATACGAGCATCTAGTGCATATGCTTGCTAATATATACTATTGTATTATATGTATGTAGATACATAGGTATGTAATAGAGAGAGTAAAGCTTATACCATATTTTCATTTACATTTCCGTATATGTATGTATACATTTATATAAATATATGTGCCATTAAGGGCCTGATTAGGTCGTTAGTTTCGTTAATACATGTAGACGCATATTGTTTACCAAACATATATACTTACATATACATATATGTATAAGGGTGTATGAAGTCGATTTTGATGCAGGGTCCTACTTGGCTTCTAACGATTAAACGATTCAACTTGAAATAAAAGAGTGATTCGGATGAAAAATTCTATCTATTTCTACATTTCTAAGTAAATGTAAGTGTATACATGTATTAGTGTGCATGTGTAAAACCTATTTACACTTATAATGATTTTTGAAATGTTTGAGCTTTGAATTTGGCCTGCCTTTCGAACCCTGACATTCCAATAAATTCCTCTGCTAGTACGAATATGCATACGCACATATATATTTATGTGCTTATTAAACTATTGGGATTTTTACAAATTTACATACATACATGAATAAATATACGTTTTATATTTTAATCTTACACTTGATTAGTTACCTTTCTAATTTGGTTGAAATTACCTTAGAACTCTTGCTACGTGCTAAGTAATATGTATGTATCTATATAGTATGGCCTACATTTGTGTTGTAGGTATTTGTCTATGTATATAGTTGTAATAAAAGGTTCCAAGTCCGTAATGTACAACACAAACAGATTAGTCTGTCTGCGTTGCCAGATTTGTTCAGGTTGCCATTATGTTACTCGTGTCTCTGTACATTTCTGATATGCTCCAGTTGCTTTTGTTTTACTTTTGTGCTGATTCCTAATTACTGTTATATAATTTTTTACTTATTTTTTGTTTCATTGTGCTTTCTTTTTAACCTATACATAGAAACCAATTCTGCAGATCATTCTGGAAAAGAATACTCTTATCTATAAAACTTTGGAAAAAAAAAACTCAAACACCAATCTTTGAATATTCAAAAGTTCTTCTACAAATCCGCAGTCAGATTGTCTCAAATGGGTTTAAAAGTATAAACTCAAACCTTCTCGTTATGCAGCCTCAAATAGTTACATATTATAACCCTTAACGATACATCGGGATTCATTTTTAACTTAAGTTTTCACAGGTAGAGTGGCACATTTTAGAAGAGCACGCATTTCAGAAATTTTCATCTCGCTGATTCAAATATAAAATTTGTTGGTTGGATTGTATTTTGAATTACTTCCTATATTCAACACGTTTCGATAAACCTTTTTTGGATACTCATACAAATTAGAACCGGAGTTAAAATTTTGAAAATAAATCCGAAATCATAAATAACGAGATTCTCGCAAGTTTCATTGAATATATTAAAACAACAACATTTTTCGGTCAGAAGGATTCGATTTATAAAGTTATAAAAAAGTAGTACGCCGCCTGTTATTCACACCAACTAAGAATATTGAGTACTCTTCTGGATGAAGATGTAAAACGATTATGAATTTGATCTGAATGAAGTTTCTTAGCAACTCATTAAATGCTACATAGTAGAAAACTCCATTTATTTGTTAACTGATAATGGAGAGAGAGCTAAAATGGAAACCACATAAATTAAATAATTATGGGCCTTTGTGTATTATTGATCCATCCCGAGCACTGTTTTTACAACATATTTTTTTGGAAAGAGTGATGGGAATAGGAATGATTGGCAAAATATATTGAATGCGAAGTTCACTAATCCTGTGCGCTTCTTTACTATTTATTCTATTAGGATTTCTAAACCTCATTTGTGAATGGTAATACACTAAAGTGCCAAATAGGAAAATTTATATTATGAACGCACAGGACAAGTGAATAAACCTATATCAGCATTTTCTGGCCCAGGGTCTGCAGATAGTTAAATGTGTATTTTTGCAATAAGCAATTATAATTTTATTTAATGATGCATTGTAGTCATGGGGCACCTATTTTTCATTCGTGATGACATATCTTCTTAGTTACTTGTATGATTGTAGCAGGATGGGTGATAAAAAAAATGCCATTTGTAGCTCATTTGGTATTCACGCATTCATTCGGTTCGTAAAACTTTCATTTGCAACTCGATTACTCAAATTGATACCTTTCAAAGATATTCCCTTTTGGTGTATTACCACATCTGTAGACAGACAAACTTCTGTAACTCGAAAGAGCTAGTGAAAATGTTCAACTTTTAGAGACTTCGAGTTATAAAATATAACTTTTGTTTAACACGTTGTCTCAGATTAGACCTTATCGTTGGCTTTCGAGCGTCTCATCAATTATTTGCAAAAAATTTATGCAATTTTTCAGTTCAAGACCACCATTCAGGGCATGGGACATATAAAAACTGTTAGAAAATCGAAAACAAATTCATACCAACAAGCAGATCGGGGACTAAATACTCAGAAATCAATTAATACTACTTTCACAGCGTTTTCTACCAAGAAAAAAATACACTGTTTGGGCTCTAGTAAAGATTTCCCCTAAATCCGCTTGGCACCCAATGTGTGTGTGACAGAGAGAGAGAGAGATTACCTCACATTATGAAGATAAATTATAGTTCAGACAAGTAGGTTCATTCTACATACATACATACTCGTTGCATTGAATAAAAGTAATCAGAAATTAGTGACTGAAAACCTACTTTCTTCGGAGTTTCTCTTAAAAAGTGATTATAATTTGTTCAAAGCCTTATAGTCATCATCAGTGGCAGTGCCATTCATTTTAAAATATATATTAAAACTTCTCGAGCAATTTTTTACATCGTCATTGCAAGGCTGGTGAATAATTGCCTCCACTGAACCCTTATCATCCCATTCCATTTTGCTCAAACCTAAATCTGCTGTCCATTCTAAATAATTCGACTTAGAGAACTAATGGAACTAAAATTCAGCGCATATTAATCTTTAAACGCTTTTATATATATACAGTAGAAACTCGATACTTTCACGGCCGCTATACTTGCAGCACAATTTATTTTTTTTTTAATTCCGTCCTCAGTACTTGCAACATTAGAAAATTGTTACTTGCAACATTTTTTTGTTTGTCTTTCTCTTTTCCTCTTTTTACATTGTATTTCTGAGAATAAAAGTCGTGAAAGTACCGTCGATGTCATTCTGGTAATGACATGATTTGAATTGAAATTAGGAGAACTACCGTCTAATTCATTTCCTGATGAAATTACAGTTTCGCGTTAACTTTTGCATGGTGTGGTCTCAAAACGGCAAAGAGGAAATGTATGCTGCTTACAATAAAAGAAAAAGCTGGTTGGTTGGTTGGTTGGTTAGAGTGGTGATTCATCCAGAATCCAACTAGCGCTTCCGCACCATTTTGTTGCCACATCCTCGTTACCAAATTGTTTACAGTTATTTACAGCAGGACTATATCCAGTCTGTGCGGTTTAGGAACCTTATTAGGTTGTTGACTTCTAAGCCAGACAGCTGCTCGAGACTCTCGAACAGCGGTTTGCCCAGGGTTAACATTCTGTCCTTCCATAGGGCAGGGCATTCACAGAGGAAATGGAAGATTGTTTCTTTTTCCCCCGGTTGTTTACAACTATGACAGTATGTGTTATGAGGGATGCCCATTTTGGCGGCTTGTTCTCCGATAGACCAGAAGCCAGTTATGACTGCCGTAAGTCTACAGGTGTCCCGTCGTTTCATGTTTATTAATGTCGACGATTGCTTGAGGTTGTAGGTGGGCCATAACGTTCTGCTGATTTTGCATTTCGTCTGGTCTTTCCATCTACAATCTGCAATTCGAAGGTATTTTAGGGAAATTGCATTCTTGACCGCACCTAGTGGAGTGAATACTGGTACTGCAAGAGCGCTATTCATGGCAGATCCCCCTCTTGCCAGTTCATCAGCTTTTTCGTTACCTTCTATGCTCCGGTGTCCCGGGACCCAAGAAAAAGCTGACATTTGAACAAATTAAATGCTTGATTTCCATTCATGCATTAGATAAAAACTTTTACATGCATAGAGCAACAATTACTCGCATTAAAGCAAAAAAGGAGCAGTCTATAAAGAAGTTTGTTACGCGATTTGATTCCAGTCCAAGTAAAAGGTAAACTCTTAAGATTTCTAAGATCCCCAAAATGGAAAAGGCGTTGCCCCATTGATTTGCGGATCAAAAGGTCAAAAACTTACCAATTACAAGTGATATACTAAAATTGCAAACTTTAAAAAGAGGCATGGAATATAATGGCTAAAAATTTGGGGACAAAAATTATTATTTCAAGTCAAACATTTTTAGACAAATTTAACAAAACAATTATGGATTTATGCTGATGGCCTAGTCGCTAATGCTTTTTAATTCATTGCGATTGTAATTCATTACTTTTCCAATTTTAAAATAAAAAAAAAACAAAAAAAAAATTATGGATTTTAGTTTGACAAAAGAGCAGATATATCTACAATGCCGATGAGTCTGGCTTATTTAGGAAGCTCTTACCCGATAAAACTCTCGTGCGCTCAAAAGAAGCCTCGGCTCCGAAGCATAAGATCAGTAAGCAGAGAAAAACGTTCCTTGCTCGTACAAAAGCTGCTGGAAATCATAAAGTAAAAATTGGTTGTTGGGAAATCGGCGAATCTGCGTTCCTTCCAAAATTTTACTGAAAAGCCTGTTGTCTAAAAGGAAAAAAGTGCTTGGATGAGCTTAGCTTTATTTAAGAAATACGTTCACAGAACATTTATTCCATTTGTCAAAACAAAGAATTGTGTGAATGTTGTGAAGAGTTCCTTCGTGCGCAAAATCTTCCGAAAAAAAGCACTGCTTATTGATAAAGTACCCAAATATAGGTAATGTGCTTTCCTCCAAACTGTACGGCTCTAATAGAACTCATGGATCAATACGTTATAAGACTTACTAAATTGAACTAGAAAAAAACCCTCGTAAGTCGCATTGCTGCTCGATGAGTGACTGCGAAATATAGACCTGAAAAATGCAATATGCTTTTTAGCTATTGGATGGGATGCTCTAATTTGAACTTCAATTCACTCATCGTTTCAGAAACTATTTGAGAAGACGACTGACTGGGACTGGGACGATATCATTGCTCTTTCGGAGTTACGATTACAGATACCTGATGAAGCATCCAATATTCAATTCATTGCAGATATTTTTTAACATTAATTTGAGGTTTGCACTTCGACTCATTGCAACTTTGCTTCAGGAAGTAGAAACATTGCAGCAAGCCTCTCTGGATTGTTTAAACTCATTCGGAACCCACAGCTTGAAATGAAGAATATTGTAAAGAAGACGACAAAACATTCGGTGAAAGAACTAACGACGAGATGCTAAATGCGAGTAAAATTACATCGGCGGAGTCAATATCAGCATTCATTAAATGCTAGGATTGGGCAGTGAAAAATAATGCTTGCTTAAAAGATGTTATGGGGCTGCAGAGGCTCAGAAACAGTGTGGTACTGAACAACCGAGTGTGTGCAAAGCAAACCAAAATCGAAAATAGCTTTAATTCCAAATGAAACTAATCGCTTAAAAGTGTATTGAATTAATATAGTAAAAACAAATAAACTTGCATTGCTATCAGTAAAAACAGTCTATTTTAATTTGTATGGAGAAAAAGCTTAGTATTTGCGACAATCTCGAAACTTGCACCGAGCCCAGTTTTCATTACATGCAAGAATGGAGTTTCTACTGTACATTTATTAATAATAATGTATAATGACGCTTATACTCTATTTGGGTGTTCGGCCAAGCTCCTCCTCCTATTTGTGATAAATGGTTTTTTATGAGGACCTTTTTCATGGCAGATATACACTCGGTTGTTTTCCATTGCCTGTCGAGAAGCAACTGCCATTAGAAAATATTTGTTCTATTAATTGGTGTTCCATGCCCGGGATTTTGAGCCTGTGCACTTCCGAATGGTAGTCACGCACCAACTCATTTCGCTACGGCGGCCGCCACGCTATTGCCATTCGATTTAGTTCGAGTTATATAAAGTTCGAGTTGTAGAAAGTTCGAGTTATGGAAGTTTGACTGTACATATACATATACTTTGTAGTTATATTTACAATATATATATTATTATTTTCAATACATATGAGTAAAAACTGCACACACACACATATGTAAATACGACTATATTTAACACCTATTTTAGTACACATCTTTAAAAAAACTAGTTGCTACAGTGAGTTTGGATTTGAGAAATAAGTCAAGGCAATTCGAAAACCTACATTTTAAACTCCCTAATTTGTATGCACACACACACACGCATCCATAAGTTTTTTTACTAGCTGTTTTTGCTTTTACTTGTTCGATCTCTTATTAAGTTTTACTGTTACCTTATTCTAATTTGCTGGTTTGTTGTTGGCTTTACATCCGTGTACATACATATATACATGCAGTACTTACATAGGCATGATTTTATATACATATGTATTTATGTATTACACTAATAGATAAATAGGTATTAGAGACAAACAAAAAAATTAAATCGCAATATTTACGTTATTTTTAATATTAAAGCTTGAAAGTTCTCAAGTGCCTTGTTAAAGCTTTTTGCCCATCTTCCAATGGCTCGGGTTATAATTTAAGTACTAGTAACTAGTAAAGCGTTCTCCAATAGGGACGGGCCATGTTGACAGCTGTCATATTTCACACTGATTTCTATAAACAGAAGGTCATCGAGGTACAACTATTTCTTAAATTTATTACACTTAGAATTATCCAATTCTAGAAACGTAGCTATTCAACTGGAAAATTAATTTTTACTTAAATAATATTAGCGTAATTTTTTGTGTTTATATATTTTACTTAATATAAGTCTATCATTGCCTAATCTGTTTGTAAGAATTAAATTCATGAATAAATGAAGTCAATTCAATTTCATTAGTACTTCACACACATGGCTTGTTTTATACCATCTCAACAGCGACCCGCCCTAATTGGACAACCCTTTAATAAGACTTTACAGTTTTAGTAATAACAGACATAATAATTGTTAGTTTTTCTAATATTTTTTAACGGTTTATCAGTATTTACGAGTAGTTCAGTCAATTTTGAGATTTTGTTTTGTATAGATATCATTGAAGGTATATCCCATTAGTTGAGATTACCCCGAGTTGTGCCAATTATAGCCGAAACATTTGCAAGTTGTGAGTTAAAATCGTGAGCTTGAAGTTAGGAAGAATATAGGACAGAATTTTGTTTGTTTTCCATTACAGACAGGCGCGCATATTTCATATGTAATACATACGTACATATAAGTTCCTCTTCGCCCTCAAATCTTATCAAACTAATCGTCTACCAACCGCCGCCTGCTTCAGTCCTCTTATTAACATTTCTCTCCTACCTTTCATGCCATTGCTGCTTTCACTTTACTTACTTAAATAAATGTTTCGGCTGCCATTTGTTACAAACACTCCGTTGTCGGTTGTGGTAACGGCTTTTCGTGTGGTGGCGATGGTCCCGACACCGATACCATTGGCAGAGCCGTGATCTTTGGTCGTGCATTTTTTACCGGGAGCGATTTCGGGCTTGGATGTGGTGAAACGGACGCGGTTGAGGAGCGTTGGTGCACCAGCGTACGCGGGCGACTAGTGCTGACAATTTCCGGCAACATTGCCGTGGCAGCGATAGTTGGTACGAGCACTAGCTCCTCAACGGTATCGGTGGAGTCTCGCGAGACAGAACTTTTCGTTGGCATGCCTGCAAATGTATTTGGACGCTGTCGCCTCTCCCCGTTGGGTAGCGCGACGATGGCCGCGTTTGCGGCGTTTACTTTGACGCTGATGGTGTCGTTGTGCAGCTCATCTTTGATATGCGAAGGTGGAGTTTCTAATGAGATGCTGCCCACTACTACGTTCGTTGCGGACATTGAAGCCGCTGCCGCCGCTGAGGTCGACGGGTGATCGCAGTTGGTGTTGGTAGTGAGCACGGATAGTGTATGTCATTCGGCACTGCAGGCACCACTGAAATTGTTGGAGCTGCGACGGCATTCGCGCAGCTCAATGGCGCTACCGTTGCAATCGTCTTGTCTTCTATTCGGCGCGTTCGGATCGCTGTCATTATTTTCATCGGTGCACCATGGTGGCTTATTATCGGAGAAGCTCTTCTGTGGGCAGAGCGAGTGTGAGACAAAAAAAGAAAAAAATGCATAAAATAGCAAACAAAACAAAAAAACACCAAAGACTAAATTGGTTCTGTTAACTTACTTTGCGTTCATTGTCGGTAATATTTTCTGCGCTGCGCGCTTTCCGGCACAACACACTCTGCGAGCCGTGTCGACGCAGGAATTCAATGGAATCAAATCCTCTACCCTCGGACGACACAAAGATGGCTGAATTAATGCGACTACGTGTGCACCTTTCGGAAATGGACGCAGACCGCTCCTCGTGCACCATGTGGAAATGCTGGAAACAGAGACACAAGAACATTTCAATGTATGAGCGGACATTGTGTGGACGTGTTCTGACAGACGATTTACATGGAACGAAAACAAAGAAGAACATGACGCGCAGACTGACGACAAAAGCAAATGTTCCAACTGCTAACATTTATTGGACGTTTATTGAAAATTGAAATTCGTGCGATGACATGAAATTTCAGCATTTTGAGTTTGCTTTTTTTCGTTTCTATACAAACAAACACTTCTAAAATAATGTACGCACACATGTTTAATAATTTCTAACAAAAAAAAAAGAGAAGTAAACAATTTGGAAAATTTGTGTAAAAACGTGTTAAGCAGGTGTGAGCATTTTAAATTAAAATGTTTTCTTAATTTTTTGTAGGTGTATATCAATGTGTATTAAGGCATGTACAAATGTGCTCGGTGCGATTTTCTCTTTGGCGTGTTTCACATTGATTTGTTCATCTATTATTTACAGTCTTACCAGAATAATTTTGTTTTGCGTTAAAACTAATTTAAAACACCTATTTGCTTATAGCTGGCACACGTTTTCTTTTTCTCAAAATTTAGTTGCTTTCAAAATTTCATTATAATCTCATTCCATTCTGAGTTTTAATCGTTAAGTTTTTACTACTTATAAATTTTAGCACATTGTCCTCGTTAGTTATACAAATTGAGTACTCTTGACAATTTCTAAAATTACAGCTATGCTGAAGGACTATTTCGACGTCATTTCAAATGGCTAGCACATGCCAAGAGTAGAAGGAAATGTGAGCGAGGTTTTGTGAAAATATTTCAAACGTCCCCAAGGATAATGGTTGCAAAGACAGCTGGATGGAGAGAAATGTGAATTTTATTTTTATGAGAGGTGGGAGTGATTTTTGTCAGATGTGAATGACTTTTAAAATAAACTTTTTTTCATAAAGCTAAATGCAATTTGTATGTCAAATGCTGTAAGCATTGTACTAAAGCAGTAAACTAAAAAAATTAAAAAAAGTATAATATTTGGAAAATGTTAAAGGTATTTAAAGCGAAAATATATTCGATCCCTTCTAACATGTTTACAATTTTTTTACAATAAGAAATCTAAAAAAAAAAAAATTATAGAAAAACGTTTTTTTTTTTAATAGTTGAAAAAAAGCTATTTTTTATTGAAACAAATCGTTCAGATTTTTTTTTATTAATAGCTGAGATTATGCTCAGTAATCCCTGGCGGCCGCCGTGGGCGAATGGGTTGGTGCGTGACTACCATTCGGAATTCAGAGAGAAAACGTCGGCTCGAATCTCGGTGAAAGATCAAAAAATTAAGAAAAAGTGTTTTCTAATAGCGGTCGCCCCTAGGCAGGCAATGGCAAACTTCCGAGTATATTTCGGCCATGAAAAAGCTCCCCATAAAAAATATCTGCCGTTGGGAGTTGGCTTGAAACAGTAGGTCACTCCATTTGTGGAACAACATCAAGACGCACACCACAAATTGGAGGAGGAGCTCGGCTAAACACCCAAAAAGGGTGTACGCGCCAATTATATATGTATATATGTATGTATGAAGAAACCAAAATTTGGCATGCCAAAGCCAGACACAAAAATCGTGTCAATCGGTGTACTAATTTGATTACAATAAATTAAAAAATAAATAAAAAGATGTTGAGACAATGGCTGAATAGAGCTGGTTTTTCTCATGGATATAATTCGTTGAATTTAACACTAGTTCAAAACAGTCAAAGAAGGGAAGCAAAACACATAAGATCTCTTTTGAACTATAGAAAAAGGAATGGAATGAGTTAAAATTGATATTTCCTACGACTTAGGAGTCAACAAAGCTGTCAACAAATCAACACGTGTGTGGCAAAATGAGTTTCAACCGATTGTTTGGATTTGTTTTCCGTCTGTGCCCAGCTTAAGGCGAAGGCTGCACACTTCCTGAACGAGCTGACAAAAGAATGCTTTCCAATCGAAAATTCGTATCGAATGTTACAGGTATAGATAGGAAGTGTATCGAAAGTGATGATATGTAAATTTATAACTTTGGCTCTATTGGAGTTATAAATTTCTTCTTTGTGTGAAGTACAAGTGTATAAAATCAAAATATTTAAAAAAGATTTACAACACCAGTATCGCTACGAAATAGCCAAATCTCGAATTTACAACATGAAAAAGTGGCCGTTCGGAGGCGTAATTTTATTTTATTTTATTTATTAAGTCTATGGTTACAAAACCTTACAGACTAGTGGTACTTCACTTAAAGATTAGATTTGAAAATCATTTGATTCCAGTTTAGATAAAAATAGAGATCTATGAAGGGTGAAAAAAAGATAGAGATTATTAAAACTTCTATTAATTTCATTAAGTGATCCAGTAATGTGTGCAAAGTTAAATAATTTGATTTAAATTTTTAACATACAACGGAAAGTGAAAGCGTAATACCCTTAGCTTATCTGCTCCAGTAGCTTTGACCTCACTAAAGAATTAAAGCGTTTTCTAGTATAGGGCTCCCTAAAGTCTAGCGCAGAAAGACCAAGTTGGAATAGGCCGTAGTAATAATGAAAGTTATATATAATATATAATAAAGGAAAACCCTGAGTTAAAAAAAGAAAAAATCAAAAACGCTCAGATCCGAAAATTCACTTATAGCGGATAGATGAGCATTAAAATTGGTATAAGTACATAGAGGCAATCGGAGTTATAATGTAGGTTCCTATTTGTGGAATTTAACATCAACACGCATACCTCAAATTGGAAAGAAGCTTGGTCATTAACCTAAGTACAAATATTCCCTCTATGCCCTTTAAAAGTGTTTGAAAAAACTCGCTTACTCTCTTTCGAGCTTCTGAAAGCTCTTTCCAACAAATTTCGGAAGCGACTTCCTTTATAAACTAATAGATTTAACTAAAGGCGTCGTCACATTTTAGCACAAACGCATCCGGTTTCACCACAACCCAATAAAATGTTACAATGTCCGTTCAATCTGCCGTATTTTTTGTTACTTTTGCCGGCGATGAGTTGCTGCAGTGCACCGGAACCGGACAGTGTAACAGATCATATTTAAGGACGTGTGTTGGCGTGATCCCTTTTTACTTTCCTGCTAATGTATCAAAGGATCTGACTGCAGACGCTTTGCATTACATTGATTTTCTTTAGGAACTGCAAAATCAAAAAACTTATCACAGTGCATTCTGAAAAATGTATAAAATTCATATGGATGCGAGAATTTTAGTTCTTTAAACTGCAGATGAGTTTTGTATTAAATAATAAATCTGTGAAAGCACTGAACGACTAATTCAGTTGCTGCAAAATAAACATTTACAGTTGCACACATCACACCCAGAAGTCATCAGCGGCACACATGCTGTGCCCATACTGAATGACAGGATGTGGATGCATCCTGTTGGCACAAGAACTACGACGCGTGAAATATTGACTTTGAGTGAATGTGTGCAAAATAGAGCCAGCAAAGCAATTTCAGCACATATGTATATGTATGTATGTTTACACATGCACACATACCTACTCACACATGAGTACGGCAATTGACTTGTTTCGGAATGGCATTTACTGCTTTTATGAGCATTCATTGGCAAGTGTATAGTATGTACATATGTATGCACATTAGGGCGGGTCAGTTTCCATGGATGGAATGCACACAATTAAGTTGAACGTTAATTGTATTATTAAGGGGCGTGGATCAACTGGCGACTGTCGGGTTCCTCATTACACCTTGGACTATTCAAACAAATTTTGGCAGCTGCTTGTTGTTGTCATGTTGCAGTTATTTAAGGATGCCGTGCTTACACTATCTTTAATCAATACAAAAATAAAGAGGGAGCCATAATTTACATAATCATGGTGAAAATATTTTTAGAGGTGTGCTATTTAGCAGGCCGTTGTTGGGGGTTGAGCAGGCCGTTGTTGGGGTGTGTTTAACAAAATTTAGCTTGCCGTCTGAACAACGACTAATGGGACGAGTGTGTGAAATGATTCTGCAAATTTCGGCTAGCGATAAGTTTGTATGAGTGATATACGAAAAAAATCAACACAGTCTACACTGATGTTAGTCCGTTGCCATCTGAACAACGACAGATTGGACGAGTTTGCGAATACATGTGAAATGCTCGTGAAGAATTCGTCTGAATCTCTCAAGTGACGTGGCAGCCAAAGTTCACCTCAAAAATTTTTTTTTCACAAAAGCTAAATAGCAAACCTGGTAATCTATCATCCTTGTCACATAATGAGGATAGAAAGTAAAAAAAATAAAAAGGATTTAAACTGAAATAATTGTAAAAACCTTGTTAGAAAAAAAATTATAAACAAAATTTATAAAATATTGTAAAATTTAATTGTTTGTGTGTTAACAAAATACTTAGTCACTTTTGCTATTAAAGTATTAAAAAAATTACATCTGCAGTGGAATTACTATAACTCGCAACCTAAATAATTATAAAACGCAGCAATTTGTAACGAATTCCGTTCTCTTGCATAACTCGTACGCAATGTATGTAATTTGGTCTCCTCGATAACTCATATTTTTCCCTTCATTTTTTTGTTGTCGTTCGTGTCTGGTAAAAATGCTATATAACTCGTAACTGATGAAATAATAAAAAATCCCAAATTGATTTTAACCGTTACCGTTGTCCCTTGTATTACAAATTATCGAAATTCCACTGTAATTTTCTGTGTAGTGCCATCTAATGGCTCTTTATTTTTCTACATATTAACTTCGTATTACTTAGAGATAGTTTCTTTTAAATTTGAAGTTTTAAAATTGACTTTAGAGCCATACTCTATCGGACTCTTTTTCTTAGAATTTCATGTAGAATCCAAATATTATTATTGTTTGCTTCAGCGACGGTTATGAGGCGCATAGTGCCTATTATTATATGCGAATATGCTAGGAACAATGTCAAAAAAAAAATGTACCCACCCTAATGTATATAGTCTAGTATGTACACAGTTATAATATGCGTGTGTACATAGTTAAACCAATTTACGGTAAAACACATTGGACTACTGAAATTTTGTATCACATGCAGATGATAAGCCACCGGATGATGCAGATGGTGCATCGACCAATAGTCCATTGCCGCCGAACAACAGGCAGAGTGGACATTTCAAATTGGTGGCCAAAGATGAAAGGGAATGGAGCAAGTCAAGAGCAGACAGAGGACGTCTGCGTGCGAAAAGACAAACAGTCATCACATCCGTGCTTATCGCCCATTGGGTTGCGTATACCCCTCTCGCAATCCACTCTCAGTTGCACGAAGCGAGCGCGGAAACTGAATTAGCGACTCGATATAGTTCGTCGCATAGGCAATTATGGGTTAATAAATCGAGTTTACAACCTTCATTTATATAAATCATTGGTTAATAAAAGCCAATGACGGTGGCAGTGCTACGTTACTCACTTACATACATACTCGTATACCAATGACATTAACTCCATCCCCGGCTATTCATCACAAAATTGAGAGCGCAAGAACGTAAATAATTTGATGTGCGAATTTTTTCGAAGCATTTGCCGTAAATTCTATAATCCCTCTATTTATTTGTTTCCATGCAATTTATTCACAAATACAAAAGAGGCTATAAGCTTATATAAATATACAATTTTATATTTATTTATTCAGTTTTTCGCCGAAATTTATGTTGTTTATTTAATTTTTGTAGATTCCTGCTGCTTAAATTTTCATTCATCTTCTATTCATTTGCCACTTTATGGTTTTTGTTTATCTATGGATTCGAAATGCATTGAAATATTAGTGCTAATAATTTACGTAACTTAATATTTTGCCCTACCTGTTTATATGGAAAGCTGTGTTACTGGTTAGTTAAAACTAAACGTAACTTAAAAATTTAAGAAACTTTAGAACCTGTAGATTTCAGGTTCTTAAGTTTCAGCTTTCCGTAAACTGAGAGCGGCGGGAGAATGGGAAATTATGTAGAAATTATTTTCGAAAATATGTAGCATTATAGGATGTGAACTGTTAAACAGAAATACTAGAAGCCGCAGTGAAACTTCAATACAACGCAGTTGAAAGGGTAGTCGAAAAAGTCTTTTCGTATTTTGTCAATAGATTTCGTTGGAGTCATCTATCTCCAATGCTACCAATCACATTGTGTCATATCATACGGTGTTAGAAAGGAGACATTTTAAGCTTCATTTAACCAAAAAAAATTAAATTCGGAGAAGTTGAAAAAAGTTATAACTGTTCAAAAATGAGTGAAAATAATGAAGAAATTCGAAATTTGTGAAGTTTACGGAGACGATGCAGTATCAGTTCGTGTAGCACAACAATGGTTTGCTCGCTTCCGTTCTGGAAATTTCGATGTGAAAGATGCACCTCGCTCCGGTCGACCTATCGTTGAAAAAGTCGATGAAATTATGAAAGAGATTGACCAGGACCGTCACATAAGCTGCCATGGCATCGCCAAGGCACTAAACACTCATCATCAAACGGTTTTGAACCATTTAAAAAAGGCTGGTTACAAAAAGAAGCTCGTTGTTTGGGTACCACATGAATTGTCTGTGAAAAATTTAATGGACCGAATTAACATCTGCGATTCTTTGCTGAAACGAAATGAAATCGAACCATTTCTGAAGCGAATGGTAACAGGAGACGAAAAATGGATCAAATATGACAATAATGTGCGAAAAAGATCATGGTGCAAGGGTGGTGAAGCTCAACAAATGGTCGCAAAGCCAGGATTGACGCTTCGAAAGGTTATGCTGTATGTTTGGTGGGATTGGAAAGGAATCATTCACTATGAGCTGCTCCAGCCTGCTCGAACGTTTGACTCTACACTTTACTGTCAACAACTGATGAGACTGAAGCAAGCAATCGAAAAAAAACGGCCAGAACTGGTCCACGGTCAATGCAGAACTCCCTTAATGGAGTAAAGTTGGCTTCAAGAGAAGCCTGTGAAAATTACTTGTCGCAGTTTTTCGCCGAGAAACCACAAAAGTTTTACACTGATGGAATAATGTCTCTAGAAGAAAAATGACAAAAGGTGGTCGACCAAAATGGTACATATTTGGGTTAATAAAGTTCATTACATATAAAAAAATGAGTTGAAGTTTGATTAGAAATACGAAAAGACTTTTTCGACTACCCAATATTTATGTAATATCAAAATCTCGACATAACGAAAAAGTAGTAGTTCCGCGTTTTTAGTTTTTATTTCCAGATCCCACAATAAAGACTGATCTTTTATTATCAACTATAGAAACTTTGTCACAAAGCAAATCGACTTGGCCCTACAGGGAAACTCATTTTGAGAAGAATTATTGTATTATCAGATTAACGTTGACCACTCTAAGCACTAAACTTCATTATATAGAGACTTTTGCTAACAGAATTTCGAAGATATAACGAGACTTTAACCGTCAATATATCTCGAAAGTTTTCTTGCTTAAAATTTCTTCGTTACATCTAGCGAGCAATTTTGTAAGGCAAATTTCGTAAAAACAATTTACAGGGGCAAAAGTTTTGTTTTACTGAGTTTTTCGTTTTATCAAGTTTCGCTTTATCGAGGTTTCACTGTATACAAATAATACACTAATCACTGCCAATTGCTTAAGGGGTCAGGGTGGTCTAGAGCTCGAAAATTTAGGGTATTTTCATGAATTTTTTTTTAAATAACAAAAATTAAAAACGATATTTTATTAAAATTAAACGATATTTTAATTTTGTAGACTTTTTATTTAACTTCTTTTACATACAAAAATGAAAAAAAAATTTTTTTTTAAATTTTAATAATTTAAAAAGTGGCGCTGAAGTTGACCTTTCCGAAATAGGACCTGGAGGGTGTTGTCCATTTTGGCTCTTCTATTTATCTGGAACCCAAAAACCAAAAAAATTATTAATCAGTATGACTGTAGCTATGTCCCGCTACTATTGGGTTGTCCGGAAAGAAATTGCTGATTTTTTAAAAGAAAGTAAATACATTTTTATTAAAACTTAGAATACACTTCAATCAATTATATATTTTCCATTTTGTTCGATAACCTTTTGCCATCTTTCCGGCAAATTTATTATTCCGCGCTCATACAACTTCTGGCCTTTATTTGCAAAAAGCTAACCAATTGCGATTTTATAGCCTCGTCATTGCCAAAAGGCGTAGCCGAATGGGTTGGTGCGTGACTACCATTCGGAATTCACAGAGAGAACGTTGGTTCGAATCTCGGTGAACACAAATTAATAAAAACATTTTTCTAATAGCGGTCGCCCCTCGGCAGGCAATGGCAAACCTCCGAGTGTATTTCTGCCACGAAAAAGCTCCTCATAAAAATATCTGCCGTTCGGAGTCGGCTTGAAACTGTAGGTCCCTCCATTTGTGCAACAACATCAAGACGCACGCCACAAATAGGAGGAGGAGCTCGGCCAAACACCCAAAAAGGGTGTAATTACGTGCAATTTTGGTATCGTCGATTTCGTTCAGGCATTTTTGATGTTAAAGAACATGTCGATAAAATTATAGAAATAATCGCAGTTGACCGGCATATTAGTAGTCATAGTATCGCACTATGGATATAGAGGAGTTTTACCTCTATATTAAAATATTTTTTTGCATTTGTGCAAATTTTCGCAACTTAATCTTTAGAAATGTAACAATTATCGATTTTTGGTCCGTAAAACTCTCGATTTTCCATAGTGCAATGCTACTAACTACTAGACTACTAACATGCCGGTCAACTTCGATTATTTCTATAATTTTATCGACATTTTCTTTAACATCAAAAATGCCTGAACGAAATCGACGATACCAAAATTGCACGTAATTAGCTCTTACAGTATCAGCACTTTAAAAACCCTACAAAATTTCAGCGGCCTGACTTGCATTTTCGTTTTTATTAAAGAAAACCCGAATTTTCTCTGTCTGGCCATAAACAAGGTACAATTCCCAGCAATTTGTGCATAGTCCGCAGCACATACATACACTGCACACAAATCCGTATGCATGATTTCGTTGCGATCGTCGTGCTGTTAACATGCGAAACAAAAAAGCAGATGACGCGATTGCTCTTGCAGTTATTAAGAAAAAAACGAAAAAAAGAAAAAACTTGTTTTGAATAAATCACTTTTTATTTGCCATAGGCCTCTTAATTTTGAAACACTATAAATTCTCTTAAAAATTTGTTATTAACACGTGTAATTTGTTCGCTTACACTTATCCCGACGACAGTCAGCGCCACACACTACCAACAAATCTCAGGTAAATGCAAATTTTCAATTACTTTGGATTTGTGTCCGCACTTCGCCATACACGAGCGATTTTCTCCGAACTGCAAAAAATCGCTGGGAATTGCGCCCTGTTTATGGCCAGCTTAACTCACAGCTGAATGGAAGAAACAAGAAACACCTAAGGAGTTTATTTAGTGTGAAATGTCACTTCGACAACGAGCATAAACTTTAAATTTACGAGATATCGATCACTAAAGCTATCTACCAAGAAAATAATGGATTTATTTTTCCCCAGACTTTGTTCACAATGTTTCTTTATTTTGGTTTACTTTTTAGTTTTGCACTAATTTATCTTTCGAGGCATATGCGGCGCTTGCGGCAACGCCGAAGGCACGGGTATGGAGATAGAGCGCGTTCGAGCTGCAATAATTGTGGCAGTGCGGCATCACCTTCTGCCACTAAATTTCTGCAACAATGGCAGCGTCACCCGTTCTGTGAATAAAATTCTGACAATCTGATAGTCACTACTAGCTAATCAAGCGCAATATCAAAGTTTTCACTGCGGATTTGAAATGGAAGAGGAATAGTAAGTTTATTTTTGATAAACACTACTTTGAAGTTTAATATTGTTTATCGATTCTTTTTAGCGCAAAATTAAGTACAAATGCAACTAAGTTATTGGTCTTTTTTTGTGTTTTTTTTTTGTTCAAACAACACGATTCTCGCGAAATAACTTCTACAACAGGCCATCAAAAAAGTAACAGAGTCGTAATATCGCTGTAATTATTGAGTGAGGCAAAAACATCCAAATTGGGCCGTATGAATCGAAAATCACAAAAAATCTTGCGGCATCCGCGTTTGGTATATTTGTATATAATATAAATATAATGTGATATTTTTTCCGTTAATACGGAGTTTTATGTAACTCAATTATAAGTCATAAACATTTCATAAATCAAAGAATATTGGTTTTTAATCTTAAGGCAAGCACAACTTTTCTAAAAACATGAAAACTTAGAAAGTATCAGCAGAAAGTTTCAGCAAATTTCAGCAGGCATGAATTTATAAAATGCTAAAATCAGTCAAAAGTCCTTTATAAAAGCTTAAAAAATAAATGCCCATATATATGTACAAAAGTAGAAGTTATAGTAGGTATGAAAATTAAAAATAGTGATAAAATTATGAGCTAATAACTATCTGATATACATAGTTATTAGCTCATAATCATATCATAATCATAATTACAATCAAGTTTGTAAGCTTATACTTCAATAAAATTGCATTAGCGCATAAATAATGAATACAATATTTTCAAGCGAATAAACATCAGCCAAAATAAGAGAAGCGAAAAGAACTGAAGCCATGAACATTTCGTCTCCTAAAATGCAGAACTTTTACGCTAGCGTTAAATTGTATGCTTCAAACTTTTTAATAAAAATTGGAAGTAAAGGAAGAAAGAAATTTCACGCTACCGAAAGATTTTTGCTCCTTCCAACTACAGCGCATCGAATTGGAATACATTGGCATTTGGAAATACAAAATTTTAGCAAGCAAGCAATCAAGCAGGGGTTGGAGGCAACGAGCAGGGGAAGAATTCCTTTTGTGCTGGTTGTTAAGACGGACTTTTGTTTTGCAGCCTTTTGTACGGGGTGCAGTGCAGTGTAGTGCGGTGCTGGTGTCGTAGTCGTTGATGGTATGTTCAAGCGGTTAGATAACTGGATGCCACATGTAATTTGCGCCTTTCAAATAACTTCTACAACTGGTTGTATTTATGTACAAAGGTGCAACTACTAAAACAACGCTACCAATAAAGAGTTGTACAGGGTGCAGCTAGCTGACGGCCAACGTATGTACAAGGCACTTCCTTCGCAAACCGTCGTATGAGTGTCAGGTGTCTGGGTGCTTTCGTTGTGCTTTAGGAAGAGCTTTAAAATGGCACTTACACTACGCCGTCCCATTGGGGAGTAATATTCTATCATTTGTTGTTGCAACACTGCTTGTTCATGCTGATATTGTTGCTTTTTCTGTTGTTGCTGCTGTTGCTGTTGTTGTTGCTGTTGCTGCCGTTCTAGTCGATATTGCTCTTGTTGTTGATCATAACTACCAGTGTTAAACGAATCACTGGCTATCATGCTCTCGCCCTTGTAACGGTGCAGCGACGACGACTCACGACTCTCGCGCGAATCCTCACGTTCGGCACACGAGTACTGCCGCCTGTACTGGCGGCGGCGTCGGAACGCACTTTGACCCTGACTGCTGTAGCCACCGGAATAATTGCTGTAGGTCGCTTGACCGATCGGCAGTGGTATGGCACGATAGTAGCATGGATCGTAACTGAATTGACGCCGACGCCACTGCTCGTACTGGCGGTAGTGGCTGAAGAGTCGCCGTCGCCGCAATATCAACTGCTTTTTGGCCTCAAGCAGATCCTGCTCTTCCTGGTTGCTCGAACGTTCTGTTGAATTCTTCAAAATGCTGCGCTGCTGTGTGAAACGCTTCTGCCTCTGCTTGTGTTCGCCACCACCGCTAGCGCCACCAACCTTCGATTTTGACTGTGTGAACAGTTGTTGTTGTTGTTGTTGCTGACGCTGCTGCTCGTGCAAAGAGCGGTGATTGCATTGCAATCGACTATCTACGTCAACATCGCCATCATCGACAGCAATCTGATCGCCCACATCATTGGCGGCCTCCTCCTCACTGTCACTATTGCTATCGCGTAGGCCAACAGCGACGTCGCCGTCGCCATTGCAACCACCACCAACTTCATTCTCCAAATGCAAACAACTGATGGCACCACAGCTATGCAAAGGGGACGCCAATGCGGCAGTGGGGCTGTCGATGCTGCCGACTTTGACGTAGCCTTCCGATGATGCAACGCCATCACCGTGCGCTGGTTGCTAGCTCTCCACATCGGCCTTATGCAGCAGTGCAAATTGGCAGCCGCAGTCGCGTTCCAGCTCGCGACGCGGATACTGGAAGCAGCGATCGAAGAGTCCACAACCCTCGCAACGCGGCAAACACTGAACGTGTGTGCGTGTAAAGATATGTATGTGTGTGTGGGCGTGAGCAGCAGCGAATGGAGATACGCACACAAATGTAGTGGACACGCATACGCACACACGATCACACATATTTACGGCACGAATAAGAAGCGGAAAGAGGCGGAACAAAGAGAGAGAGAGAGAAAGAGAAGATATATGTAAGAAAGAAATAGGAGGAGAGATGTATACATTTTGGCTGTTGAGTGTTGACGCAGTGAATGCAAAGGACAATGGTTAAACTAATAACTACGTACATATGCATGTTTTGAATGGGTGAAAGGGCACTATTATATTTACTTAAGCTGCCAATAAACTAACGACTTAAGTTTTCTTGATATTCGTATTTGCCGTGAATTGATAACCAAATAAATAGGAATATTTTTATACGCAAAATATTATTAGCTATAGTACATGAGTATTTACATACAATTTTTATTGATAGTTGTTCAAAAGGAAGTTTACTAATTTGGAACGAAAATTATTTAGTACTAAATTTAGTTGAAAATACAAGTAATTATAAAAAAAAATTTTGTACATAAAAAAGTCTGGGAAATAAGCAAAAAAGAGAATATAAAAAAATTTCTATTTTCGTGGAAAGAAAATTGGCAGTAATACAATTGAGGGTAGGATTAGGTATCATGAACTATCGCCTCAAATGCAAACGATACTTTTCATGCGTCTCTATTGAAAGGATTAGCGTGGGTGATTTCTGTAGCTCTCGATGGCAAGCATGCGCATTGAACGAGGCGAGGGTAAGCGTGAATTGTTTAATGAGTGTAGTTTGCTCGCTTGGAATGTACTTAAATACATACACAACTATAATAAAATGTAATATCTGAGCACGCAAATAAGCCAATAAATTTGAATATGTTTTTTATAAGTACAATATACTTATAATATTTATTGAACCATAATTTCTGTTAACAAAAGTGATATATTGATGGAGCTCTAAGTGATTATTATAATATAATTCCGTGTGGAAGTCATTAGCGTCATAAACTCAGTTCTAGCTCGATATGTGCTGACTGAAGCATTAGTAAAATTTATCGAAAGATATCATATCTCGATATTCTTCTTCTTGTAGCAGCCTAAGAAAGCACTCCTCTTTTTATCGAGACTATCTTATTTTATCGAATATTTACCATTCAAAAAATAATAAAGTCCAAAAAATGATGCCAAAAATCTTCTTGTTTTTAAGTAAACCGTAAACTCTCTAATCAAAACTATATCTAAAACTCTCGAAAACTAAAAAAAAAGGGAAATATTGAAAACCTATTTCAAAATTGGTGAGTCTTCTACTCAAACTGTGAGAAATTTGAAAAAAAAATTCCAAAAAAAAAATATTTGCCAACAAGACAGTTTGTGAATCAATTTGTTAATCGTGTTCGTGAAAGTGGATCGTTAATGGATAAAACAACACGTAAACGTGCTCCTACAGTGCGTACACCTGAAAACATTGCTGCTGTAGCCGAAAATGTGCGTGAACATCCAACAACCTCAACTCGTCATAATTCTCAAGAATTGAACATTTCGCGCACTTCTTTGAGGAGAATTTTGCATTAAGACCTCGGTATGAAGGCTTACAAAGTTCAATTGGTGCAAGAACTGAAACTTAATGACCATCCAATGCGTTTTCGGTTCGCTCAATGGGCAGAAAATCGTTTAACCGAAGATGGGTATTTTTACCGAAA
Source organism: Anastrepha fraterculus (assembly GCA_037575425.1). Classification (NCBI taxonomy): domain Eukaryota; kingdom Metazoa; phylum Arthropoda; class Insecta; order Diptera; family Tephritidae; genus Anastrepha; species Anastrepha fraterculus. The sequence goes on from JAYXIM010039842.1 coordinate 52,201, forward strand.
ATCATCTTTTCTGATGAAGCTCATTTTCATATCGGTGGCAACGTCAATAAGCAAAATTGTCGGATTTGGGGCTCAGAAAATCCACACGTTACTGTAGAGAAGCAAATGCACCCACAACGAGTCACTGTTTGGTGCGGTTTTTGGTCTGGCGGTATCAACGGGCCATTTTTTTTTCGAAAATGAGCGAGGAGCCGCGGTTACCATAAATAGCGAGCGTTACCGTGACATGCTCAACGAGTTGTTTCCAAAAATTGAAGAGGATGACATGGACGACATTTGGTTTCAACAGGAAGGTGCAATTTGTCACACTGCCAAAGTTACACTCGAACTTTTGGCTACCGTTTTTGAAAACCGAATAATCAGACGAAACTCCGATATCAATTGGCCGCCTCGGAGCTGTGATTTAAGCCCGTTGGACTATTTTTTGTGGGGAGCCGTTAAGGACAAATGCTATGCGAACTATCCAGAGACGATTGATGCTTTGATGATGCGAAAAGTTTGAAAAAGTATTTATTAGTTTTTTTTTTATAGCTGATTCAAAAAGCAAATTTTGCATGGCCCACCCTATACTAGGTCAACAAACATGTTCGGAATAATTTTGCCCTTTACATGAACGATGAAATTAATATAGTTGGAGTTACGCTATTTAGATCGAATATATGTCATTTGCTGCGATAACTTTTGTACAATTCTTAAACAATTTCATAGTCCGCGATTGAAAAAATATTTGTCCACATTGTCAACGAAAACAATGCTAACCGTTTCCGTTTCATCGTCTGCTTGAATTTGAGTTATTGATAGCAGACGTTCCAATTTAGTGTTTGGCCCGATAGGAAGATCCCATAGTGAATAATTTCCTAACTTATAGCTAAACTTTCTGATTACCTTAGGGCGTATTGGGAACCGAAGCTAGTGGGATTGAGAACTAAGTGTCTGCTTCAGCTCCTTTGGCGTGTTCATTTATTTTATAGTTTATAAGATTTGTTAGCGCACATCAGAGCGGTACGGCCAAACACCTTTGGATATATTTATTGAGCCCTGTGGCTCAGAGACTCGAGGAGTAGCTCTTACTTGCGGGGGCCCAGTCATCGCGTCACGCGTGTACGCACATACGTAGTGTATGCTTTAAGCTTCCCAGCCCTTTGAGAGACGCAGCGATCTGCTCAATAAATTAAATGGAACTCAACTTGCTGTAAACTTACAAACTTACAGCGCACATACTTTTTGCACACGTAATACGAACCGATGCATTAAAAGACTAGGAACTTTTTACTTCACCTTATATTATGCTCTTTGACTCAAATGAACTATTTTATGAAATTTAGCCTCGATCTGCATTGTGGCGTATTGATCATTGAGAGCCGAAGCTGGACGCAAAATAAAAGCTATAATATTAGCTTTTGGAGTTATAGTCGCCAAACTGTCAGAGAATTGAAAACAATTGAAAACAAGTTCATACACAGGTATGCCCCTTAAATTTCAATTTCAATATTTTTTCACACTTACCTTCTTAAAAGTTTCGCAATAACCCTATACTGTCTAGAGACAAATTTTAGCTCGATTTATAAGCACTAACCCGTGCCGACTTGCGATTATATGCCGTTTTATATGTCGTTTCATACGTGACTTTTCAGATTCTTAGTGCTCCATTGTTTAGTGCGTAAACTCGTCGGTGGAATTACGGAGTGACTAACAAAATATTTTCCTTATCGGATTGCCCAGCTATCAAATAAATTATGCAAAATTACCATCTAATCGACAAGTTCTCTCAGTTCTTTTTTACTGACTGTTAGTGAAAGTGCAAATCTTGAGATTAGGGATTATTCACTTCCCCTACTGGGAAAAAGCAAGAATTCCAACAAGGGCATTTCCTAACTGCGTAAAGAAACTCGTTGATTTATATAATGTTTGGAGAGAGTTACAATCAAATTGTTAGAAAACTCAGGCTACGTTCCAGAGCCGTGAGCACAATTTCAAAATTGATCTTGATAATTTGTTTGATATTGCACATGCCGATGCTTTCCAGAGAATAAAAGTAGAGCAAGATAAATTATTTTTAATGAAATAGAGAGAGCCAGGTCGCCCGGGACGAACGACGACCGGAAGAAGAGCAAAGGATTGTAAAACAAAGAAAATCACTGACTGTTGTATCTACTTCTAGCAAAAATAACTTAGAAAGTGTAGAAGGTTCAGATGAAGAACAGATCTTGAATATCGAACTCAGTTTGCCCGACGTTCCCTGCCATGAACAACCTCCAAAAAGAGGTGGAAGGAATCTCATAACATCTAAACTATTTCCAGCTTTAGATCGATGCCAGTTAAGCATTAGCGACTCTGCTTACATTCTTAATGCGATGCTAGAAGCGCTTGGTCTGAGTAGCGATGATTTCCCTACTAATAAATCCATGATTCAGCGAATTCTTACTGAAACTAGAAAATCAAACTGACTTTCGAAACAATGTACCCGGGTTGGATGTACGAGGTTGAAAAGAAAATCGCTGGCCAGTTATTGCTTCGTTTGACGATAGAGAACAGCTTCTTGCAATGCCAAAACTAGAGAGGTCTTGTGGAAACATCAAGTTAAGGCCGTCTCAACAGTTCAGCTTCGCGATAAAGTACAAATAATATGCTGCGACACAACAGCTTCTAATACTGGCCGTCTCAATGGAGCCTGTGCTATTTCGAAGCAAACTTTAGAAAGGTAAATGCTGATTTTCGATTGTCGTCATCATGTTTATGAATTGGTTCTAAAAGCTATCTTTGAAACTAATTTTGAGCAAACTACTAGCAGCCCAGATATTCCGATGTTCAAGAAGTTCAGAAAAAATTGGAAAAACCTCGCAAATATCGAGACACAGAGGAAAAATTAAAACTAAGGCCCCGCGGAGCTATGCATCAGGCACGTTGGATGGCGAGAGTGATCTATTCTTTAACAATATTTTTACTTCAGTCACAATGCAGAATTACTGCGAAGGACAAAAAGGCTCTACAAGATGTTTGGTTATTTGTCGTGATGTCGTATGTTAAAGCTTGGTTTGAATGCACAATGGCGATCAAAGCACATAACAAGATTTGCGCTTCTTGAAGATGTTAAAAGAGTACGAAAAAGTTGATGCAACAATTTTTAAAGCTTCTAGGTATAAGCAAGTTAAGTCATGACCTGTGGTATTTATGTGAATATACAGTCATTCTATCACTGTTTGATGAAGTTGATAACTAAACTAAAAAAAATGTATTGCCATCTTCAACAGGGACAAACGTCAGATTTTAATGCTATGGCCAGTGACTCAAAAGTTGTTTGGTAAGTTAAAGTGATTTTTTGCGATATTTTTAAATCTTTTGTTGATTTATTTTTTTGTTATTTAACTTATTTTTTTTTTTTTCAGACAAAACACTGGATGATTTTGTATCGGAGAAGAGAAAACAATTTCTATCACGACTGCAGATCCACGACAGTTTTTTAAAGGAAGATGCATATTCTTGGGATAATAATGCTGATTTTCTGGAAGCTAAAAGAAGAATAAGTCATTTGAGAGCTGTGAGTGATACTGCTGAAAGGACTGTTAAATTGATACAAGATTTTAACGGACTTATCATGACTGAGGAAGAAAATAAACAGTTCTTGCTGCGCTGTGTTCAGGAACATAGAAAATTGCATACGGACTCTAAAAAAACTACTCTAAAAAGAAATTACTCTGCTGATTGTTATTACTTAATTTTATAGTGATTTTATAGCAGACCGAAATATCAGGACAAAATACGATTTTTACTAAACTTTGAAGCTCGGTCAGCACTGGTTGCAATTATGCTAGAAAGATGAAATTCTATATTGGAGCATCTTATAGCATTAGTAATGTAGAGGGTATGCGTTTCGAAATTAGAAAAAAAAAAATGTTGTCATATAAGGGGCACCCTAATGCACATATTTAAAAATTAATGGAAATAATTCAGAAATTCAAAAAAAGAAATGTAGCATCTGCGTGGGTTTGGCAAATTACCAATTTATGCCATCATTTATAATAAAAATTGTTGTCCAACATAATAAACAGCGAACTTTATTGCTTTAGCATTTTTTCAATATTTATTTTGCTCGTAAGCTATATTTCAGCTGGATTAAACAGAAGCCATATGGGTTTGCATTTGAGTATATATATAAAATAATACATATATATATTAGGGTGAATCCCTCTTCATACAAAAAAATAAAAACAAAAAAACGCTATGGTCTTTCCATCGCAATTATAAATTTTATTATATTCTAGGGCATCCGCCAAAATGTTTCGGAAAAATATTAAGATGTACGTGAGCTGTAGCGATTTGAAAGTACGTTCAAAAAATCTTATTACAGTTTTTTCTTTGACAAAGTTTTTAAACATTTTTAAGCTTACGCTCTCATATCATCTAAGGTGACTTTTTAGAAAAGTTATTTTTATTACTATTTTATTATCAAAAACTAATCTTGTCGAAATATTTCCAAATCCTTCCAGCTCTCGTAAATTTTAAAGTTTTTCCAAAGTATTTTGGCCGCAGTCTTAAATATAATAAAATTTGTAAGCCCGTTATGAAAACCCCAAACTTGTGTTCTGAGGCACCTTAATGTGAATACGAACACGCAAGGCTTTCCAATGATTTATTTATATTTATATTGTTTTAGTAAAAAGTTCATACGTAATTGTTGAATATTTGTCTAACAGAAATTATGGTTCCATTGAATTTTAAATGGTTTTATATTTGAATTGAACGGTAAATACGTCAAATGTGTAATTTATCAATTCAATTTCGTTTTTATGACTTTGGCAAGCACATTTTATTTGATTGGGTTGAAAAAAATCTTCGGCTAAGTGAGTGCGAATGCGAATTGCCGAAAAAGGAAAACTCGCAAAGCACTAACTACATGTAAATTTCGCATTGCTCGCACAAATGTATGTATGTGTGTATGTATGTAAATGTGTTTCATGATTGATAACTAAGTGGTTATTCACGAGTCAGTATTTATTAATAAAATGCTAGTAATAAAATTAATTGAATTGTATTAAATTTTGTAGATACCTTTACGAATATATCTGGGTGTAGGTTCTAAAAATATATAAAATACAACAACAGTAGAGAAATTTTATTTCAGTTAATGCTGTGAGTTAGTTAGTAGTTGTTTTTTTTTGTTATTTGATAAATACAAATACAGGGGATGAGGTTGGTTGGGCGAGAGAATGGTGAGTGGGTTAAGTGACTATGTACACATTTATACATAAATAGGTATTTCAAGTACAGTGGTGTGTATATTATTAGACTCATACGATTTTTTTGAAATTTCCACATTTGTTGAAATTTCTTATTAAAATATGTATGTATTCCATACATTATTTATAAATGGTTTGTGATTACCTTATTTGAATTATACTTTGCTTCGTAGAACTTGGTTTTCAAAACTATTTTTATTTTCCATGCCGAACTTTGTAGGCCTACTAAGCGAATTTTGGAGGATTTTCTAAATATTCGGTGTATCGTACAGCTTCCTTTGCGTTTATATCTTGAGCACAAATTAAATACTCATATATATCTAATTCATCTACTGTGTAGCCATCGCAGGTAAATTTTGCAGAATAGAAAAATCTAAATAAGCAAACGACCTTAATTTGGAATGAAAACTCTGCTGCTATACACCTTGCAAAGGAAAAAATTATATAAATAAAGGCGGTTCAATATTTCACTAAGAGACTGGAAAGAATCTGGAGTAAAGAGGAGTTGAAAATGGAGTTAAAGAAGTGGAAGAGTTAAAGTCTTAAATCAAGAAGCTATTAAAGGGAACGTCTGAGCTGCCTTCAAATAATGGAAATATAATAAATTTTCGGTACATTTTTCTATAAAACAAGTCTTTGAATTTTTTTGTTTTTATTTCAATGGACGTCTAGGACGAAGTCGAAGAGATCGCCCCGCGTAAAACGGAGAAGCGTAAATCGAAAAGAGCTAATAAACAGTTAAAACAGATTAAGATTAAAAACTTACAGTATATAAACCAAAAAAAAAAACTTGAAAGTTACAACTGTCATCAGTAAAGTGACCACTGACTGTTTATTGGATGGTAAGAGATTATTCATTTTTTCCTCGTTATATTTAAATTCAATCGCTTTGCTTCTCTCTCCAGTTAAAAAAACACAGAAATAACAGCGTGGTTTTTGACGCTCTTATCGAAGACGATGCTTGAGTAGTTAAACTTTGAAGATCGAAGAATATTCTCTCATATCAGATTAAAGAATTCACTTGTCTAAAAGCACGCTTGGTATCAAACGGTTCAAAAAGATTTTTCGCAAGCAAAAACTCGAAATAGTTTGAACTCCTTTAACCAGTTTTAACTTCTGAACTTTTTTTCATATTGTCATCGTGTTAGTCCCTATTTTTTGTTGAAGAAAAAGTTGCCTATTGAACAGGAAATAGTTGTTTTACAGTTTTTAAAGTGCATCACTCTGTCCAAGAAGCTGTAACAGTATGAAGCTGCATTATAGATATATGAGCTTACACTTGTATTGGAAAATAAAACTGGAAGCTCATGTACATATGTGACCGTGTCTGCGAAAAGGAGGTTAATCACCAAAAAAATGGATTTGGAATTTGCAGGTTATCTAATAAATAGTTTGACACCCAATAAATGCAATGACATCTGTTCTAAGGGAACACATATTTTTGTTTTGCAATTACTTACACAAACAAAAAAAGATTTATTTCGAATGAATTTTTTTATGAAAATATGGGTAGTTTTAAGTCGAAAGTTACTCTTGTATTTTCGCTTAAATTCAAATGTTTAAAAGTTATGAAACTTTAAAGACATTTTTGTTTTTTGAAAAGTCGATCGTCGGCTTATTACACATTATACTTTTTGGTACAAAGTGTTGCCTCCGACCCGAAGCAATGATAATAACCAGTCGACTTTCTTTCTCGTAATTTAAAAAAAAGCAAAAGCAGGATGATTTTTTTTTCAAACTGATTTGAAATGCTGAACAGATGTGATATAGTATTGAGTTCTATGCGATGTGATCAGTACAAAAGATTTCTTGAGAGCCACATTTCATTGCAGCTTAAGTCTGATTTATTACCAGTAATTTTACTTTATATAAGTTTATATAGTTCCCTAGCTTATTAAAAATCTTAACAAAAATGTTCTAGAAGATTAACTAGCTACTACTGGGTAGAAAAAAAAACAATAAAACGCAAGAACCAATTATGCGCTGCTAATATGGCGTGTTGAGGTATATATAGAAAATAGGCTTCTTAATCATTTATTCATGTTAAAATTAGTTGGTATATTTATTCGAGCCATACAAAATAATAACACCAATACATTCGTAATATATTAACAATCAACAGCGAATTAGAAAATGAGAAATAAGGAAATTGGGTAGCTTATCTAATTTGTTTTTGAGTCTAATAATATAAATACCACAGTCACTATGTGGGTGAGTAACTAAGCACATACCTAAGTAAATAGATACATAAAAAAATTGGTAGTTAACACTATTTATTTTAGTTAAATGAGTGAATATGTGAAAGCATGAATTGCTCGAATGTTTGTTATTTGCAAGGTGAGAATTTCGCTTTCACAAACTACAAAAAAATATTTTTTTTTATTTTAAATTCTTCACGCGCTTATTTCCTACACTACTTGCTTCGCTTTCACACAAAAGCTACCTAATGAAAAGCCCCGTCTGAGCTGCCAAATTAATTGCACTTCAACGCGCAAACAGCAAACAAAGCCCAGCACAACCACACAGTGCCTGCTAGTGTACTTATGTTGCGTATACGCAGTGTAAGACCAACAGTTATTTTCCGCCTACTCTTTGCGGCACCCTGGGCGTAAATATGTATGCATGTAGTCTTAGTTATTTAACATTTCGTGTGCATTAATTCCGTCTTTTTTAATTTCGCTGCACATATTTTAAATTACATATCTTTCAAAGGAATTTTTCCTTACTCAAGTATTCTCGGGAGAAATTCTTAGTGACTGTTTTGGGACAAACGTGAGTCGCGCACCTGGTTACGCAATTACGCGTCAGCAACCAAAAGTAATGCAAAACCAAGGTATGAAAGGTGTACTTAAGCGCATAAAATATGAGTACAGAACGTACCTGATGCGAATGTTGGCCATTGCAGCCGGCACCTGTGCACACACCCGTGCCAGGCACCTTCAGCTGCTCATGCTTGTAGTCCGGTTGGTAGGGAAGCAGCATGCGTATTTTGCCCCAACGGTTGAAGAAGAGCGCAATGGCACCAGCCCATACCATCAATACGAGGAGAACAATGCCAATCTCGACGGCGCGTATCTGTGGGTGTGGAAGTGGAAGATATAAGAAAAATGTGAAGTGATAAGAAAAATGTGAATTGGAGGAGATGTAACATCTTAATTATATATCTTCTTATATAAAATATATCGTAATATATCTAATAAGTAACTCAAATAGTAAAGAAAAAAAATATAGGGTTGGGTTACTTCACGGCTTACTTATATGAGTTTCGCCTATTGGGTTCAACTTCCTGCACTAATGGGTGAGGTGATGGGTATTTGCTCCACACAATGAATGGTTGATATTTTTTTATATGAATTAAAATGCGCAACTCCTTAGCAAAAAAAATTGTCAAAAGTCAAAGCCACTTGAAACTTATACCTTGTTATTTTAAAATATATTAAAATACAAAATCTTTACACAAGATTTTTCTAAACATTTTGACTGTAAAGATTCACGTAACATTTTTCTAAATATTTTGACTATAAAGATTTTGTATTTTGAATAAAAATTTCCTACATTTTTATAAACTTAGTGTAAAGTTTGAAACTTTACTTTGAATTACTTTTGTTGTGGAATGAACTATATTTTTTTACAAAATTGCATAAATAGTCAAAACTTGTCAATATTTGATGTAGACTTTCTTTTCACGCAGAAAATATTATCGAAATTCCAAACTCTTTTTAAACTCTTTTGGACCTCAAGCCATCAACTATGTAAAGAATGGTGCGAAGTGAAGAAAACATAGCCAACGTGACGACCAGTATCGAAAAAGACCCAGAAATTTCAATTTGGTGCCGATCAGCCGAATTGGGCACCGTCAAAGAGTCAACACGTAATTGATAAGATTCGGTCCTGCATCGGTATTAGAATGTGCGGAATTGGATCCAGATGATCATAGGAAACACTGTAACTTCGCTAATTGGGCGCTGAAAAATTGATCGGAGATTCGGAATTTGGGCAAAAAATCGTTAACCATTTTTGGCTCAACGACGGTTTTGCCAGACAAGCGAAGCAACGTTCAAAGTTATGAAGGTGAGTTTTGACAACCAAACATGTCACCGCGAGAGTTGATTAATTGGCTGCCGCGATCATGCGACTTGACAATCCTCGTCGCCTCGTTAGAGCTTCGTTGGGAGTAAAATCATCATAAAGCCATCAAAAATTGGGCCCACCCCCAGCCGTTCCTATCTGTTCTTGTTGTTCCTATCTGGTCATCTTGTACTACATATATACGCATATACGACGCCTTGTGGTATGATGGCTGAGTTCAGAAACAATCAGCAAAAAAGAAAAAATTTCAAAAAATATTTCAAAAGATATTCGATGGGATTCCCTATATCACTCATTTACTTTAATAACATAATAACATAAAATAAATAAATAATTGGCCGAGCTCTTCCTCCTATTTATGGATATTGTTCTATAAATGGAGGAACCTACAGTTTTATGCCGATTACGTATGGCAGATATTTTTTATGTGGAGCTTTTTCATGGCAGAAATACACTCTGAGGTTTGCCGTTGCCTGCCGAGGGGCGACCGCTCTTAACTTTTATTCATTTTGGTATTTTGGTATTCGAATCTACGTTTTCCGAGTGGTAGTATCGCACCAACCCATTGGGCTACGGCCGCCACCGTAAACTCAAAAGCAAATTTTTAGATAGCAATCCACTTTTAGTAGCCGTTGAGTGATGCTTTTCTTCTAACTGAAGCTAATCTCAGTGCTTTTGATTAAGTATCAAACTGCTTCGGGTCTCTTTTGTTGAAAAGATTAAAAAAAAAAATTAATTTAAATGTATAATTTTGATCTACAGGTTACATGTTTTTCAATGTTAGAAAACATTCATATTTTTTTCCAATGATTCATCTTTAATTTGCTTTCAATTTTCCGTTATACACTTCATTCACAATCTCACACTCACACACTTAAATTTCTCACGGAATCGCTATTGACACTTACCGTTGGCAATTCGCGCGGCCTCTGTGATAGCGTATTCGTCGTCGTTGATGTTACATCTTCCCCATAAGTGCCATTACCATTTACTGCTGCTGCTGCACCAGCCAAATTACCGCCAATAAGTCCCACTCCACCTCCTCCACCAGCAACATTACTTCCACCTCCCGTGCCGGTCGTGCTCCCTCCTGCGATACCAGCATTCATACTACCAATACTATTTTGGCCACCTAGCGTGCCAGGCGCGTAGTCCTGCTGCGATGATGTCTTTGGCATATCTGAAGTCGTTGTTTTGATTGAGCCACATATTTGTGGTATTGTTATTTCGTGTATTGCGTGTCGATCAGTTATATGAGCGATGGCAATTTGTGGTGAAAAGTAATGAAATTACAGAAAAAAGAAAAACGTGAACGATTGAAGAGTGTAGAGGAAGAAAGGCAAAAATTCGATTAGTTTCATTATTGATTTGCTTGTAAATTGATAAAGTTCTCAAACATTCAATTACGGTGGTGTAGATAAGTATTTATGTATGTATATGGGCTTGTGTGTATGCACAATGATGGCTAAGGGACAGCGAAAAAAACTTTTCGAATATGTTCCCAATTGGCAATGACAGCAAGTGAAATCTGTTCTAGAAAATCTTTTGGTATTTGTTTTGGTGCACTAATTATTTTTTATTTCAGATAGCCCACTTGGTAAGATTTTATATCTTTCTTTCCCTGGGAAGGGACTCCGTACAGTCATTCACTAGAAATATTCTAGAACTCTTTCTTGAACAGTTGCATTGTAAAGGCTTTTTATTTGGTTTAATTTTTTCGTAAAATATAGGAAAGTTTGTTAAATTTAGGGGAAAAGTTGTTAAGTAAATATAGCGCGCTTTTAATTTAGTATCAAAATTTATTTAAAAGTATTTAAATGGTTTAAAAATTTTCATTAATTCTATAGAAAAATACAAAAACAAAAAAAATCAAACAATAAGAAAGCAGTAGCAGCAAATTGAACAGAGATGCATTTAGGCTAAAAACTTTCAATTGAGTTTCTCAAGAAGCCTAGTTAGCCAAGCCTTCTGTGTGAAGGTACATCAGAAAGACTTTGTTGGAAAGACTTTTCTTTGTAATACACTGAGCATAAAAGAAAGCCGTACAAAGCCCTGATTACTAGCATTTTTTCAGTTCAATAAAAAATAAAATAAATAATTGGCGCCTACAACCTTTTTGGGTATTTGGCCGAGTTCCTCCTCCTATTTGTAGCGGGCGTTTTAATGTTGTTCCAGAAATAGACGAACCTACAGTTTAAGCCGATCTGAACGCCAGATGGTTTTTTACGAGGAGTTTTTTATGACAGAAATATACTCGGAAGTATGCCACTGCTTGGCGAGGGACGATCTCTATTAAAAAATCTCGCACTTATTAATCAGAATAATCAAAATATACCTAATCACGCAGTCCCATTTAATTTTTGTATAAGAAGTTTTAAGAATTGACTGCAAGTTTGAAGTGCCTCTAAATTCTCGATAAAAACTGCCAAAAAGTAACGAAAATTTTGGGCGATTTCAAAGTAGCACGTTGGTATATTAAAATTTAATGGGCTATAAAACTGAGCACCACAATTTTTGTTTTTAAATCTTCTAAACAATTTTGCAAAATTTTGTCCAATTTTTATAAATATGGTGATTCTATAAGCAACTAGTCAAAACGAGTCAATATGTGGTGTCTTTGTAATACTTTTTGGAGGGGTGAAATATCCGATTATGGGCTTGTGTTTCGTGCGGTTATTTTAAGTAAGTATGTAATGTACACATAGTACGTACAATTAGGGTATTCACATGGTCTCATTAAGTGGTAAATTGTAAAGTTGCAAGGTATAAATATAAATTAAAATAAATCAAACAGTTGAAATGTTAATATATTGCTCGATTGCTCGAAAAGAAAATATTTTGTACCAAAAAGATAAAGTCGCTTATTTGCTGCAAGAGCATCATAATCAAATGCAGATGTACTGATCTACATCCCGACTGCAGCTGTTGAAGTGGTGAACATAGACACAAACCTCTAAGAATAAACGCCGGATGATTATTAAATTGCATAGAAAAGCAAAATCTTCTAGAGAAATCGACAATTTAATGAACAGGACTCACTCTACAGTGCAACACATAAAAAGAATACGCAATAGGTACTCTTCAATTGCTAATAAAAGCAACCTAGGACAGGGAAATAAACTTAATGACCGCGAAAACGATAATTTTAAGTTAAAGTTAAACAGAATTCTTTTGTTTCAGTCGTAGAACTTAATAAAATGCTCAAGGAAAATACTAATAATGTGGTGTGTGATAAAACAGTTCGAAATGTGTTGGAAAATCATAACTTCTGCAGGCGAATTGCGCGAAAGATGCCATTTATCACACCAAAAAATAAGAGCGCCGCATGAAATTTGCCATTGAATATATGACTAAGGATGCATTCTTCGGGAAAACGATGAAATATTATAAGTATATAACTAAATCACTGCTGCTTTAATTTACTCTATTATTTTACGGTAATACCCGAATGCATAGCTGGGTGGAAAGTGTCATGTCTGCGGAAACTTCAATACTGAATTTGAGCCGAAGAATAACAAGGCTACTCTGAAGGTGGCTACTTCTTCAGGTGGATCTGTGATGGTGGGGTGTTGTTTTTCAAGCACAAATTGTATTCTTAAGTTCGAATGGGACATAAAATTAATTGCTAGTTCGTTCTGGCGATATGTTGAATCGAGGAAATTATAATGCATCTTTCCCTTGTCTGTTATAGTGAAACCCAAACACATTCTTCTCTAGATGTAGCTAATCTTTTTGAAGATTTCTTACGCACAAATTTTGAAGTAGACTTAGACTGGATTCATGAGTGTCACTAGAACAAAAAATCCGCAGTTAATCTTAGCGCATTAACCTTAATGCTTTTTTATGTTAAAGAGGGAATTCGGCAACTTAAGGCATCAGCAAAATCTGATGCAGACTGCCCATATTTGTATCTTTTTAAAAACTGCTCTGCAGTTGCCTATCCACTTTTATTAATGCTCAACAAATCCCTTGAATAGGGATAGTTTATAGATGCCTGGAAAGCAACAACTATTAATCCTGATTCAAAACTGGCAATTATAAAAATATTGCCAATTTACGACTAATCTCCAAATTTTCTACGGTTTCAAAATTATTTGAAGGTATTGTGATAGATAAAATTTATTTTTCCAGCTAACATAGCTTCATAAAATATAAGCAAGTATTTGCATGTCTCTTACTCTAAATCTTCTTCCCTTTTACCAACTTTCTACCACATTGGTGATTCTAGATTGTCCAATCCAATAGAAATTATTGGCTTTGGTGTGGTATTTGACTTTATATTATCTTTTCAAAAGCATTTAAATTGCACCATTTCAAAGTCATATTTCGTATTTGCTTTTGCTCGACATTTTAGTTCGGACTTTGTTGATCCACGTACTCTAAAGTTGTGATACACCTCACTTGCATGTTCCATGCTGGATTTTATTTTTTTATTTGGAGGTCATATCAGGAATGTCATATAAGTAGGTTTGTACGTGCCCAGAAAGTATTTGTCCGTTATGCCTTGCATTCTTTGCATTTTACTTATCTAATTCCGTCCTACAAAAGACGGTGCTTGCTCATTAACCTAAAATCACTAGATAGTAGAACAACTATTCTCTCCCCTCTGTCTTTGTGTTCGATTTGATAAGTGGGGCGATTGACTCTCCATCGTTACTCGAGAAAATTTATTTCAATATTCTTCAGCGAATCTTACGAAATCTTGATACTTTCTGGTTAGGGACGGTTAGAACTAAATATGTTTCTAATGCTCCGATTTCTAGAGCTTTGGGAAAATTTAATATGCTTTTTAACCATATTGATTCTAGATTTTTTTTCCAGCAAATACTACCTCAAAATATTACTAAATGAATTGTTTAGCTAGGTGCTAAGTATTATCTAATATTTTTCTTCTGTAAACCGTAAGACATGTGCCATTGGTTTCACTAAAGTAGACAAGTTAATTATAACATTAATTTATTTTTGATTTAATTCTTGCGGTATTTTTATTGAATTTTCAATTGTTCATAAAATTGGTTATAATAATGCGATTTAAGTCAAATATGCGCCGTTTTGTTCGATGACGAGTTCCCAACGAGATGCCAACTTCATAATGCCCCTCTTATAGAAGCTCGCTTCCCTATTGTCAAAAACTCGGAGAGCCGATTTTCACAGGACTCTCTTGTGGACAACTTCCGACTACCAAGCTCGTTCGCCATGGACAGAAATAGGTGGTAATCACTTGGTGCGAGATCCGGACTATACGGTGGATGCAAAAGAATCTCCCATCCGAGCTCCCGGAGCTTCTGGCGCGTCACCAAAGATGTGTGTGGCCTGGCGTTGTCCTGATGGAAGACAATTCGGCCTCTGTTGATCAAAGATGGCCTCTTCTGCATGAGTGCTGCATTCAAGCGGTCCAGTTGTTGGCAGTACAGGTCCGAATTGAGCGTTTGGCCATAGGGGAGCAGCTCATAGTGGATGATTCCCTGCCAATCCCACCAAACACACAGAAGAACCTTCCTGGCCGTCAATCCAGGCTTGGCCACCGTCTGGCCAGCTTCACCGCTTTTCGACCACGATCGTTTGCGCTTCACGTTGTCGTAAGTGACCCACTTTTCATCGCCAGTCACCATCCGCTTCAAAAACGGGTCGATTTTGTTGCGATTCAGAAGCGATTCGCATGCATCCATACGGGCAAAAATGTTTTTTTGCGTCAAGTCGTGTGACACCAATACATGGAGCTTCTTTTTGAATCCAAGCTTCTTCAAATGGTTTATAACGGTTTGATGACTCATGTCCAGCTCTTGGCCGATGCTACGGCTGCTACTAAGCCGGTCTCTTTCGATCAATTCAGCGATTTTATCGCAATTTTCGACGACAGGCCTTTCGGACCGTGGCGCATCTTCGATCACCTCTGCACCAGAACGAAAACGTTGAAACCATCGTTGTGCAGTGGAAATGGAAACTGTATCGGGTCCATAAACTGCACAAATTTTATTGGCAGCATGAGATGCATTTTTGCCTTTATCGTAGTAGTACTGTAAAATATGCCGTATTTTCTCTTTATTTTGCTCCATGTTTGCGACGCTATAACTCACGAACGACTAAAAGCAAACAACAATTAAAAAGCTCTAGCGTGAACCGATGCGACGAATACAACTAGAACTACGCGCTTGCAAAGACAAGCTTGCGGAAATACCGCAAGACTTTTTTGACTTATATTTTCATCTAGTGAGATTCTTTTAATAGATTTCGCCATGAAATTTTTACACCGCAATTTTTTTACCTGGAGCTGGCGCACAAGAAGAGCTCGAATCAATTCTGCATATTTAATGAGACAAGTGAAAATGAAAAAAATAAAATAAAAGCTACTATTTTACTTAATAAAAAATAACTGAATATTTATAATGAATGGAACATTCTGGCATGCGGAGATCTATTTTTTATAGCTTTCTTTCCAGTGCAAGCTAGAAATTTTTTGTTTTTAAACTATTGCAATATTTTATAATGTAATTTACAACATTTATCACATGAATATATCCTGTGAATACCCTAACTACAAAAAATTGTGTGTTATATGTACGTATGTATTAGTAAATCAATTGAAAATATTTACCCAGTGTGCGAAATATTATCTGTCTGCTGCGATATTTCTTTCCAAGCCAAATAGCCGTCACTGCTATGGAGTACTGCGTGCTGGGCGATAGACGATCTAAAATGATTGCCTCGCTATTACCGGCGACATCCTGGACAACCCTGTAACTTAAATTAATTCAATTACCACTCTTTGCCACAAACTACAAGCGCGACACAAAAAAACAAAGGATGCAGAGGGGTAGGCGAGCAGACGAACAGACGAGCGGGGAGACGAGCTAAGAAGTTAAAGAGCAAAGAGCAATGGATAATACATAGCCCAGAACATCTTTGTAGCTAGGATGCAGGTGCATGCATCTGTACACAGCTACTTATGTAGGGGAGAATAAATGAATATAAAATGCTATCTAGCAGGCTAAAACCATTACAACGCTATGGATTTAATGGCTTTGTACGAGTAGGGGCAACGTATGCTAGGCGCATGCTGTGCTGGAGGGCAAGGGCTATTTGGTACAATAGTGCAACCAGGTTTACAGTGAGTGCAAAAGAATGCGTAAAAGGAATGCAGGAATAAGTGCAGTGTTGTACGTAGCTATGAATAAAAAAAGTTTATGATTAAGATAAAAAAGCGTCGTGTAACAATGGAGATGTGCCAGTGGATACAGTCGAGAACACAAATATTTATACGCAAATATACTCGCACATGCATACAATACAAATAACAACAATAAAGGCAAAGTGACACAGGAAGTGTTCGGCGTTGGCAGCGTTATTTTATACAGGCAATTGGAAAATTTTCCAAATACCCAGCAGTCAAATCTGCTGATTGCGAAGTGAAGAATCACAGATGCATTTCGTAGTACATTTAAGGCGCTGCCCAACTAATCTATTTAATTTGGATTTACTGATAGCAACCGGGAAACTGAACATGAATTTCTTAAGACATTTGAATGATAGACATTATCAATAGTATTTAACTTGTAACGTACTAATTCTTTGTAGACAAAAAAAGCTAAATTTAGTGCAAAAGTCACCAATTTCGATAAAAAATGACCAAAAAATATTAATAAAAATCATGTAAGAAAGTGTTAACATATATTTGCGATTCTATATATTTACATATAAAGGCATTCTATCATTTTGTGTTGCATGCACGTAGATTCGAACCTATACACTTCGAATGAACCTAGTCACTCACCAACCCATTACGCTACGTCGGCCGTTTCTATAAGTGGACTAAAAAGTAGAAAAATAATTTTTCTGATAGTTCTGATAATAAAATTCTAACAATAGTCATTCAAGTCAACCGGAGCAATGCTGACGAAGCAGTAAGTAACTGAGCATCTGCTGCTCCTTGAATTGTTTAGTGTACAGAACTTCGACTGACTACTTTAATTTTAAATAAATATATAACAATTTTAAAATATTCGAATTTGTAAAATATTAAAAATTTGAAAATATTAAAAATTTTAAAGTATTAAAAATTTCAAAATATTAAAAATTCAAAAATATTAAAAATTTTAAAATATTAAAAGCACTAAAATATTAAAAATTAAAAAATATTTAAATAATAATAGGAAAAATAGTTCTTCATAACAACCCAGGGAGTTTTTCTTATTTTTGTTTGTTTTGATAATTAATAATCTCGCAATAACAAATTAGTTGAGTGCTCAAGTGCCACCAAAAAATGAAAAATCGAAAACAAAAAAAAATCGTCCCTGATCGCGAAAAAAATTGAAATGAACAAATGCATTTTCTGTGTACATCGAAACCATCTGTTTTCCGATATGCCACCGAATATTCACTATCAATCGCTCAATTTCTAATATTTTGCAATAAATGCCTTTATCAGCAAATCAACTCAATTTCTTTATTTTAAATACGTCAGTATTTATCATAAATACGCCAGTTTCTATTATGAAGCGATCTTTTTACAACAAAAATATTTTCTCAAGAATTTCTTTGCATACATTTTGTTTCATTTTGCAGCTGTTACAATTTTAGTCACCTAAATGCACCAGAACAAATCTAGTTAATAAATTCAGGAATTGCTTTTTTTTATTCACCACCTCGCATTCTGACCTCAGGGTGTAAATAGGGATGCCATTGCAAAAGGTGTTTGTTTGTGTAATTAAAAATTTAATTAAAACAAGTGAATGAATGAGAGTGAGCATTAAATGAGGCGTAAGGCGATGCTCAATGAATTGAAAAAGTTCACTTTGCTGCCAGCGGTGAATTGTGGCCAATGGTTTGCTGAGCGGACGGTGTCGCTTGAATGCGCGCAACACTTTTCATCCCATGAGAACGGACGGGCATTCCCACATGAAAGCTGCGCGTGGCAGTGCACATCTACATTAAACGAATAGCGAGCATTTATTATTAATATATTATATTATACTAGAGGCTAATTTTGCAATTTGTATTTCATTTTGATAAGTATTTTCCGCGCTCATGGCGATGACATCTATCAAAGATAACGAGAAAGCTGCTGCTACTGTGGCATTTTTAATGGCATTTGAGTTGCTCGTTTAGAAATGAAATCTATGGATTGCACCGTGCGACAAAAGTAAATTTTTTTGTTACCCATTAAAAATATAATAGCACGTAAAATTATAGATTTTATATAGTAGTGCAGCATCTAAAAATTTCAATCTCTCTTCAATTTAATTTTGTACAGGTCTTTCAAAGGAAAAACGTAAACAGAGGTAACTATTGCGTATACTTTATTTTATAGCAGGAAAGTTCAACTATTTTTTTACATTTTTATAAAACAGCGAGAAGAACAAAGTTGAGGTATGTATTACATAATATATAATATACATAAGATTTATTTATTTTTTTAAATAATTTGTTAGGCCATTTCAAGTATATTTAAGGATATATATTTATTTTTCAACAAACATTATTGCGCTATATTTGCCTGACGAAGAGTAAAATTAATTCTTATTAATAAATATAAATAATTTTACAATTTTATTTCTTACAATTGCGCCCTTTTTATGGGTTTGACTAAGCTTCTCCTCCTATTTGGAGAGTGAGTCTTCCTGTTTTTCCACAAATGGAGGGTCTAATAGTTTTACGCCCCCTTCGAACGGTATCAGTCGTTTTTTATGAAGAGCTTTTTCATGGCAGAAATACACCCGGACAAATAAACTTTTTCTATCAATAGGTGTTTCGAGCCCGGGCACTTCCGACGGGAATTATGCTACAACCTATAAGTCCTTAAAGTCCATTAAAAAATTAAATTGATGAGAAAACGAAAAATGAGTATGCAGCATTATTATGTCAAAAACATATATAATTTAACGTGTATTTGAAATTTTCGAGTATAATTATCGTACGGTGTTATGTGTTCAATAAGGATGTTAATTCCAATACCCCTGGATTCCTGTATTATTTACATAAAATTACGAGACCTTCGAACGACCTACCGCAACGCAGAACTTTTGGTGAATGGGCTCTTGGAAAGTTGGCCGAAGATCCACTTTTTTATCGAGAAATTGTGTTCAGCGACGAAGCTCAATGGGTACGTAAATAAGCAGAGTTGTCGATTTTGGAGTGAAGATCAGCCAGAAGAGTTGCAAGAGCTACCAATGTATTCAGAAAAGGTCACAGTTTGGTGCGGTTTATGGGCGGGAGGTATCATTGGACCGTACTTCTTCAAAGATGCTGCGAATCGTAACGTAAAAGTGAATGGTGAGCGCTATGAAATGATATCCAACTTTTTTTTGCCCAAAATGCAAGAGCTTGACTTGCATGACATATGGTTTTAGTAAGACGGTGCCACACGCCACACAGCACGCGTAACAATGGACTTGTTGAGAGGCGAATTTGGTGAACATTTTATTTCACGTTCGGGACCTGTCAATTGGCCTGTCGCGGTCAACATTCGCATGAAATAATCTTCAAACATTAAATTATATGTACTGTACTATCGATTTAAATAAAAATGTCATGCATTTTCCTATAGCTCTTAAAAAATCATCAATCACATCAGTTATGGCAGAACTAAGTAAATAATAAAATAAATAATTGGCGCGTACACTTCTGTTAGGTGTTTGGCCGAGCTCCTCCTCCTATTTGTGGTGTGCGTCTTGATGTTGTTCCACAAATGGAGGGACCTACAGTTTCAAGCCGACTCCGAACGGCAGATATTTTTTTTATGAGGAGCTTTTTCATGGCAGAAATACACTCGGAGGTTTGCCATTGCCTGCCGAGGGGCGACCGCTATTAGAAAAATGTTTTTATTAATTTTGCTTTCACCGAGATTCGAACCAACGACCTCTCTGTGAATTCCGAATGGTAATCACGCACCTACCCATTCGGCTACGGCGGCCGCCGTAGTATGAGTTGTATAAGTAGTATGAGCAAATTTATGACTGTGAATACGGTCCATATCTTTATATACCTGCGTGAAATTAATTTTCATTTCAATCAACAACACAAAATAAGTACCCGCTTAAGTTGAAGCCATTGCGAAAAATAAAAATAAGTTTCTCTTAAAAATTCAAATTTTTTTATCTTTGATTTCTTACTCTTTAACTATCCTAAGAGGATGGAATAGTTGCAAAACAAGGTGTCTAAATATAATACATATACATATATAAAATAATATAAGTGACGCGTACACCCTTTATTGGGTGTTTGGCAGAGCTCCTCCTCCTAATTTGTGGTGTGCGACTTGATGTTGTTCCACTAATGGAGGATCCTACAGTTTTAAGCCGATTCCGAACGGCAGATATTTTTTATAAGGAGCCTTTTCGTGGCAGAAATACACTCAGAGGCTTCAGGAACGGCCTCTGTAAGGAGAAACGTTTTTTATTATTTAATGATCGAAGCCGGGCACTTTCGAATGGTAATCACGCACCAACACATTCAGCTACAGCGGCCGTATAAAAATAACCTAAAACTAAAAAGTAAAGTGCCCCCAAAAAAATTACAATTGAGTCTGCAGTGGCCTGTGGGGATGCCGTGAGTATTCTCAGGCTATCCTTGGGGAGGGCTATAAGTTTTTTAAACCTCTTTTGGTTTTACTCTCCCAGTAAGGATTTCACCTAGCATAGTCCCATAGGTTGGTGCCAGCAAACCTTGGGTTCTGTTAAAGGTGAGGCCGCAACCTTTCTCACCAATGCGTCCGCTACCTCGTTCTCAGTTATACCCCTGTGTCCTGGGACCCAAATTAGTCGGATGCAATTGTGCTTTCCTAGTAGAATAAGTTTCTTGATACACTCAAATACCAATGAATATTTGATTTAACAGGTCGATAGGGCCATGAGTGCCGCCTGACTGCCACTCAGAATGGCAATTCGCTCATTCCGGACATTCCTGTCTAAGTTTATCTCTGTATATAGACAGATGGTAAAGCTGTGCCGATGCACAGACCGTTTGGTTTTGGGGCCTTAAATTCCAACGCCTATGCCTTCTGTGGTCTTCGGGCCATCTGTGTACCAGTGCAGGGTACTCTCCTGGAGTTTCTTTTCCAATGCAGATCTGCTCCAGTTCAACTTATTGCTCAGTTCAGTTCTGAACTTCTTTTCGAATTTGATCACCTTAGTGATATCACCTCTGGGTAGCTGAGTGAGAGCTGCAGCTTTAGCACTTCCATGTTTTTCAGATGACATCACTTTTCCTTTACCGAAGCCTTCCCTAGTAATATTCAACAAAGTACGCTTGGCTGATTGCCGAATGACTATATGGAGCGGTGTCGGCTCGAGCATCACTTCCATCGCAGCTGTAGGATAGGTCCGCATCGCTCCCGTGATGCACACGCATGCTAAGCGCTGAAGATTAGTAAGCGCTGCCCGCATTGTCGAGAGAGTGACTCTCGATGCCCAAGCGATTTCTCCATACGTCACCATTATTATCATCACCACCGTCTTATTATCATGATGTACATCCATCTCCGGATTCTTGGGTTACAGCACCAAGATTTTCCTGCTAGACGTTTACAGTTCATTAGAGCCTATGTTGCCTTGGACAGGTTACAACGTCATCCGCTTATCCCTGACAGCCGATTTCGTTGTTTGTCGGCAAGTGGTCGTTTACTACTATACTACTACTACTAGGCTCCGCAGGACTCTCCTTTCAATTTAAAGAGTAACGAATAGAACTCGAAAAAATTAGTTCAGTAATTGATGTGTTTTTAGCCATTTTTTAATATGCATAGAAGTGAGTGAGTCTTCTTGCAATTTAATGGCAATGATGCAGACATTTTCTTTATTTAGAATGCTTGAAAAATTCAGTAATCATTTTATTAAACGATTGTATCAATTAATTTACTCCAAATGCTTTCCAAAATAAAGGCAATAAAAGTAGGTTATGGCAAAATGCCTGTTAATCCCCCAAGTGGCTGTAAAAAATCTACAAGCCCAAGATAAAACAGTCCTATAAAAATAAATAAATTAGAATTTTTCGTAACACATGCATATTAGATTGAATTAATGTGCGTATGCAGACGAATAAAAAACATTTACATATACACGCACATAGAGACAAGTAATTATAGACGCGCTATAATAAGAATAATTGAGGAGGCAACATGTTGTGGGAAAGCCATTGACCAGACACAATTAATACACTTACAGGCATGCATATGTGTATGTGTTATGCAGCGAAAAGCCAAATTATTCAGCAAATATTATACCATATTATGGTTCATGAACTTTTATTTGATAGAAGTCGTACTAATTCCATAGCGACTAGAACTGAATAAGCAATTTCGAAAAGCGCACATCTCGCATAATTTCACAAATACGCTTTCCAATATCAGTGGGTTCTAAATTTTCTCTCTGTACCTATTATGATCCAATAAGGACCACCTTCGGTATCTGTGCAAAGAAATATGATGATCAATCTATATTTTCGAGTGTGCGGCACTCTTTCAATGATTGTGACAAGAGTCGTCAAAAGGAAAATTAGACGTGAGGATCAAGGTTCACCCATCAACAATACATATGTTAATCTTATAGTAAAGTCCAGTAACACTGAGAAATTTAGTATTGAAAATTGTAAAATTTCAAGCATAATTTTATTATGACTTTTTTAGATAAAAAAAAAAAAAAAAATGGTGAGGTAATCACAAAAAATGACATCTCAATCTCATCAATTTTCGTTCCTTCCAATCGGGATCTCACATTGCCAAAGTGCCTATTAATAACACGGTGCTACAGTGAATCACAACTTTTGAAGTGACATGATGAGCACTGGAGATCTAGCCGAGAACGACGCGGAATCGTATTCAAAAAGTTTTTAACACCCTCAAATTTTTTATTTACCGTTAAAACCCGATTTTGGGTGTTTTCCGACACTTAAAAATTCGTAGCTCGTCTGCATTTTATTCGATTTCCAATCTTGAAACAGTTTTGTGGAGGTAAATGTTACTCCTTCTGACGTATCTATGTTTTCTATTTTTCACGCTAAGCAAAAATAACCACTGATTTTTCAACACAATACTTAAATTGTAGTCAATTTTTCCAATTTTTGCGAGTTTTACTAGATGGTGTCGATAATATTGAAATGAAAGGTTTGTTTATTAGTAGAAAGTCGAATAACTGTGTCTATGTAAAAAGCATTTAATTTGAAAAATCGATCAAAAAGTGTCGAAGCAACGGATTTTTTTGTAAAACAAAAAAGAAACAGAAAGTTTTGTTCACTACTTTCATATGTGCAAATTTAATGCGGTTCTCCGTTATTATTCGCGAAATACGTATATAATTAAGTATATTTACTCATACCTCTGTCCATTCAGACTCTAGCAAGCATTATTTCATCAAAATTGATAAGAAATTTTCCAAGTGAAGAACGTTTTTGTAGGAATAAAATAAAAACAGAACATTCTCGAGTTGAACAGAGACCGTAGAAGAATATTATAACGTAAAAAAAAAAAAAAAAATAATGCAAAAAGTAACGCAATTTGCTCACCTTCTTCTAAAATTTTCTGACCTGATCAGATTACACCTTACCTAACGTTACCTAACCTAGCCCTAACCTAACTCAATCGAATCTAGCCTAGTACTTTTCCTGGCCTGACCTAAGTTAACCTGATTTTACCCAAACCAAACTAATCTTACTTTACCTATCATATTCTATGTGTATATTAGCTTAAGGGGAGAGCCTGGTTTATGAGCTCTAAAAATTGAATCTGTTTGCTATTTATTTTTTTTAAGGAAATAATTAATTTAGCACAGCAAAGTTTTTTCTATTTTTTAATGAACATTTAAAAAGTATAAAAAATTGTTGTACTGGTTAAAATAAGTTGAAAAAAATGTTTAACATAGAAATTAGTAGAGCGCTGCAACGCTGGAGTTTCCAACTGGCGTACAAGATACAGCTCGTAATTATTATCTAAAGCAAAAAATTCAAATGGATTTCTAATTATCATGATTTTTTATTCTAGATGAACTAAGAAAACTGAGAGAAATTCCAAAATTTCAACTTTTTGGAGGTTTTAAAGAAGAAAATGCCTTTCTATAAAAAAAAAATTCACTTCAACTTGGTATAAAAATCTTGAAACATTTTTTTTAATCTATTTTGTTAGTTCAAATAGAAGAGAATTTAATACTGAAGGGAACAAGCTATGATTCATTTCAAAAGGTTCATTAGTTTTTTTTTCATTCATGTACGCCAATTCAAAGAAATCATAAAAATGAAAAGTCGAGAAAAGAAGATAAAGTTTGTACTATAGCTGTCCGATCACAGCGTAACTACCTAACGCTCGCCTACGTTTGGCTTTGTATCTACGGAAATATTGAGAATTAGGCTCTGTAACTTTGTGTGAATATTCTGAAATATATTAGGAATCGCTTAAAATGAAAAAAAAATTGATTTTTTTGACCTTATAAACCAGGCTCCCCCCTTAATTTAAATAAGGTTAGGTTAGATTAGGTTAGATGGGCTTATGCTAAGTTTTAATAGGCCTTGATCATTCAAGCCTGATGATTTTTTACACTCATTAAATTGTACATGCTTGCCAGCAAATTGCAAGCGGTTCTGCCGTGTCTTGCAAGCTTCGGTTGGTCAGTTTGGATTAGATAAGCTTGAGTTATAATGAGTTTTGATATGTTAGATGTATTCATAGTTATGTAAACTTATTGCTGTCTCTCAAAATTAGGCACAATGAGCAGTAAAGCACTGTATTCATGCGGTATTCTCTCGCAATCTCGGTAGAGTTGGATTTTTAAAAATGTAGAAACAACTTAAAAAAAAAATCGTAACTTTTACAGTTTTCAATGTATGCAGATGAAAAATAGCTTATTTCGAGGACATTTTATTGGAGTTTAAAAATATGTATATATTTGTGGGGCCCGTAGGAGAATAGTGGTCAAAAAATTGCATCACATTGAAAAAACGTGGAGAAATTGCACAAATCAGAGCTTGTAATTGAAAATCTCTTTTGAACGTCAATCGCTCAATCTTAGAATTATATACACTCATAACGCACATACACTCCCCTTCTGAAGCCCATATTGAAATAAAAAATCGGCTGAAAAATGGGTTAGTTATGTATTTTTACTTCATCAAAAACACCATAAATCGGTTTTTTAACAATAAATAAAAAATTTGAGGGTGTTTTGAATTTTCTAAACACAGTTGTACTGGTCTTGACCTAAAACGTACACTATATGACTTGAAGAGTTCTTTAGATTTTTTTTTATTTTGTAGCACCGTGTAATCTTTAATTTTCAGGCATTACAAAAGCGAAACAATGTACACCAGCAGAATTAACAGAATGTTATAACGAAGTACTACAATAACGCACTATCAACGAAAGAGAGCCTACAGAGAAAAAACTAAATGTTATTATATTTTATTTAACGCAGTGTAATACACCTTAAATGGCTATAACATAGGAGCTTATTGGCAAGTTTTGACAATTAATCTCTTAGAAAAATCATATAAATTCAAGTTTCAAGCCTTGTGCAAATTAAAAAAAAATCATAAAATTTTCATCAAAACTTTCTGAATATTTTCGAGTATACAATCTCAACCTGAACTTGGCTTGCTCGCTTAAAACTTGGATTCTCTCTCGTTTATCGTAACAAAGTTCCATTTTTTAGGCATTTCGACAAGAAAAAATCATTTATATCCGCTTGATAATGTTGCACTAAAGATTATTCACACATTGACTACCAAACTTAAAACGCCAAAATATTTGAAGTATACCTTTAAAAATACAACTTCTTAAACTTTACGCACCGAGTGTGCCATGTCTTTTCCCGCTATTAAAAATATTTAAAAATGAAAACTGAAATTTTGCGTTTCATGCGCACAGTTGGTTTCGAACCCGTTCCTTACTGTATGGTGGTCATGCACTAATCCATTAAGCTACCGTGACCACTAATGAGGATTAGACGTAGTCAGTCATCTGCCTAATGCATCCTAGAAGCTTAACTTATAATTACTTTAAAGAATATCCAATAAATCAAACGAAAGAAAATCTACATATAATAAATATAACAGAATATTTAAATAAAAGAAAAACCTCAAATTTAAAATTCAGGTAAAGTGAAATTTTTAAAAATAAAATCATATTAAGTCGAAGATAAATCCATAAATGCTTAAACTTTTATTTACCAATTTTTATGTTCCTTTCCAGCTCAGCGAAATCTGTAAATCGCCAAAAAGTGGACTACATTTTTTTGTTTTCGTTATAAACTAGTGATGTACTGATGCAGAGACCGACAATTTCATAGCACATCACAATGTGACTAGTAGATTTGACTGCAGGGTATGTACATACATACTATATATGCACATACATACATACGTGCAAACTCGCAATTAATTTCATTCGTAATGTTCGCAATTGAATAGAGTGGCTTTCACGCTTATCCTCAGTCGATGAGAATGCCAATATTTTTGAATTGACTTAATTAACTGGTTGACACCAAATGAAATGTGTGTTAGCCTGGATTATTGTGTTTATTTATGGCTGTGAGTGAGCGTGAAAATTCAATTCACATTTGACAACTATGTTATTTGTATTTGTATTAAGAACATTCATAGAAAAGTCAGTTTGGCAGCAACCGCAGCGGCAGCAATAACGAGGGGTTTGTTCACTGTAGCAACAACTACAGAAGTCTCTACGATAATATGAACTAAAAGCAACTCTATTTTAACGAGAGGTGTTCGCACGTAGCAGGAGAGATAGCTATTACGTTGAAAGACATCGACTCGCACTTTACCTTTGGGCTGACGTGGTATTCCCCAAGGGCTCATCAGGATGGGTAAGAACATGTACGAGTAGAACGAGTAAGTTATTGCAGGCAGACAATGGCAATGGCATACATGTAAACCTTTACACATTAACACCAATACAAGTGCATACTTTTATGGTTGCTGGCTTCCGAACAGGTGCGCTGTCTGACAGATGGTTTAGCTATCAAGAGCTTGGTATCATCACCAGACGGTGAAGTGAGGTGTTTACGGCTGCGATAGTAAGCAAATATCTATGTCTAGCTTTGCTGAGGTATTAGTGTGTATGCATATATGTTAATTTGTAGATGTGTGCATATTTGTTGGGATTTAATTTACCGTTGGTGAATGCACTTAAGCGCAATTTCCCTAGTGAGAGGGCCTGAGACTTTTGTCAAATGGCGAGAAAACCAAAACCATTCTATACTCACTCACGAAGAAAAGTCGACACTTTGTCTCAAGTTAAAGCAGATGATAAAAGCGCCACAGTAATGGCAGGGTACATGCCCGCATTACTTTCGTTTACTGATGTTTATGTGTATCTAAATATGTGCATATAAGAACTTACATTGTAAAAGATTTAAGCTTGAACAGAGTAAGCGTCCTAGTGAGAAATTAGGTTGAAGCGGTTAGGTGAGATTAAATGGTAGCTTGAGGCTCACTTGGATGTAACATCGAATTTGTCTTCTGTGATACCATTGCAGAGGAAAAAAGAGGGAAAGAAATAGGAAGGAGAGAATAGGGTAGGGGTAGATTGAGACCGAAAGCATAGCGAAGCAGACAATTTGTTTTTTATAGTCGCTACAAATGTCATTAAACTAAAAAATAGTGCATTGTTAGTGTTCAAATGAGCACAGATGAATTGCTGAGAGAGATTAAGATTGATAGGTTACCAGGTTTGCATTTTACCTCTGGTGAAAAAGAAAATTGTGAGAAGAACCTTGGCTGCCACGTCACAGCAGAATCCGCAGCCACACTCTATACGATGATTTCACATGTATTCACACACTCTTGCAATCAGCCGTTGATTAGATGACAACGAAGCAACATGAATATAGATTTCGTTAATTTTTTACGTATATCACAAACATATTTGCACAATCATTTCATATGCATATATTCACACACTCGTCCAATCAGTCGTTGTTCAGATAGCAAGAAAGTGTCATTGGTTGATGTTTTTCGTAAATCACTGACCAACTAAATTTTGTTAAGCACATCCCAAGTGACGTCACCACATCGGCAGATTCTGCTAAATTTACTCACACCTGTAAAAATCTTTTCGCTATGGAAGGAGGATTGAACTGTAAATATTTGTTATGTACTGACATTCTCATCAAAACGACGTATTAAAATTTAGATTAAGGCATTTTTATGTTAAAATCATTAGAGTTGCATTTACTAAGATTCAAGTACTATTAAAACACCTAAGTCTTACTCTGTACCACTAATATAAGTAAAATCAAATGAAAAAATGAAATGATATATAACTTAACTCTAATTCTGAGATAATCGAAAAAATTCGAAGCATTCGCAAAGCTGGTACCTTAAAGTTTCCTGATATTCTTTGTACTTGCTGCATTTCTAGAAGTCATTAGGAGAAATCGTCGGACATTTCTATCTCTATGGTGACCTATTACACTGTGAACATAGAATTTCAACAAGGATAGTGGTTGCGGAAAAATCGTAAAAATTGAAAATTATGTAAGATAAGGAAATATGGATATCAAATAAAAGAGAACTGTACATACAATCTTATGAACTTTTTTATTCATATTTATTCTACAGAAAACCACTTCAAAAATGTCCCCCAAAGTTTTTATCCTTGAATATCCTTAACGATTTTCATTGAAATTCTTTAATAAAAGCATATTTTGTGAATGTTGTATGTTTTTTGTTGGTGATAAACCCAAGTTTCATCTCTCTACCTTCATTACTCCAGGATATATAGAGGCTAAGGATCTTCCCAACAAGTGTCACCGTGCTTCATAAGTTCATATGTTTTGTCATTAAGGTATTTTTTTTAAATAACTTAAAGTTTCAATGCCTTAATAGTTTTTCAATAGCGGCAGGCTAAGCACCTTCTCTTCTTCTTAATTGGCGCTATAACCGCTTACGCGATTTTGGCCGAGTTTAACAAAGCGCGCCAGTCGTTTCTTTCTCGTGCTAACCGGCGCCAGTTGGACACACCAAGTGAAGCCAAGTCTTTCTCCACCTGATCTTTCCAACGCAGAGGAGGCCGCCCTCTTCCTCTGCTACCACCAGCTGGTACCGCATCGAATACTTTCAAAGCCGGAGCGTTTGTATCCATTCGGACGACATGACCCAGCCAACGTAGCCGCTGGATCTTTATTCGCTGCGCTATGTCTATGTCGTCGTAAAGCTCATACAGCTCATCGTTCCATCGTCTGCGATATTCGCTGTTGCCAACGTGCAAAGGTCCAAAAATCTTACGCAGAATCTTTCTCTCGAACACTCCAAGCGTCGCTTCATCGGATGTTGTCATCGTCCAAGCTTCTGCGCCATACGTTAGGACGGGCATGATGAGAGTCTTGTAGAGTGTTAGTTTTGTTCGTCGAGAGAGGACTTTACTACTCAATTGCCTACTTAGTCCAAAGTAGCACTTGTTGGCAAGAGAGATTCTACGTTGGATTTCAAGGCTGACATTGTTATCGGTGTTAATGCTGGTTCCTAAATAAACGAAGTCTTTTACAACCTCGAAATTATAACTGTCTACAGTGACGTGGGTGCCGATACGCGAGTGCGCCGACTGTTTGTTTGAAGACAGCAGGTACTTCGTTTTGTCCTCGTTCACCACCAGACCCATTCGCTTTGCCTCTTTATCCAGTTTGGAGAAGGCAGAACTAACAGCGCGGTTGTTAAGGCCGATGATGTCAATATCATCGGCATACGCCAGCAATTGTACGCTCTTATAAAAAATTGTGCCTGAGCGATTAAGTTCTGCGGCTCGTACGATCCTCTCCAACATCAGGTTAAAGAAGTCACACGACAGCGAGTCACCCTGTCTGAAACCTCGTTTGGTATCAAACGGCTCGGAGAGGTCCTTCCCAATTCTGACGGCGCTGCTGGTGTTGAGCAACGTCATCTTACATAGCCGTATTAGTTTTGCGGGGATACCAAATTCAGACATCGCGGCATACAGGTAACTCCTTTCCGTACTGTCGAATGCAGCTTTGAAGTCGACGAAAAGATGGTGTGTGTCGATTCTCCTTTCATGGGTCTTTTCCAAGATTTGGCGTATTGAGAATATTTGGTCGATGGTAGACTTTCCAGGTCTGAAGCCACACTGATAAGGTCCAATCAGTTGGTTGACGGTGGGCTTCAGCCTTTCACACAATACGCTCGCTAGAACCTTATAGGCGATATTTAGAAGACTAATCCCGCGGTAATTGGCACAAATTGCAGGATCGCCCTTCTTATGGATTGGGCAGAGCACACTTAAATTCCAATCGGCAGGCATGCTTTCATCCGACCATATTTTGCATAGGAGCTGATGCATGCACCTTACCAGTTCCTCGCCGCCATGTTTGAATAGCTCAGCAGGCAGTCCGTCGGCGCCCGCGGCTTTGTTGTTCTTTAGCCGCGTTATCGCTATTCTCACCTCGTCATGATCGGGTAGCGGAACGACAATGCCGTCGTCAACGATTGGGGTATCGGGATCTTCACTTTCTCGGTGACATGCGCAGCTGTCACTGTTTAATAGGTTCGAGAAGTGTTCCCTCCATAATTTAAGATTGCTCTGTACGTCAGTCACCAGTTCGCCGTCTTTGTTCTTACAGGAAAACGCCCCGGTCTTAAAACCTTCTGTAAGCCGCCGAACTTTCTGGTAGAATTTTCGGGCGTTGTTCCTGTTGGCCAGCATCTCAAGCTCTTCGCACTCACGTATTTCGGCCTCTCGTTTCTTCTTTCGGATAATACGTCTCTCTTCCTTTTTCAGCTCTCGGTAGCGATCCCACATGGCTCGCGTTGCGCCCGATCGCAGCGTGGCTCTATAGGCGGCATCCTTTCTTTCGGCGGCAGCATGACATTCCTCGTCGTACCAATTGTTTTTTCGGGCTCGCCGGAATCCGATTTCTTCTTCGGCGGCGGTACGTAGAGAACGAGAAATGTTGCTCCATTGTTCGTGGATGCCGGTTTGTTGGGCAGTACTCTCTGAGAGCAGGAGTGAGAGTCGAGTGGCGAATCTTCTGGCTGTCTGTTGTGATTGCAGCTTTTCGACGTCGAACATTCTTTGCGTAGGTAGATGCACGTTTTTTGCTGCACAGAGGCGTGTGCGCAGTTTGGCTGCAACAAGGTAGTGATCCGAGTCAATGTTGGGTCCTCGGATCGTACGTACATCTAATACACTAGAAACGTGTCTTCCATCTATCACAACATGATCGATCTGGTTTCGTGTTTTTCGATCAGGAGACAGCCAGGTGGCTTGGTGAATCTTCTTATGCTGGAATCTGGTGCTGCAGACTACCATGTTTCGGGCCCCGGCGAAGTCGATCAGCCTCTGTCCGTTACCGGATGTTTCGTTGTGCAGGCTGAATTTTCCGACTGTGGGACCAAAAATTCCCTCCTTGCCCACCCTGGCGTTGAAGTCGCCAAGCACGATTTTTATGTCGTGGCGGGGGCAGCGCTCATAGGAACGTTCCAGGCGCTCATAGAAAAAATCTTTGGTCGCATCGTCCTTCTCTTCCGTCGGGGCGTGGGCGCAAATTAGCGATATGTTAAAAAAACGGGCTTTAATGCGGATTGTTGCGAGACGCTCGTCCACCGGAGTGAACGACAGTACTTGGCGACGAAGTCTCTCTCCCACAACAAATCCGACACCGAATTTGCGCTCCTTTACATGACAGCTGTAGTAGACGTCGCAAGGTCCTATGGTTTTCTTTCCTTGCCCCGTCCATCGCATCTCTTGGATGGCAGTGATGTCAGCCTTTACTCTCACGAGGACATCAACCAGCCGGGCAGAGGCACCTTCCCCATTAAGGGACCGGACATTCCAGGTGCATGCCCTCAGATCATAGTCCTTAGTTCGTTTGCAGGGGTCGTCATCAGTATAGGGAGGTCTCATCCGAGGCTTTTTTAAAGTTTTCATTGGGGGGGATTTTTAAGTGGCGGGTCCCAAACCCAACGCACAACCAGCTATCCTGGAATGTTTCGCCTTCTCACTTTAGCTCACTCCCGAACGGGTGTTCGGAAGCTACCCAGAGGATACGTGGGCTAATCCCGGCCGTTGTGAGCTGCTTGAACCATATGCAGAAGAATCGTCCTGGCCATTCCCAAGTGAATGGCGATCAGTAACTTTCCCCACTTGCGTGGACTTCTACACATGGAACCATCCTCCAGTAACTTTCCCCACTTGCGTGGACTTCTACACATGGAACCATCCTCCAGTAACTTTCCCCACTTGCGTGGACTTCTACACATGGAACCATCCTAAGCACCTACCCTGCCAGAAATCAAAGCAGATTAACGAAACCAACGTAAGACTGAATCTTTTCGAGGCCCTATGCTCCCGAGAGGAGTGAACAAGAAAAAAAAAACAAGTTTTAATAATAAATATTTGTTAAATAAAAACGATTTTCTTCATAGTCATTCTGCGGTAAAACGCTTAAAAAATGCTGCTTAAAGTTGTTATCATTGAATATCCTTGACGACTTTCATTAAAATCCTTCAGTATTTGCTTATTGTTTTATAAAATTATTGTCTGCTGCTGGTGAGTTTCATTTTGGTTTTAAAAACGCTATGGAAACGAGAGAAGCCTTATTCAGTGTACAGATTTTAGTGAAAAATTGCAGAGTTGTACAAAAGGATGTTTTTTGTGCTTCTTCGATTACGAAATGGCCTTCGACACAGTAAAACATGATAAGCTGTTTACACACACTGAATATAGACGAAAAATAAATCTGTTGCATAAAAAATCTTTACTGGAATCAGACAGCAGCAGTAAAAGTTGATGATCAGCTGACCACCGAAGTACGCATTTTTAAAGGAGACAGACAAAGTTGTACATTGCCACCCCTACTTTTTAACATTTACGCAGCATAAATTTTTAAGGGGCCTCCCAACGATGCTCATAGCGTTTCTATGGCGTTTCTATAAATAACATCAGATACGCCGATGATACCCCCCTACTAGCAAGCAATATCGAAGACTTGCAAAATTTGATGTCGAAAGTAACTAGAATGGAAACTAACTAGAAGAATATGGCATCCAGATAAGCGTAAGCAAAATTAAGTTCATGGTTGCTGTTGCTACTCCAACCAATACAATAATAATGTATGTTGCATCCCACTCCTATGCTTTAGCCGAAATAAGGTGGAAGCAATTAACTACATGTACAGCAACAAGAAGAACCTGGCTGTTGTACAACATACAGAGGACGAATTACCCTTTAGGATGCTCTCGCTTAAACATTTCACGTATTACTGCAACCCTTCCAGGTCACTGGAAAGTAGGGGATCATGCAGCTAGACTCAAAATACCATCTGCAAAAACGGTCAGACGGAAGGGGTGAAAGAAAGTATTTTCCACTATTTATGCGAATTTCCAGGTTTAGTCAGAACAAGTCTTCGCTCTTTCGGTAACCTTTCTTACAAAAATTAATGACAAAAAATTTGCTGTTATATCTGGGTCTCACGAAATGGATCTGAGAAAAAAAAAACAGTGGTAATAAAACGGCGCTAGTCGCTAATTTAGATTATTTAAGTAGAAATCCTCATCCACTTCAACAACAACAAGGGAGTTTAAGTATCTAGGTCGCCGATTAAATGAATTCTGGGATTTCTACTCAGAGATTAAAACAATACTAGAAATTGCACGGCAATCGTTGTGTCAGTACAAAAAAGTTCTTAATAGTCAAGACTTTAACTTAAATCTTAAAATGTGTTTTGTCAAATATTGTGTTTGTTCAATATTATTGTACGCAGTGGAAACATTGACGCTAAAGGCCGCAGATGAAAACAAGCTGGAAGCATTTAAAATTTGACTCTTCAGGCGAATATTGAAAATTTCCTGGACTGATCATGTTTCTAGCAATGAAGTGTTATTAGGAATAGAAAGAGATCGAGAACTTCTAAAAACTATTAAACAGCGCACCCCGGCCATATTATGAGACATCCGAAGTATCATCTATTGCAACTTAATTTGGAATAGATGGTAAGCGTGGCATTGGGAGCAAACAAATGTCTTGGATACGAAATATACGTCATTGGACTAGTACCAGAGGATTTGGAGAGCTAGAGCAGAGAGATGTTTATAAAATCATTTCAAATTATATAAAATTGGTTAAGTTTTAAACTTTATGTTTATGTTCTTAAATAAAAGAAATGGACACTGTCGAAATCGAAAAGGCATAATAAAAAAGAAGAAAAGATTCTATCTACAAATATATTACAATACGGCCGCCGCCGTAGCCGAATGGGTTGGATCGTGATTACCATTCGGAATTCAGAGAGAGAACGTCGGTTCGAATCTCAGTGAAAGATCAAAATTAAGAAAACGTTTTTTCTAGTAGCGGTCGCCCCTCGGCAGGCAATGGCAAACCTCCGAGTGTATTTCTGGCATGAAAAAGCTCCTCATAAAAATATCTGCCGTTCGGAGTCGGCTTGAAACTGTAGGTCCCTCTATTTGTGGAACAACATCAAGACGCACACCACAAATAGGAGGAGGAGCTCGGCCAAGCACCTAACAGAAGTGTACGCGCCAATTATTTATTTTTTTTTTTTAAGTATTTTCATAGTGCACATGAGTTCTACGCTTTCGATTGAAGTTTTGCACTCATTTTTATAGCTATAAAAAGTTTATAATCCCACATTTTTCTAGATTCTTGCGTACTTTCTTGAAAGATGCTTAGTCTAAACTTATACTTCAATATGTGCTTTACTCCTCTTGTTGATCCCCTGTGATCCTCGTCCCTCCACGTGTGAGGGTTCAAAGTCGCCCACGAATGGTAAATGATTTCTTAGGAGAAACATTTTCAGCACAGAAATACACACGTGAACTTGTTATTGTCCGCTGAGAGGCAACAACATATGAAAATACCTTTTGCTGCTTAATGTGTCCAGCCCGAATTGAACATATGGCCTACTACTCGCTGTATGTCACTCACAAATATACTAAGACCAACGCCCGCCGATTTTCCCCTCATTTTTCCCTATTCAGTTCCCACAGGGTACTCTCGTAAATGCTCAATTTCCAAGGAAATCTGTGCATGTGAATGTCAACACTTGTGGCAATCGCAGGAGCGACAACAGAAAGCAACAACACTTCCAGCTGACACATAAATTGTTCATTTTTAAAAAGACTTAAGACAAATGCCATATTTTACGAGAGACGAATCATGGTGTCCAAGACTATATTGATGGCAACTATGTACATACTTACATAACCTGTTAAAAGTGATAAATGCAAAAAATACAACAACATGCAGCAACAAAGTGAAATTGATGTTCAAACAAATCCACGCAAACTTCAAGAATAGCAGCTCATTTACTGCCATCGAAGATAAAGTGAAAGCTGTATGGTGTGTATGGAAGTATGTATGTGTATATGTGCATACATACGCATACAGATGTGCATATTTTAAACATAAACAAAAAATTATAAGTGAAGAACATTGAACAAAATCATAAAAAGTCGTTAAAAGCCACACACACACGAACTTGGCGTACAAGAATTTGGCTGGAAGGATGCAAGTGTCGAGCGTTCAGTATTTGCGATAAATAATGTGCCATCAATGGCTTCAGCGACGACGAGTACGAATAAAGCCAGCTAAGATGGTATATCAAAAACATCACTATCAACACCACAAGCAACAAAAAGAAACAACAAATAGCACACTGCAATGTAGTATGCACAAGACAACAAATGCGATAAAGAGCCAAACGAGCAGTGAACGCGGAAGGCAATCGTGACACTAGGAAGCGCATGACGATAAAGCAATGAATAATGAAGGTACAGAATCCTCCATGGAATTGCGGAAGTAGGTTGCAATGTACTGAATATTTACTACTAATAGATTCAACATAGCAGAGCTGCTAGACAAATAAAGGTGTAGGAGCAGGGAGCAAGTGACAGCGTTCAGGGAGCCACATAGAACGATCAAACTCCTGCATGCTATATAAGCCAAGAGCAAACGTTAGCAGCAACGCTGTTGTTCAAGTGTCTGCCGACAAATACACGCGCAAGCTGGCTGGGTGATATCCTGACTTTTGCTTTGCTGCCTACAGCTTGATTGCACTCGGAAATATGGTGACATAAAGCGGAAAATCACTATGTTCCTCATTCGCTGTAACACTTTGCCGCTGCACTTTGCTTATATGTATGTGTATTTTTTTGTGTTTGTATGTTTGTAAGTGTTTCCTTTATAATGTTTATTTTATTGATTTATTATTTAAATGGGTTTTTCTTGTAAATTAATTGCATAGCAAATTGTATTGAGTATACGCAATGGCATGCACTCTCTGGGGTATTTACAAATACATACATACAAGCACATATCTGTGCACTTACATTCATATTTGTATTTGTATATGATAGTGCAGCCCTCAGTGTGAGTGCTCTTGAGCATTCGCAATGCGTTTTAAAAAAGACAAGACGGTTTGAAGGCCGCCATTGCCATTAGAAGGAGAAATTGTGTGCTCCTGTTGTGTCTGTCTTTACTTTCGTATCGTAAATGCAAATCTGAATTTTGAATTAAATTTATTATTCACAGTGTTAAGCAATAGTTTGTTCTGAAAAAAAAACATATTTGTGCATGCCTTAACTTCACACATTTTTTTTGCGATGTGGTCATCTACAAGGTGGCGCACAAGTAACCTTGCGATGTTTTTTGGCTGTAATTTAAAAAAAATGAAAAACTTTGATTCTTCTTGTGGATTATTTTTATTTGGTCTTTTAATTTTTTTTACATCAAGTCGAGAATATGATGTCATGTAAATGGCCGCCGCCACAGTTGATTGCCATTTGAGCCCTTTTTATGGCATTTTCCATCACTTTGGCCAAAACTTCCGGCGATAGGTCCTCACATTCTTGACGGATATTGTTTTTAAGAGCTGCAAGAGTCTGAGGCTTGTTGACATAAACCCGCGACTTCAAAAAGCCCCACAAAAAGAAGTCTGGAGCGGTCAAATCAGGCGATCTTGCTGGCCAGTGCAAATCGCCAAAACGGGAGATTAGGCGGCCGGGAAATGCATCCTTCAGCATATCGGTTGTGGCACGTGCAGTGTGTGCCGTTGCACCGTCCTGTTGGAACCACATGTTTTCCAATCCCAATTCATCAAGTTGCGGCAAAAAGAACTCGTTGATCATTGCTCTGTAGCGCTCACCATTCACAGTAACCGTTTGGCCCGCGACGTCTTCGAAGAAAAAAGGTCCGATGACTCCTCCAGCGAAAACAGCACATCATACAGTGATTTTGAGCGGGTGTAATGGCTCTTCGTGGGTTACACGCGGATTTTCAGTGCCCCAGAAGCGTAAATTTTGCTTATTTACGTACCCGCTAAGATGGAAATGGGCCTCATCACTCATGATTATTTTTGATGAAAAATCATCTTCCTCTTGACGGTGGTTAAGGATGGCTTGAGCATATGTTAGACGCGATTGGCGGTTAGCAGCTAACAGCTGATGCACCGTCTGGACTTTGTACGGAAACATCTTCAAATCTTGTACCAAAATTCGCTGTAAAGACCTTCGACTGATACTCATTTGCGTGGCACGTTGTCTGGTCGATGTCGACGGCGCTTCCATGACATCCTCGGCTACAGCAGCAATATTCTCTGCAGAACGGCTACTCCGGGGTCTGCCACGCCTGGCAGCGGCTAAACGTCGCAGTGTTTCACCAGTAGGCGTTGGACGGCGAGGAAATCTGCGACGAAATTCACGTTGTGCCAAAGTGACCGACCGATTATTGGTCAAATAAATAGTCAGCAATATTCCGCGTTCTGGAGCAGTGTAGCGTAACATTGTTTATTAACGTGTATTTCGCATGTGTTTACTACACAAATGTCAAAACAGAACTGACATTAGGGGACAATCGCAAAATTTATAGCATTTTCTGATAGGAGGGTTACTTTAGCGCCACCTGTTATAATCAGCTTAAAATCTTCATGTGAAGAACAAACGCCTGAGAAATCTAGAGCTTATTTTGTTTTTATTTATTTTAATTTATTTATTTAAGCCTATGAATTTCAATCTATACAGACTATAGTACAAAAGTAACTTGGTACAAACTATCGGTATATATCATAAATATCAACATTATGTACTAAACTTTTCTCGCGCGCATAGGACCTCGACAAGACATTTGTCTTGCGTTAGCACCGTTAATCTATTTGAATTCTGACAGGGTGACTAGCCTGCCGTTGCAATACTACTAGAATACAGAATTCAAGAGATTAAAAAAACTACCCTTCAAAGCGAAATATCAAAACGAATATTATTATTAATGGAACTTAATGCACGGAAAACGCGAATAATGGGAGCATTACTGGCGTACTGAGTTTTAAAGTTATCCTCATAAAAAGGACCTCCTAAGGGATCACTGCAGTACATTAAATCGAGTTCTTTCCAAAAGGTAACAGCAATCAATGACTCCAATTATATTATTCCAATTGCACTATAAGTAAAGCACAAGCACAGTATAGATCTACGAATTTTTAAGAACTTGAAACTAATAAGCATGAGACGAGTGGAATAGGATGGCATGGGATCCATAAGGTTCATGGACTGAAATGCATATTTGAGAAACATGTTTTGCACAAGTTCGTATCTATTGATGGCTAGCCGACTGCATGGTCTCCAAATAAAAACAGCCTATTCTAAATCAGGCCTAATAAATGATGCATAAGGTAACTTGATGGTATGGGCATCAGAAAATTCCATGGTATTCTGTCTTACGAAACCCAACATTGAGAAACATTTGTAAATACCATTTATGTAGTTCTTTAAAGAAAATTCATTGTCAAAACAATGCCTAGGGGCTTAATCACAACAACACACTGAAGCATACAAGACTATATACCACCTTGATCAAAAAGTTCGAGGAACAACTGCCAGGTGACGCTCTAAATCAATTGATTTGAGTTCTTTTTTTTTGCTAAGTTGCCACATCTGTGATTAACATTCCAACCTAAACTTTACTGTCATTACTTGACATTTGTATTTACAATTTACGCGGCCTGGACTAAGTCTAACTCTGCACGTGTTTTCGATTTTTTTACAGTTTTAAAAATGGCTTGAATTTGCAACAACGAGTTTGGACACCTTACAGTTAATTAAATGGGTTTGCGCCGTGTTGTTGCAGAGTTGGCCCCAACGGACCTGAATTTCTTGCAAAAAAGGGACCACATCGATATCTCGAAATGCATGATTTCCAAAGCTGAATTTGATCCAACATTCATCAAACATCAAACGCATCACTACTGGAGACGAGACGTAAGTTTATGAGTGCGAGCGAGTAGAGAGCTCCGAATGAACCAAGCCCAAAAAGAACACGTTGTTTTCAGTCAAAAAAGAAAACCATTACAACGGTATTTTATGTTACAGTATCATCATTATGCGCGATTTTCTGACCAGAACCAAACGAATACCATCCTACAGGCATCGACTTCACCTGATATAGCTCCCTACAATTTGTTTCTGTTTGATGGAGATGAAAAACCAATACGGGAGCGCGTTTTAACAGCCGAAAGAAGTAATAAAAAATCCGAAGACAGCTCTGATGGCTATAAGAAAAATTGACTTCTATAAATTTTTTGAGAGCTGGAGCAAATGCTGGTATAGGGCAATAATATCACTTTTGAGGAAGATATTTGTTTTTTTGAATTTTCGGAATATATACCAAGAACTTTTCGATTAAGGTATTATGGTACTTATTTTCGATATTTTCGAGTAAATCATTTGAAAACACTTAGAGAAGTTCAGCGAAAGACGTAACTGCTGACATTACAAGTAAAGCCTATCAATATTAGCTTAACGGCATTATTTATCACTGAGAAGATCTCTAAATCTTCGGCATAGAGCACACATTTAGCAAATGAGCAGGATCTTTTGATATTGGTAATATATAGTACAAATAAACGCGGTTCCAATACACTTCCTTGCGGAGCATCAGATGAGGCAATAGAGTTGATAGATGTTACCCCGCAACATCTATTGCATAAGTAAGAATTTATCTATTGCAGAAAATCAAAAAGACGGCCAAGAAAAACTAATTTTCTAATTAAGAATATGCGAGAATTTATCGAAAAATCAATGTAAATACAGTCAATCTGGAAATTAGCAAAGAAAGACTTAATGCCGATTTCACTAAAAACCGCTAGGTTAGACTCTGTACATCTATTGGGAACAAACCTGTGCTGATGTGAGCAAATTAAAGATTTAACCGCAAAACATAGCGATAAATAAATATGAAAAGAGGTAAAACCACCTTCAAATAAAAAAAACAATCTATTTTTACTAAATTTTAAAGAGAAAGTTTGTACCTCGGTAGACGCCTAACAATGCAAAATGCGCATAATCACTGAACGCAAAAAGCTCGGACTTAAACTCACTTCTCTACAATGGCTTATGGGACGAAGATCAGTGCTGTCTCTAGAAAACAAGTTTCTTCTGTAGAAAGCCGTACTTAAGCCCATTTGGACTTATGGCATCTAACTATGGGGGGCAGTGGCGAAAACGAGCATTCCCATCATAAAGAGGTTCCAGGCAAAAACACCGTCAATAATCACTGGAGACTCCATTTACTCTAGCAACGAGCTACAGTACGGGTGGAGATAAAGCGATTCAGTGACAAATATAGCAGTCCTTTGTCGAGCAACCCCAATGCGTTTGCCAGGGCCATAATTGAGCCAAGCACCTAAGTACCGCACCTCAAACGGGGTACACCTCTTCAAACTACATAAAACATATAAAAAAATTATAAAATCAGTCTCAACATGTCACGGCACTCACTTCATGTTCAGTAAGTTATTTCTATCAAGACCATGCGGTGGCAAATTCTTTAGGTGAACTTGTGTTTCACCTTCAGTCGCAATTATAAAGTCGTGTTGGAATTGTTGGTCTTGTTGAGTATTTATGCTTTTAAAAATTAGCACTGATCTGTCTGCAATTTCGCTATGGGCTTATGATAATTGCCTTTGCCAAATGCTGCTAAGTCACATGTGTTGCCCATCAGTAACATTGTAGGAAGACATTTCAAAACTGTTTATTGGTAATAGTGTCCGAACGTTTACTGACAAGATAAGAAATTTAGGCTTTGCTGTGAACTCTCCGCTGAGTTATTCAGCCCACATTAATAAAGTTGTTAATAATGTTTATGCGGTTTTACGGCAGATTAGGAATGTCAGCCTAATTTATATCATTAGAGACAAGAAGAGAGTTAGCGGCCCAATCAATCTTGCCGGACTTTACGTATTCTAAGCACTGATGCAAATAACTGGATTCTGTTTGATTTCACAAAGTTGTTTCGTTTCAACAATGTGACAAGTTATTTATATGTCCCCGAAAATATGACCGCATCTCTTTGTGGAAAATTATGATTCTTGATGCAGCTGCTCTGATTATCTTGCGACAAAAAATTGTATATTTATGTGCAAACTTATAGAACATAAAACTCCGAAATATCTATACGAGTGCACTTTGTGGTGTGGATCTTGATATTTTTCCACAATTACTGGGAGTTACAGTTTTAAGCCATTTAAAAATTCTTCGTTTTTGTAATATACGTGTTTTGGATTTCATTACATTTACTAAATGTGGAAAATTTCTACGTCGAATAAAAATAAAGAAAATTGCCTTTTCTTAGCTCTTTTCTCTCCCAATTTTGTCGTATGTTCGAGGCTACAAGAGCTTCAGTCCTATTTTGCTTCACATGAACACAATTTTTTTAAACGAATTAAATAAAATTCAACAAAAAAATTGTCTAAGTCTACAGATATTACAATATTCCAGTCTGCATTGATATCTTAGGTTAGGTTAGGTTGAAGCGGTTGTCCTGTGGGACACACTCAGGCTCATAGCCCATTGTGATGCCGCGTGGGCAGCTTTCCCGATTTCTCCTAAAACCAGTGTGTGCTTTTCAAAAATTTTAGAATATCTCCTATTTATGCGGAACTGAGATATTCCAATTCGTTAAAAAATTGTCTGCCTAGAATAGCAAATCTCCGTCTGGATAGAGCAGGGCATTGGCACAGAAGGTGCAAGATTGTCTCTTCCTCTTCCTCATCAAGACAACTTCTACAGTAGTCACGTGCTTGTACACCCATCCTTTGGGCGCGCCTACCTATTAGACAGTGTCCCGTTATGACTGAAATCAGTGTGCTAAGGCTGTGCTTATTTTGGCTTAGCAAAGATTATGTGGGCTTAGCATTGAGAATCGGCCCCAGCTGACGGGCGATTTTGCAGGTAGCTTTATTACGCCATTTTTCGTTTGCTTTCCTTACGATTTCTTCAAGGATAAGACTAAGCCGATTATAGTACTCTTTTTTTCTGTTTTTTTTTTTTTATAAAAATATTACCATCACCCTGCATTCAACAAATTTATTAATTATTTCTCATTACTACTGAAATTAAAAAAAAAACTTCATACTCGAATGAAGTCTTATACAAATGAATTCGCGTTTTAGTTACTCAGATCAATATCAGCTTTTATCTTTTTTAAAATAAAAAATTTCACAGAATTTCATGAGCAGAATGATTGAAAGTGTTAACAAAAGTTATTGTAATTGTGTGCTCATAAAAGTGAAGATGTGAGTAGTTCACAAATCGTTGAAACCCGTTTTCGCAATTCAGATGAATAGCACCCCAAAGTGTAATTTTCCAAGATTGCTGTTGTTTATGTAGACCAATTAAATATAAAATATAGATAGTATCTATGTAGAAGAACTATCACAGCCTCGTATATTTTAGTACATATCGTAGGGATATGTAAGTATGTGTGTACACATAGATTTAGAAACAAAGCACATTATTTAATAATACTGCTTGTGAACACAACGGTTGTGGCGTAATAAGAAACCAAGTAAGTGACAATATTACAAAACCTAGTTAAAACACAATAACAATAGCAATAAACTGACACGTCATTAAACTGACGTCGTAATTATCCCACACCTGGGAATAAATATTTATATAGTACGAAAAATACTTACTTAAATTTAATATTCGGCGAAAGTGAAAGGGGGAAATTATAGTTCTAAGCGTCAACGAAAAAATTGTACGAAATTTCACTTTTGGTAAACTCACAAAGTGGTCGTAAGAGCCGCCTACGCCTTGCTAATGGCGACGCACCACACTAAAGCCCAACGGCACTAACACTGGCCACAGGAGAAAGGTGCATACATACCATACATAGCTTCAATTTTAATGAATATAAGTGTGCATAAACACAGATATAAACCTTTATAAATTGTGTATATAGCATATGTTTTTAGTGGAAAAACCGTTACTCGTGTCCAGTGGATTGTGCTATTTAGCACCGAGGCAGTTGAATTTACTGTTTTGTTTTACACTAAGTTTTGTTGCTTTTTTTTGTGGTTTGTAAACGGTCGAGTGGGTTCCCATCGGTGCTGCAGGGGTAATTCCAACCGCATTTTGAAATACTAAGAGTGAACAAAATGACGGGGTAGTGTTGGAATATAACGGCACATTGTAAGTAAGCAGGTGAAGTGTGTGGATGGGATGACAGCAAGGAGCACCGACAGTAAAATGAATTAATCATTCATTACTGCCATAAAAAAAAAAAAAAAAAACACGACTATCAGTCTGATGCAAGGGGAACAGGTGTACAATTACAGGGTATTTTAATAGAAGCTCTGGAAATTTGCAATGTATAGCGGCCATATTGGTGATATTATAGCTGTAAATTTTGTTAGTTATAGTAATCAATGCAGGTTAAATTATTCTGAAAAGTTTTGCTGCTCAAAGTGTGCGCTTAGTTTAAATTAAGTCGAGTGCGATATGTGATTGCCTATTTAGATTAGTGGAGCTTTGCGCAATTTAAAGCAAAAATGAAATTGCACTTCTGTGCTGTGCAACTAAGTAATACTGGAGTTTTTGTTTCGTTGAAATTTTAATGAAATATAAATAGAAATAAATAAAATATAAGCAATTTGGAACTTTTAGTTAGTCATTTCGATAGCAAAATGCAAGAAATTATTAACCATTACTATAGAATTCTTTAATTTAATTATTACAAATTAAATTATATTCATGAAAATACCAAATTTTGCTAAAATAAAAAAAAAACAGTAAAAGAAACAGCCGCCATTATTCGATGAAAATAAT
Organism: Anastrepha fraterculus; assembly: GCA_037575425.1. Classification (NCBI taxonomy): domain Eukaryota; kingdom Metazoa; phylum Arthropoda; class Insecta; order Diptera; family Tephritidae; genus Anastrepha; species Anastrepha fraterculus. The sequence goes on from JAYXIM010039842.1 coordinate 96,591, forward strand.
CGTAAGAAAGTGCTAGAATTTTTTTGTTTCAGCTAAGAAACTTAATGACTTTACTCACAAAAGTTACTGGTCGATCGTGAAGATTGGCATCTGCAGAGGTAAATGGTATTCTACACTTAACAAATTTAAAGCTTATATCAGTTAAATCATTCTGTAAGAACATAATGCTGTAATGCTGAGCTATGCGAACATAAATTTGCTATGAGAGGTTGTCGAGATGTAATAATGCTAAAGAGTCACTGAGCTTAATTCGATGTTGCTTTCAAACGACAGTTCTGTACAAAATATGCCAGGAGACGTTATAACTGCCAGTACTGAGAAGTGTCAGTTGATGGTATAGGTCAGTCCATAAGTTCGTGCGTTTTTTAAATGTGGTTTTAAAATTAATAAAAAATATGTTTTAAGTATTTATTAATCAATAATTTATTTTCTTTCATTATTTACAATGTCTCCCCAACGTTTAGGCAAATTTTTAATTCCCTGCTCAAAAAATTGTTTGTCCTTGGAGCCAAAATACGCTTCGATGTCCCTTTTTATAGCTTCTTTTGAGGAGTAGTTCTTGTTACTCATATGTGATTGAAGTCCACGGAAAAGGTGATAATCACAAGCTGCAATGTCCGGAGAGTATGGTGGATGCGACATTAGCTCCCATCCGAGCTCGTTCAGCTTGCCTAATGTTTGCCTTGCGGTATGAAGTCTTGCGTTGTCGTGGTGAAACAAAACTTTGCGCCTATTCACTAAAGACGGTTGATTTTTGTTAAGTGCCTCATTCAGGTTCGATAGCTGATGGGAATAATAATCTGCAGTTATCGTCTGGTTTGGTTCCAGACGTTCATAATAAACAATACCGACCATATCCCACCAAATAGACAGGAGAATCTTCTTGCGGTGAAGGCCATCTCTAGGGGTCGGTTCTGGTGTTTCATCTTTATCTAACCATTGACGTTTGCGAACAAGATTATTGCAAAGGTCCCAGTTTTCATCACCAGTAACGATACGGTTAAAAAAACTTTCATTTCCAAGCCGTTGCAGGAGTTGAGAACACACATTCACTTTCTGCTGAAGGTTGGCGACGGAAAGTCTACGCGGAACCCATTTTCCCAGCTTTTGAAACCTTTTCCAACTGAACCAGGTGCCTGTGAACTATTCCATGCGATGAATTTAACTTCTGAGCTATCATATCGACTGTGAAATTTGACTCAGCTTTCACGAGTTCGTCGGAGTTAAAGACTTCAGGACGACCAGCGCGCGGGGCATCCTCCACGTCGCAGTTACCACTTCGGAATTTTGAAAACCACTTTTGCGCAGTCCTTACACTTACGGTATCCTCTCCATGAACAGTGTTTATTTCTGCAGCAGCAGTTGTTGCATTTTTACCACTTTTATAAAAAAAATACAAAATATGCCTCTTATACGCGTTCGAAGATTCCATTTTATTTTTTAACAACACGTGCTTCTATCCGTGATTAAAATCACTTGTTGAATGCACAATATATCAAAAAAAAAAAATTTCTGTTTATTCCGCGAATAATTTTTTGTATGCAAAAATCGTACAAAAGTGAAATTATGGGTAAAATACGCAAGAACTTATGGACTGACCGATAGACATACGCTTGTGTGCTCGAAATTAGAATGAAAATCTCCGGCTTCCATTTCGGTAGCATCTGAATAATTTTTTCATCCACAACTCCTAAAACTTCTTCTAAATCTTCTTTGGCACTTATTTTTCCCCCCACCTTTTCAGTTTAATAGCATCATAAACGCCAGGCTGCCAGCTACCCATTCAGGTGAGCTACACTTCTCACACATCTTTACCCCTAAGAGGGAGATAGGGATTTCAATGATAAATATATCCTAGATCCTCTGTTAGATGCTTCAAACAACAAGCAATTGATACATCGCATTAGAAATCTGACATCAGGCCAGCTTTCGTAATTTACATCCGAAATTTAAATTTAAATTTTCTAGCAATAGCATTGAAATGGACACGAAAGTGAATTACAGAACCTGTGCGAGTATTTCCAGTTTTAGTAATTTAGGTTGGTTGTTTTTTTTTTTTGTTGCAACAGCCGTAAATAGCTGTTTTAATGCGCCATAATTTTGTTAGGGTTGCTGCTGAGGTGCCAATTCTTGGCTTCTCCAGTTACGTAGAAGCGACTATCATGGAAACGAACATCAACTGGTCACAGAGGTCTTTGAATATAACTCCATTAGTATACCTATTTCTTATTAATCCAACTTAAATCCCCATTTGATACAAAGAGGCCACCGAAAGTTAGTGTTCATAAATTTCTTTCATATCCGTCTAAACAATTCTGTCGTCGAAGTGAATAAGTTTGTGGTCTACGGAGTTACTGGCATTTCTCTGATATTAAATTTCACAATTAAAACAACAAAATCTAACTTGTGCTTGTGTACAGTAGCCGTTAATAATGGATGCTAGCTCAAAATCAATTTCTTGTTTATGAAACGAAAAAAAAAAAAAATTATTTAGGATGCATAGGGAGCTCTTTGACAGGCGAAGGTCTCTGAAGTTTCCAGAGACACAACGTATGGTAACATGGAAATTTGTATTTATTGGATATTATAGTTTATGGATAAAGTTATTGCATACTTTTTAAAATGAAAAAAGTTAAATTTTTTTACACAAAGATGATTTTGAATTTCAAACGCCTTCATAGAGGCACCCTTTACACTTAAACGCAAATAAGCATTTTAACAAAAAGTGATAAAATATAAAAGAAGAAATACTGAAGTCTGCGAGTAAATAACGTAAGAACCAAGGCTCGCTAAAGGAATAAGTGAGCATGAAAAAATCGATAAGCCAAAAAACTAAAAAATACATAAAAAATAAACGCAAAATGAGAATAACCAAACTGAATGCACTTAAAGAAGGCCAAAAAGAAATATATTACACGTAAAATTGAAGAGCAGCAGGGGGGGAAACAGTTCATTTTGCTCGTATATCCGGCGCATGCTTTCAGTGAAATGCCAACAGAGTAAAAAAAAATAAGATTTATATTTATAATTTCAATATAATTATTTCCAGGCTCTTCATTGAAATAAGATACAAAAAGGAAAGGAGTAAAATTCTAAGACAATTTTCTTTCCGTTAATAAATTGCTTTCAACGAATTTTACGATTCTACACAGCCTTAACCTATAATTAAAATTTGAATACTATAGAGTAGAGTAACGGCCTTCGTAGCTACAGGCAATAACTTGGGTAATAGAGGGGAATAACATATGAAATACACGAATGATGGCGTATAACTTCTGATCAAAAAGTACCCAAAACTTGTCAATGATTGTCAAATTACTCTCTATGATAACAAATGCTTCCAACACTTTTTCAATCTTCAAAAAGCTCTTCATAGGGTGACTTTTGAACCTCCTTCGGTTAAAATAATAATAAATTTCATTTTATCGTCTCTATCGTCTTCATCAAAACGCTTTCCGCAAAGTGCTAATTACAGACCTGGATACAGTAAAGAGCCACAACCAACTCAACATGGAGCTTCCGGAACGGCAGAAAAAAGTTTCCACGACAAATAATCAGTTACCACATGAAAATTATGAACCGGTGCATTGTCTTAGTAAAAAATAACCGGTGATATATTTAGAAACCAATAAAATATTATTTGCACAACAGTTTGGCTACTGGAAAAAAAGGCTCCTTTAAACAATTTTAAACCTGGTGCTGGCTAATTGAAAGGAAGATTTGTACAGAAGTAAATGTATAATAGCAGTTTTGAACGTTTGAATCGAATGACTATCATATATAATATTATTAAAATGTTGTGAAATATAGGAATTAGTGGAGTAGAATTAAAATGGCCGGAAAGCTTTGCCACGAATATATAAGTAAAGCAAATAACAATGATTGTATCGTCAATATCTGATAAGAGAAGCCAGTTTACCACAGTTTATTTAGTAACAAATTCCTAAATAAAATTGGATTATTAATTTTTATAAATAAGAGTTACGAAAGTATTTCATTTAATAGTAAGTCAAAACTAGGCTTAGAGGATGAAAGATGAGAACGAGTGAATTTCTTTCAAAGCGTATTTCTTTCTTTCTCTCAATATAAGAGCACGAGAAGCAGAATCAGTCTCAACTCGCTCTAAATAGAAGGCTTATTTGAGGAATATGAAAATAAATGCGCGCAAGAAGGATAAGAGAGTCAATCACTCTATTTCTAATATCAAAAATTATAAGAAGCATCTGACCCTCTTCTCTTCTTCCTCCTCTTCTTTCGAACTTCAAGTGCAAAACGAATAAAGGTCTTTTGGGCCCGTTCAAGCCCGTTAATATGTCAAACGTCATTTGATCGCCCAGCTAGACCGAATATTACTACATATAAAAGCTTTAAATAAAAAGGTCTTTCAAAACTGACGCCTAGATGTTAGTGGTGAATACTTCCTACACAGTACCTGTTTCTAAGTCATCTTTGAAATTTGTCAAATGGACTTATAATAGTACAATCTTACGATAGAACAACTCATCAAAACTATTGAAACTTATTATGAAAATGGTCAAACTTTAAGGGCAACATATCGAAAAATTCATAATTTTTTTGGTGAAAATAATCCTCCGAATTATCGACAATTCAAAGTTTGGTAAAAAAAAAAACCCAGAAAAATGGTTCTGTCGAGGATAGACTAAGACTGGCATACCAAAAACTGAATATTGCTGTGGCGCAAAGTGTTGCTGAACAACCTTCAACACCGATATCACGACATTCTCAACAGTAGGCATTCCTGAATTGACTATTTGGTGGATTTTATCTGTAGACGTCCTCGTAGTGGACATTAAGAGCATTACTCTGTATAAAAAAAGTAAAGCCTGAAAGAATCTAAAGTTTTTGATGTTTTATTTAAAAACAACATCTAGACGCGTCTTTTGAACCAGTTGAGTTCTCATAAGCTATGCTTAACTTTGTCGGGAGCATTTCTGTCAACTATGCACCGATGGTTGGTTTACAAAGCTTTATGTACACTTTGTCCAACATACTGGACCTAAAACTTAGAACGAAAAAACGAGTTTAGATTTTCTCATACGAGAAATTCCTGGTACATTTTGAATAGAAGTTATGTAGGTTAATGTATATTTTTTGATGAAATCCCACACATATAATTATGTGAAATGATGGTTGGCATTGAATTGAATTAAATATAATTGAATTAATTGTTTTATGCACATAGGGTTGGGCACATATGGTTGGGTGCGCTCTGAAGCAAGACGCGGACTGTTGCGCAGGAGCGTTTTTCTCACATTACTTAAACATGCAAATGCTTATCGGTACCGTTGCTTAGGTAGTCCTGTAAATTAAAATAAAATAACATAAGTAAACATTTAAATTTTCAATAATTAATTGATCAACTCTTATAAAAAATCTACCTCTTTTATTCTCTAAAGGACTAAATTTTGGCCTATTTTGTGAAACGATGTACAAATATTTATGTATCTCTGACCCGAAAGGCTGCTACAACCACGTATTAAGCGAGTTACATTAAAGTAGCCTAGCGCATTGAATGTAAAAATGAAAATGGTAAATGTGGCGAACAAAACCCAATAAAACCACCAAAATATATTGTATAAACGTCACTTCTTAGATTAGCAGCCGATTCAACATGCAAAATAAATACAAGTTGTTTGAAATAGACGAGCCACCAGTTGAGATAGACCGTCAGTTGGTGGAAATATGTAAGTGTGAGCGCAAAGCTGTTCACATACAGCCATTACAAGTGTTACCCAATAAACATTTGGGTTTGAGACCAATTTGAAATTGAGTATAGAACTATTTTCTGAAATCTCCAACATTTATCTTCAATAGCACTTCCAATTGAGAATCATGAATTCTCAAAAGAAAGTGTATGGGGCCAAACTTGTGTTTTTGAACCTGAGAGAAAGAGTTCACAACTTGATCTCAAATGTATTATGCAGTTAGTATTGTCGTAGAAATTCAGTAGAGCATAATTTTTATTTACTCTCAATCGCTTGCTTTTGACTAAAAAATTGTGTTTGAATTTATGGCCAAGTTCTATTCTATATTAGCCTTCATCGTAGTTGGTTTCCAAAAAAAGGCATATAAAAATGTATATTCTTTCAGGCTTCACTATTTTTATTCAAAACACGGCTCGTAACAGTTATATATTATAAAAATGAAATCATTTGAATGTTCATCAGCATGTCTACAGGTAAAATCCGCGAAATAGTCAATTGTTGGAGTTTGCTCAAGAACTCTTTGCGCTACAGCAGCAGAAGTATTCTCAACAGAACGCCCAGTTTTTGGTTTGGTAGTTCTTTGTCTATGCTCGAGGGAAACAGTTTGTTGACATTTTTTCACCAACCTTTGAACTGCCGACTCTTTCAGATGATATGTTGTTCTCAAAGATCGACAATTTTCATATTAAATTTTAATAATTTTAGCGCAATGTTCTATCGTGTAAAATTGTGCCTTTGCCTACCTGAAAAATGTCAAAGCTAACATACAAAAAAATTTGCGTCTAGGAATTATTCAATATTTACATCTAGGCGTCACTTTTAAAATACCTTTACTTTAAAGCTGTTATATGCCTTGATATAGGTCTAAGCTGGAATACCATATGTAGTTTCTCCATGGCGATCAAATGACATTTGCCATATTAAAAGGCTTGAACGGGTTCAAAAGACCTTCGTTTTCCACTTTGAAAGTCGAAAGAAAAAGAAGAAGGTCCAAATGCTTCTTATAATGCTCGAGGCTTCATAATTCATTTAAAATCTATTAATAAAATAGGAGGTGGAGGATTTGATTTATCCTTCTTGCGCGCATTTATTTTCATACTCCTCAAAGAAACCTTCAATCTAGAGCGAGTTAAGACTGCTTATGCATCTTAAATTTTGATATTACGAGGTTCAAAATAAATTCAATTGTTCTCAAATTCTTTGGCGTTTTATCTCTCTTCCTTTAAGCCTAATTTTAAGTTACTATTAAATAGCATATTTGTGTAATTCTTATTTATAAGATGCTTTGTAGCTCTAAGAGTATAACATGTAAGAAATGTTCTACATTTCTATATTATTATTTGAATAAAAAGAAGTACAAGAGTTAAGCAATAATAGAAAAATAAATTAATTTTAAGATTCAGTCATTAACCGAAATAAATTTAAAAGAGTAGTAGCACAGTATCTCTAGGATAAAAACACCGTTATATAAGCGGGAGATGCTTATAACTGGGGTGATTATAAGCGGGAATTACTGCATATGAAAATATTTACCTTCGTCTGTTTCACTAATCCCTACAAGACAGCTGACTATCATATTAGCACTCATATTATCATCATCACTATCCTCATTAAACTATAGATTTTCGTTCTAGCCATGGGAAACTTCTGATCCCCTTGCCGGTTTGATATTCTACCTCTCTTTTACCAATAGAAATTTCTTATAACTGAGAAATATATTTATTATGCTCTAAAGGCAAGGCAACTAATCATTTTTATTCTTACAATGTAATAACTGCTGACAACTAAACTTCTCATTGTTGACATCACAGAGCACTAATAATCATAATTCTCATTTTTGCTATCAAAAAGTAATCAGCACTGATGGACCAAACTACTCACTTTCGTTATCAAAAAGTTATCAGGAAAAACTCCTCATTTTCATAAAAAGTAATCAGACTGATGACAAAAACTCCTAATTTTCGTTATCATAAAATGTTTTATTTATAATATACCTACATATAATTGGCGTGTACACCCGTTTTGGGTATTTGGCCGAGCTCCTTCTCCTATTTGTGGCGTGCGTCTTGGAGGGACCTACAGTTTCAAGTCGACTCCGAACGGCAGATATTTTTATGAGGAGCTTTTTCATGCCAGAAATACACTCGGCGGTTTTCCATTGCCTGCCGAGGGGCTATTAGAAAAAACTTTTTCTTAATTTTGGTGTTTCACCGTGATTGGAACCTAACGAACAGATTCGAACTCACGAATTTTCAAATGTTAGCTAAGCATCTCCTAATTCGGATATGGCGACCATAAAACAGACACAGCCAAATTTCACACTAGTACTTTTTTCAGAGCAGCCGCATTATAAGCATACAAATGAGTGGCCTTGCCGTTTAAAGTACAGTAGATTTTCAGTTTTCTCCAATTTAAACTGTTGGTAGTTATCAACATGAGAATTTGAATTTTCTCAAAGACTAGAGATCCAGTGAAAAGTGATGTCAGTTATCAAGCGATATACATTTCTGAGATGTTATAGAAAAACCATTTCGGCGTTTGTTGGGTTGTGCTCATTCGTCGTGTCTAAATGCTTGAGTGGCTTGCGGGTCGGAAGCTTTATTGCTAGAAATTATTGGCATAGAAGTGATGTCCGCCCAAAGCGAAGTGAAACAATAAGACTGCTGACACTTACGAATACATCTGCACACTGCCAATTAATACAACTACTGCCTACACACATCGCCAACTGCAGCTAGGCAGTTTACGCTAAAGTCGCGGCGTAGCTTGAGAATATCACACTGGCCGGAAAAGGCAGTTTCGTTAAAGTTCACTGATAAATGGCCGAAACACAACTACACCAGCCGCAGTAGTTGGTCGTGGAGTAGCCTCGTAAAAGAGCCGTTTACACGTAAATAGATTGTATCTGTGTTGGTACATACAAACTCTAAATGAATGCCTTCAAACCTACTTTGCAAACGGTTAAGTGGCAGAGCACACAAGCCGGCATATGTATGTAGCTGGCAGGTGGCTAAGGCGGGCGGAAGGTGTCGGAATGTTGCCACGACATTTTTCCATTAATTTTTAAGCTACTGCAAAGAAGCTTTTGCCTGTGAGCTAATTTTTTTGTGTGTTTCTTTTCTAGTTTCACTCATATAACTGTTTATTTCCTACGTCACTTTGTTTCGGTTAAATGAACGTGCCCAGCTTTAGGCTATGCGGCCAATGCTAAGACACAAGTACATGGGTCTTGCGCATATGGTTTTTTGAAATAGTGAAGAGGATAGTTATGCTTATACTAAATATTTACACCAACATGTGTAGAACAAATGTAGCTTATACACGTACATATTCGCAAATCCTTTTCAAGCTCCACAGCTGTTGGTGGTACTAACCTGCTAGGAAATCCATTGCTTCCAAAGTAGAGACTATGATACAGGTTACGAGTAATTCGCTTTACCCTTTTTAGAATGCAAGAATCTGGTTTACCTTTCAGCTCCAATCTCCTAGCCATCGTCAATTATATTCTTATGCAGCCCTTGCTACCATAGTTTAGTAGTATTAGTAATGCTTAAAATAACCAACTCATGAATCTGAAACACCGAAAATTATAGAAAAAAGTGCTTCTATCATATGGCTGCCCTCAAAGGGCACCTGCATACTATAGAGGGTGTATTTTTGCTGCCGAAAAGATTCTTGTAAAACACAATGGCATGCAGAGGTGGCATGCTCCTTACATTGCATGCCTCTTATGGGTACTATTATTGCTACTAAAAGTTGCGAGTACCCAAACTCAAAGCACACTTTTGTCATGTGACAGCAAATGTTAGATAAAAAATATTTTTTTCTAATAGCGGTCGCCACTCGGCAGGCAATGGTAAAACTCCGCGTGTGTTTCTAAAAAGCTCTTATAAAATACCATCTGCCGTTCAGAGGCAGAGTAAAACTGTGGGTGCCTCCCTTTGTGAAAGAATATCAAAATGCACACCATAAATCGGAGGGAAGCGTTCAACACATTGAGAGCTATTTCGGATAAGGTGATATTTTGCTTAATTAATTGCGGGTGAAGTGAGAAGATATTTGTGTTATTGGTTGCCAAAAGTGTGTCATTTAACTTTAAACCCTTTTTTTACTTAGTAAATTTAGTAAACTTTTTTTTAAATTTAGTAAAGCTTTTACCTGAACCTTTGACTTAATCAATCAAGTTCATGGTGGTAATAATTAAGCCCGTGAAAAAGTTGACGTGTCTTGTCGAAATACGTTGAATAACCAAAATCCGTGGTTTTAGGATATTTTATAAAAAATATGCCTCCTTTTATCGAAATTCAGTTAAAAGTTTCATGTTTCAATTCATGGCCCGGATGGTTGTAGTGTTTTCGTAGTGTGACACTGTGGCGGTACTTTAACTCTTTTACATATCATATGTATTTATTGATACCGTGTGTTATGGATGCCTTTGTCTGTTACCAGCATCCCTACATACTGTTCAAGCGCCTTATGCCTTAGATGCCAGGACTTACACACGAAATGTTGGGTATTTTCCTCGCTACACAACTATCCCAACGGCAAAATCTGTCAAAGGATCCTCGGAACTATCTTACCATTCTTGTCTTGTAGAATATCTGATCTTTTTTTGTAGTAATGACGGATGTTTCCGAAATACTCCCGTCTTAGTCCTCTTTTTCCGCTTCTGTTCTCATGTCTGGAGAGACCACAAAAAAAATAAAACGCAGATACTGACTAAATGATACATTGAGTTTAATTCTAATTTACACAGCTTAACTATTACTCTATGGTCTAACTCTTAACTATTACTGCTCTGTGGTCACTACTCAATTGGTAACGCAATTTGCCAATACTCTTATATAGCAAGCATTTCTGCTTGGAAGAAACTCATGCAGTCTCCCAAGTGTCTGAGCGACTTCTTCAAATCTATAACGTGTCCAATATCCCAGTACATTTTCGCCTCGTCAGTGTAAAGGGAGATGGTTTATCGACTATTTAGCTGGCATTTTCATCCGAATAGAAAATATACCAAGAAATATTTGTTGCACTATAACCTTGCTAGTGTATAGGTAGGTAGTAGTACTATCAAAGGATTATAATGCCTAAAAGCTGCACATTTAGTTTCAAGTAACACCAGATTTGCGGCCTCCCTAAAACAGCATTTGATATGGGTTTGGTCCTCGCATACCTTTATATAGTCAAAAGGTGACTAGCTTCAATAAAATGTATTATTCTTACTTATTCTTACAGCATCCCTAAATTCAAGTTTACTTTGAACACACATTTTATGCATACCAAATTAAAAGATAAGCTCGTTCTTATCCTGCTGATGTTGTACAGGTACGTTGCTGAGGACTTTCAAATTAAATAAAAAATAGTCTCGCCGACCAGCTCAAATATGCAGCGCTCCTACTGAGACCAGCAGTGAAGAACAGCAGAGTAGTATTGATTAGAAAAAGTATTGAATATGGCAAAACGAGTATCAACTCAATATTCCACCACTCCTATAGAAATCTGCGAGTAAATATTTCGTATCTGTCGAAAAAGCAATAACTGAAATTAATAAATGTGCCTCGGGAGGATTTTCCTGCAAGGCAATTTCATCTAGCATTACAAATATACCTGCATACATACATATGAATACAAAAATGTACTATTCATTTGTGGATTTGTGTGGCTTTAATTGAAGAAAAATTGGGCGACAGGGAATTTATTGTGATTCCTAGAAAATTACATTTTGAAATGTTGCGCTACCAGCTCACAAACACACACGTATGTACTTACTCCCATTGATGTGCATGTTGTGTTTATCCACTTAAACATACTTACTCGTACGTGCATGATGCGAGTACAAATCGTAGATGACTTTTGCTAGTGGGCTTATCTAACATTTCCATATAGCTCACCAGTTTTTGAAATTGGAGTTAAAAATCCTCTTTCGTGGTTTGTAATTGGATTTGCACGAAATGCCTGTCATCATGATAAATTTAAGTCGGTTATTCCAAGCTTTTTAAAGAACTTAGAAAGGAGAAATGTGCCTGGAAGGAAGCACGTACAGTATTATATTTTTGTACTTCATGGAATTGAAAGAGTTGTGTTTTTCAAAACTAACTACATCATATGCGCATATGAACATGTATATGTTGATGATTAATACTTCAAATTATGGCTTTTAGAAAAAATAACTGGCATTTTCATGTCACTGCTTAAGATAGGCGTGGAATAAACTCTTTGATCTCGATCCCGAACAATATCTAGATCCCGGAAATCCCGAATGCTAATTCCTGAAATATAATGTGCGAAGCTCGTATCGAATGTTACCACTACTTTTTTTTTGCCAAAGCTAGTCCATGGAGGATGGTTCCATGTGTAGAAGTCCACGCAAGTGGGGAAAGTTACTGATCGCCATTCACTTGGGAATGGCCAGGACGATTCTTCTGCATATGGTTCAAGCAGCTCACAACGGCCGGGATTAGCCCACGTATCCTCTGGGTAGCTTCCGAACACCCGTTCGGGAGTGAGCTAAAGTGAGAAGGCGAAACATTCCAGGATAGCTGGTTGTGCGTTGGGTTTGGGACCCGCCACTTAAAAATCGCCCCCAATGAAAAGTTTTAAAAAGCCTCGGATGAGACCTCCCTATATTGATGACGACCCCTGCAAACGAACTAAGGATTATGATTTGAGGGCATGCACCTGGAATGTCCGGTCCCTTAATGGGGAAGGTGCCTCTGCCCGGCTGGTTGATGTCCTCGTGAGAGTAAAGGCTGACATCACTGCCATCCAAGAGATGCGATGGACGGGGCAAGGAAAGAAAACCATAGGACCTTGCGACGTCTACTACAGCTGCCATGTAAAGGAGCGCAAATTCGGTGTCGGATTTGTTGTGGGAGAGAGACTTCGTCGCCAAGTACTGTCGTTCACTCCGGTGGACGAGCGTCTCGCAACAATCCGCATCAAAGCCCGTTTTTTCAACATATCGCTAATTTGCGCCCACGCCCCGACGGAAGAGAAGGACGACGCGACCAAAGATTCCTTCTATGAGCGCCTGGAACGTTCCTATGAGCGCTGCCCCCGCCACGACATAAAAATCGTGCTTGGCGACTTCAACGCCAGGGTGGGCAAGGAGGGAATTTTTGGTCCAACAGTCGGAAAATTCAGCCTGCACAAAGAAACATCCGGTAACGGACAGAGGCTGATCGACTTCGCCGGGGCCCGAAACATGGTAGTCTGCAGCACCAGATTCCAGCATAAGAAGATTCACCAAGCCACCTGGCTGTCTCCTGATCGAAAAACGCGAAACCAGATCGATCATGTTGTGATAGATGGAAGACACGCTTCTAGTGTATTAGATGTACGTACGATCCGAGGACCCAACATCGACTCGGATCATTACCTTGTTGCAGCCAAGCTACGCACCCGCCTCTGTGCAGCAAAAAACGTACATCTACCTACGCAAAGAATGTTCGACATCGAAAAGCTGCAATCACAACAGACAGCCAGAAGATTCGCCACTCGACTCTCACTCCTGCTCTCGGAGAGCACTGCCCAACAACCCGGCATGCGCGAGCAATGGAGCAACATTTCTCGTTCCCTACGTACCGCCGCCGAAGAAGAAATCGGATTCCGGCGAGCCCGAAAAAACCACTGGTACGACGAGGAATGTCATGCTGCCGCAGAAAGAAAGGATGCCGCCTATAGAGCCACGCTGCGATCGGGCGCAACGCGAGCCATGTGGGATCGCTACAGAGAGCTAAAAAAGGAAGAGAGACGTATTATCCGAAAGAAGAAACGAGAGGCCGAAATACGTGAGTGCGAAGAGCTTGAGATGCTGGCCAACAGGAACAACGCCCGAAAATTCTACCAGAAAGTTCGGCGGCTTACAGAAGGTTTCAAGACCGGGGCGTTTTCCTGTAAGAACAAAGACGGCGAACTGGTGACTGACGTACAGAGCAATCTTAAATTATGGAGGGAACACTTCTCGAACCTATTAAACAGTGACAGCTGCGCATGTCACCGAGAAAGTGAAGATCCCGATACCCCAATCGTTGACGACGGAATTGTCGTCTCGCTACCCGATCATGACGAGGTGAGAATAGCGATAATGCGGCTAAAGAACAACAAGGCCGCGGGCGCCGACGGACTGCCGGCTGAGCTATTCAAACATGGCGGCGAGGAGCTGGTAAGGTGCATGCATCAGCTCCTATGCAGAATATGGTCGGATGAAAGCATGCCTGCCGATTGGAATTTAAGTGTGCTCTGCCCAATCCACAAGAAGGGCGATCCCGCAATTTGTGCCAATTACCGCGGGATTAGTCTTCTAAATATCGCCTATAAGGTTCTAGCGAGCGTATTGTGTGAAAGGCTGAAGCCCACCGTCAACCAACTGATTGGACCTTATCAGTGTGGCTTCAGACCTGGAAAGTCTACCATCGACCAAATATTCACAATACGCCAAATCTTGGAAAAGACCCATGAAAGGAGAATCGACACACACCATCTTTTCGTCGACTTCAAAGCTGCATTCGACAGTACGGAAAGGAGTTACCTGTATGCCGCGATGTCTGAATTTAGTATCCCTGCAAAACTAATACGGCTATGTAAGATGACGTTACTCAACACCAGTAGCGCCGTCAGAATTGGGAAGGACCTCTCCGAGCCGTTTGATACCAAACGAGGTTTCAGACAGGGTGACTCGCTGTCGTGTGACTTCTTTAACCTGATGTTGGAGAGCATCGTACGAGCCGCAGAACTTAATCGCTCAGGCACAATATTTTATAAGAGCGTACAATTGTTGGCGTATGCCGATGATATCGATATCATCGGCCTTAACAACCGCGCTGTTAGTTCTGCCTTCTCCAAACTGGATAAAGAGGCAAAGCGAATGGGTCTGGTGGTGAACGAGGACAAAACGAAGTACCTCCTGTCTTCAAACAAACAGTCGGCGCACTCGCGTATCGGCACCCACGTCACTGTAGACAGTTATAATTTCGAGGTTGTAAAAGACTTCGTCTATTTAGGAACCAGCATTAACACCGATAATAATGTCAGCCTTGAAATCCAACGTAGAATCTCTCTTGCCAACAAGTGCTACTTTGGACTAAGTAGGCAATTGAGCAGTAAAGTCCTCTCTCGACGAACAAAACTAACACTCTACAAGACTCTCATCATGCCCGTCCTAACGTATGGCGCAGAAGCTTGGACGATGACAACATCCGATGAAGCGACGCTTGGAGTGTTCGAGAGAAAGATTCTGCGTAAGATTTTTAGACCTTTGCACGTTGGCAACGGCGAATATCGCAGACGATGGAACATTGAGCTGTATGAGCTTTACGACGACATAGACATAGCGCAGCGAATAAAGATCCAGCGGCTACGTTGGCTGGGTCATGTCGTCCGAATGGATACAAACGCTCCGGCTTTGAAAGTATTCGATGCGGTACCAGCTGGTGGTAGCAGAGGAAGAGGGCGGCCTCCTCTGCGTTGGAAAGATCAGGTGGAGAAGGACTTGGCTTCACTTGGTGTGTCCAACTGGCGCCGGTTAGCACGAGAAAGAAACGACTGGCGCGCTTTGCTAAACTCGGCCAAAATCGCGTAAGCGGTTATAGCGCCAATTAAGAAGAAGAAGAAGTCCATCAGGTTATTTACTTACTATTGGGTTGAAGAATAAGCTCAAAGCGTTTTTATATTTTTTTTTATTTTACAACGATTTGTTTGCTGTTTGGCAAAGGCAAGTATTCATTCGATTGAACTCTTTCTGCTCTACAAAACTATTTTAATTGTATTTTTGAGTTATTTAATTTTTTATTAGTTTTCAGGCTTAGAAATGGTATAGCCAGGAGGCAAAAATTAGCATTTTCGACACTTGCTCTTCTTTGATTTTCATCGAAGTCAAAAAGCTGCCGAAGTAGCCCGGGACATTTACGACGTACATATATAGAGAAGATGTCATAGGCGAGTCTACATCACGGAAATGATTTACAAAATTCAAAAATGGCGACTTTGGCGTTGATGGCACGTCCCGCAGCGGAATGCTTTCTAAATTTCTCTAAGAACGTCTCAAATAACTCTTGAAGGAGAAATGGTCGCCAAACCAGTCGTGAATTTTCGGAAAAAATGAACTGCGATCATAAAAGGATTCTCAATCACCTTCACTTAATGGAATTTACCGAAAAGTTGAAAGCATGCGAGCTTCACGAGCTCAACGAAAAAAACAAATAAAGTCGCCTTCAAATTGTTTGTGAGCATCTCGCCCGCCATCGCGCAACACGCGGCCGAATCGTCACGGGAGATGAGAAATGATGCCTATAAATCAATATGAAGCAAAGAAAAGAGTGAATGACTCCAGGAGATATGCCAAAGTGGAGAGTCAAGCCCGATCTTCATCCAAAGAAGTGTTTGGTGGGACTAAGAGGGCATGGTGCACTGGGAAATGCTCCAAATGCAACGGTCAACAAAAAGCTCTACATTGCCTAGCTACACCGCGTGAATGAGGCTATTCGACTGAAAATACCTGATCGAAATGTCAAACCATACTCCTTCACGACAGCGCCATGCCCAAGGTTGCACAAGTCGTCAAAGCCGCTCCAAGAGCTCAAATGGGAGGTCCTTTAGCATCCGCCGTATTCTTCGGACTTGCACCGACCGATTACCACATTTTCCGCTCACTGTCGAACCATATGAAAGGTAACAAAGAGGTCTTTAAAAACTGGCTCAACAACTTCTTTGACACCAGCCCAGGCGATTTTTGGCAGAAAGGCATCAACAAATTGGTTAAAATGTGGGAATATGTTGTAAACAACGAATATATACCTACATATGTAATTGATCAACTTATTGATGTAATTATTGGTTTTTGTGTAAATAAAAGTCTTCGGTAAAAACGCTACGAACTTATTTCCCAGCCTAATAAAGAGTTACTATATAAACATGGAATACAATTTCATTCAAATGACTACCGCGACTAGTCTCAACATTCTGTTAACCCAATTTGTCAGCAGGTACATTTGCGTGGGCTTCAGTACTTATCTCACGAATGGAAGCTAAGACAGCATATTTCAACTCTTGAATCATATGTACAGGGTGGGCCATATAAAATTTGCTTTTTGAATCGGCTATAAAAAAAAAAACTAATCAATATTTTTTCAAACTTTTTTATTCATTTTGATGATCGAACATTGTCATTTATGAATGAAAAATAATATCGTTCAAGTGGCTGTCACGACTGGCTTTACAGTGGGCCATTCGATCAACCCAATTTTTAAGCAAATTTTCGATGTAAGGGTTAACAATGGTGCCAAATCGCAACTTCTAGGTTGCCAAAGGTCGGCTTCTTATTCGATTTTCGATATGCGATTTTAATGTTTTCCTACTTTGTTCTAGCTAGAAGTGTCCCATTTTGGAAATACTTAACCTAAATTTCTGATATATCATGTACCGTTTTTTAGCTCCCAAAGTAAAGGAAATCGATAGGCCAATTTCCGATTCAATTCAAAATTTCAAACTTTATACTGTATTAAAAAAAATTATAAAATATAACAAAATTTACAATTGAATTTTATTTTCCTGATACGAAGTTTTATATCTCTTTTATTTCTAGTGCGCAAGTGCTAAATTGCTGAAAATCCTCTTTGAATGGTCGTATAGTAGTCGTACTCCTCCATACAACGCTTCATTGTTTGAGCATTTATAAATTCCAAGTAAAAATTGCATTGATTAAGAAATGAACTTTCTTGAATTTTACACAAAGTTCGAATTTTCGATTTGTACGGTTTTTATTATACTGAAAACTATTCCATACAAAATTAACGCAAACATTTTAGATATTGTAAAAAATTCACTGTGTCAAAATTTGTTTGACTGACTGTACATAACCTTAACTAGTAAATAGCCAAATTATGGAAAATATTTTTGCGAAATTAAAAATTTCTGGCAAATGTAATAAATAATTATATCAACAAATTAATATAAACCTGTAATAATATTCTTCTACTGAAAGTAAATTTAAGGGGTGCTAGAACCTCCAATCAAATATTAAACAAAAGTTCAATCAACCTTACCAAATATTGATTTTCCCTTATGCCAACTGATGACATTGGGCCACATTTTTCTCTTATGCTTTCTAACGCAGGACACTTTTCCTTTCCCCTATCATAACCAGCAGATACGAGTAACGCATTGAATGCGAGTACTTTCAGGGCTGGAGCATCTGTATTCATTCGCACGACATGAAATAGTCGACCAATGCCCCGGATCTTCGTTTTTTGTCAAACCTTTCGTGTACGCCGAACTTTTCCAAACTTTTTCATAAAGTGTTCCTCATTTAACTCCACAGCCTTACGCTGCCTCCGATCGGTAATTGGTATAGCACAAGCATTCGAGCCAAATAACTACGCCCTTTAAAGAAGCTTTAGAAATTTAAGGTGTAAATGCTGTCGTCTGGGGTGACCGTAATGTGACATACGTTCAATTCAAAAGTTGTAAATATCAGCTTTTTGAAGTTAATTAGTTAATGGATTTTCCATTAATAAAGCGATTGTGCTTATTTATCCAATTACAAATTCTTTATATCAAGTTACATTTTTGTTTGATATTACCCATCTATACATTTAATAAATCCGCTCTCTCTTATTTAATTGTCAGCCTTTCAAGGTCATAATGCTAATAATGAAGCGAGCCAATTACCATGAAATTATCGGCAGTTTATTAACCATGAAACATCGCTTTAATTTTGTGATTAATCAATTATAAGTACTGCAATAAATTTCTCCATAGTTCATCCTGGCGTGTAACCACATAAATGACAACCACAACTTTATCCTCCTTGTTACAGCGACACCCGTACGTTGCGATTGCTTAAACCAATGCCCAGCTGGATTATTGAATATACAATTAGGATATAAAACAAATATATTGACACATTTTATTTTGATTTAATGCATATTTACTTATTATCACCTTCAAAATACATCTCACTCCGAACACTATTAACCCACATGCGAATCTTCCATTGTTCGAAACAGTAAAGTGAAAGTATTCTTCTGTCAACTGATGCTATTTTTGCCAGTAGCCTATTATTATAGCAGACAATGTGAAATAAGCCGACGCTTTCTCCACTGCTAAATTTCGAACGAAACCCATGGCAATACTGATTTGTTTAGAGAAGCGAGAGGTACTGAATTCAAAAGAGAAGTTTCGCGTTTGGTGTATTAGCATTGACGATGGTGACGCCAGGCACCATCTGTCAAATAGTAAAATACTCACATTCTCATGAACGCAATTAGTTTCACGACAGCACGCCTTCAGGCTGTAAAACTGCAAATTGTCATTGGCGCCAAATTAAATCAATTTGTAGTTTTGCTGGCGACAACTCGCAAAGGAAGTGTTCCCACTGAAGTAGGAAATATGACATTTTACAAAACTGTTTATGAATCTCACGTTATAAAAAATAAAATTAAAATAAAATAACTACATATATACATTTAAATGTGATGTGACTCGATAATTCTAAATATATAAAACAATATTATTTCCTCTTTTAAAATAAAAAATTTTTCTGGAAACAAGACTTCTTATTTTAAAAGAATATAAATGTTATTATCTGTCATATCATAACAAGTTCCGGGTCGTTCATATTTAATGAATAAAAACCCAAAACTTCTAAATCTTTCTCTTTTGCCTGCTGTTGCTGCTTCCAAAATATTTATGAAACTGGCTTTATAGTCTAAGAGCTCATGACCAAAAAACCCAACATATTTTATACTACTTGAAATTTTGTGTGAGATTAGTTTTTTAATCCTAGAATCGATATCCCGCGGGCTGGCTGCTCAATAGCGGTCTTAATTATGGGTTTTTATTTTTTAAAATTGTTAATAAAAAACATTTTCCCAACATATTTTATACCACTTGAAATTTTAACAGAACTTCATTTACGGTCTGTATAAAATGAAACGATGGTTGCCAGCCCATTCTCATGGTCCCAAAGTACTGCCAGCCCATGTTGAAAGTGCGTTGATGGAAGCACAAGTCAACATATTTTATACCGGCTGTCTTTTTTACACGACATTGGCAATACAATAATTTGATGAAATCTGTAGAGCCAGCCCATTCTGATGGTCCCATCACATGGAAAATTTGGAAAATTTCATTCACCCAGAGATATTAAAAAGAAACAACTGCCACGCGCAATGATGTTTTTTTGGATGAACTGATCAATTTCATCATCAGCTTCCTTGTGTAGTTCCCGATTCAGATTAAATTTTGTGTCTGCAGATGGATTGCTTTTAAATTTATTAAAATATTCAACCCGACAGATTTTGTGATAAAATAAGTGCGGAGGCTCGTTCGAAAGTGACTTAAAAAATTCACTATCTTTCACAACATCCAAATATTCTGCCAAGGCTTCAATGAGATTTTTTTTTTTCTCCTCTGACAAGTGGTGCCTGACGTCCTTTGGATTTTTTATTACAAATTGCACAAATATCCTGCTCCACACTTAATGCTGCCTCCGTTAATTTTTCACCTGAAGGTTCTTGTATGGCAGATTGACCTTCCTGATGTGTTTGTTCTATTTCGTGAGCAGATGAAGTGCTTGGTATCGGTTCATCTGTGAAAATATATTTGAATACAAAAAAAATTATAATCAGAACTAGTATTATATTCCTTCCCTTATTACAGTAAAATAAATATTTTCATACCTGTTTGAACTGAAATATCCGATGATGTAACTGCCTTTTTTTCATAATACTTTTTCATGACTGCTAAGAACATTTTATGGCATTTTATATGATAGCCGTCATTACATTCTGATGCTGGTAAAATAACATCTTTATATTTTAAATTAAATTTTTTCCGAATGTCCAACACTTCCCGGCACTTTTTTAACGCATGCACGGTAAAAGCAACGAGTTTATCATTTGTTCTTTTACTGTTACAAAAAACGCACTTGATGGAAGATTCCATTTTAAATAACAAGTAAGAAAATCGAACGAAGAGTTAAAATTTACGTCTTTACTAGCCAACACTGTGGAAAGAACTAACTATACCTGACGTCGTACTTTGGGTCCGGACACTGTTGTCCTTGAATACCGCCCGTATTGTATTGCAGGCAGATGGCGACTTATAGACGGAGAGCTCATGACCAAAAAACCCAACATATTTTATACTTCTTGAAATTTTGTGTGAGATTAGTTTTTTAATACTCGAATCGATATCCGGGGGCTGGCTGCTCAATAGCGGTCTTAAATAATATGTTGGGTTTTTTGGTCATGAGCTCTTAGACTATTATGAATCACCATTCAAAATTCCTAGTAAAAAAGTAGAGCCAGCGCGTGCGACAGACAGTATATAAACGATATAAACGATATACGCTCTCTCTCGCGCGCCCACATTCACGTAAGTCGGTCTCGCTCGCACTCATGAATGAATGAAATGAATGAAATTTTCCAAATTTTCCATGTGATGGGACCATCAGAATGGGCTGGCTCTACAGATTTCATCAATTTATTGTATTGCCAATGTCGTGTAAAAAAGACAGCCGGTATAAAATATGTTGACTTGTGCTTCCATCAACGCACTTTCAACATGGGCTGGCAGTACTTTGGGACCATGAGAATGGGCTGGCAACCATCGTTTCATTTTATACAGACCGTAAATGAAGTTCTGTTAAAATTTCAAGTGGTATAAAATATGTTGGGAAAATGTTTTTTATTAACAATTTTAAAAAATAAAAACCCATAATTAAGACCGCTATTGAGCAGCCAGCCCGCGGGATATCGATTCTAGTATTAAAAAACTAATCTCACACAAAATTTCAAGTAGTATAAAATATGTTGGGTTTTTTGGTCATGAGCTCTCCGTCTATTACGACAATATTTGCAGACATGAAAAATTTGGCTGTCGCTACGTCGTGAAGTGCCGTCGTCAAAGTGGTTATACTACATACATGTCTATTAATAGCGCGATAGTTGGTGCAGCGATGATTCGAGAGCAGGACATAAGACCTCCAGTACTGTAATCGATTCGTATTCGGCAAAAGTCCTAAGAAAATAATTGAGTGGATGAACCGTCTAGCCGCTGCAGAAAAATAAGTATTTCAGCAAGACCTCGCAACAGGGAAAATAAGACTAGGTAGCACAGCACTGATCGCTATCATTGGTCGCCAAATTTATGAAAACGTTCAAGCACATATTACAACGCAATTAATTATTAAGTGCATGTCCTGGTTGAAGCAAAGGTTTACGAAAAGCTTAATAACCGTAAGGACGCGCTGAAAATCACCAGCATGGAAGTAATGACCACTACGGGCAAAGAAGTGTTTACTCTAAGGAGGGCAAGTTTCTACTATGACATGTGAACTCCCATTGTATCAAGATGCGTTCTAATAGAATTATTTTTAAGTACAGGACATTAATTGGTTTTATTTCCAATTTTAATATTCTGTATTTACCTCGACGACACTTTTATGTATGTAGATATATTGCAATTGCGGCCGCCGTAGTCGAATGGGTTGGTGCGAGACTACCATTAGGAATTCAGAGAGAGAACGTAGGTTCGAATCTCGGTGAAACATCAAAATGAAGAGAAAAATTGTCTAATAGCGGTCGCCCTTCGGCAGGCAATGGAAAACTTCCGAGTATATTTCTGCCATGAAAAAGCTCGCCATAAAAAATATCTGCGGTTCAGAGTCGGCTTGAATCTGTAGGTCCCTCCATTTGTGGAACAACATCAAGACGCCACAAATAGAAGGAGGAGCTCGTCCAAACACCTAGAAAGGGTGTACGCTCCAATTATATATTTATATATATATATATATATATATGTATATTGCAATTGGTTGCTAAAAGTCCCGAACGCAGTCGATCTAAATCCCGGGATTGTTGAGAAAACTTTTCTTTCATCAGATAAAATTAGTCAATTTCCATCCCAAAAATCCTCCTTTTTGAGGAAAGAAAAGCTTTGACAGAGCTTTAAGCACTTACAAGCGGAGCTTTTTCCCGACTACTTCAGGCCTGGCATTAGATGCTCTGATTAGTCTACCACCACTTGATGTTTTCATACAAGGAGAGGCATTGAAGGCCATCTGCAGGCTGAAACACAATGGGAATGAAACACTGTTTCGCATTTTCACGGATGGTTCAAGAACCAAGCACGGCTCCGGCTCTGGAGTTCACGTGGAATTCAGCGGAACAAAACTGCACTTTGCTCTTGGAATGCATGCATCTGTGTTTCAAGAGGAGGCGTATGTTGTTCAAGAAGCGATAAACTTTGTTGTGGAAAACAGATAGAGAGGCAGATCTATATGAGTCTGCAGCGACAGCCAAGCTTCGCTCAATGCCTTAGACAGCCCCCCCACCACTTCAAGGGTAGTCGCGTCCTGTAAATCCAGGCTGAACTATGTCGGTAGACATAATAGCCTGATGTTAAAAGGGGTCCCAGGACACGTGGGTATCGCGGGTAACGAGATCTTTGACTCTTTAGCCAGAAAGGGCTCTGAAGCTAACTTCCTTGGTCCGGAGCCCGTTCTGCCGCTCTCTTCTGCAGCACTCAAAGCCACGTTTAGCAAACGGGTGACTCTAACCCACAATCGAGCTTGGCAGGCCGAGAGAGGTTGCAGATGGGCAAAACTGATGTTTGCCTGTCATGTCCGTCCGACTGTCGCAGTTCCTCCTGTCCCTAAGTAGAGGAGACTGTAAGAGGCTGGTTGGACTGATGACGGGCCACTTCGCTCGAATCAGGCTTGAGTTTTTTGGCACTGATGTGTTAAGAAGCGAGGCACCTTGGCTCCTTGGCACCACAAGGTCTACTCAGATTTCTTTGGAGGTCGAGTAGATTTAAAGAAAATTAAAAAGGGAATCCGAGTGCAGTACAATATACTTAACTGTGTATGAGTGCTGCACTTGCTAGTCTGTCCCCACAAAAAAATAGCACTTGCAACACCTTTTTTATAAAACAGCTCAGTTTGTATTTAGCGGAGAATTGTGGTTTTAGCATGCGAAAAAATAACAGCTAAAAATTATCGCCACACACAACAGTTAGCTGAAGGGATAAATTGCATAGGCTTTAAGTAGCAGTTAGCAAACATCAGTTAGTAGAGCGTCGTACTAGTATTTATAATATGCTAGTAGATTTGATTAGTAAATTGATCCTAGGTTTGTAGGAAATTGATATTTTTAATAGTGGTGGTAATAGAAGCATGACATCATTTCCACTTCTATCAACTATCCAGTCAACAAATGTTAGAGCAGAATGGTGTTTCTCATATGCTGGCTTTGTACGCAATGCTTTATTTTTTTAAGACCACAATTTAATCGAAACCAACAGCACTTTAATCTCAAAAGTAACTCGCTAACGTAAGATGTATAACTTTTGCAAATGGCGTCGCACGTTAATCAGATTCGACACATGTGAACTAGACAGTTGCAGTATACAAACAGATAAGCAATGAAGCGCGTAAATTTCGAAATAGAGATGTCCATCACTCAAAATATTTTCTTTTTATTTAATAAGCAAACTATTCAAAAACAAAAAAAATCTGCACTTTATTTCACTTCGGAACATTAAAGGGATCCCAAAAAAACAGGAATAGTCCCGAAAATTGGCATATCCAACTGATGCATACATATATTCCTTTTGAAGTGTTCCTTCGAACTTCTTAAATTTGGGCTGTCCTTCTTGATGTCCTATAAACGGACAAAGTTTTAAGCCGCCACTGAACAGCGGATAGTTTTTTTTATGGATAACTTTTCCATGGCAGGAAACTCACTCGGTTAAGGAAATCTAAAAAGGCTGTATACATTTATACCTTTGCTGTCTTTTTTCAGTGTAGCCCACTTCACCACCATTGTGGTGACAAATAAAAATTGCCGGAACAACGGAAAAGTTGAAAGTGTGTGACAGCTACAATCGCAGGTTGAGATAAATTAGCGTATTGGCAAATAAGATTACGTGGATTATAATTTTTAATATAAGAACAGTGATGATGACGAGTATTATGTTGGTGCTTACTATAATTTTGTTGATAATGACTTTATGCATAAATAATACCGACGAACGATGACGCTGATCATTTTATTGTGCAAAATTGCAAATTGCATTCTTTACTGAATAATAGGTTGTTGTTTGGGTGTGGATGAATACCAAAGAAATTGCATTCAAATATTTGCATTTTACGGACACTCATCAAATGGCGTTTTGTTTGCCTGTTTGTGCTTGGCCAGCGTACAAGTTATAGTAGTTGCAGGGAGGACCATAGCGTTGAGTGTCTACTCTGTAGTTGGCATAGCTGAACTTTTTTTCGTTGAGGTTTCACTTTTACGTATGTCCGAGTAGTTAATACGCAACAAAACACTCTTGCTCGCCAATAAACTACAAGCGTTTCAATGAAGGACTACGCTTCTTCTTTTGCTTTTGCTCCTAAGTATAATATTTAGCTGCTTTTCTCATATCGTCTTAGTAAATATTGTGTTGCAATTGCAACTAACCAACCTCAAACCCTAACGACATTGTTGTCTTGTTTTTTGTTTGTTTTCAATTCCTTCTTCTGTACCATCACACTGCCATTTGTCCCTTGATGGTAGTTAACACAAAACTTTTAAACCCCCATTGTCTGCTCGAACTTTTCGTCTTGTCTCCGTCTGTGCCTTTGTTGTGGCATTTCAGTTCAGGGACTGCATGAAATTACATACACAAATGGAGGACCTGCTAAAGTGAGTCACTAGTAAGTAAACAGAGAAGGTAGCGTAGGTACAAGTGTTTCAAAAATAGAATAAATAATCGGTCACCAGCGAATTGCCCATCGTACGCTCATTCAGGCAGGCCAGTGGACTTCAAGTTAAAAGGAAAAATCTACACTAGTAATCTGTAAGCGTTGGTTTCATGCCCACTCAGTACTTTAATTCTCTGTTATCCTTGGTGCAATTTTGTCTTTCTATTATTTGAGTTACTTTGCCTTGTGTGTACGCATGTGTATGTGTGAGTATGTTTTATTTTTATTTTCTTGCTTTTTGCTGACTTTGGGCCAACAACTTGGAAAAGTTGTAATGCAAAGCGTTGGAAGTCAAATAGGAAACTCAAATTATTGCATATTGTATGTTCCTCTTTGGGCTTCTGTTGCGTCAATATTTGCAGGCTTTAGATGGGCACAAGACGAAACTTTCAACTTTTTAATTTTGTTCTTTGAGGTCGTGTTACTGCATTGTTGAAGCTATCAGCGGTTGTAAGTATTATGGGATTTAACGTTTAACAACAAGAACCTTCCTATTTAGAAATATGTTGTCACGTATGGACATTCGTTCGAAATTAAAAACATGGAAATTTAAGTAAAAGTAAAAATCAGGTTGGTAATTCTCAAGTGTTACAGTTCGTGTTTGTGCGTGCATAGCGAAATCTAGGTCAAGTAGTCCATATACATATACTATTTAACTCAATAAAAGCCCTCGTAATAGGAGCAAAGTTATGGCAGTTTGATTTGACTGTTTTGAAGTTAAATGGATTTTTAGGCCTCTTCTATTAGCCATTTTTCCTCTCGCTATCTTTAAAATCGATCAACTTAACGAAAAATTTGCAGGCGAAATCAACAACAAAGTTATCGAGCAAGATTCGCCGGTAGCGAGTATGGCTATAGCTCATTAGACTGGTATAACTCACTGCCTTACCAACACATGTAATTCAAGGCAGCTCTATTCTCGCGTTGCCAATATATGTGCATTTATATCTTTTGCTTCATCTATTCGTCACTTGCTAACGCTTGCCGAAAAGAAGAGGCCCATTATTATTATTAGTCTACTCCGCAAAAGAGGCAGTTATACTAAGATCAAAGGTTGCTCAGAATTCGGTACTATTTGATTAAAATGGCGGTTACTGGGGCATCGAGACAGTGCGGGCAGCTCTAACTAAGCTTCAGCGCTTAGCATGCGTATGCATCCCGGGAACAATGTGGAAATGCCCTACAACTGCAACTGAGGTGACGCTTGAGCTGACACTGCTCCATATAGTCATTCAGCAATCAGCCAAGCGTACTTTGTTGAATATTACTATGGAAGGCTTCAGTAAAGGAAAAGTGATGCCATCTAAGAACAAGGAATTGCTGAGTCTGCAGCTTCCACCTACCCAGCTACTAAAGTCATCAAATTCAAAAAGAAGTTCAGAACGGGCAGTTCAGTCAAGGTAAACTGGAATACATCAGGATTTGAAAGGAAACTCCAGGAGTGTACCCTGCACTGGTACACAGATAGCTCGATGACGCCAGAAGGCATAGGCGGTGGAATATATAGCCCCGATGGGTAGCATCTTCCAAGCGGAGGTGTGAGCATCTGTCTGAGCAACAGTCAGGTGGCACTCAAGGCTTTGTCATTCTGTGAGATTAAGTCCTCCCTGCTCCTTGAGTGTATCGAGAAACTGAATCTGTTAGGAACATACAATCGCATCTGGCTAATTTGGGTTCAAGAGCCCAGGGTATAGCCAGGAATGAAGTAGCGAATACATTGGCAAAAGAGGTTGCGGCCTCGTCATTAATAGGAGTCGAGCCCTTCCTTGCTACAACTAATAGAGGTTTAAAAAACTCATAACTCTCCCCAAGAATAAACTGAGAACGCCCACGTTCCAATGATTCGTCTCGCTTCTACGACCAAATCCCCAGACTACAATGAACCTTCTCCTTGAATGCAGTGCTATAACGCGGAGAAGTTTGAGACAGCTCGGCCATTTGCTGCCGGAAGAAAGGCACATGCGTTCAGCCCAACCAAGCTCTATCTTAAGTTTAATAAGGGAACTGGGTCTATATGAAATACTGTGATAAGTAGAGCGCACAAAGTGAGGTCAAAATACAAACGTCAAATAAATTTAAACATCTAAGCATGATTTACGAATGTAAAACGAGAGTCAAATGTCTCGTCCAGATCAGAAAATTCTTAAGCTTTAGAGCGAACAACATTTGATAAAGTATAAGAGGAAGGAATAACAATCTCAATTTTTAAAAAGGTGACATGAAAAATATTTCTTTATATTAAGTGAAAGGTTATTTTGGGCACTCGAAGCGAAAAGGTTGCTTTAATTTTGCTGCACTTAAGAAGCATCCGATTCAAAAGTTACTTGCTAACCAGTATTGGAGTAAAAACTTTCATTGGTTAAAACAGACCCCGTTGGCATTAATAAAGAGGGAATAGGACCAATAATACTTCGCTGTGGACACTTGAAAAATCTACAAAAGTGTAGGATTTAGTGTATTAAATTTGCAAGAAGAGCTATAGTATTATTAAAATACCATGAGATTGGTAACTTTGGAGCGCCTACAAATAAAATCATACTGACGCAGGTCTATTATTTTTTTAAAGCAAACAGTAATTTATTGTTGACTACCTTTTCCAAGAGTTTGAAAATAGGTTTGTAATTTCTAACATCGTTTTTATTTCCATACTAATAGATTAAAAATGAGATTTAATGGCACGCAGTTAGGCGAGAAAAATAAGGAAATACCATCCAGGTCATTTTTCAATGACTGTTGAAGAGCAGCAATGCCATTAATGATGCCTATTCCAGTCACAGAACCAATTTCGTGAACATTAATATCGGAAGGAATGTCAGAACCCTAAAAATTAGAAATAAAATTCGACTTGAAAAAATCTGCGAACATAGTTACGGAGTCGCATAAGGTCGCTGAGAAGTTCTTATTGTAGGTCATGCAGGTAGGAATATTTGTGCAGCCTCTCTTTGAACGTATATACTTCCAAAAAACGCTTTAGGGTTTGATTTCAGTTCTTCTTCAAAACGTAGTATATATCGATTACATATCGTAAAAACTTGAGAATGGGAAAAGTAGAAATAAAAAATGGACAGTACTTCGCAGCATAACTATGTTATTTATTCACTTTTAGTCACTAAAATAATGCACCTCTTTTTTTTAATGTTTAAGAAAAAATTTCCAATATTATGAAAAAAAACCTACTTTTAAATATTTTACCTGCCTTTACAACTTATTTTCACCAAGTGTAATTGCAGTTTACTTTTAACTGCAGTTGAGCATCGCGTTTAAATGTCATATTTCAATTGCAATTATTGTTGTTCGAATAGAAAACAGAGAGAGATAACTCAATTTTGCCAGTTTAACAAGAGTACAATTTTTATGCAAGATACCATAAGGTACAGACACTTCTTGAGGTCATCTGTTGTCAGAAAACCCTCCTATGAAGGAAAAATCATCTATCGGGATACGTCGATCGTATTATCTTACCATAATGGGATGAAGACATACGAATGCAAACGAGAATTTTCAATTCACAATAATTTTTACGATCCCCAGCGTTTTAGATTGGATTTAAAAATTTCAAGGAAATTGGAGAAAAACTTACGAAGGTACGTATTTAACTTCACGCAAAGCAAAATTTAAACCAGTTTTGTGGATTTAACGCTAAATATGTATAGTAAATAGTAAAAATTAACACATCCATTCGGTCGCATAGTTAGTTTTTCTTCAGTTAATCTATTCTAATTAATCAGTTTTAGAAAATGGTATAAAAAGTGGAATCAGCCCTTAAGTTCTTCGTAAAAATTGGCGATATTTAATTTTTTCTAGTGCTTTTCTTTGCATTCTCTCTCATTTTAAATACGTACATGTTCGATGACGTATTAATAGATTGCAGCCACATTGAATTTGAAATAACATTGTACATGGTACCGTTATATAACATAACAGCTGAATTAATTCGTAACATATTTTTTAATAGTTGTTTGTCCGAAAAATTCTTCGCGGCAAAGCCTTAGTGCTGGAATATAAGAACAGCGTTATCAAAATAAAAAGTAAATTCGAATAGGTGGCTCCAATGGTACACCCTTTATCATAAGAAATGAGCAATTATAGCATATTGGAATTTTTTCCTACTGAAATCTATGCCATGAAAAGTTGAAAAAAAAAATTTAGATTAGTAATTTTCTGTGAGGGTAGCGAACCCATTAAACTCACCCGTAGCCCGGGATCTCAGCTCAAGAGAAAGATAGTTTATTTTAGAACTTTTTAATTTTTTAATTAATTGAACATTATTTCTTATTTGAATAAAAAAAATTTATACATTTAATCATTCAAACAAAAGTGTTCATATATTTTTTCAAAATTGCGTATTTCATTTATGTGCATAAGTGCATATAAAGTAATGACGAAAATAAAAATAAATATTACATTTCAGTCAATAAACTACATAAAACTAAATTTAGTAGCAGCCAAGTCGTCGTTGCAAAATCGCTTTAAGTTTTAAACTGCTAAACGGCTTTGAATCGTTTCGTTTGATAAAATTTCATTCGATTTTTCGGTAATACTCTCAGTCTCCGTATTATAATCGTCTGTAGCTTACATGTCCAGTCTCAGTATTATTATCGTCCATAGTTTCCATGTTTTCATCAGTAACAAAATCCTAACCGAGGTCTAAGTTTTCTATTATTATCTATATTTATAAATTCCTCACAATTTGAATTAGGTTCCCCAAGAATTTTTGATAACTCAAATGACGAAACCAGCGTTGTTAGCAGTAAGTCCTCTTCGGGCTTGAACTCAGTAGACATTTTTCTATTTTCGACAAGCCCTGCTTTGTGGAAAGAGTTTTTTATGGTTTCCGTTTGAACCTTTACGCAGGATTGTTTTACGAAATGTATTGCCTCTAAGGCATTTATAATTTTTTTTAGTCAAACCAGCCTTTAAGCTCACCAAGATATGCTTACCCTAAAGGTTTCGATAATAAATTTTGCAATTTGGAATCATTTCTTGATCTAAAGGTTGGCAAGCTGAAGTAGTACTACTAGGTAGAAATATTAATTTGATATTCTTTAAACGTATATCACGAGAGTAAGATGCTGCGTTGCCCAGAAATAGTATCAAATCACTGCGCAAAACAAACTAAATGTGTGCATGAAAAAACATCACACTTTACCCGGAAGTTTATTTTTTCCATTTAGAAAGTATGTATGTAAGTAAGTAACAGCTCACTCACATTTTTTGTATTTTATACGCTTATGAGGAGTTCGCATCCGCTCAACAGAGGTTTTTGCTTGACTTTTGATAACATGTGTCAGATGTGTTTTTGTCAATTTTATGAAAAATAGCCGTACGCGTCCTGCCAAAAGAATGCCCACTGAAGAGAGAGTAATTTGTTCCAAAATGTATTCCTAAAACTTGGTATAGGAAAAAGTCTCCACCCAAAGGAGATATCCGTCTAATCGAGGCGTCCGTTAGAAGAGATTTCACATTAGATGGTTCAAAAACTCGTTATTTTATTGCGTAAATATTGTAGTACTATACAATAGTATTTGTACAATATGTGACATTTGGAAAAATAAAATAATTTTTCTTAGTTTTTATTCGAAAAAGGCTATTTATTCTAATTCTCTTCAAAGTTTTCTAAATGGACTACATATCCAGCAAAAGAAAGCTCAGTTGTAAACAGAAATGTAAGCATTACAAATATATATTTCTTCTTTAAAGATGGAAATTGTGAACTGCAGTTTCCACGCTTACTACGAACCTTAAGTAAACAGCAAGTCCAGTTAAACATAATTTTGCTACTTAAAAAAAAATTCACTGAAAAAGCTTAAAACTTGGTGACCTCTTTAAATTAGAAATTCATGCACAGTACCCGCAAAATTAGCCAAGCTTACATTATTTCCATACGTGGCACATCAGGGGTTAATCCTGCTGAAACGACTTACATGAAAGTACCAACGAAAAACAATGCTAAATGGGTAGCATTACGAACGCTGTGGCATGACATGGTATCCGTTTGGCGTACCTTAAGTGCGGCAAGTGGGTAAACGAAGTGAAATGCAATTTAAACAAAATTCGTGCACTCAAGTGCGACAAAGTATTTTCGTGGCTGTCGGGTCATAAAAGTGGCACTCGTGCCACAACAGCCAGTATCAGCGCCAATGCCAAGCCAAACAAATGCCAGCCAACAAAGCCAACAAAATTTGCTGTTTTCGGATATATGTAAGCAACAACAATAATAAGCTTTATATAAAAATATCACAAACGTGTTGCCACTTGTAAATGTCAGAGTAACAAATGAAAAAGGCAATTGCATGCAGTGACGACAAACAACAACTACGACACGCAAAAGCGTAACTACAATAAGGCGTATATGTGTACGTATGTGTATATGTATGCATATGTACACCATAACAAAGCACGACAAAAAGTGATAAAGCATTGAAAAGTTACTATAACAACAACAACAACAACAACAACAACAACAACAACGCTGCAGCATATTACATGTCAAATATAGTAGTGTTAATAGCAGGTGTACCAATAAACGGCAATGAACAAACGGCGACACAGCACTCTCTACAACACATGCTAAAAATTAGTAAATATTTGGGTTAACTTCACTAGCAATGGCATTTTTTTTTTTTTTTTTCTACTGAAATACTGCATTTACACGTTTGCCATTTAAAATCTGCATTTCTAGAAACTTTCTACATTTCAAAACCAAACAGCTGTCAGGTGCTTTGGGTAAAATTCTTCTCCATCTACTGTTTGCCTAATTTACATACCTGTCATCCGTCGGTTTATATGTCACAATGTACTTCTCAATCGGATGCGCATTCAAATCGATCATCGTTTGCCAGGATACGCGTACGGTTGTGGGTGTGAGGAAAGTAACGGTTATATTCTCGGGAGTGGCCGGTATGGTGCCTGCAAATTGATTGAAAATAAAAAGACAATTTAATAAAAATTATATTATATTAAATTAACCCCTCAATGTAAGAGCGCAGTAGAAATACCAACACTCATATAAACCGCAATACAAATACAAATACAATACATATAATTTTATAAATAAAACTAAGCACACGCTTAGTAGTTGCAAATAAAAATAGGGAAATTAAATTACTTATACGCCAAAGTGGGTCATGGCTGCAACATATTTACATATACTTGTAGCAGGACGCCAACGGGTTGTAGGCCAGGCGGGTATGGTGTATCGGTAGAATACAAACGAACGAAGTAAACCAATGAGGGAAATAAATAAAATAAGTGCTTAAGCTTGCGCGCCAGTTACCTACTGAAGCAGCGGGATCTGGCTACTTGCGAGGACAAATATACAAATATTTGTTTACACAACAAAAACGCCGCAAAGGACAGAACAAGGAAATCAAGGCAGGACAGCGTAACACAATCCGTTGCGACCCCGCTGAGTATATGCAATTTAATTGACACAAAAATTGACGCTTGGAAAGTTGAATTGGTGGCCGCATATGGTCAATGCATAAGTGAATGGTAGGTATGGTTGTGTGAAGGACTGACTGCATGGACGAAAATATAATACGAGCACTTATAATTGCATACATACATACATAGTATAGTATGTATGTAGATGAGCGGTTGTGCGAAAGAAATTTCTGAAATCTAAAAATAACAAATATCTCACATACATACATCTTAATGAGTAGATATGTGCGTGTATAAGCAGGAAAATTGTACTTTGTCATTTGATTAAAAAAGAACAAATGATTGGCGCGTACACTTCTGGTAAGTGTTCGGCCGAGATCCTCCTCCTATTTGTGGCGCGCGTCTGGATGTTGTTCCCCAAATGGAGGGGCCTACAGTTTTATACCTATTCCGAACGGCCGATTAATTTACTCTAAGATTGTATAAACCTTACAGACTGGATTAACAAATTTGATTAACTAAGAATGTATGACTACGAGTCTAAAGATGCAAGCATTAAACCAAATCGAGACGACAGGAGAACAGAATCTAAACTAACACTACTGAATGTTCCATTGAATTCGATGAGAGGACTTGCAAAAGGGCCAAAACATTATAGTTAGCTTTAATTAACATTTTTCTAATAGCGGTCGCCCCTCGTCAGTCAATGGCAAACCTCCGAGTGTATTTCTGCCATCAAAAAGCTCCTCATAAAAATATCTGCCGTTCGGAGTCGGCTTGAAACTGTAGGTCCCTCCATTTGTGGAACAACATCAAGACGCACACCACAAATAGGAGGTGGAGCTCGGCCAAACACCTAACGAAAGAAGTGTACGCACCATAGTGTTCATTGCACAACGTTAAAGCTTATCATTTCAAGTACTTCCGCCCAATTAATGAGATCAGAAATGGCATCATAAACAAATAACTGCAATTAAAGGGTTTTCTTCCGTTCAAGTGAATTCATTCCAAGAAGCATACAAAATGCAGTATAGATCGGATGGCAAAGGTACAAACAAATAAAGTGGTTTGAAAGCAAACTGAATGAAACTCTCAATTCGATAGGAAAAGTTGGCTAGATTGGATTACTGATTATAGAAAACTATTCCAACTTCGATCGCACTAAAGACTAGAATAAAATTTGTCTTGCGTACGGATCTTTAGAGCCCCTACCATAGATTAGAGTACGATTTAGTGGTAACAAAGTTACTCTGTAGACTGGCCGCAAGGGTAATCTGCCTCATCAGAGAACTCCGAACTGGCAGTGCTTCACAATTGCACCATCAGTGACCCATTCAGCCTCAACGCGGGCGTAAGGCAAGGTTGTCCCCTGTCGCCCCTTCTTGCCCTCCCCTGCACAAAAGAGGAGTTTCACCAAACATCTCAAGGAGCTGGACTTCGCCAATGGCATCTGCCTCTATGGCATGCAAGCGAAGACGGACAGACTAGTCACGCTGGCGAGAACTATCGAACTGGAGGTCAACATCGCCAAGACAAAGGCAATGACGTCAACCACAATACAGCAAGATATATAATGGTTGACGGGTGCCCGATGGAATTTGTCGTTGCAGAAGCTTTCGGCTGCACTTTAACGACAAACGGCGGAGCAGATGAAGATGTCAAACATGGCTGATCTCCAACACCATCACATAGAGGCTACAATCTTTTGTCAACAAATACCCCCGCATCATCTGTATGATTCGCATACAGCAGATACTTTGAGTAATTTAAAAAAGTTCTTTTATCATTAATAAAAAAAACAAAAAAATAATTTGACGAAGAATACTACATTGCGGTACCCCGGATGTGGCAATAAATCTAAACTAATCTAACATAAGAAAACTGAGTCAAAGTCTTCCGTTCTGAAATAATATAATATTACGAACTGCGAAAATGAAACAAGATTCGTCCAATGTCCATAGTCACCTCCATGCTCTTGCAGGTCTACTATTTCCTTAAAATAATTTCCTTTGACAATTTCTTCGAAAACTTTTGAGCAATTAGAAAGTTTAGCGATGAGTCTGTAGTTCGTTACATCGCTTTTATTACCTGATTAACAAACCCGCGCAATCGATGCAACTTTTCAGCAATCTATAAAAACACATTTAATTAGTGACGGTTTGAAAATGTATTTAAGGGGTTACGCCACTCTAGCTACTGTAAAAAAGCAGTTTTTTAAGGATTTTTTTTACATTGAAAGAAAGGTGCTAGGAAAAAACTTTTTAAGTATATTATTAAGCATGTATTTAAGTGTAATTACAAATATTTTTATTGAAAAATATTACAAAATGGCGCCTTTGGAGTGAATCTCTGAACGCGCCCTGCGAAAAAGGCACTTCACGGCACGCAGTACAACTGACGTAAATGTCAACCTAAACCAAATTAAAAAAATTCTTCTAAATCGACGTGAGTATAGCTGTAGAAATACGTACGGGATTTTAGAAATATTGAAATTTGTGTATTTTGCAGATGTTTGAAGTCAAAAGTAGAATTTTTCGTCTAAAATGGAACCGTTAATTGTTTATAAAAATTTTTCTAATTAATTAATAAAAAAATCCGTACGTATTTCAGTGCGGAATAATGTTCTAAAGATCCTTGTACAATTACAAGTGAAAATATTAAAAATTGTTTGAGTTATGCTGCTTGCCGTTTTGAAAAATCACGTTTTGAGATAAACACGGTTTAAATTTGAATAGTCGGTTCAGAGACGTCAGAGGCGCTCGCGCAAAAGTGCGAAATATTAGAGATAAACATTTTTTTCACGCATAGGACTTTTTGTTTTATATTCTAAAGAGTTTAAAGCATCTTTTAAGCAAAAAAAAAAAATTTCGATATTTTGAAAATCCTAGAGTGGCCTAACCCCTTAATGTAAGTTGCTTGCACTATTCACAGGCAAGGAGCGTAGCAGCTTCGCCTGAAATCGACCGAAGTTTGGTTCAGCCCTAAAATCGGGGCTCGGTCGCTCTCTCTCTCCCCCTTTTTACATCCACAACCGTGGCAGTCGCCGTAGCCGAATGGGTTGGTGTATGACTATCATTCGGTTGTGATCAGGTTTGAATCTCCGTGAATGAAACACCAAAATAATAGAAACAGTTTTATCTAATAGCGGTCGCCCCTCGGTAGGATATGGTAAACTTCCGGGAGTATTTTTGACATGAAAAAGAAACCATCTTCCGTTTGGAGGCGGCTTAAAACTGTAGGTCCCTCCATTTGTGGAACAACATCTAAATGCACGCCACAAATAGGAGGAGGTGCTCGGCGAAATACCTAACAGAAGTGAAGGCGCCAATTATTTATTTATTTTTTATAGTTAAATTAAAAATAAAAGTTATTTAAATTAGTGACATTCATTTTGCTACAAGGTTAAGTTTTTTTTTTTTTTTTTTTTTTTTTTTTTTTTTAATTTTCCCAGCGGTACTTTTAAACCTTAAAATAAATATTTAAATAAATTAAAGAAAAACTAATTATAAACTTCTGTGCCGTCTCAACTTTGATAAGTCAGTATATGTTGCCATACGACTCTAAATATGTTTAAATTTCAGCATAACCGGGCATTAGCAAAGCATGCTGCGCTCTGCACCGAATTATATTTTTCTACTTTACTTTCTAATAATTTACAAGTTAATTTGGATAAATTGAAAAAAATACTAATTTATTACAATTACTGGAAAATATGTTTTTAAGAGTAATTTATTAATAACACTTTCTGGCGGACAAACATTTTGTATACTCCCACCGGTATCGGCACCTACAAATTAACTGCCTTGCCAACAAAGTTTTGTCGTAACCTCCATCAACCCTAATTCACAGTTTCCTGTTTATTGGAAACCAGTATTCGATAATGTACAGCCAGGAAGTTGAAGGGGTGGCTGCGCTGCAGTCACGGCAAGCGTCAGTTAGTCAGTTATTGTGTGACGGCTACAGGCATTTTAGCATAACTGAAGCTAAACAAAGAAAACTGAATTGAGCGAGTAACTATGTCACGAATGAATGCACAGAAGCGCTGATACGGGAGCGGGCAGGACTGTGGAAGGACTGCAGTAGTTTCCATACTAAAATCACTTAAATAATTCCAACCGCCGGCAGTCAATTCCATTAGCATTTTATGCCATGACAGCTGAATGGTTACAATGTGTGGCATACAATTACACAGCGTTGTGGGTACACCCAGCAAGCACAAGAAAGAATATCCTCCGACGTTTGATATACCTTTAGATTTAAAGTTGCGTTCCAGCACTCTTTACCCGTATCATTTGATATTTCACTATTTTCTCAAGCCCTACGCCTCTTAGCACTTATATTTATTTCTCTTGCAATTTTATTTTGTATACAAAACTTTTAATTAAAAAAAGTATAGATAATTAATTCAAAACGTGGTTAATATTTTATTCTAGAGCGTGCCCTACTTGCCTATTTCATTTTAATTTTTTTGTGTCATTAAATTAATCTACTTTTCCGTAACTTATAAGACTTTATATCAATTAAATACTGCCAGGCATACTCGTATATGTTTATACATAAATATTTCCAAATGCAATTAAATGAAAAGTAGCCGAAATATTGGCGATAATTAAACCAAATAAAAACGCTACGCTAGCAGAACCTATTTCAAAAATCAACATCAACTATTTCAAAAATCTTTGAAAAGCTCCTTTTTGATCTCATTGAGTCCATACCGACACAAATAATTCACCGGTTCGGATTTTGTTGTTTCGTTTTTTTAATAGGAGGTAAGCGTCAAAAGCCTACTTGGTCAGTTGGCCGCCGGTATGGGACTTTAACCCTAACTAAAACCACCTCTCGTGCGAACCAGTTCAGAATTAGACGTAGCCATTCGATGATAGAACAAATCAACACCATTGCACACAAACAAACTACGGTATACTCTAAAAGCAAGCATGTGAAGATATCTTCCTTCCCAAAGCCTTCAGAAAAGTTTTGGAACTTGTAAAGGCTGTAAAAGTTGAAAACTTCCCAATGACTACTACCAAATGTTGATAAATTATATAGAGAACAGGTTATATGTATGTAATGATCGCGGAAGCTCCTCAAGGAAGCGTGCTACGTACCATATTAAACTTCATACATATAGCTGCTATACCGAATCCGACTACAAGAATCAGTATGATTGCTATATTCGCTGACAATACAGCTCTTATTGGTATCGGACAGCACTGGAATACACTTGACGGGCTTAAAAAGTACAGAATCAATGTAAATAGTGACAAGACGGTCTAGGTTATTAAAATATTTAATACTGACATGTATACAGACACTAAGGCCAATTTGACTGGGCACCAATTTCATGAATGGCAACTTCGATTTCGTGTTTTAAAGCATCAATCGTCTCTGGATGGTTTGCATAGCATTTGTCCTTAACGGCTCCCCACAAAAAATAGTCCAACGGGCTTAAATCACAGCTCCGAGGCGGCCAATTGATATCAGAATTCAAAAACGTTAGCCAAAAGTTCGAGTGTAACTTTGGCAGTGTGACAAGTTGCACCGTCCTGTTGAAACGAAATGTCGTCCATGTCATCCTTTTCAATTTTTGGAAACAAAAACTCGTTGAGCATGTCACGGTAACGCTCGCCATTTACTGAAGAAGAACATTTACATTTACGGAAGAGGAAGAGGAAGAAGACTCACCACTTTGGAAATAGGTTTTCAATATTTACCAATTTTGTTCAAGCGTATAGCGTCCCATTTCGTAAATGTCAAACCTTTAAGTAAAATATGAACACATTTGCCATGTCATTTGTGTTACCATTCTCAAAAAATAGATGGTTCAAAAAGCAAACGCTATATGTCCCACCCTGTACAAAGTATCCGTGTTATTTATGCTTATGGGACAGTAGAGCGAATGCTAAGCAACGGTCGTGGCCTGTAAGAACAGAACTTTGTGTCGGGAAAGAAAACGTAAAATTTGAGCCAATTGTTGAAGCGGAAAAAGTGTTAATGCCGCCTCTGCACATAAAGTTAAGGTTGATGAAACAATTTGTTAAAAAACTGGATCAAACCTCAGAAGCTTTTGAGTACTTGCGAACATTTTTTCCGAAATTATCAAAAGCAAAAGTTAAAGCTATGGTTTTTGTTGGTCCGCAAATCAGAGAAATTTTCGCCGATGAAAAATTTCCAACGTTGCTGAATCGAACTCAGAAAGCGATTTGGAACAGTTTTAAAGCAGTCGTTTCTGGATTTTTAGGAAATAACAAAGCTAAACGCTATGAAAAGCTAGTTGACAATATGCTGAAAAAATTTAATTCATTGAAAGTACATATGCTGCACGCTCATTTAGATCAATTCAAAAACAACATGGGAGCGTATTCAGAAGAACAAAGAGAACGTTTTCATCAGGACATTATGAGCTTTGAACAACGTTATCAAGGCCAATATAATGAGAATATGATGGGAGACTATATTTGGGGTTTATTGGGGGATAGTACCTATGAACATAAAAGAAAAAGTAAAAGTTTACACTTTTAAATTATTTTCTACTTTTTTGTAAGTTATTTTAATAGTAAAAATTAATAAAAAAGATAAAAAAATTAATAAAAATGATAAAAATGTTTATTTGAATAGTTTCATTCTTAAATAGAAATTAGAATCATGGATTTTGAAAAATATCGTTCGAGCTGTTTCTGAAATAGGAAAGCAAACTTTTTCATGCCATATATATTTTTTTCGTCTAATTACGACCTAAAGAATTGAAATTTAATGCTTTGAAGTCAAAGTCAATTTTTGTGTTGACCCTTGTTATTAAAACACGAAATGAGATTAAAAATTACAGACATCTCCGAAGGAAATCAAAATTATTCTTCTTCTTCTTCTTGATTTGCGCGATAACCCCGTACCGGATTTTAGCCAAGTTTAACAAAACTTTTTCTTTCTCGTGCTGACCGCCCCCTGTTGGGCACACCAAGAAAACCCAAGTCATTCTCCACCTGGTCTTTCCAACGCAAAGGAGACCTTCCTCTTCCTCTGCTACCACCAGCTGGTACCGCATCGAATACTTTCGGAACCGGAGCGTTTGTATCCATTCGAACGACATGACCCAGTCAGCGTAGCCGTTGGATCTTTATTCGCTGCGCTATGTCTATGCCGTCGTAAAGCTCATACAGCTCATCGTTCCATCGCCTGCGATACT
Source organism: Anastrepha fraterculus (assembly GCA_037575425.1). Lineage (NCBI taxonomy): Eukaryota > Metazoa > Arthropoda > Insecta > Diptera > Tephritidae > Anastrepha > Anastrepha fraterculus. The sequence goes on from JAYXIM010039842.1 coordinate 136,633, forward strand.
CGCCGTTGCCAACAATCTTGCGCAGAGTCTTTCTCTCAAACATTTCAAGGGACGCCTCATCGGATGTTGCCATCGTCCAAACTTCTGTGTCATACGATATGGGACGGGCATGATGAGAACCTTATAAAGTGTTAGTTTTGTTCGCCGAGAGAGGACTTTACTACTGAACTGCCTTCTTAGTCCAAAGCAGCATTTGTTGGCAAGGGATATTTTCTATTGGATTTCAAGGCTAAGAAGAATTACTCTGTAACTAGGAAAATATTCATGTAAAAAAGTGCATTTTTAGTTGAAAATACCACAGTCCGCTTTGTTGAACTATTTTATTTAAAATGCAGCTCAAAATTGACTTCAATCAAAGAGGTTTGTTGGGTATACGTAAACATATATACATACATATAACGGTATATGCATAGGCTTGCAGCGGATATGTATTTTATGAGGCAAATTGAAGAGAAAATGCGAAGATATAGAAGGGATTTCATTTTTCTATTTTTGCCTTATTAATACGTTTTTTGTTTTTAACTATGTAACTTTGTAACTGACTTCAAATTTAGTATCGTTAAAGAAAATTGCAATTAGACAACTTAGTCGAAAGTGTTAAATAAGCTAAAGATTTAATCTCTGCAAGTATTAAGACTTTTCAGGACTTACAGAGGCAGTGCAAAAATTCATGCTTTGTTACTTTTTTATTGAATTAGCAGTTATTACCGTTGCCGTCACTGCATCACGCACGAGCTTACTTTGCCCTTGCCACTTTTCTCCTTACTCCTTCTCCAAAACTTACATTCAATTTTCTACCATTGTTCTTGAACTTATTGTCTTTCGCTAGCAGTTTTATAACCTTTTTTCCTTGTTATTTTTGTTCCACATTGCTGCATGCTCTTGCCATATAGCCTCCATACACGTCAGCGCGCCCTCGGCAAAAATTCAAATTTCCACAATTTGTATAAATTTGATGAGTTGATAGCTCGTTTTGATGGTTGTCTGCTTGTCGGTTTGCCAGTCATTTTTGTTAGTTTGTTCGTTAGTGGTTTACCGTTGCACCGGTCACCTGTCTCTTCACGTATCCGGTTGTCGGCAAGCGGTTTGGCCATAAGGTTCTGCATAATTTGTGTGTTTAGCAATGTTTTTGATATTCGCTGGCTGTTGATTGCCTTACAAATTGGGTGCACAGTTTTGACATTCCTCCATAGCAGAGTAATGCATGCACATTAGGGTGCATCACTCTCCATACAAAAAAAAAAAAAAAAGACTTGTATTATGTACAAGTATATTAAAACTTCACCAAAATATTTGGGAAAAATTATGAGATTTATGTGAGGTGGAGTGATTTTAAAGTACCTTCAAAAGCCTTGTTATTATTAAAATTTAATGCGAACTTTTTAAGCATGGACCCTTTTATCATCTGAGATGATATTTGAAAAAAAATATTTTTAAAAACTAATTTTATTTATAAAACAAACGTCGGTTTATGGAAGTAGAAATATTTTGGAGGACGTATAAAATTATAATAAATTCTAATTCCGATAATACACATTTTATGGTGAGGCACTCTAAAGTACTCGTATATGCATATGTATGTATGTATGTATGTATGTTAGTTGCATATAAGCTTGCTTTTCACTTTGGCTTTGTAGCTTTTTCCTTGGTGTTTTACACATTATATGGACCTTCTACGTATATAAAAAAAGAGAAATAATGTATGGCTTAATAATAAAATTTAGATGAGATCCAAACACTAACGTCCCTTAAACATTTTGCATATTTCTTATTTATATATATATTTTTATATTTCCAATACTACAAGGCCAATTTTTGTGTCTAACTCAAAAAGAATATTACCCGAGAAGGGCGTACACTGATATTTGTTGGAACTTAATTCAATGCACAATGAGTGCTTTTATGGGGTGGCTGTAGCGCATCCTGAATTTTGGGATGGAATGTTGTCAAAAAGATCAGCCCATTTTGTGAGTAATCATCTTAATCATGATTCATCATAAAAAAACATTTGTATGCAAAATTTAACTTTTTCCTCTCAATTAGGTTGGATTTCATTCTTCTTTTCCCCGTTGCAAAATTTTAGAAGGTCGCCAAAGAGAGTCATGGTTAAAAAGCAGTGTCACTATGCAATTCTTTAATTCACGTACAGGAGGGGGGTAGCATACATGTGGTTTTAAATTTTTTTGTTTCGTTGAATTTAATTTGTTTTTGACAAATACGAAGGTTATACTTGTTTTGGTGTGGTCGGCAATATTCTGCTACCGAAAGAAATGGATTAAAAAATCAAAATTTTTTGGCCAAAAATAACACCGTAATCTTACTTCAACCACCGTACTCGCCAAACTTCGATGCATGAGAAAATATAGAAGACAAATTAAATATTGATCAATAATAAATATTTCTTAAAAAAAGACCTGATTCCCTTACATTGGATCAAAGGTGTGGTTTAGTGTTACAAAATCATCTTAATTTTTAAACACACCTCCAATATACTCGTGGCATTATTTTACCATACGATATTTAATAATAAAAGGGAGCAAATTATTTAATAAATTATTTTTAACCGAAAATCTGAAATTTATATTGATATGACATTTTTTGATTTAATTGAAATTTTCAGCATGACAGCTCCTGATGAACAAATCAAAAATTTAAAAAATTAACCTAAAATTAAAATAATTTCCGAATGCATTTAAAATCACAATCTTAAAATCTCATTTTATTCTTACTTATACTAAGTATGTTTATGCTTTATTTTAAGTTACTTATATTCAACACGAGCTATTAAACATAAAAAGTTCATTCAACTCGAATTGGAAACTTATTTCCTTTATTTTGCTTAATTTTTCTACGAAAATGCTTTTGTTATTTGATTTCATTTCTTTACTCGGGCTAAAACTTGGCATACGATTTTCGAGTTAAGTTAATTTCCAAATGCGCTCTTCAAAGCAGATATAATTTTTTCGTGTACGCACAAGTTTTAACCCAATTTAAGATTTCTAAATAAATAACAGCCTAACTAACACTTCTCAGGAATAAGTATAATTTTTTTATCAAATAATAATTATGAATTTCTTATATTTAAAGTTTTTCAGAGTCCGGATATACCATTGCTGCGATGGCAGCTTTGATGAGGCATTAGGAATTTAAAACGTCCTCATCCAAAAAAAAAATGTATAAAACTCAAGAAGTTATCATTGATCGAGAATAAAAAAATAAATAAGCCAATAGTCTTTGCTGCTTATTATATATATACCATATATATATATCATTGGCGCGTACACACTTTTTGGGTGTTTGGCCGAGCTCCTCCTCCTATTTGTGGTGTGCGACTTGATGTTGTTCCACAAATGGAGGGACCTACAGTTTCAAGCCGACTCCGAACGGCAGATATTTTTATGAGGAGCTTTTTCATGGCAGAAATACATTCGGAGGTTTGCCATTGCCTGCCGAGGGGCGACCACTATTATAAAAATGTTTTTCTTAATTTTGGTGTTTTCACCGAGATTCGAACCGACGTTCTCTCTGTGAATTCCGAATGGTTTTCTAATAGCGGTCGTCCCTCGGCAGTCGATGGAAAACCTCCGAGGGTATTTCTGCCAGTGTATTTCTGTCGGTCCCTCCATTTGGGGAACAATATCAAGACACACACCGCAAAATGGAGGAGGACCTCGGGCAAACACCCAATAAAGGATATAAGTGCCAACTATGTTTATAAAAATAAGTAAATAAAAATAAAATAAATAAATAAATTCCTCGATTATGTTGTATGATAGAGAAGCAGTTTAGTTTTTCTCAGATTTTTCATTGATACTGTGCCGCAGTCCAAAAACTAAGCGGCCTTCATTAGTACTTCCTGAAAGTACACCATACTACGGTAAACCCCCAGTTGAGTTTGTAAAAATTAGCTAGAGTTAATTTTATTCAATTTTATATAACATTTTTTTATCTCCAAGCTATTTTTGTATCACTGAATCTACTACCTAATTAGATTGGATTAGTAACGTCAAATCTGTTATTGTGTAAATAAATATTTTTATAAGCAAAATAATATATATTGTTTATATTATATGATAATATATTATATTTTTTGTAAATAAATGCAATAAATAAATAAATAAAAATAATTTTTGTGGTCAAATTAATAAAAAATTGCAATTTTGACATTTTTTCAGTAAAAAAAAAATAAATCTGTTCTGCTGATATTTCATTTGATCAAAACGTATTTATTATTAATTTTTTTCTAGCCATATTCATACGAGGGCGGGTCAATAAGTCCGTGACTCTTTGTATTTCTGACCTCTTTACTGAAAAAGAAATACTGCACCTGTCAACAGGCATCTGTCAGTTGACTCCTGTCAAAATTTGAACGTGCTGCGTCAGTTAGTTTGTGTTTTACAGCTACCTTTATCAGACTACCCAGTAATTTGAGGAGAAAATGGAAAAAACTGAAGTTCGTGTGCTTATTAAGCCGATTCACCCGTAGAAACCCACTGTTTCGACTGTTGTTTGGTCTCTGGTGTGTGGTGATGGATCCATGTTTCGTCCACGGTTACAAAACGGCGCAAAAACTCCTCCATATTGCGATTAAACAACGCCAAACCTTCCTGTGAAGTTGTTACTCGATTGCGTTTGTAGTTGACTGTGAATTATTGGGTAGTCTGATAACGGTAATAACCAACCAGATGTTTTATGCAAAAAATTGCTCACAATTTTTTTTTATTAAAATCAGTTTTTGCACTTTAACTTCTCTGACATTCATAGATTTCCCTGGTTCGTAGTTCTGCTTATTTGACAAAAAAAAACTTAAAATTTAGTTCTATTTTTTAAGCATTTTTGAGCTAGAAACTGAGAAACAAGCCACCATCTACTGTGTTTCATGACACAAGGGAATCGAAGGAAACGAGAAAATGGATATACAGTCTGTGTCAGAATAAAATAACCGTTTTTTTTCTTGTAACTTCAAGATATATTTCGTTCTGATTTTTGCTGCATAATAGTGCCCCACTCAAGGGCTACGACGCCAGTGCTAACTTAGATTAGTGTCATTCGGAATTTTCCCCTAAACGCAACCAAACAAAAATGGGCGAGAAATACACGAAGCGTTTTGAGGCGGTATTTTTATGCACGCATTCGAATCTCCTCTCTCTACTGAAATCTCCTTCCACGAAGTGGTAACTTCAACTTGGGAAACAAAAAGAAGTCGCACGAATAATCATAATTCATATCAGATGAATAAATTGCTTGCACTTGAAGTTTGGTCAAATAATCATCTTATTCACTGTCTGGCCCGATGGAAAGTACTCATGGTGCACTACGCGTTGGCAATCGAAGAAAACAGTCAACATCACCTTCTCTGTACTTTTTGATCATAGGGTACTTTCATGTAAAAATTTTTTAAATATATATCATTTATACTTCACGAATAATCGCGGTTCCTTTTTTCTGGCACAGCCTGTACCAGCCAAAACAGGCGCAAATCTTCCTGTAGCAAGCATGACCGGTATACAACCACCTTTCTGCAATCAACGACTGAATATAGATGCAACATTGATTCAAGAAGCGAACTCAAGATAGGGAAGAGCCAGCTCATGAAGACCCAAAGGTATACAATCTATATTTTATCTCTTCTCAGGAAAGAGTGTAAATTTGTATTGACGAAGTCAATGTGCGAGGAACTCTGGAGCCCATACTCTGACACTGCCCTGCACTTAGCGAAACACGAATAAACTGCCTAGGTTCTGTATCATTTTCAATCTTAGAAAGCGTGACAGATCAAAAAATTAACAGTCTAACTTAAATTATCTTTATCTGTATATTAAAGGCAAAATGTAAAGTTCTTGAACTCTCCATACAAACACTTGGTATCACTATGGATCAATTTCAGGATCAGCCAAGTCCAACTCAACCTAACCATTGTAAGCAAAAATAAAGATAGCTCAGTATTGTCGAGAATATACTTATATATTTTTTGCTTTTGCTGTGGGCCTTTTACATCTATTAGTGATAAGCAAGGGCCAATCAGTGAAAAGTTCTGTTAGGTTATGCAAATTATTTTAATCAAGATTTTATTTTGGATGAACTTTGGGTGCCAATATATGTAGTGTGCGAGGCTTATTACACCGGCCTTATCAAATGGATGAGGAAACAGCAAGATTCAATGGCAGAAGGCTCCGGTGACAATAGCACTTATTCAGGTGGTGGTCACAATCAGGTATTACCCAATAGGGCCGCTCCTGCAATAATACAACCACCACCAGACTTTTCATTTAAAATGGAAAAATAATTTCAAACTTAAATTTCATATAATATAATATGTTTTGAACAAAGAAAGAAGGTATAACTTTCAAATACATTTAACGCTTTAGCGAAAGAAAATTCAAATTCTCGCAGATCGGTTTTCGAAAAGCATGCATGAAACACAAAACAAATATGCTGTCGACTTCAACCATCAACTGGAATTAACGGAATTAAAACTGTTTCAGATGTAGGCATGCAGTATTGTCAGTTCGCGAATTGTAATTAAACCCCCCAAACTTAATTAGTGCACCACATATTTTACGTAGAGTAAGCATCTCCGCGGAAAGTAGGTAACTTGTGGTTTTTTCGTTATTTCTTTATAGTTTAATTTCAAGTATTCAGCTGTAGTGAATAATAAATACAAAAAGCAAAACAAATCAACATAAAGATATTTTAAAAATCATTTAATTTCAAAATTTATCAAAAAATAAAGGCTTCAATCATAAATTTATAAACAATGTAAACCAAAGCAAAAATAATTTAATTACGAAGAGTCTTGTCCATAAGTTTCCGAGATAAAAACAACCAAAAAAACATCTGAGTCCATTTCCTTGCCATTCATTAAATAAAAACTATGTAGGTGTACAATTTTAGCATAGTTGAAACTCATGGTATAGCAGCTTTTTATGTTTAATTTGATAATATTGAGTATAAATATTTGAATGTAGCCAGTTTTGACTTTTGCATTGTAACCCCGCAGGCAAGTATTCGAGTTCATTCATGCGAATCAACCAGCGCCTGCTCCATTGAATTTGCTGCTGATGTTCTGTGTGATGGTGTACGTTTGCTGTTTTTGCTCAATCAAGAAGTATGAAAACCTTTTTGTGGCACAGGAGAAGTCTGGCAACAAAGTTACCGCTGTTGCAACTAATCAAGTGGAAAAAGAGGAAGCAATGTAAATAAATTCCAATTCCAAACAACTGAAATAAATTGGTAAATTGAGATGTTATGCACATGAGTTTATGCTTTTTTTGAATCAAACTCGTACAAATACAATAGAACAAAAGGGAACACGGAAAATTGCATACCAGTGTGCAGAATAAAATTAAATTGGCTAGATTATATTTATTTATTATATTCAAATTGAACTTTGGAGGCTGTACAAATTAAAAAACAAATTATAAAATAAATAATAATCAAAACATTTCAATTCACATTCAGTTTCGCGCTCTGCTTGAATTTAAGTTTTAGATAAAATGTGACACAAAATTAATCACCCTATCGGTAGATGACTCGTGAAAAGAGATGCTCTGAGGGAGCAGATTGCCGACTTCGCGCCGACCAATATGAGCGGCAAGACGCTTGAACGAAAGGATAACTGGAATGCGGTTAAAAGATACGTTGAAGGTGTATTACGGAAAAAAAGATAGACCTCGACGCAGTACAACAAAGCGAAGCCTCACAGACAGAGACATAGGAAGACGAGCCTATAGCATGAAGCTGGCTACAAGCATAATCCACCCGTTCTGGGCCTTCCCGAAGTATTGAAAGAAGTCTCGGCAAGGAAGTCTCCCCAGAAGAGGAGAAGAGATTGTTTTAGTGGCCACACCACTTGACGCAGTAGACAACGGTCGCTGTAAGTGCGAAGGCATTTTGAACCCTACTTCACCCAGCAAATCAAAAAAATCAGTAGATGTTTGCAAACGGCGGGGTACGTCAATCAGTATACCACAGTGTATACAGTGCGTCAAACCAAAAATGCTTACATGCTTATTTGACAATTCGTTTGAATGGATTAGTTGAAAATTTGCATTAAGTGTTCATTAATTAGTTTAGCCCAAATGATTGTTATGATTCCGCGTGCCCACTATTAAGTTTTATTATATTTCGTTTGCCAAATCAGCTGCTATTTTATTGAAAACTAGCTTTTCCTCAGCAAGCCTCATGTGGTGTACCGCAGCTGCTTACTTTTCATATTACCATATAATGACTTCCCTGTACATTTTCCTCTCGAATGGTCCTACTGCAAAGCGCGTGAAACACCCGCAAGCTATAAGCGAACCTCTGCCAGCTTTCGTGGTTTCTGCTACTTCATTACTTCAGGTTGCTTTGCCAGTTTTTCATCAAAACATCGAATGCCAACTGAATTTACTCTATTTATTTTGCATTTGTGTGACCATATCAACCGCTTTTATAGTGAATAGCTTTTAGAGAGTGGTGTTAAAAGGCAGCGGAAATGTTATCTGCGCTTCGGGGTAAGCTCGTTTGCCACTTATGAAGTTGAGCTTGATAGCTCGTGGGTTTTGTTAGCGCGCACGAATGTAGTGCAGCTAATTGCCTCGTATCAAATTCATTGAGCCTTCTAGCTTGGGGGAGTTTTGTAATGAATTATACTCGAAGGGATAGAGCTGTGATATGTATACTAGAGTTAAAAAAAACAACGCTATGGAAAAAAACATAGTCAACTATATTTCCACTATTTTATTTAATATTTACTCTGTCCCCAACGTTTTAAAATTACCATTGAATTTGCATGGAATAGATGTGTTTACTATTTATTATAGTGACCCTGAAAGCTCCTGAAATATATAATATAAAGTCAAATATTAAAAAAAAAAAAAATTTATAATCTGATTTGTTACTTTCCATATTGTCCTATTTTTTAGGAATCACAAGACAATGTCATGAGATTTTCCCTTAAACATATTTCGTTACTTGTATATTTCCCATATACATAGTCTGTAAGTAAGCATCTGGTTTGTTGCTTAAACAACTAGGTAAATAAATTTTAATTCTTCATCAATAAAAATAACTTCATGAGAAAATCAAATCAATCAAATCACAGCTGAACAACGCAATTGCAATTTGCCAGCCACTTTGCAAATTGTGAAAAACCCCATAAATGACCATAATATAACAAGTCAGTGGTGCATGTTGAGTTATTTTCTGCCAAAAAAAAATTAATAAATAAATAACAAAATAAAATTAAAAAAAATTGGTAAGTAATAATAAATAACAGCTCCCACTACACCTGTTTTTGCACAATATTTTGCTAAAAATTCAACAAATATCATTTTATAGCCACCATATCGACATAACTTGGCATCGTGTGACTTCAGTTTATTCCTTGCCACTCAGGAGTAGAGAGAAATGAAAGAGCGGATGTGTGTGCAAGGATAAACTCTGAGCTGGACCTTCAACGAGCGGTAGAGGACATAAGCTTTCCTCTAAACGAATTATACACTTCGATTGACCTGAGTGTAATCGCGGAAACCTATGGAAGGGGGTATCTGACTACTATCTGTACGGTCTCCAAAGCGCGCTGGACAAAACTAAATCTTAAAAGGACAAAATGTCTGCTTGGATTCAACGGATCAACTACCAGCGTCCTCGCAGGTGCCACTCTAGCCAGTAGAATGAGTGTACCTTACAATGACATCTGCAAGAGCTGTGGAGATGAAGAAAAAAATAGACGGTACAGCACTTCCTCTGTGAATGTCCTGCACTTCGAAGAAGCCGTGCCAAATATCTTGGAGATTATTTCTATAAAGGCCGGGGAAATTTGAAAAATGTCTCACTGGAGGTACTAGTGACCTTCTTAAAAAGATCTATGTGATTTAAGCAACTTAGTTAGGGGAAGAAAATCAAATTCAGGTATCACAATGGGCCTGTGTCACCGAGTGGGCCTGACTAACCTTACCTTGGTACGTTTTAGAATATTTTTTTTAGTCAAATATAATATCTTCGTTCTTTTTAACATTTAAACATTTTTAAAATATCATTTGTTAAAACCATTCAGATGTTTGTTTTTTTTTTCGTTAATAGCTGAGACTATGAAAATTTCATAAGTGGTCCAGCACAAAAAAAAAAGCCAAAAAGCCAAAAGCCCAAAAAGCTTTAACAGCAAAAAATAAATTTTTTCCAAGCACTTTTTTATCACAATACATTTTATTCTAGATAGGTAGGTGAAATGGTTGAAATATCATTGGCAGCCTCCAAGTAGCACCAAAGCGTCGTTTTGACACCACTATGAGACCTTCAAAAGCAGATATCTAAAACCAAGAGCTGTTGATGTAACAGAGATGGTTGATTGGACTTAGGTTTGAGCACTGCCCAGGCTGTCGAAGAATGGAGCACCCCCAATGGCCTTAATCGTCCGGCTATCAAATCCGGACATTTATAGAGAAAGTGCTCCCCCTTCATTGGGGATTAAATGGTAAACCCAGCTTTCCTGTGTGTGTGCTGATCGTCCAATAACTCGTAAGCACAGCCACAAGTTTGAAAATTGAATGGCGTGGAATACCCAAGACTATCTGCATACTCTGTCTATTGTATTGGGGCCATAGAATTTTCAAAATAGCACACGAAGAAATGGAGCACCATCTGATCTGTGCTCTACGGATAAGTACTGTAAGTTGTCCAATTCCCCTTTAACAGTAGTCAGGGGAATGCCGATGACAGAATGATAGACTTCTGAGGCGAATTCAGCCGAGCTTCTCCTCCTATTTGTAGCGTGCTTTTTAATGTTTTTCCACAAATGGAGGAACCTACAGTTTAAGCCGATCCGAACCGCAGATGGTTTTTTATGAGGAACTTTTTAGGTCAGGAATAGACTCGCATGTATGGCACTGCCTGCCGAGGGGCGATCTCTATTAGAAACAAACTTTTTCTATTATTTGATATTTCATATCCGGAGATTCGGTAGTCGCCCACCAACCCATTCGGCTAAGGCGGAAAATTTAATAGCGTGTCCAAAATATTTGAATCACTTACCACAGAATCACTCAAGTGCAAAAGGGACACATGTTGCTGTGCACCATTTGATGCAGAGAGAGGATTAAGTTATTCTTGTAATTTCCTTTCAGCTCAAAGTTCCAGCTACCGCAAATTAACTAACAACTTCGTTTCAAATGGACATATACGAATTTCTTTTTGTATTGTGGCATATCAACAAAAACCTTTTTTGCTCACATTTTCTCCACTGTGTAGCTTACTCCTTTATTTTAAACCCTTCGTAAGCTTTATTACACTCTTCACTTTTCGTTCTTGTGGCAACTTGATTTTCTTTCAGTTCAGTTTACAAATTCTTAATTTAAGCTCCACCAATTCAGCAAAAAATCATTTTCTGTGTGTAAAAAGCGTTAAGCAACTTTGTTGAAAACAAGTTTCTTTTTAGAGAAATTGCCAAAATAAAACAAAGTAAATGAAACAAATTATTATCGTCTTAATAAATATGTGAAAAAGAGCTTTTTAGTCGCTGCTAATTGAAGCTGCAAAAGTACCGTAAAAGTTATGAGTGTTGGTGGAGTGTTTTTGGGAGTGGGTGCCATTCAATTCATGAATATTCAAAATTCTAAACCACTCGTTCCATTATCATCAGAATTTTAGTATTAATTGAATTTTACTTTGATGTTTGCATGCATAATTAATTAAAATACAAATTCTGTTTTTTAGATCAAAAAGGAAGGAGAAGAAATTTCAGCTAAACTATGAAATTATTTTTTATTATTTGTAATGAAATTTAAAGTTTTTTCTCGATACAGCTTGTGGCTATTTTAGCAGTAGTTCCACTATGGCCATAAAATATGAAAATAAAAATATAAAATTTTTTCATATTTGTGGTAACATTGGAGTTTGTTTTTACAATGAGAAACTTTATCATAAAAACCAAACCATCTGTCGTCAAAGTTGGTGTAAAACTAAATAATAATTATGCAGAAATGACAACCACCTCCTATTTTATGTTACGTAAAAAATGCATGGGGATATCTATTAATAGTATTTCATTAGCTGAAAACGTGCTTTCGCATTTACTTAAAAGCTTTGAAGCCATTTATCTCGCATTTTTAATTTTTAGAGTTATGACGTTCTTCTAGCAAACGCGTCTTAACACCCTTAACACATCAGTCTTCAACTTTGAATAACTTTGACTTTATTGCTCGACTTGCTTCTTCTCTGGTGTTTTAGAAACGTCTATGCAGTATAATTTTAATCACGGTGCGGTTGATATCTGCGGCTATGAAATCATGCAATTTTATTTTGAAAATAACTTCAAATATCTTAACTATGCGCGTACAAGCAAAAATACCGCAATCGTCTTTTGCCTTCAGTGAACACAATTAAATCTGTTCGAACGTGGCGAATTGTAGCGATTGAAGAGTAGTAGAGACATGCAGTATAAAGACCTCAAGGCGATGTTTAAATATTTTAACTGAAAAATACCAAACGGTCTTTTAGTTTTAAAGGAGGGAGGAATGTTGCAATTGTGTGTTAATCTCAGCGAAGACATACTACGCGGAGTTTGAGGAACATGGAGGATGTTCGTAAAGATGTCTCTGAGAGCCCAGGGACTTCTTTTGCCATCGTTCATCGCAATTGAACTTTTTATGGAGAATTATGAAGAAAAATTTGCATTTGTTTCCCTATAAATTGCAATCGCAACACCTCTGGATAAGGCAATGTACCCTCGGCGGATCATCTCCATAAACGAGAATTTCAAGTGGTCTTCGGCCTGGCTCTAATTTACAGAGGCGGAACTTTCCCGGTAGTCGCTACTTAACGGAAAATTCGACACTAGTAAATCTCATACATGCAACTTTTTGAAGGCCAAATGCCTGAAATGCTATGAAAAATTATGAAAAAGCAGGAAAAGCACAAATCTGCGCCACAGGAAATGTTGACCCTCTTCTCGATATCGTTGATTGTCATAGACCCAATAAATTGCAATATAATGTAAAAATCAAAGAAAAATTTATTCGAAGGAAGTGGAAATTGACGGATTTTTCACTAAATTATTAAACTTCTCGTGTGTCAAATATAGATGGAACGTATCTATACTGTGTATGTGGGCGAACAATCTATACTGTGTATGTGGGAATGCAGTCGATTGTAATATATCTAACCAGCTAGTTACTTAATGCCATTTCAGCCTGACAGTTTGATTTAACTTAAATGGAAAGGATATCCAAAAAGGGCATCAGTCCGAGGGCTCCTATAAAGTACTTCAGTACTCACGTCGCGCTTTGGTGCTCAGCTAAGGGCGCAGTATATTTGTGGTCGCTTGAGCGAAGAAATATTCTAGTATTAGAGCTCTGGGTTCAAAGATGCACAAAGATGCAAAAAAGCTTAGGTAAACGTTTGTCTTGAAATAAATGGTGATTAATTTAGAGGTGTTGGACTTTAAATTGAAATATAACAACGGACATTCAAATTGATTGGGCAATCTTTAATATTTTTGTGTAGAACCATTCATGACATTTATTTTTTAGAGATAATCCCTTTAAAATGTTGGCCGCAACTGCGCCGTAATTCCGCCATCCGTAGACACCAATTTTGAATGACTCGCTGGGGGACTTCGGTCGGTATCTCGTCAATAACTTTAGTAATGTTGGCTTCCAATGCCTCAATTAAAGCTGGTTTATTCACAAAGCATTTGAATTTTGCATACATCGCAGACTTTACCACTCGATTTTGGTGGCCAACCCACTGATCCGAGGCGAGAGATAAATTGCAGTTACTTTGGCGTCAGCCTCGTCTTTGAATAGATATGGGTCGATGATTCCTTAAGTGCATAGGCCGCACCAAACTGTTGTATTCAATGGATGTAATGGCTGTTCTTGAATGGCTTCAGATTGTTCTTCAGCCAGAATATGGCAATTTTGTTTATTGACGTACCCATTAATCCAAAAATGGGCCTCATCGCCATGCACACGAAGTTAGCCTGAGCGCCCGATTAAAACTTTTCACAGAGCGTTGATTTTCGTAATATAATTATACGATTTGTAAACGTTCCATGATGAAATGTCAATGAATACTAAAACAAAATATATATTTAGTTTAACAGTAGTCACGCGTGATCTGTCAAAAAAACTCTATTGGTAAAAGTATCTCAAATCTGATCACCCTTTACTTCGGTTCAAAGTAAAGTATGCGCCTAAAAACTATGGCTTACATATGTATATAAAACTGACAAATTTGGAAAGAAAACCAAGTCTTAGAAATAAAATACTGGTCGAATGTAGATGTTGGTTTGGTTTTACGTTTATTTGTCATTAATTTGACATAATCCGTTTATTTAATCCTGATTAATGCGCACAATGAAGCGCCTTTGTGCAAACTAACTTACGCATATCCGTATTTTTTACAGCTGTTTTATATCACATATGTGCGTGCATATATATATATGTGTATGTATAAACACACGTTTGCGAATTTATTAAAATAATACAATGATTCATGGCAAATTATGGTTCTCATTATCGCAACCCATAAAAGTGGTAAACTTTTTTGCCATGAAACTTTGTTATTAAACTTTTACGTAACTTTAATTACTTTGCGGTGATTAAAAATTGCTTTACCACATGAATCTATTAGAATTTAGCACATGTATGGTCTCATAGTTTCATCATAAAATATTTTACTACACGTGAAAAGCAATGCTTAATAGGAAAAAATATCTTTACAAAATTTTAAATTTGGTATTGAGATAGGATGAGTATAGGATTTTTTTATTAAGAGCGCTCAAACTTCGACATTTTCTTTTTTCTTCACATATATACTCGATGGTTATATGTATGGAATAAAATTACAGGTAAATTATTGCACCGACTTCGCAATATGGACCACTTTTGGATGACATCTTAAACATAAATCAGGCTCAATTTTATGAAGAAGGTGAGTTATGTTGTCTTTCAAAGCGGTAATTGACCTGAAATTTCTCGTAGTCTCACAAATCTCACAATAGTCGAGCGACGTAAGTCAGACGATGATCTCGTTGACCAGTGAAGATCGCCGCCATGCGAGATGACGGTGCCCTCGAACCTTTTATCCAATGAATTCAAGGTTTGCTACGCAGCATGACAATTGGCACCATCCATATTGATACTATGTAGGAGATGTACATATTCCTAAAGGTTCAACTTCATATATGCCATATAAGAAGTTTGGTTTTGACAGATATAAAAATTGCCGGTAAAAACTGATTAAAAATTCTGAATTTTTTGGCCAAAAAAACGACTTAACAACCAATCTTACATCAACCACAGTAGACTTACCCTACTTGACTTGACTATTTGCGACTTTTTCTTGCTTCCTCGAAAAGACGAAGACTTTCTACAATTGTGGAGATAAAGTCCACAGTATCGGAAGTGCTAAATCCATACCAAAGCGCTTTATTATCAGAGATTGTTCGAGGAATTAAAAAAGTGTTGGTGCAAGTATACAGTTTGTCAAATAACTACTTCAATTCAAATATTATATATTTCGTAAGAAAATATGTACATATGATATTTTTTCATGATTTTCTTCAATATTTGGTTTTATTTGACTAACAGAAATAGTTCATGAGAAAATAGTAGAAAATACAGTTATTCAGTTAATAGTAGAAAATAAAAATGAATAAAACATGTCTGGTAACTGTTGCACACTTTACCCTATTGCATAATTATAATAAATCAGCTGAATCTTCTAAAACAATGCCCGTTTCCCAAGCATTTTTGCGTTTTAGCCGATCGGCGTCACAAAGTAATTTTTCTTGATGAGAATGCACGGCCACATCGAACAAGAGCGTCCCGGGAATTGGTGGAGACGTACGATTGGGAACCGCTGGTGCATGCGGCTTACTCACCAGACTTGTCGCCTTTCGATTATCATTTGTTTGCATCGATGGGCCACGCACTTTCCGAGTAGCGCTTCAATTCTCACGAAGAAGTCAAAAAATGGCTCGATGATTGGTTTGCGACCAGAGACGGCCAATTTTTTTGGCGCGGCATCCACAAATTGCCTGAGATATGGGAAAAATGTGTCGCTAGCGATGGCTATTATTTTGAAGATTAAATTTGGGAACCGCTGGTGCATGCGGCTTACTCACCAGACTTGGCGCCCTCCGATTATCATTTGTTTGCATCGATGGGCCACGCACTTTCCGAGCAGCGCTTCAATTCTCACGAAGAAGCCAAAAAATGGCTCGATGATTGGTTTGCGACCAGAGACGACCAATTTTTTTGGCGCGGCATCCACAAATTGCCTGAGAGATGGGAAAAATGTGTCGCTAGCGATGGCTTTTATTTTGAAAATTAAATTTGAAACCATTTTTTGTTAATAAACGATTGAAATTGAAAAAAGTCTCATTTCATAGCCGGCTCTCAGCTGAGAGGGCAAATGAGTTTCTCTAAATGCTGTCTGATCTCAGTAGAAGTTATAGCATAAAAGACATATTCAACGCCGATCAAACTGGATTGTTGGTCAAAGCACTGTCGAGTTCAACTTTAAGTAAAATAACGATAATGCAAGTGGTTTTAAGAAAAGTAAAGATTGCTTGACGATTTGCGTTTTTTGTAATGCATCGGGCGATTACAAAAAGGCACATGAGTCCGGGGTACTTGAAAATGCCGATTTTACCAGTCTAGAAAGATACATGGGCCAAGATTTTGACAGCTTTTGATAAAGAAATGAAACTTGAGAAAAGAAAGGTTAACTTATTTGTAGACAATGCCGCACCTCATAAATTGGTGCATCTGAAAAGGTGGAACTGCATTACTTTCCGGCCAACACAACATCTATCCTACAACCTCTTAATCAAGGCGTAATAAAAATAAAATAAATAAAGTAAATATTAACTGCATAATAATAGGGCATAATGCTTTTAAAACCAACTATCGCCAAGCTCTCATTCAATCATTCAACTTATTGACATCATTGCCAATGATATATCGGGCCTGGTGGTTAGTAAAGCCCGAAACAATAGCCAACGTTTCCAGAAAGGTATGCCCTTCTTGATTTAAATGAACACGATTTTAATGTTTTTTACTTATAGTGCAAATTCATTAAAGAAGATTTTAATATTGTCGAAGAGGAAGAAGATTAGACAGACAGATTTCCAAAACTTTATCCCCATCGATCAAGGCCTGCATTACTGCGGAAAACCAACTGCCTTTGGAAAATGCGGCAAAAGAGCTGTCCGATATTGATTCTGAAGATGATGTTCTGAACCATGAATTCAATTGATATTATCCGCAGAGCGCTTAAGCTTTCAAATAAATTTATTCTCGAAACAGATAATGTTGAGCAGTCCTTTTCCCAAATGACTATTGCTAACTTGCAATCCAAAACTACAGTTTTTTTGAAATCTAACCAAATGTAAATACACTGAACTCTGTGCGCTTCAAATTTATAGCACAAATATATATATTTATTTCGTTGAAATTAGTTAATATAATTGCATAGAGAGCTCTAGAGGTTTATTTGTTTTATATAAGTTAAGAATGTGTACATACTCCTACTTATGTGTAAGCAGGTGAATGTATCTTAAAACAGTTTAACTGTTGAACTGCTTATCTCTTTATTCTTGAATGGACTGAAATATTATCCTCTGTATGTAAAATAAAATGTTTGCATTCAATAAAAGTATTTGTTTGTTTATTTTATTAATATACTTCGGTAATGCATGCAGGTGATGATTTAGATATAAGCACTTCTCGCTTATAAGAACCGAATCTCGTGCACTTTCGACGTTGCTTATATCGTGCAGAACGAAGAAACGCAATTACGCGCAAATAAATTTTGATGTGTTTTAATACTCATTAGATAGTCTGGACATAATTTATTGTTGTACAAAATTGATATTTTTTGTAGCAACCTTTGCATAAAATATTTTTAATAAGAGACCCATTATTTTTGTTATAAACTGTTGTAAACTGTTTTATATGCAATTGATATTCTGATGTCTCCAAATACTTATTTCAATTATAGGTGCCTCCGTATTTCTTAGCCTTTTGTCAGAATTCGTAAGAAATAATTTTTCCACTTCAAATCTTTAGCAAACGTTTTCTCGCTTGTTGTTATGCGTAATTTGCCATGCACTCCTCTACTAAACTAGAATTGAAAGCTTAGGAGGAGTCATGCACAGAACACGTAGAAAATATCTCTAAAAAGATTTTGCAAGTTTTTTGATTTCATCCCACTGTTGCCGCGGGGCCAAAATTTACCACGAATAACAAGTTTTTGAAGTGTGAAAGATCCTGATAAATCTCTTGTGGATTTTTCTCGTTCTAATTATAACAATTTTACTTATTTACAAAGCCACTTACCACCACCACTTTGCCAGAATCGTAGCTCATCATTTCCAAATGCAGCGCACGCAACGTTTGGAGAAAAGAGGACTGAGCTTGATAATACATTTTAACAATATGTATAAAAACGTTGTCTAAGAAAAAAACGGCGGCCGCCGTAGCCGAATGGGTTGGTGCGTGATTACCATTCGGAATTCACAGAGAGAAAGTTGGTTCGAATCTCGAAGAAACCAAAAATTAATAAAAAAAAAACATTTTTCTAATAGCGGCCGCCCCTCGGCAGGCAATGGCAAACCTCCGAGTGTATTTCTGCCATAAAAAAGCTCCTCATAAAAATATCTGCCGTTCGGAGTCGACTTAAAACTGTAGGTCCCTCCATTTGTGGAACAACAACGCACACCACAAATAGGAGGAGGAGCTCGGCCAAACACTCAAAAAGGGTGTACGCGCCAATTATATATATTTATAAGAAAATGTAGCGCTGCATGGTTAAATTTCAAAACTAAATAAAAGTGGCCGTTATGAAAGTGTTGAAGTGAAGTGAATTAGTGTGACTGACAATGGATCTGTATAGAAATCTAAGTACATAATAAGGATATGGATTTTTTAGATTTTTATGATCCCAATATTTTTATTACTATCGGGAATCCCAGAATTGGTCTCGGGATCTAGATATTCATTATTTTTCAAGAACTTCAGTCGAAAATAATGGCATCAATATTGGAAATCTCAGTTAAAAAAACAAATAAATGGGTTTTAAATATACTTTTTTCTCTTAAAGTGAAATTATTCCATTAGTAACAACACAAATAAAAGATGATATTTAAATTTATAGGCACATAACTTAAGAGTGTACACACTTGATAAAAAACCCAAGGTACAACGAAAAACGCTCAATGCAAAAAACTGAAAAACAGAGGAGGCATCTTCCGACTCCGTTTTTTGCAAGACAAAATCGTTGTGATATGGTTTCAAATTAATTTTTCCCCCGAGCCGATAGCCTTGAAGCACTGCAAGTTAAATAAATAATAATAACAATAACTTTATTATTTGTATACATAGCCCCTTCATTCAGGGCGAATACTCGTATTAATATTTCAGTCATTTTAAGAGTTCAGCATTTCACACAAAAACACTAACTTATTTTTACACCAAAAGAGTTGTTTACAATATTGCTTTTTCGCTGTAAAAGCCGATTTTTCTGTCCTAGTACTCTGTAAGAAATTACAAATCCCGAAAATCCCGAGATAGTTGACAAATAATTTTGGAATATTTGGGAGTTAAAAAAGACCGGGGTCCCGAAATTGACTTGTACTTTCTTATTCAGAACTGGCGCACTCCTAATGAATTCAGAATTATGACTAGACTCATTATAAGAATTTGATACATTTTCCACTGCGAAATCCATTGCTGTAAACACTCAATCCTTCGAAAAAAAAAAAAATTAGTTATTATTTTTTCGTTGGTTTGATTTTTTTTTGTATTTGAAAATTATTTCCGTAACGGTTTGCTTAATGTGCAGTGTATTTTTTTTATTGTAATTATTGTTCTTTGATTTGGAATATCATTTTTTAATCATTCATATTTTAACCCAATCCGAAGTAGCACAGCAGACTATATTTTTGCATTCGAGTGAAACAGTGAAGTGCTGTCTTAAAGCAAAAACATACTGTAGCAAAAAACTGCCGCTGTGTGTCGAATCGAGCATTTTTTCTTTTACTTTTTAGCTTTGACTCTTCTACACTTTAAAAGAGAAATCGCTACATTCAACATGTTTATCGACGTAGTTTGCAACGGACGAAGTAGTATTGGTGCTTAACTAGAAATTTGTTTCACTGGCTTAAGTTTTTCCTGCAGGAACCGAAGCAGTTTGGCTGACAATTTAAGAAGCATTTAAATTTCAATGCATTTGAATTACTTGGAATTCACTCAATTATAATTAAGCATTATTTGTACTACTGAATTCAAATTCAATTGTGTTGCTCCATTTTGCATAATCTCCTTTGTCTTGCTTCAAAATTATTTAAGTCTCCCTAAGCTTTACAAAACACTTTCAGTTGAATACGATAATATACAACATTCTGACGTAATGAAATATCTATTCTGTTGTGAGCAGAAATTTATAATCACACAAAAGATGTAGATACTTAATATTTGCATAATTGATGAGAATCTTCATAGTTGCATAACTCTTAGAGAGTGTCGTGGTATGCGTAAAACATGCATTCCCTAAGTAAATTCTGAAAACTTTCAAAATTTATTATTTAAAAAATACTAAGTTTTAAGATCTACGAATCACTTATTATGCCGATGATAAAGTAGTTTATGGCAGTGCAACAGGGTCAATCCGAAAGTAAAATGAAATTAAATGAGCTGCATTTGAAAGAATAGTTATCTGAGGAATATAGAAAACTATTGACGAGAACTGGTGCAAGAGTTTCAACAACGAACTTTTGCAGTTCTAGAAGATGTCTGCTTTTCTTTCAATAATAAATCTGAGCCGTTCCACCGCATGAAAAAATATGAGACGAGGATGATTATGATGACATCTTCCTAAGCAATAATAAAAACATGCCCTAATATCGTTTCATGATTGTATGTTTAAAACGGTATCTCATAACGGAAATTATTCCGAATTTATTGCTGGTATTTTAGTAGAACGCAAATTCTTATTCTTTAAAAAACGGCATAATTATAGGTCAAAAAGTTATTACGTTGAAATTATTGTATTATATTAAAAGTGCTTTTGATCGCTTTATCTCGTTCTTACGTTTATGTGGTTGTGCTGGTTTAGAAACAAAAAAATATACCGCGCGGAACAGCTTTATCTGAATTTGAGCGGACACACATTTTAGTATGGAAAGAGAAAGGCCTTATAATGCGAGAGATGGCTTCAAAATTAAAAAAAAGTGCGTATAGCGTAGTACACATAACAGAAGTGAAACTTTCAAGGCAGACAAAGAAAGAGGGGAGACCCGAGAGCGAATGAGAGAGAGAGAGAGAGAGAGAGAAAGAATATATACCTAAATAAATTTACAACATTTGCAGAGAATACAAATAGACTAAATTTACAAAAAACGGACAAAAGAGTCGAACGGTGCAGGTAAACGCCGGACACAAACCGTGGCAACAACGCGCACTACTCCGAGCGTTTATCACCCGCACAAACGCAGCGATTCCAGGACCAGGGCAGTAACGGCACAAATTACCGCCGGAATGGATAGCACTTCATAGTACGCACAAGCACTTGCAAGGAAACGGAAATAAGCGCCAAAAAATAGGCACCAAAAAAACGCCAAAAACATTAGGACCAAAAAACGCCCCAAACAGTAGGCACCAGGGAAATATAACGCCAAAAAGTAGGCACTAAAAATATATTTCCTACAAGTTTGCACCAACAAGCAAGCGCCAAAAAGTAGGCAGTGTTATTTCTCACTAGAAATTAGCAACCACAAGGAAAAACTCAGGAAAAATAGCCTAAAGTGTATCTAAGATATATATTAGATATAGCACTCTCTCTCCTTTTCCTCTACGTTATATCTTTTTTCTCTCTCGCGGAACGAAAATGCCCAAAATGTTGCATGGCCTTGAAATTTTACTCTCCATTCTCGCACGTCCATCGACGCCTAAGAAGTTTCACTTCAATAAGCACAGCTGTGGTGTTGCATTACTTCCATTTGAATGAAAAGTACGGATGTACCAAGAGAAGTGGTGGAAAACCAAAACTTACCTCTAGAGATGCTCGGGAAATCAAACGTTAAGCTATAAATGAATAAAATAGCCCTGCTGAAGTTAAACACAGTCTTAATTTAGAAGTTACTACCCGTCATCTGCAATCAATTTTGCAAGCGGATTCTAGTTTAGAATACTTAAAAAGGGGACCTAAGCTTAAGTTAACCACACGACATAAACAAGGCAGATTGATATTTGCAGAAAAATACTAACTTGGAGAAATTGAATGGCTCCAAATTACAAACTAACCCCAAGAATTATATTTGTTTAATTTAAATACAGTAATATTGGTCTCTTATTTTTTCTTTTTACAGATTTTATTTTTCTTAATAATTAATTTAGTTTCGTGAAATGTGGACTTATTTCTGGATATTTTTAAAACATTTATCATTAAAAGTTTTGATATTAAAAACATAAATTGTTAGCCCTAACGTAAGATAATAAAACTATAAGAAATTTGTTGGTCTAGAAATTTTTACAGGCTTTCGCGAGGGTTCAAAACCATTAAGCAGTTAAACCATATCGATCTTTTGGCGAACCCAATCAGCTTGTCCTGCGAGATTGTGCTTAAATTGACAAGATATGCGGACCTGGTATGCTTGTAATTTTTCCGGAGTCCTGCATTTCTCATACACTCATGCTTGCTCATAACGACACTCTGTTCGGACACCAGTACAAACAGAAGTTGTATTGGCGAAGAAATTATAGGATTCTCTGACATTCCTAAATAAATTTCGATTAAGTCAGTAAGGACGACTCAAGAGGCTCGATCGCAGCTAGGCGCTAAGCTGCCAGAATTTTTTTGGAAAAAACAACTTCTTATTTAACAGTTAAAGTAAATTCATATTGAGACGTATATTCTTTTCTATTTTCTTTATCCCGGGATTTTTGGGATCTCGACGTTGCGATCCGGAGATCTCGGGATCAGCCCCGGTGCTGAGACATTCATTGTTATGCAACAACTTAACTCGAAAAACTCCATCAATAATATTGAGAAGCCTCGTACCAGGTACGATTTTATTGAAAATAAGAAATATCTAGTGAATGACTATCTCATAAAAAAAAAACAATAAATAATTGGCGCTTAAAGTTTTGTTAGCTGTTTGGCCGAGCTCCTCCTCCTATGTAGGAAATGAAGCTGCTTATATAGAAAAAAGGTCGATGCAAAAGAAATGAAAAAGTAAAGTTGAAAGAAGTTCATTTGAGCTGTTTTTAAATCTGGAACAATTTAAATGGAATGAGCGGAAAGTACTGACTTGAGTGCACATTCATTTATGTTAAAATAAAAATAATTAAATAATAAATCAGTGTTAAAATAATAAATCAGTCCAACTTTGACAGCAAGGGATTTTTGTGTTAAAAAGAATATCAATGTTTGCTAAAAAGTTAAAAAAGGGTATTTTATATCTCCATTTCATATACTTCGAAATTATAAATCCCGGAACTAGCATCCCTACTGAATATGCATTTCGCAGGATATCGGAATGAAAAAAGTATAAGGAAAGGGTATCAAAGTTGGAAAATTGTGCGTTATTAATACTTATATTTGTAAATACATTTAATTCATTCAAGGAACTTACACTCTTTCATTAAAGTATCCCTAAACTAATCAAATGAACAATCAACTACACATTTCCATCTTCGTCGACACAGCCTTCAACGTTATGATATTTATGATAAAAAATGTGTGTTTTGCCGCAATTGGCAGAGTACATAGTTCCTGACTTGTTTCCAAAAAGTCAAATTGCGTTTCACCATAAGAATTCCTTTCAGCGTATTGAATTTTAATTGTGACTTTTTTTTATTTCCGCGATTTGTTGACGTTTGAAAATACCCACTCCACTGAAGGGCTAGTCCCAGGCAAACACAAAATGTATTCATTTAAACTGGTTATCTCCCTGCGTGAAGAATTTCGAAACACTCAAAAGTTATGCGCCACCGTCTTATTGTCGTTTATTGTTCACCAATATGAGTTAGGAATTGCTTGTGACAAAACCATTTACATCGGGTGTGCAGCCATGGCGGACACATGCCGGATATCATATTCAAAAAAATCAATGCAATTAAATTAACTACCAGATTATAATACAAAAAATTAATTCCGGCAATATTTCTTTTTGTCTTGTCATTTTAAGTTCTCAATTTCTTATAGTTTTCGCGAAATAGGTTTTGGAAGCTAAAAAAGGAATATCCCGCAAAAAAAAGGATATGTGGTATACGTAGACATAAAGCTCATCACCGCAAGCTCAAAATATCATACAATAAAAAAAATATTTTTTCCAAAGCGACTGCAAAATGGAACTTTGCCACCTGCAACATAGCCAAACTCATATGGCCAGAATGAAACACGAAATTATCGCAGTAGCTGTTCATGCTCAGCAGAAAAGAATTCTACCTAACCTCGCGGCCATATGTATTATTATCGCAAGGTAAGACGAAGCTAATCACGGACTTAGGTGTGCTGGTGAAATACTAACCGCAGATACTTCGACTTAACCCAACCAAGCAAAGGATTCGTTAAATATGTAAAACAAAAACCCCATTCGCATTTATAATTCAGTGATTGTGGGATTAGCTTTGGTTACCCATACAGTCAGTGAAAAAAGTTTTGGCACATTATTTTTCACGCTACACTTTTTTCGTTAATTTTAGAAGAAATTGTAATATTTTCATTATATTAAAAGCCGTATAAATTAAAGTTTTGCATATTGTCCATAATTCAAAAAAATTACTGTTTTTACGAACACGGAAACATTGCAAATGATTTTGCATGATATTAGTCCATAAAATTTAAACAAAAACAAAAATGTTACTTGTTTTTTTTTTAATTTTATTTTAAAATTTGAAAGGCGCTACAATGTTTTTGAATGATTTAAAATTAATATTCAGTATTTTTGATATCGCTTTCATCGCGATGAGAAAATTTAAATTTTTTTGAAAGGTTGAGCATACTCAGATGTCAGATATATAGATTTTGCTTTTTCAATGTCAATGCCTTTCATCGGAGCGTAGCCTAAGAAATCAAGAAATGCCATTTTTGGTTGAAGCCAGTAAACTTTATGACATCAAACGCGGGGACACAAGATGGTTGTATAAGCAAATGGAAACATTTACTTTCAACCACTTTTTTTTAGTTTGAACACCAAAACAGTTGGCATAATTTTGACCAACGACTTGAGTCCTGAAAAGTTTTATATCGAATACATTTGATTTTGTATTGCTCATATAAACACTCGAGCCTGTGATGTGCTTCTGCTTCTTAATTGGTGCGATAACCGCTTACGCGATTTGGCCGAGTTTAACAAATCGCGCCAGTCGCGTCTTTCTCGTGCTAACCGGCGCAAGTTGGGCATACCAAGTGAACCCAAGTCCTTCTCCACCTGACCTTTCCAACGCAGAGGAGACCTTCCTCTTCCTCTGCTACCACCAGCTGGTACCGCATCGAATACTTTCAGAACCGGAGCGTTTGCATCCATTCGAACGACATGACCCAGCCAGCGTAGCCGCTGGATCTTTATTCGCTGCGCTATGTCTATGTCGTCGTAAGACTTATACAGCTCATCGGTCCATCGCCTGCGATATTCGCCGTTGCCAACGTGCAAATGTTCAAAAATATTACGCAGAATCTTTCTCTCGAACACTCCAAGCGTCGCTTCATCGGATGTTGTCATCGTCCAAGCTTCTGCGCCATACGTTAGGACTTGCATGATGAGAGTCTTGTAGAGTGTTAGTTTTGTTCGTCGAGAGAGGACTTTACTACTCAAGTGCCTACTTAGTCCAAAGTAGCACTTGTTGGCAAGATAGATTCTACGTTGGATTTCAAGGCTGACATTGTTATCGGTGTTAATGCTGGTTCGTAAATATACGAAGTCTTTTACAACCTCGAAATTATAACTGTCAACGGTGAAGTGGGTGCCGATACGCGTGATGTGTTTACAAAGTACCCTTAACTTTATCCATTTGCCATCGATAAAACATTCGAATATTGCTTTAAACAACTCAGCACTTTCCGCGTTCCAATTATATTGAACAGTTGGCAAAAAAATAAAGACCAGATGCTTGCCCTCTAAAGCGTTGATATTATGCATAATTCTGTTTGCGGTAAAATCCTGTGAATTACTCACACAAATACCGAACATGTGGCCAAAGTATGCAAATTTAAGTGGTTTTTTGTAACTGTATTGAATAAAATGGAATCTCTTGATTGCATTCTTCTAAGTTTTCTGCTTTTATCGGCTTGTATCTATAACAACACAAATGGATCTTTTGACAAAATATTTACTTTGTGGCTTTATTACGTATTTGTTATTGTTATTAATTTCACTGGGTTTTCCATCTTCACTTACCGAAGAAGTATCGATGGCCTTTTCAAAACTATCTCTGACGTCTTTTCAGACGTTCCAGTATGGGTTTCCATACTAAATAATTTAATAATACTGAGATAGAATTTTTACAATTTTCTGACACGTGTAATTATCCAAACTGCAAAATCTAAACCTTTTGGCATTTCTCCGTTCTAAGGTTCTACATGGCCAAACAAAAAATTAAATTTATACATTTATCAGGTTACATAAAGATCTTAGAATACCTTTTATGAAAGATGAAATACGAAAATTAAGTACTAGACATATCCATAGACTAAATTACCACCCTAATAACTCAGATTGGAATTTGATAGGCAATAGTTTAACTAAAGGAAGACTGAAAAGATATCATGTTTTAGATCTCCCAGGTAGAGTTTAATCTATTAATTGTAAACAGCATTTCTTAAGTAAAAAATATGTTAATTTTAAGAACTTTATAGTTAGCATACAGACTAGCTTTTCCTGTTAAAAATTAAATTTTACCAATTTGCTTATTTTCTCTAAGATAGATTGCAATTAATAAATGAATACAAAAATTAAGATCAGATTCTAATGTTTGATAGGTTTACATATTTTACTGGTGTGACGATTTTTATGTCATGTCACTTTTGCCTATTATTTTCATTTATTTCCTATTTTTATTGCTTAATCATTTTCAGTGATAAAATTCATTAAATTTTCATCAGGATTTCGAACTTTCAATTCTTTTTCTGGCATGCAATTTCAAAGCTCATTTCCATTCTCATTCCAGCAACTTTAAAGCTGCGCATTAGAATTAAATGAGCTATAAAACTTCATACCATTAAAAAATTTAAATGTTGAGTAAAAATTGAAAATTTCATTAATTTTTTTAATGTTGTATAAAGTGTAAAGCTTTCAAATAAGTTGTTGTTGGGTAGTAGTAGTATGAAGTAAATTTTTATACAAAATTAGCAAAAACGAAAACTCATTGGAAAAACATTGTGAATATTGGGCCAAAACAGTTTTGACTCACCGTATGTATCAAGATACATATATACCTAAGTATATACTGGCGGTTGCATGATTTATGCACATTTTATTTTATGCGTTCTTGCGTATCTACATGCCTTTCTGCCCATGTGTCGCTCAAATGTAAAGAGAGGTCATGAAGGATATTCATAAATGTACCAAACAACACTTGATTCCACATATACACTTTTCCAAGGGAATACCAAATGTACGACTTCTACAAACAGAAGCATCGTAGTGAGAAAAATCAAAAAGAGGATGAGCTGCTGACATAATGTCGGAAAGTGAAAAGGTGAGATGTTCAGCAGATGAGATGCAAGCACATAAGCTCATAAGACACGAGTTAAAACGCAGATGCACTGCTCGGTTGATGTAAAATAAAAGAAAGACTAATAAAACTGAGTGTTATTTGTGTGCAGTTTTGATAAAACGACAAAACAACTCATGTGGCTTTATAAGATTTGCTTCAAGGCAAATAAAATTTTTAGGTTTTACAAACAAAATTAATATTTTTTTTATTATTTGGATTCCATTTGAGACATGGATTCAAAGCCATCAGTGAATAATATACGTAGCATGAATATTGTACTAACACCCAACTATTCGGCGCTGAAAAAGTAGAAAGTGCTAAGTCGACTTAAGTTATTTTGCCAAAAGTGCCCAGATTTGTTTTTTTTTTTGATTAGTAATGCTTTTTGTATCTTTCAAGCAGCGATGTACACAAACACATACATACATACATATAATATCTGCATACACAAACCTTTGTAAATAAAGCTTAGAGATAATTAATTCAGATAAAATATCGCACATCTAAATAAAGTGGAGATGGAGTGAAGCAGTTCTGGAATATTCTAGACATGAAAATTTTATGAAAACAAAAAAAATCATCAAGAATGAACAAATATTCCACAGAGCAAAATAAAAGTTTGCTAAAACTGAAAATGAGTTTTGTTCGTCTCTACTGGTTGCTTTGTTGTGCATTTGAATGAGTGACTGAGCACATGCAAGTTTGAGTGGATAGCTGACTCAGTTTTGTTTATGTTGATATTTGCGTTTTTGTTTTTGTTTATGTTATTTCTAATATGCACAAGTTTGCATGCCGGCAAGCAGGAAGTAGTAAATCTAATTCAAAATAGCTGAGTAAGTCATGAAAGAAAGCACCAAGTTTGCCAGAGTGGCACATTCTATTGGAGAAAGGTGGAAATTGAAAACTTGGGATTAACCAGTTAAAGGAGAATTCAGCTTTTAAGTCATCAAGCGGCAAATCGGCATATTTTTTCATACACCTCTATCTTAAAAAAATATATGCTTGTTGGTTTATGTGGTCAAAGTATAAAATATTTGCATCAGAGACTCAAAATAATCATATATTTAAACTATAAGTTTCCAAATATCGTAGGACAAATACGGCACCTACACCCTTATTGGGTATTTCGCCAAGCTCCACCTCCTCTTGAAATATTTCACAAATGAAGGTAACTACAGTTGCATAACTCCTTCGAACGGCAGCTTTTACATGGCAGAAATACACTCGTAGAATTGCCATTGCTCGCCGAAGAGCGACCGCTATTAGAAAATCCGTTTGCCATCATTTGGTAATTCGTGCCCGGTGTTTCAAACCAGTGCACTTCCGAATGATAGTCACTCACCAGCCCAGGCTATGGTGGTCGCATATTCTTTATTAATATTTCACGAATATAAATAATATTATTAGAAACCACATTTTGATTTTTTATGAAACGCTCAGAAAAATAATTTATCGAGCTATATTTTTTTTTGTCAAAAATAAAACTTATTATTCGAGTATTATTTTTTTCTCTATGAAACAATCATTCTTTTTCCAGTTTCATTTGTTTTTTTTTTGCATTAGAAATAAAGACTATTTTTTCAGTTCTATTTATTTTTTTCAAATCGAACCTTCCTTTTTATAGAAGAGAACACCCAATACTGTCAACAAAATGATACTATAAAGCATTAAACCAAGCCACTTCAAGTTTGTACTCTGCTCCGTCTCTAGCTACATTAAAAATGATGCTACAACATGTGTCCCAATCCGTGTTCTTAGTTTACCGTTTAAAGCTCTATAGAACTTATTGTACAGAAGACTGAGTAAAACTCATCGCCAATGAACTGATTGAACCTTTCACGGAAAATCTACCACTATCCAGATTTTCACAATATGCCCGAAAAAGAAGAGTGAAACCTTTTCTAAATTTGATTTCCAAGCGGAACTTATGTGGTTAAACGGAATAACTTTAGCACAAACCACCAATTTCGTTACACCCTTGGTAAGGACGCCTATGCGCGGATAGAGAGAGAGAGAGAGAGAGAATATCTCGTGGCTGACAATCACGTCAATAACCGCGCCGTTTGTTCTGCCTTCTATGAATTATATAAAGAGACTAAAGGCACTAAGAGACCAGATGGAACTGGTAGCAAGTAAATGCAAAGCGAAGAATACTTCAGCTATAACTTTGTTTTTGTAGAATGTTTCATATATAAGGCAGTATCAAATTGAAGTGACCAGTGGAGTATTTGAGAAAAGTTTATTGCGGAAGATTTGTGTGAAAATATCACAAGCAATGAAATAAGAACTGTATATGCTTTAAGCAACTCAGACATAGTGCAGCACAAAACGACTCAGTGCTAGGTCAGGAAACATGACGTGGTTCAAATATTGTAGCTCTGAATATATTTGATATGGAGAAAATAGTCCGCTACATCTCCAATATAAAGAGTTAAGTGCTCATGTTAGGTAAAATGAGTATATGGAATTTTAAGAGTCATCCAATGGTATGGGTAGCTCTCCTGAAGATGCAAGATGGCACTTTTATATGAATCTAAATAACAAGAGTGGGACTTTGAAATATTTACGTGGATTGCACAGATTCTACAGATAGCTCAAAGTAGATAGTACTCTTTCTATAACAAAAAATGAGCGATGAGCATTAGGATCTTCCTTTCGGAGCTGATGATAAGCCTGCAGCACTGTTTCAGATCTGAATTGATGTAACTCCGGATCTATTAAATTTGAAATTTTTTTGTTTGAGTCTACATTCCCCTCACTTATAAATTGCTATGGGTTGTTTTTATTAGCCAATCAGCCCTTGGATTAACTTAATCATATTGATCGAGAGATTTAATCTATTTTAATTTAATTACTGAATGCACATACACAGCTCTTCCAGTCTGTTGCATAACACTTTGTTCGCTTTTATGAGACTGGAGCTAAAAAAAATATCTGGTAGATAAAAACAAAGCTTCCCACGAGTCTAGAGAGAAGTTTGGGTGCGTTCTTTGACATCGGTGCCCATGAACTGCTTAAAGACCCAGTTTCGCGTACGTCAGTTCACTTCACCGTAGGCAGAATTATTGCAATATTTTTCACTGCTACACTGGATTGCCTCTTTTGCTGTGATGTCTTACAGAATATGACCTTCTAACTAGAGTAAATAGGTAAAGTAAAGTCATTCCTTTTAAAACTGCTTGAAGGTTTCTTCGTTCCCAAAGTGCTCCCTCTACTCATTTTCGCAGCCTATTCTAAACGTCGGTTTTCATTGCAGGACTGCCTGCTACGTTACGAATTATAATCTTTTAGTTCAGCTTGTCATTTAGGACATAAATCTATCCTTATCAAAAGCTATGCCATTACCGTTAACAAGAAGGTATATGTGGAACATTGTTTGGATAATTCTCATAGTATAGATGTATAGAACTACACCTACTTTAGTAGAGTTCGAACCACTGAAAAACAAAAGTTATTTTAATTTAGAAGGATAAGTACCGGAGTCCGATTAGGAAATTTCAAAAAATCGATTTTTTTGTTTTTTCGAGTATTGTATTTTAAGAATATACTACGAAATTTTCATGCGGAAGTTCAAAATATTATAGCTTCTACAGCTCATTGACTAGTTAGCGAGCGGTCCGCGCGCTCCTGTACCGCAAACTTTAAATTCATTTATCTCGAAACGATTTTTTTCGGCCTGGTGTTGTCAAAAAAAAACTACTCAACCGAATTGCCTGAAATTGTAATATAATATGTTGTTCACAATATCAATGGCTACCGCGCGTACTAGAATCATATTATTATTTCAATTATATCGTATTTTTTTATTAAAAAACTAAAAGAAACCCGATTTTTAGAGTGTCAAATTCAAAACCGCCAATCTGTCAATTTGACACTCTGTTTTTATCAAATTGCCAATTTGTTTTTATTTTATTTTAGTAGCGATACATAGCTACAGTCATACTGATTAATAATTTTTTGTGTGTTTTCTGTGTCAGATAAATAAAAGAGCCAAAATGGACAACACCGTCTAGGTTCAATTTTTCGGGAGGATCAACTTTAAAATTATTAAAGTTAAATTAAAATTAATTTTAAAATTAGGAAAATTAAAAAAGAAATTTTCTTTTACATTTTTGTATGTAAATGAAGGTAAATAAATAGGTTAAAAAATTTAAATATCGTTTTTCATTTTTTTACTGTAAAAAAAATTCTGAAAATACCCTAAATTTTCGAGCTCTAGACCACCAGGACCCTTTAATAAAACGAAAGTTTGAAGTGGCTGCAAAATCGCGTTGATACTGAATTCATAAAAAAACACAGATATAAGTATGTATGTGTGTGAAGACAAGTTGGGGGAAAATATTTAATCATTGTCCTCGTTACGCCCTGATGCAGCGTTATCTGAGATATAAGCTTCAAATAATGCCATAAGAAATGCTTAATATACTTTCAGCCGTACTTACCCGCAATACAGGCGTTCGCAATCAAAATTGTGAAGAGCGTAAGCATTTTTTGTTCCATCACGCTGCTGCCAATGCTGTGGATGAGACGCTCACAACAAAGTATTTTGTGAATATTTTGCATAATTCGGTCGCCGTGTTTGTGTGCTTTAGATTGTGTGCGCGCCACAAATCAAGTGGTTTTTGTTTTCCTTTTGAATTTTCGTTGAAAGCTAACTAAGCAAAATCAGTCTTCTTTAAAATTGTCGTTCAAGTTGATGTGTGGCATTTCTGACTTTCATCGGCCGTAGCCTGATGGAGCTGCTACTTTTTCTACCAGTTTTTTGCGTTTTAAGCTCACCAGGGAGAAGAAATTTTTGGGTTAAAGTTCATTTTTACCGCATTTCATTTGCATTAAAGCTTAGTGTGAGTGAATTGTTACTGATTTTTTTTTTTGTTTTTGCTGCATTCATTTTTCATGATATTCGCATTTTTATGTTCTTCGTTTCACAGATGTAAAATATGATTGTTTAATAGTTTAGTTTTTAAGTTTGGAAAAATTATAGTTATTTAATTTTTTAATTAGTTATGTTTCTTTGTGCAATATTTTTTTCGAAATGTATATTTAGTTGTAAATTTTTATATTATACATTCTTTATTCGACGTTCTCGCCAATTTCAGGCGAGTGATTACTTATGCTTCGCATTACTTCAATTTATTTCACTTATTTTATTTGGTTCTCGTTGATATATGTTTTTTATTTTTATAACTGATTTCAATTTTTAAAAATATATTTACGAATTTCATTGCATAACTGAAATACTACATTTAGATGTTGTTTATTGTTTATTTATTTACGTTTTTCATTCAGTAGTTGTTACTCATCTGCTGCTGAAAAAGATTGCCGATCGTAAAAAATCTTCATTCATGACTCCACAAGTAAGATAAACCTTTCAGACAGTCTTTTATTTATTTTTTTATTATAAGTAGTATTGTATTCACTATTTCCTAGTTTAACTATTCTTCTCTGATTTCATTTCCACTGATTAACCCATATAAGAATGCATACACTCGCTGCACAGCGCGCAGACAGCAAAAACAAAATATAGTTCTGCAAAAGTTTTAATTTACACAACACGGATATTAGTACAAAAAAGAGACTTATAAAATCTAAAAGGACTTTCAGTTTGCTGGTCGCCTTCATACTACTAAAAATGGAAAGAGTTCGGGCTTAAGTCTACTCGATTTGGAAGATATATTTTTTACATCAGTCAATATTTGAACTTTCTTTCAACTTTTAATGAAACTCACATAAAATCTGGTTAAGAGCTTCATTTGCCTCTGTCTCGAAATTTATATACGTATAATATAGGAGGGCGGTTCAATAAGTACCGTGTTTGATGACAAAAAGCGTTCCTAAGGGAATGTGGTGTTAGCATCGTGTGCTGCCTTCTATCAGACGACGGCAAAACAAATTTCAGACTGATTGACAGGTTAGTTTGGACTTAGTTGCTATTCGAGTAAGACGTGTTTCATGATTTTCGCTAAGATGGAAAAGGTAGGTAATTTGCTTTTTGTTTTTGTGTGGGAAAAAATGCCAGGAGATAAAAGGAAAGTTGGATGCTGTCTATGGAGACGCTTTGCCATCTATGACCACATTAGTTCAACGAATTTAAACGTGGGCAAACATCCGTTTGTGGAACAACATCAAGACGCACAAACAGGAGGAGGAGCTCGGCCAAACACCCAAAAAGGGTTTAATATCCGTTTTTGATGAGTAGTAACCAGAACGCCCGACAGACGTTGTTACTGACGAAATCATTTAAAAAGTCCTCGACATGACTTTCGCTGATCGTCGACCGAAAGTGCCCGAAGTAACAGAGGCCATAAGTGTGTCGACCGGAACGGAAAATAATATTTGACATGATAAGTTGGCGATTAAAAAATTTTCGGTCCGATGGGTGCTGCCGCTAAATAACAATTAAAACAATGGGTTTCTCCCGATGAATCTGCTGCAAAGAAAGCGAAGGCAGTCCTATGGACCGAAAAGGTATTGGCGACGATTTTTTGGGATGCGAACGGTGTCATCCACATGTATTTTTTAGAAAACGGAAGAACGATCACTGAACAA
The DNA here is from genome assembly GCA_037575425.1 of Anastrepha fraterculus. Taxonomy (NCBI): domain Eukaryota; kingdom Metazoa; phylum Arthropoda; class Insecta; order Diptera; family Tephritidae; genus Anastrepha; species Anastrepha fraterculus. The sequence continues at coordinate 170,886 of JAYXIM010039842.1, forward strand.
TACTACAGTGAGTTATTGGACCTCTTTCACAAAAAAGGAGACACGACTGCATTTGGTGGAAAAGAAAGTGATATTTCACCCCGATAACGCATCAGCACATTCATCCGGAGTTGCCGCCGCCAAACTGCATGAATTGCTGCCCCACCCCCCGTACTCACCCGATTTGGCTCCCTGCGACTTTTTCTTGTTCGCTAACATGAAAAAATGGCTCGCGGGAAAAAATTTAGTTCAAACCAGGTAGTCATCGCCGAGACAGACGCGTATTTTGGAGAAATCGAGAAATCCTATTTTTTGGAGAGGTTAAAAAATGGCAGGAGCGTTAGGAGAAGTTTATCTTTCTAAAAGGGAAGTATATTTAAAATAAAAAAGAAATTTTTTGCAAAAATGGTGTCTTCATTTCGAACACGGGTACTTATTGAACTCCCCTTTTAATTCTATTTGCTAAAATACAGTGTAACCTCTCCTAACGGTCACCTCCGTTGAGCGAACATTTTTTTCTATACCAAATCTTAATAATCAGAAGAAATTACCCTCTTTTCAGTGCACACCTCTCTTGGACGGTGAATGTCCGCCCAAGTGAGATTTCACTGTATTAGTAAAAACTAATAAACAAATTTGCAGCCCGAAACTTTCCGGTTTCTTAGATATTTAAGAATTATATTGAAAACTCGAGCACAAATGAATAAAATACGTATATACTCGTATAAAAAAAAGGTTCCCTTGTCAAATCTGTGGTGGACAGTGTCAAGCCCCAAATCATGAAATACTTCAAAAATTTGTTTGTAGTGAAGAAATTTGATAGTTTTAGCTTTTGCTTTGCTTTCCCCTTTGTACTGATTGACAAACTAGAGCAGTTGATTCATTTTTTTGTACGTAAGGCGCTATCAGTTATGAAGATCCTTCTGCTGCTTGAATTTGAAAAATGCAAAGCTCAGTAATTCATTGAGTTCTATACATTTCGTTATTGTATTTTTTGTTGCTCTTATTAAAATTGTTAGCCTATGAACCATTGTATATAATCGTCCAAAATTCACCGATTAGAAATGTAGACTTTGTCTTAGCCAGAGGACGCCCATTTTAAAGGTATAGCTCTAGCATTCTCATTTAGAGATTTGGGGACGGGAGCGTCGTTCACCTGCTGTAATGACTTCAGTTTTATATTATATAAGATATGGACGCCGCGGTTGAATAACATGCCCATTTTCAAAAATGTTCCCTTTACATTAAGCCCGCCTACAGTGCACGTCAATTAACAGCATTTAAATTTTTTATAACAGAACTCTAAGTTTGAATTTTTCCGGTAACACTTCTGTTAAGCAAACTGTATGCACAACTTTTTTAAATTTTAGTTCAAATTTTTTCAATATTATAGGTAAGTAATAAGCAAAAATTATTTTTATTTACAACTTCATCCGCAGAGTGTGTTTATTTTCTTTCATGAAATACATGAAATATTATATAATTATGCTGCTCCGCAAGGTTTCCAAAAAATATGAAAATAGCGCTACAATAAAACTATATTTCATTCTATGTTTTTTTCCAATACCGATTGTTTATTTTTTTTTTTTTGGACTTTGAAGATTCACAAGTGCTAATGAAAACTGTCCAAGAGTCGTTAAAACTTTTAAACTTTACTTAGTGTAATGGCAGTGCTGAGCAAATAAAAGTGTTAGTCCTTGGAAAATGGGGAAAACTCTTACTCAAATTTTCTACTTTTGTATAATCTCTTTTAATAATTTTAATAATTACTTGCTGGCAGACACAGCAGTTTTTAAGGAGACACATTTATTTTTTATTTTCTGTGGACCTTTACGTTATTTGTATCAAGATTTTGTCTGGTAATATCGCTAGTGAAATTTTCCGTCGAATAATTTTGTGGAACACTTTAACCCTTTTTAAATCCCCTTCCCTTTGTGAAGATGAAGAAGAAATTAGACGGCACAACGCCTCCTCTGTGAATGTCCTGCAGTTCGTGTCAAATATCTTGGCGATTATTTCTTTTAAGACCTGGGAAATTTGCAAAATGCCTCACTGAAGGGAGTAGTTACCTTCTTAAAAAGATCTAAGTGGTGTAAGCAACTTAGTTAGGGGATCATCAAGGGAGAAATCAAATGCAGATATCACAATGGACCTTAGGGCCACCTTGTGTTTTGTCTTAGACAAAAAACCTGGCTAACATAACCTAACCTAACCTTCTATCGACCTCGGAAAACCATTTTCAATAAAAAAATAAAAAATAATTGGCGCGTACACTTCTGTTAGGTGTGCGGCCGAGCTCCTCCTCCTATTTGTGGTGTGCGTCTTGATGTTGTTCCACAAATGGAGGGACCTACAGTTTCAAGCCGACTCCGAACGGCAGATATTTTTATGAGGAGCTTTTTCATGGCAGAAATACACTCGGAGGTTTGCCATTGTCTGTCGAGGGGCGACCGCTATTAGAAAAATGTTTTTATTAATTTTGCTTTCACCGAGATTCGAACCAACGACTTCTCTGTGAATTCCGAATGGTAATCACGCACCAACCCATTCGGCTACGGCGAATTAGAATTTCCAAAAAAGGGATCCAAACGACTTTTCTGCTCTACAAAATTATTCCTTGTGAAATTTTATTATACTCGTATGTACCCAAATCATATATTTCGGAACGATACGAATTTTAACCCATTTCCACTTATTTTAAAAACACCTGCCTCAAAAATGCTATTGCACTGCGTAATACGAGTAAATATTATGCTCACATACATTAATTCGGAGCATCATTTTCATCATTTGTTACACATAAATAGGAGGTGGCTAAATTTTATTGCGAAGACAGCTCTTGAGAATAATGTGCATCTCCCTTTTCCAATGGAGATTAAGCAGAGTAAATGTTGCGTAAAATGCTTTTTCTTGCAGACTTCTAATGTGTGTGTGTTCGGATTGTCAACTTTCATTTTAGGTAAAGGTTTTGATATTTGATCTAACTTAATTGAAACCTTCTAAATTCAATGACGTCCCCCCGGCTTGAAATTTTCGAGTTATCGATATTTGAAAATTTCCTTCGAGGTCACTGGTTTTCAAATGTGAAATTCATAGCGGCGGCAAGGGAAATTTTCAAATACCTTTATCCCGAAAACTGGGCCCATTATGGAAAAATGAAAAGAATTAAAGAAAATAAAGATCAAGCAGCGATGAAGTAGCAGTGTTCTACTCGTATCTGAGCGATATCAGAACGTTTGCCTAGGTATATCCGCATAGAAAGAAAGAGATTGGAATAAATATTGCCTCAAAAATTCCACCAAATGCATGACTTTTTTTTAATTATTCTCCCTAAAGAGTTCTAAGTACTTTAAAAGTTTACTTTCTTTCTCACTATAGAATTTTGCGTTTCAAACAATTTGGCACCTGTTTTAGTCGAAAAATAATACTGCAGGCAGACTCAGAGACTGTGAATTTTTTTCATCCATCTAACACTGGGGCTGAAAACTCCCGCGCCTAACTCATATATGGCATAGTTTTATTGTATTGGCATTTTATTGCATTCGCCTCTTTTTCAGTTAGCACTAACCCTAAAAAGATCGCTGTTAAAATTTCGTGATATTCTACATATTCATTAGTTCGTGAGTTATTGTGCTAAGAGTGACGCTACTTTTGTTATTTTCAAAACTATAGATTAAAAAGAATTTCGTGTTTTAATTTTACACTGCTTCTTGATAGGAAGCAATACCGTTCAAGTGAAGCAATGGCTTGAAGAGTGTTATGAGAACTCTGTTCTATCAGCAGCAACAATAAAACGATGGTTTCTTGACTTCAAACGTGGGTGTAGAGACACCGAATGAGCCGGTAACACCAGAAAATGTCAAATAAATTCTCAAAATTGTTTTCAATTATAGAAAAGTGAAGTTGCGTGAATTAGCTGACATCAGAAAGATATCAAAAGAATGTATTTATATTGCGTGAACATTTGATTATGAGCAATCTCTGATCAAAGTGGGTGCCGCATTTGCTCACTGTTGACCAAAAACCAGAACGCGTTGATGATTTTGAACATCCAAAACTACATGAATTGAACATCGAACTGCTCAAACATATTCACCAGATTTGGCTCCCAGATTGAAGTGGAAAAATGAGGGGAAATTTGCCTGGATAGAACTAAGAAGAGAGTACGAAAATAGCGAAGTTATCTAAACAAAAACAAATTAAAGGTTGGGTTAGTTTAATATAAATAAGAAAGATAATAGAAAGGAGAATAAAAAAAAACATTGTTTGTAAGTAAACAAAAAAGAAAAAGAAATTTTACGAAAATCTCGAACTAAATACTTCTACTCAACAACTGATTCTGTCAAAGTCACTGAGAGCCAAGTAGCGGCACAGCGATATGCGCAAATTTTTGAAATCTCTCAACCGTACTTGTAACCTCAGTTTTGTATTGTTTTATTTTATTTTTGTTGTTATAAGCATCTTATTGCTGTGTTATTGTTTTTTTTATGTTTGCATTCATTTTGTTATTGCTAGTGTTTACTGTTTACTATGGTACTTTGATAGCTTCTTTTTTTGTTGTTGTGCTGTGCTTCCGCTGGCGATTACTGCCGGCGCTTTTTACCAAAGTTTAATTTTATGTTTGTTTTTCCTTTTATACCATTTGCATTGATTCTTTGATTTTTGTTTTTCTTCTGTGAGTTTACAATTCCAGCATCAGCCTCTGGTCGTTTTCAATTGCGTTTAAAGAAATATTTGCATTTACAACTTTTTGGTGTTTACATATTCTCGTATTTTTGGTTGCGCTTGACCTTATGAAGAATGCATCTATTTGTATGTACATTCACATGTATGCGTGTATACAAAAAAGCATACACATGAAGCATACGTTGTGGTAAAATGGATCAATAAATTGCTAATTGTTTATGGAACTGAGTTACTTGTAGAGAGAGGAATGAGTTAATGTAGACAACGACCAAACATCGATTTTTAAGGCCGAGCTGAGTTGATAATTTTCAAGAGCAAAAGTATTAAACATGCAATGACTTTTTAAAAATTCAGTACTTTTATTTACTTATTTTTTTGTACAGAATTAAAAAAATAAAAATTAAATAAAAAATAAAAAAGTATCTTTTGATATGAAGTATCAATTACCTCAAAATGAAGAAGATATTAATATAGAGGTTGAAAGCGTAGGGCGAAAGTAAAGGTAATTAAATAAGTGTTGGGACTTAGGAAAAAAGTATGAAGTTAGAGTCAATTTGAAGTGTTTTAGATTTACATTCAGTTTTAATTTGTTAGGTAAAGAATTCGATAACAGTACAGCTCTAAGGAAAGACATTCTTGACGTAGCAGAAAACTTGAAGTAACACAATAAGGTTGCGAGGATGGTCTGACTGTCAAATATTAGTTTAGAAAAATAATAAATAACGACAATCGAAATATTTTTATAAAATTTTCAAAAGAAATTTTCGTTCAGAATATCCACACGAGGTGTCATAAGTCTACGATCCTTTGTGGATAGTTGAAAAAGTAAGACGAAAAAAATGTTTTAGTTTTTGAATTAGTTAGAATTTTATTTTCTTATTTTTTAACTAATTATACAACTATATTGAACTTATTAAATAAAATACATAGTTCATTTTAGATCATACCATTTAACAAATGAGTAATAGATTTTATTTCAAGCGCTAAAATAGCAAATTGCAAAAGTCTACGCTCATTTATAAAAAAATTAAAATATTCAAAAAACTATTAAAAAATGTGCAATATATTGGCTATTCGCAAGATTTCAACAGTTTACTGAGTACATTTGCCATAGAGTTTACCAATTTGGTAGTCTCTCTCCTCCCATACAAAATCTTTCAATACCTCTTTGCTTGTATTTTGGTGTTTCCTTATATTTCTTTCCAAAAGCGCCCTTAAGTGTTTAATTGGGTTTAAATGAGGAGCATTTTAGAGCAGCAATAACTTTACTATGCCATATGAGCCGTAGGCTTGGGTTCATTGTCCTGTTGAAAACTACTCGGCTACTTGGCTCTTTTCTTTAAATTTTGTTTCAAAATATCGAAATGAGCAATCTTATCCATTATTGAATCAACAAAGTGCATTTTTCCTATGCTACTAGCTGCCTTACACCCCCACACCATCGCCCCATCACCCCCACGTCTCACTATTAGTAATAAATTTGCTTTATTCTGATTTTGTACCAGAGCTCCTCCATTCAAATTTTTTTATTTTGATACCAATAGCTGAAAACTTGCTTTCATCTGAAAAAATTAACTCTTTCTAAAATGCTGAATCCTCCTGTATACGCTCATTTTCAAACGCGATGCGCCTTCCACTATAGCTTCCTTTTCTTAAGACGCTTCTGGCAGTTGAAGTACCAATATGTTTTAGAAACCAAGTTAACAAATCGGAAAAAACAGTCGGAAAAAAAGTCGTGCCGAAACCAAATTGAACTTTTACGGCCGAGCATGGCCGAAGTCGAAGTTCGATCATTCTGTACTTAAATGTGATAAAAAATATATCTTGCATGCTAGGCCTCTACGATTTATTAAAAAATGGATTTAAATCCACTAAAAACAAAATGGATCCCTGAAACTGCGTTTCCCGCAGTTGCGCCCGATATAACCATCACAGCTGAGGCATTGGAGGAAGAAAAAACTAGGATGTCATCACAGTTGCTCATTTATGATTATTTCTTGTCATTTCTTTGTGAGATTTGTCGGTATCGAGGACATTTCATAAATAAATTATTCCATTGTTTTATCCCGAATGAAAAATGTAAACAAATTTAAAGCGCTCATATTCGCATTGTGAGCAAAAAAGAGTTTTCTGCTTTTTTCACGTGATAAAAGAATGTAAAAAATCAGTATGAAATATTCTTCGTTCCGAACTACATTCCAATCGCTTGCATTGAGATATTTGAAACAAGAAAAGTGGCAATCGCACAAGTTATTTGAAGTCACATCTGCTCATTGAGAGAAGATATCTAGCTAAGCATTTTTACCTCACCTGCAGAGCCTTGATGCCTCCCAATCCCCACTAAGTGAAATATTCTTATGGTTATTGTCAAAAATGGAGTCAAAAATAAGAAATACTGTTATGTTAACCAAAATAACTAAGTCATGACATGCTTTGCTGCACCACTTTTGCAGGTAGTAAGAGGTTTGGCCATTTCCATATAGAAATATTCACATTGTGGATGGATATTAGGAGATACATAAAAAGCTTCCACTCAGCAAATAGCACTTGTCCTTTGAGATTAGCAAGCAGGTTACCCTTGCTATTACTTGAGAATCTGTTCCATTACACAACAGCAACATAACTGGAAACGGGACTTATCAGAGAAATGAAGATTTCATATAAGGGATGGGTCCCACATAATTGCGCAAAAATCTTTTCAAATTCTCATAATACTGTTCAGGCGTTGAAGGCCTTGTGCTAAACGTGAGGCTTTCATAAGAGTTCACAATCCCGACGGCTCTCTTGAATATGCGCGAAAGGAACCTATCCAACCGCCCTCTTTCAGTGAAGAAAAGCACACCAGCTTGCTGATATATTTCACTCACTACACTAACTATCAGCCAACTTTGCAATTTCCGACAAGCAGAGCTCAAGAAGATGAGCCTATGACAAAGCTGGCCATAGCATCTGCCTAGGTTTGATGGCATTCTCTCTCGTTTGTCTTATCTGTATTTAAAGTAGAAATTGATTTAATTACAACACATTTACATACGCACGCATATGTAAGCATAAACATGTGCTTGTAATAATTACCGTTGTAACTTTTTCTCTACTCTCCAAGCAGATTAATTTCAATGTAAGCAAAGCCCCACGCAGCTGAAACAATTTGTGGAATGGACAGGCTAAAGCAAAAAACCAGAAAAGGAACACAAACAAGCCAATTACAACGCTGATTAAGGTATTTTTCCTTTCGCTACAATCGCAGAAAGACAGAGTCTTCGTAAACACGTATGTCTGTGTGTGAGCGTTGCGGTGAAGCGTAAGATAATTCGTATTTAATGCGGCCATCCCTTAGCTCGAGAATAACAAAAGCTTGTTTATAAATATTCTTCCTTTTGTGATGCAATGCTCTGCCGTAATAATCGTGTACATACCCTGTAGTCAAATGTCTTAGTTGCAAACTATCACACAACTGGTATAAAAAGCAAACCCAACTAGTCAGGCCACTGTCTTTCTCACGGAAGCAACTGGTATATTTCACATGGCGATGCCCTACGAGATGTGAATTATGACCAAAACCTCTAATTTGAGATTAAAAATGGTAATTAAAAAAATAAAATAAATTCTGAATTACGCACTAAAAAACCTTTTCATTAAGTATAATTTAAAATACTTACTTAGCAGCTTTAGATTTGATAATAATATCAGGCTTACGTTGTTTCAGTTTTGATAGGAAGGAAAAATAAATACAAGAGTATTTCAAAATTGGTATCATTACACAGATTAAATAAAAGCATTTTCCTCATTACACGTTATCAAAAGGAAACGATTTCAATCACATTAAAAAATATTTTTTTACTCTCGCAATAATTCATATGAAATATGTTTTCGTTAGCGACCTGACGATAAATATAAGTATAACTGCATACTTAATATATAATTGAATTATGTATGAATTTAATGGTTTAAAACATACCCAAATAAAAGTGAATTAAATCGGCACCAATCTGGTGTTTTTCGGACTAGTTTGATTACAGTCAATTTTAAACTAGTATTTTTTCTGACTAGTTTGTTGTTTCACTGTAGGCTACATACATACTAGCAAAGTTATTTGTTATTAGCTACTCAGTCATAATTATATTTCTAATATATAAATAAATAAATATTTGTAAGTTTGCGAAAAGTTTAGTTGCTCTGCAGGGAATAATGACTCTTTTTCCGTGAATCCAATATATATTGAACTTCATTATTTAATCGGTGTTAAACACGTTTTTAAGATTTTTGCTGACAGAATGCTGAAAGAGATTTTTATTGCAGAAATCCGGCAAAGCTTAACTTAAAACTTTACGCTCTGTATTTCTTCTGTGATCGAAATTAATACACACCATCAAAGTACAGTTTTCTGGCACCACGTTTTCATTCATTCTAATTAAGCCTAAACTTAACTTAAACTCTACAATATTCAATTCTGTCGTAGAATCTTGCCAAACCAATATTCTCTAATCATCGCCATGCATTGACGCATTCATCTTAAAAAAATCAACTAATATGCAGACAAATTATTGATTTACAACTGGTACTTTTCTAGTCAATGAAAAACCATTTTGATTTCATTTATTAAGTGCCACTATCTGAAATAGCGGTCGCCGTGGCCGAACGGGTTGAGGCGTGACTACCGTTAATGCGTGAATGGATGGAAAAAGTTTTTCTAATAGCGGTCGGCCCTCGACTACTGCCATGAAAAAGATCCTCATAAAAAGCCTTCTGCCGTTCGGAGTCGGGTTAAAACTGTGGGACGCATGCCATAAAAAGGAGGAGAAGCTCATCCAAACATCCAAACAGCTCATAAGCACCAAGTATACTATATATGCGTATATCTGAATTGGAATGCTTACACACGAGTTTGTCTTTTCCCTGCAGGGTGGCAGTAAGGTTGCTAGCAAAAGAGCTGTCATAGCCAATAACCAAGTTTATGACACGAATGTATCCACTACGTGGGCATTGTTGGTTGATGTTGTAGGTATGATTGTATGCGTTTTAATTGGAATTAGTTGGAATTACTTACGAATTATTTTTACAATTTTTCCTTTTTATTATAGTTTTTATGTGTTTATTTACACACATATGTATATGTTTATCTATTCCTATATGCAAGTAAACATAATTTATTTCGTAATTATTATTTATACACGAACATTCTGTCGAAAAAGTACCAAATAAATATGTAGTCAGATCTATAACAGAGTTCAGTGTAGTACGACTTTCATAGATTCTATGCAAATGGGATAACTGAATTCAAATATGTTAGCTAAGTGCCATTACGTAAAGTGCCATTACATAATTCATTCATGGTTGTGGGAGAAACGTTTCGGAAGGGAATTCAGAGGGTATAACCACTTTTATTTGACGAAATTATAGAAATTCGATAAATCAGTAAAATGCTAGTATTAAATTTATTAAAAATGCATTTCTTAAATTTTCATTCACATTATTGCAGGATCCTGTAAAACTCTAGCTGTCCTCATTTAGTATTAAATGCTGATTTGTTCAGTCAAAAATGTTAAGCAAATCTGTAAATTGCGACTTTTAATCTTATATAATTTTGCAATCAAGAGCTTTCCACAACAAGTGCAGCCCATTTACAAAGGTTACATGCATATCTCAATGCTTCCACTTAAATTTTCCAATATAATTCATTTTACTCGCATTTCATTTCATATTTATTTTAGTTGAAAAATAACGTAAAATAAAAATCTGTTAAGCTAAAATTTGTTTACTTACTTTGTGCCAGCTGGCGCTGAAGCATCAATATTTGATATTTGAGTTTGACAGCAGTTCACTATTCTAAAAATTAATAGAAATCGAGCAGATTAAAAAAAAACATTATCAGTGCCTCCACCAAGTCGCAAAATTATACACAAATCATTATCAATGATCCAAAAACTCAGCCCATAAATGAAGAATCATAGTGGAAAATAAGCCGGTTCTATATGAAATTTATTAAGCAGTGGTTTAAGAAAAACCATCTTCTTCTTCTGTAACCTAGCCCTATCCCATTTCGGGTCGGCTCTCCTTGTGCGAAACTTCCATATCACGCGGTCCTGAGTATTTTACCACGTTTTTGGTGGTCTGTCTGGCCCTCTTTTCGCTGCCTCCATCTGCGACACTTGTCTCACTGCATGATCCTCCCGTATTCTCATTATATGACCGTACCAGCGTAAGCGGTTTTCCTGGAGCCTAGTACTGATTGAAACAACTTTATTGCTACAAAGAATAAAGGTGTTTTGAATCTTGTTCAGCAGTGTAACGCCGCTGGCCCACCTCAGCATCCGCATTCTTGCCGCGTACAGTTTCAGCCTAGCATTCGGATGCATATGTCATAGCCGACCTAATCATGCTTTGGTAGGTTTTCCTTTTAATGCTTGTGGAATTTTCTTGTCCCACAGAATACCGTAGGCTGCTCTTCAGCTTTGCTATCCACATTGAATTCGGTGAGCAATTTCTCGTTCATAGATGCCACCTTCGCTGACATGCGCGCCCACGTATTTAAAGCTATCATTTATTTTGGGAGGGTCATTATTTATTGTAAGACCTGGATTCTTACAACTTCCTGTTGCAAAATACAATTCGATTACTTCTGTCTTTGTGCGGCTTACTCGTAGCCCAATCGATTCATAAAAATATTTAAAGATATATGTAATTGATACATATAGTAAACAATGAAAGATTGTTAAGACACCCTTTGGGTTAGATGAAATTGTTTTCTATCAACAACAACAAAAATGTTTACAAATCAATGCGAGTTTTGAGCTACTTTAGACTGGCACTTTATTACATCAAAATTTGGATGAGAAAGTTTGAAATTTGTTGAATTTGTTTTTAAATTTTGTATTAGTGTGAAAGTTATATGCTTTTTGTTCTAGTCTGAACAATATTTTTATAAAAAAAAAATGAATAGTGCATTGCCATTATGTGAAAAACATCAATATTTTATCACATACATAATTAATCAACTTCAACAAACCCTTTGCAGACTTAGCACAAGTTGGCCGAACAAATTCCAATGAAAAAAAATCAGCGCGAATAACTTTTACGCTCCGCAAGGATACTTGTCCTCCAGTGCATTTTAGCAATCGTCAGATATCTCAAACGGGTCACGCTAAGTGCTTAGGAATTCATCTGGATCGACGACTTAGGTGGCGATATCATATATTTTCAAACCGGAAACAGCTTGGAATAAAACTTCGTTCTGTTTATTGGTAACTTGGCCAAAAATCAATGCTTTCGCTGGATAATAAGCTGCTCATATGAAGTGGGAATCAATAGAACAGCTTCACAATGAAATCCTGACATCATACAGAGGTTTCATTACAAAATGTTGCGCATGTGTGGCACCACGCCATGGTTTGCCTTCAACCTATCAAACAAAACCAACGTCCCGGCACCTGATCTACCACAAAGATTTAATGTGTAAACTTGAAGTAATAAACTCTATTGGCAGTTCTTACACAGTCATCTTTTCCAAATTGTAATTAAACGAAGTAGATACTGAATGTTATGTTATGACGGATTGTACTTAAGAGGACAGATACCTGTAAAATTTCGAAAAACAAAATTTTTTTTTCATAAAATGTTAATATAATCCTTTAAGAATATGTCAAAAAATTTAAGTATTTCTTATATTATAGATCGTCAACCGTGACGACTCTATTCTTTGCGTTCGAGCGCTGGGAGAAGCATAGTTACGTTGTATTCAAACTTTAGACGCGTTTTTCTCAAAACTAAATTTTTCGAATTGGCGTACGACGATAACTCGAAAAGTTGTTGACCGATTTTTCTGAAAGTTTGCACACTTTTTAATGAATTTACAAGTTTATTTATTCGAAGCAAAAATAGTAGGAAAAAACCCCCCACGATGAAGAGAATAATGAGGTGGCACGGTTACTTTGCTCTCAGCGAATTTGACAATATCAGCCGACCCGTCACCCTAGTGCAATTGATGGTCAGTGTGACCATATTACCATTTTCGTAACTTCATTTAGCATTTTTTTTTTGTTCTCTACCCTCGGAGTTTTAGTTCTTTCTTCCTGACATTTTTCTATCCTCTTTAATAAAAATATTTATAATTATGTACAATACAATTTTTTTTAATTAGTTAGCTAATTAGTTTATTGTGTAGGTGACATTTCTTCGCTTTATTTTCACTTTTTTCCAAAATGCGTCTTCTTATTTTCCTTCGAGCTGCAGCGTTGTCTAGTTTTTGATATATGTAAAAAACACTAAAATATCCATTCAAAGAAAAGAAAATACCAAATTTTTTATTGAATTACTTTTTTTACTAAGAACTTTGTGCTTTGCTGCGTGCGTTTTTTTAAACACATGTGTGTGAATATGTACAATAGACTTTTGAAAAAACAGAATTTAAAATCCTTCCTTATGTTTAAAACTTAATATTAAGAGAATTTCTTGAAAAAAAAAAAATGCCGAAAAGGTTATGTAAAAGACAAGGTACTCCTTTTTAAATTGGGTCGTTACGGTTTCTTCAGTATTTTCTGTTATTTTTTATTGTTTATTTATACTACGAATACACCTCTGTGCTTTTAATTCATTTTCAATAAATTCTAGGGCTTTTTAAAATTTTTAAAAACGTTTTAAATATTAGGAAGAGTTGAGAGAAGAAGATCCAGTATTTTTGCATATCTTCAAACGGAGCAAAGCATGAGATTTGCACTTTCCAACCATCAAGCTTTATAAGAATCGACAAACTTTCAATAGCACTGAAACCTTTCTAGCGTTTTTGTTTTATTATACAATTTTTTTAAATTTTAATTTGAATTAATAAATTAAAAAAGAAACAAACACCAAACTCAAAAACTTTCGCAATTTAAATTTTAATTTATTACGAAAAGCAAAGAGTTGGCAACAATGCATTACAACATTAATGTGGCATCACGCACTCTCTGATAAGCGCAATCTTTTTTCTATTATTCTTGTTTAATAAATAGAGTTAAAAAAAAAAAAAATAACTTTATTCGAAATTTACTTGCTCTTTGCTCTTCAGCTGTTTCCAATTTACAAAGTTAACAGGGGAAACCGAAATATTTAGCCAAATCTGGGTTTAACGCAGAAATATGATTATACGCTTTTAGAATAGTTGATGACCTGAAATGACTCTAGCTACCTGTTTTCTCTATTCAAAACTCAAATTACAACTCCAAAGCAATCGAAGTCGATAGACAACATGAAAGAGAATTGGCGACGAGAACTGAAGTGCAATCAGAAAAGTGCGTTTGAAAAATATTTCTTTAATTATTGAATTAGTCGTTCGTATCAGCTTATATATATGACATGCATTTAGGCAGAGGTCAACTTTGAAGCCGATGCAATAAATTTGAATGAATAATAAATGCATCGAAACTCAGCCTTGGCACTTTTCTGACAGAATTTTAGCATTAAATATAGATGAGCCAGACATGCGACACAATTTTGGCAACGATTGGAAATGTTTATTAATGAAGGAAACTTTGAAATATTGCTATCAGTATCGCTTAAGTAAATAATTAGTTAAATGAGCTCCGAGTAATTGAGGATTGTTACGTGCAAAAATAAGTAAAAAATAAATGAATTAAATGAGGCGCACGGCATCTGTAGAAAATAGATTAATATACACATACACATATATGCATACATATACCATAGTATGTATGTATGTATGTATCTTTACGTGTACGAAGAATTAAAACTTCGAAATATAAATGAATATGTCAACACACACATACATGCCCATGTACTTACATATATATGTACAGGAACATAATTTGAGCGCACATTCATTTGCGAGGTGTTTGACCGCACTTCTCTTCCAATTTGTGGTTTGCCTCTTGATGCTGCCCCACAAATGGTGGGAGTGGTATAACTTTCGAAAACAAAAAAATGGCTTTCTGAATTTTTGAAATTTGGTATACTTACAAAAGAATATTAAGCTTTCAATTACAACTAACTACTTGGAAATTTAAAGCAATAATTTGGGGAAAAAAGTAAATCTGTTTTTCATATCGCCGTTTCAAAATTCTAATATTCAAAATATTACGCAAGTAAAATTCACAAATCGATATAGCATACCAAAATCTGTAAACTTCACTTAGACTTGAATAATGTTTTGTATAAATTAAACTTGTAGGAGATGTTTAACAAAATTTGTAATATTTCAAATCCCTTGCCTCGACAAATTTTATTAAAATTTGAAGAATTCTTTTTGGGCAGCATTACTACTAGATAAACCAATAATAAACTCATCGTTTCACTTGGATCCGAGATATTAAATTTTCGGGTTAGGAAATTTTACTATTTTTCATTATATTAAAATCCTCCATAACATCTTTCACAAAAAATATTAATAATAAACCAAAAAAAAAAAAACAGTCAATACTGAATGGTTTTGAAAATCTTATGATATTTTACAGTAATGGCTGTGAATTAAGAAAGGCAATTTTAGGAAATCAGCAAATTATTTACAATATAAACAAGGTTACGCAGTCCGAAAGTCCGACATTTTGTTGATGATGTCAAATCTTACCTTGTCTTCTTTTTTCATTTGCTTCAATATTCATTTTCGTACTGCTTATTTTGAATTTTAAGTGTATATTTTTTTAATTTTAACGTTCAATATCAAGAAAATTGGAAATACCAGCACAAAGATGAGGAGAACAGTTGAAGTTTTTTTACTAAAACTAATTAACGCATTAGAAAATGTTGATTTGTTTTTCTTCAAAAGCTTGTCAAAATGTATATTTAACGTATTTACTTTTCACGAATGACAGAGAATGACAAGAATGGTATGTAAACAAATTTTTATTGAATGGGATCTGCCAATTAAAACGAAACAATATAGATTTTTTAATAAAAAACTTAAAGCGTAAAAAACGGGTTTCCCTTTGTACAAACCCTTTCTTCACAAACTGCAAATCCAGAGGAATTTGAAAAGGCTCATATGACTACTATGATTGTTTATCAGCACTGGAAAAGCTCATTTAAGCCAAAAAATTGTACCAAGTGCAATTGCAGTTGTGCAAATCTAAATAAGCACATTGATTACCCTTATATACTATACGTATATAATTGGCGCGTACACCCTTTTTGGGTGTTTGGCCGAGCGCATCCTCCTGTTTGTGGTGTACGTATCGATTTTGTTCCACAAATGGAGGGGCCTACAGTTTCAAGTCGACTCCGAACAGCAGATATTTTTTTATTTTTATGAGGATCTTTTGCATGGCAGAAAACACTCGGAGGTTTGCCATTGCCTGTCGAGTGGCGACCGCTATTAGAAAAATCTTTTTCTTCATTTTGGCCTTTCACCGAGATTCGTAGGTTCGAACTCCAACCCATTCAGCTACGGCGGCTTTATGGTCGTCAAATTACACTTCGCGATAAAATGGGACCAAGAACGCCAAAACCAAAAAGGCAAGAACGCGGTATAACAATTTTGAAAGAGGAAGACTGAAGATTATTCGACCACACACCCTTTTGTGCTAATTTCATTAGTTATTTTTATGCTTTTAGAATTCGTTAGACTTATTTTTATTTCTCAGATTTTTTAAAACGGGAGTCACACGAGTAAGAAATATTGGGTAGAAAAATATACGCCATTCGATTTTGATAAAGACTCTTAAAGATAATATGTATTAACGGTATCTGTCTATTTACATGAGTTTTCCAAATGATTTAGATACACTTGGGACCAAATTAAGAAAATTTCAATAAACCGAAAAAATGTCGACTTCCAGAGATAAGACGGCAACTGGTCTAAAACCGCTCTTCTTCGTTCATAATAGCATTATCGTCTTTTTTGGCTGTTATTAAGACAAATTTGTGAATTCACGAATGAGTGAATGAACTTTTACAGTTCGTTGTCTTTAGCAATCATATTTTTAAAATCACAAATTACGCACTTCTACCCAGCAAGCATTGCCTGGGTGCCTCACGAGCTCAACGAAAAAAACGAAGAAGTCGCCTTCAAATTTCTTCTCGGCATCTTGCCTGCCATCGAGCAACAAGCGGTCATAAACAGCGCTTTTTGTACCGAATCGTAACGAGAGATGAGAAATGGTGCCTATACTTCAATATGAAGCAAAGAAAGGAGTAGGTGACTCCAGGAGATACACCAAAGCCGACAGTCAAGCCGGATCTTCATCCAAAGAAGTGTTTGGTGGGACTGGGAGGGCATGGTGCACTGGGAAGTGCTCCAAAAGAATGCAACGGTCAACAAGGAGCTCTACGTTGCCTAGGTACACCGCGTGAATGAGGCTATTCGACTGATCGAAATGTCAAACCATACTCCTTCATTACCACGCTAGACTCCATGCTGCACAAGACGTCAAAACCTCACTCCAAGAGCTCGAATGGGAGATCCTTCAGTATCGGCCATATTCTTCGGACCTTTCACCGACCGATTACCATCTTTTCCACTCCCTGTCAAACTGTATAAAAGGCGTTACCTTCGATAACAAAGATGCCCTTAAACCCCGGTTTAACAATTTCTTTGATACCAAACCAGGTCATTTTTGGCGGAACGGCATCAACAAATTGGTCGAGAGGTGGCACGAGGTTGTAAACAGCAACGGCGAATATGTAATTGATTAACTTTTTGATATAATTATTGTTTTTTGGTTGAATAAAAGTCTTCGGTAAAAACGCTACGAACTTATTCCCCAACCTAATATTTTTAATCAACTTAAAAATATGTGTAAGGTGCATGCAGACTTTCTATGTTCATATATGAGCGATGTTTTTATTGACATTTCTCGATTTTTTCTTACATACGTACGATTTATTTCGGTCTCATAAACTCCAAGCATTCTGAATAGGTATGTTTGCTGGGTAGTGATATATGGGATATTATTATAAAAAACCACCTGATGCTGAGACATACTTAGCAACGATAGTGACGCTTCATGGGCGCAACAATGTCGAACTTTGCACACACCACACCCCATTGCGCACTTCTCTACTATTTCACGCATTTGTTTACCAAATTTCGATTTCACCGAAACTGATACCGAGCGGAGTGCTATTGTTCAATTTGCCAATATTCGATTTATCTTGATTATTTTTGTTGTATTTTGTGTATATTTCTTTAATTATCTAGACATCCAAACAACTTTCAGCCAGGCAGCCAGGCAGCCAGTCAGGCAGCTAGCCAACAAGTGATTGAAAAATGCTGTAAACAGCATACGTAGCCATTTGTAGACTAGCACACATACATATGTACATATGTATATACATCATGCACACATACACATGACTAAATTTTCAAACCATTTCTATCGCTATTTGCTTTCGGGCATTGTGTGTATGAGCAAATAGTGCAATGGCTACCTATCTGCCACCTGTCTGACGCATTTGCTTTCTCGGCGTATTTACGTGTGTGTGTGTGTCATATCTTGTATTGTTTGTGTCTGGTGCGTGTTTATATATTTTCTATTTTGAATCGATTACAGCAAACTCAATGCACTGGTTGGGCGAAAAATAAGCAAACAAAATACAACAACAAGAAGGCAGCTCTACTAACAATGGAATACTCGTATGCCTGTGAATAGCAAATATAGAATGACAAGCTGACATGCTGACATGCTGCAAAACTGATGAGATTTATTTTGTTTGCACATAATTTGGGCGCGAAACTAGTACAGACGTTTGACTATTTTTACGCAAGAGGAAGCAACACAGGTCAGACAGGAGCACGGAGAAAATACTTGAAGCAATGCAGAGCAATCGAAATTGTATGCTAAAATTAAATTTCAGTATCAAATAGAAATAAAATTGAAATAAGAGACCTTGGTTTGGCTAAGGTTTGGCAAGTCGTCATGAATTGTGGAAATTTACTTTGAAAAAATATAATTTTCACCCCGAAATTCATAGAGCACTGGCGGCATCATCGATACTTATGTCTTTCAAGATGAGGAAGGAGCTGCCGTTTTATTCAAAAACTGATTCCCATGAAATTATCTACCCGATTGTAATAAAAAAAATTGAGTTCAAGATTATTTCTGTTTATCATTTTAAGCTCTTAAAAAAGCACCCGGTATATACTAATGAAAACCTATTTCCCTATGTCAATGCCATAACTTGAGAACGCCTTTTCCGATTTCATTCATCTTTTTTTATTTTGCTTCTTTCTGAAAGATTTATCGACTTTACGCTACAGCAACAACATTCTCAACAGAACCTCCAGTATTTGGTCTGCCAGTCCTTTTTCTATCCTCAATGGAATAAGAAAGATTATTTCTACCAATAAATCACGAATTTCGCGTTATATTGATTTTAAGGGGGAAGTCTACTGTGAATTTTTCAAAAAATCGATTTTTTTTTATTAGCTTAAAAAATACTTTGAACCCTCTTAAATAAGGTACAATATGTGTTACAGCTGGCTAAATTTTTCTTCGTTGAAATTTCGACCTTTTCCCGAAGCGCTCCAAAGCGCGTACCTGCGGCACATGAAACTTTAAACGCATTTTTCTCGAAACTAAGTTTTCGTATACGGTGTACACGATATCTCGAGTTCTGATGAATGAATCAGCTTAAAAATTTAATTATATATTCTCTGTAATAGTGTCTCTCGTCTGACATAGGATTTTTTTGATATCGTTATTTGTTAAATTGTTATAAACAATAGTAACATCAATTTTAGGCAAAAAAAAGAAAAAAATTTCAAAAATTTTTTTTTCAACGCCAAAATTTTTTATCGACATAATCCTACGTCAGACGAGAGTCAATACTATGTATAAGATAACAATATTTTGTTTTTTTGTTTTAGATCACCGAAACGTAAGATTTCATGTACACCGTTTAGGCACCTAAGAAAAGCGGACCTGCGCTTGCAGAAGTGCCACAGCGGCCATTTTGAATATTTTGACTTAAAATTTTTTTTTCAAAAACTTAAATATATAATAAAGATAAGAGTTTAAATAGATTTTATGTACGAGCAATATTTTGTTAGAAATAAAATCCGGAAAATAAGCCTGTTTTTTCCCTTGTCACAGTAGACTGCCCCCTTAAAGATCGACCAAGCTTCAATGAAATACATTAGTTTTTGCTCGAGTTATTGTGCACTCAGACGGACACAATCTGAGTTTCTATCTCAATTCGTTGATGCTATTATATACAATCATTAAATGAACAAAATTACGTATAATGCATTGGACTCATTCGCCCATCATTTGATGAATATTAAAACCCTATTCCCACTCTCTCAGTCCAACTTAACATCTATGTCCATAAATATTTGATAGATTGTAATAAAAATTTATTAAATGAAAAAGGTCAACGCTTTAGGAGCGCAAAACATTTTATTTCAATGAAACTTTAGTGCCTGCAAATTATATTTATTCCATTCCGCGGTGCGTAATTTTTCATTAAGTCCCAATTAAAGTGTACGACAAAAATTATTTGTGGTCGAATTTTGAACACTGAGCGATACCATCAAATTAATATATGTGTGAGAATACCCATATTGTTTCAAATTGAGCACGTATATCGAATTTACATATTTTTAAATACGTAGTAGTTTGAAAATTTATAGCGCCAACAAATCCTCACAATCCCGCTAGATGGCATAATTTAGGCAATAAATTTCAAAATGACTAGCTAGCGGCAGCACGCGCGCTATACGCAAACGTTGTAATGTAAAAAATGAAGATATGGTCCTATATTTGTACATTTGAATGTATTTCTGTACATTCACTGCCTCTTGAAGCGAACATGAGTGCTGACACTAAGTCACAAGAGTACTCATACGCCCCAGCGGGCATACAAGTACTATATGCGCATGCACAATATGTCAAACGAGTGCCAATACCCGCTGTGCCACATACAAGTATATGAAAAGGAAACGCCATAGGCTGCACATCTAATATATGCGCGTGTGAGTATACCTACATGTGGATGTATTTTCAAATGTTCATACATACATACATATATGCACATTTAGGTTTATGCAGTCGATATATTAATAATAATGGTGTATCCCTAATAATCTGCACTGAACGATTTACGAGTGCTGCCACTTATTGTCGGCACTTTTATGATCCACTTTATGGAAGTAATAAATTGCAAAAATACATATGCATTACCACATACTGGCCCGCATTACTCGTAAATATTTGTCTTCTAGGACTTTTCAATAATCAAAAGCTAAGTAAACAAAGAAGAAAGAAAGCTACCGGAGGCATCGAAATAGTCATAAACGTAAATGCAAAAGGCTAAGCCAAGGATGAGACATTTTTATTACTTATATGATATTTCACTGCAGATATCTATAATTAAACCATATACTTTGTATCTGATTTCATTCGCCTAGGCTTTAATGACTGATATTTCATGTTCTTATTTCTTCACTTTTCCTTCAGCTGTCAGCGTCAATAAGTCATTAAAACGTCGCGTCAAGAGATTTTCAATAATTCTGCGCTTCTACACACGCTGTATGCATTAATAAATCATTAGCTGTTAAAACAACGAAAAATGGCAGCCAAAAAACTTATATTAGGCATAAACGGAGCCTTACGACGACATGCGCGTGTACTAAGCCGTGTGTGGGAGCATTCGTTTAGACACTGATAGGATACAAAGTACTGCAAAATAACTTTGGGTAATTATTATTATCATGCAGGACTTATATAAAGGGAGTTTCGTTAAGAGCATTGGAAATTTGTAATTAAGTAAAATAAATGGGACTCTTTTCCATTTCCATGGGCGGCAGAAACCACACGTGCGGCTCATATTTCTTCGTAATTGAAATGGAAAAGAGTTCCATTTAGAGTCCCGGCACATGATGAATAATCTGTGAATTTTCGTCACCTTAAAGGCAGCCTTCGTACCCGAATGATTTGGTGCGTGACTACCATTCGGAAGTGCGTAGGCTCGAAATCCCGAGCACGCAACACCAACTGATAGAAAAAGTATTTTCTAACAGCAATCGCCCTTCATCAGACAATGACAAATGTACGAATGTATTTCTGCCATGAAAAATCCGTTGCTCCATTAGTGGAAAACAATAAGACGCATACCACATACTTATGAAGTAACTTCACCTAATCTCACTGGTGATGATTTTCTTCCCAAATTTAATAATAAATTTGAGCAATTTAAACCCGTTGTTAGATCGTGTAGCTCTAGAGAAGTAAAGGGTGATTTTTTAAGAGCTATAGAAAAGTTTTTCAAAAAAACACACGTAACATTCAGAAAAATGCATGACATTTTTATTTAAATCGATATGTACTATGTCCATATAATTTAATGTTTGAAGATTATTTCATGCAAATGTTGACAGCGACTGCCCTTCAAATGGTCCATCCGCTTAGTCAAATTTTGGCATACTCTTTCCAATGTTTCGGCCGGTATCTCACAAATAAATGCTTTAATGTTGTCTTCCAATGCGTTAATTGAAGCAGGCTTGTCTGAATAGACATGAGCTTTAACATAGCCCCACAAAAATAATCTAAAGGCGTTATATCGCACGATCTGGGTGGCCAATTGACAGGTCCCGAACGTGAAATAAAATGTTCACCGAACTCGTCTCTCAACAAGTCCATTGTTACGCGTGCTGTGTGGCATGTGGCACCGTCTTGCTGAAACCACATGTCATGCAAGTCAAGCTCTTGCATTTTCGGCAAAAAAAAGTTGGTATATCATTTCACGGTAGCGCTCACCATTCACAGTTACGTTACGATTCGCAGCATCTTTGCAGATGTACGGTCCAATGATACCTCCAGCCCATAAACCGCACCAAACTGTGACCTTTTCTGGATACATTGATAGCTCTTGCAATTCTTCTGGCTGATCTTCACTCCAAAATCGACAATTCTGCTTATTTACGTACACATTGATCCAAAAATGAGCTTCGTCGCTGAACACAATTTTTCGATAAAAAAAGTGGAACTTCGGTCAACTTTCCAAGAGCCCATTTACCAAAAATTCTGCGTTGCGGTAGGTCGTTCGGCTTCAATTCTTGCACCAGCTGTATTTTGAAAGGCTTCACACCTAAATCCTTTCGCAAAATTTTCCGCGTTGTTGAGTAACAGAGGCCCAATTGCTGCGAACGGTGACGAATCGATAATTGATGGTCATCATTAACACTGGCCGATACAGCTGCGATATTTTCTTCAGTTCGCACTCTACGTTTGATGTCCAATAATGTAAATTTGGTTCTAAATTTAGTCACAATAGCTCGAATAGCCGCTTCAGTAGGTCGATTAAACTGGCCATAAAATGGAAGAAGCGCGCGATAAACTTTCTTAACAGTTTTTACCAAAAATTAAAAGAAACAAATTTCATTTCATTTTTTTTACATACTTACACACTAATTTACTCATTTACTAATATAGCTACGCTCCAGGAGCAAATAAAAAGCTATAGCGCAGAGTGCTTGATATGGAGTTTCAGCTTTTCTGATAGAAAGCTCAGTAAGCGAAAAATTGGCATTTAATGGACATAAAATAATAAAAACATGTTAAAATTGGTTTCCTTTGGTTTTTTAATCGACTAGCGCTGGCGCTAGAAATGACATATCATATTTACAGCAATCGTATTTACATATAACCGATTTAAATTGCTCATAAGCGGAAAATATATGAACGAGCAAAAATTAAATGTTTTCGAAAAAATCAGATCGCTAGGTCACGCCGGAATAAATTTTCCATAAAAATCAATATTTTTGTAAGTGATTTATAATTATCGAATATTTACAGACAGCGCTTGCACCCGTTTTGGATGTTTGCCAAGCTCCTTCTCCTATTTGGGGTGTCCATCTTCCTTCTACAGTTTTAAACCGGCTCCGAATCGCAGATGGTTTTTTATGATGAGCTTTTTCGTGGCAGAAATACACTCTGAGGTTTGCCATATACCGCAGAGGGATGCCCGCTATTGGAAAGAAACTTTTTCTATCATTTGACTTTTCATGCACGGAGATGCGAAGCAGCGTACTTCCGAATGGTAGTCACGGCAACGGCGACCGATTGTTTTCTGCCTGAATTATCAAAGTATTTATATATCATACTATACGTACACTTATCCTGGAGCAGCTGAGTAAGCGCGAGGCGAGCGTAACAATTACGAAAACTTAATATTCAAGTATAAGGCAACTTAATGCAAATGCAATGTAGGCGTAGTCTTAGGAATTTTATTTCGATCTTTCAAAAATTGCTTAGTTGAGACCAAGGGAAAGTTGAAATAATTTACTTGCAAAGCCGTATAAAAAAGAGGTTTAAACCTCTAAAACAAGAGCAATCCACAAATGTAGCCAATTCTTGTAGGACAATTATAAATTCTTATTCTGTTGACCAATTTTCCCGTGAGAGAGTGGGACTTGAACTAAAAACATAAAAAAAAAATAAATAATTGGCGCGTACACTTCTGTTAGGTGTTTGGCCGAGCTCCTCCCCCTATTTGGGGTGTGCGTCTTGATGTTGTTCCACAAATGGAGGGAACTACAGTTTCAAGCCGACTCCGAACGGCAGATATATTTATGAGGAGCTTTTTCATGGCAGAAATACACTCGGAGGTTTGCCATTGCCTGCCGAAGGGCGATCGCTATTAGAAAAATGTTTTTATTAATTTTGCTTTCACCGAGATTCGAACCAACGATCTCTCTGTGAATTCCGAATGGTAATCACGCACCAACCCATTCGGCTACGGCGGCCGCCTAAAAACATACAATCCAAATAAACTCTTTTTTGGATAGATCATTCCTTTCTGCATTTATATAAGCTAGACTAGAAATCAGCAATGCGAGGGATGCTGTTTATATTTTTGGTCTTTGGTAGTTCTGATGTTGTCGGGCTCCAACTGACGTTTACTTTGGAAAGTTTAGTATATTTCACTATAAACGCA
This sequence comes from Anastrepha fraterculus, assembly GCA_037575425.1. Lineage (NCBI taxonomy): Eukaryota > Metazoa > Arthropoda > Insecta > Diptera > Tephritidae > Anastrepha > Anastrepha fraterculus. The sequence continues at coordinate 195,414 of JAYXIM010039842.1, forward strand.
CTCAGAGCATTTTAATATATAAGCCATTTTTGTTTTATTTACAGTAGCTGTAAAAATTCATCTCGATATTTTCGTGCAATTATTTTTATTAATTTTCGAAATGGATTAATAAGAAAGGAATGCATCGATGAACTAAAATCTCTATACCGCGAGCGAGCCCCACACGTTAGCATCATAAAAAAATGAGATAATGAATTTAATGGTTGTTGTTCGTTCACCGACTAATTCCGGAACGTCGTCTAAAATCTGTTGTCGTGCCAGAAAATATCGGTGCTATGCGCGCAATTTCTGATCGAGCAAGATCGTCATGTCACACACTCCCACACAATTTAAAAAACGCGACTGGGCAAAGTGCTTTGAGAATTGGTTCTAACGAAGGCAAAAAAGTATTAATCATCATAGAGAATATTTTAGAAAACAATAAAACCGTTTCCAACCACCAATGTTCAATTTTCCATTGTTCGGCCAAAAATAAATACCAAGCCTCGCAGTTTGCAGTTTTGTTTATAACCAACCTTTATATAGTTTTAGTTATTCCCTTTAAGTCGTAGTTAGTCCCTCCCCAAGAAGGCTTGTTATTCTTAGTTTGGGCTTAATCCATCCCGTACCTTTCGTGAATCTCACAATATCTGTCCCCAGAAACCTAGGCGATCAACTCTCGGCTCTCTTAAAACCCTAAGCTTCGACACTGGCTGCTTATTATGCCAGATATTCCATTCGCTAGAGATACTCGTATCACGAGCACCAGCGTCCGTAATGACAACAACAACCCACCACGCTTAAGAGTTGTATGAATAGTTCCGGTAAGCTCGTGTACGCCCTTCACGTTGAGTTCATTTTGTTATGTGATATGCTTGTAATTCAATTCATTGTGCATTACTTGACATTTTTCTCTAAGTGTTTTAGTTAGAGTTTTAATAAGTGTAATACTACACTTTCGCTTTTCACCCTCCCTCAAATGCAGGCAGACAGAACATAAATACTATAGTTCTTTACTTATTCGAGGTATGAATGTGAAAGTAGCATTGTCCAGCCATAGTATCTACTACAAGTAATTTTCCTATTTATTGAGATACAATATATGTACATACAAGTATATAACACATGTAAGTGGGTTGCTCTTCTTTCACGGTATTTTCAAACATGTGTGGTATTTGACCTCTCGCACCACGCATGCACCGCAAAGGATTAAAAGTAATTGTTCGCGGTTGTTTACCTCGATTGCCCACCGATACTTTTTTGTCAACTTCAATTCTTTGTATGCCTCCATTTTCCCCCTTTTATGTAACTGAATATATTTTATTGACTGTAAATCCCTGCGATGATGAGAATACATTTTATTGATTATTAGCTGTACGTACAACCACTTGTATAAGCCAACATTTTGTTCAATAAAATATTATGCGTACATGCGCCACTTCAAACTTTCACCTTTTTCTACAAGAGAAAAAAATCTGACTGAAAAGTTTGAAAATTGGACGAAAATTTGTTGATTTTTTGTTTTATTTGCACAATGTTTGAAACTTTGATTTTATTGCTATTGAAGTAGAATGCACTATATTTTCACAAAAATATTATTAAAATGAAATAAGAAAGAAATAAGTGGCCAAAATTTGTCTACAAGTTCCTACGATATAGTTATTTTCTCTATAAGACTTAGGCTGATTAATATTAGAACTTGACAAACCGTATGGTACACTGATACAAAGCGTTCCAGATAAAGAAAAAATATTGTGCTATTATTTGTCTTTCCACCGATTTTTGGATCTCTTTATTTAAGGAGGTATAGTCGGGTGGATATTTGCAAAACAGAAATCGCTTTTAAACATATTCATTCAATTGTTTGTGCAATAATATTTTGCAATTCAAATTCGTTCCAAAGTAAGAATGCGGAACCTATAGGTGTACTCGAGTGCAATAAGTCCGCTTGAGCTCTCGAACGAGACAAACTGCATCCTTGAAAATATCTGTTACGGTATCCAATATTGGAATCAATCAGCTGCATTCAAAGTGCATTTCAATTGGTTTTTATACGGAATTGTGTCAATTTAAAAAATATATTTAATATTTTTCTTTACTTTCTCCTTCCAACTGGGAGCTACCGATAAAAATGAGTTACAGATACAATAAAATTTTCGATCTCCATTCTATAGGACAACTAGGCGCGTGGTAAATGCCGTGCAACTTTGTCTTTGGTACAACTATAATTCCAGACGTCAATTTGGCTATATATTTTTAAGTGAAAAAGTATGGAACTACGTAATATAAAGATGCGCTCACTCTAACCTTGAACGCAACGATATCAACTGGAGCATTGCTCTCCTTACTCATTGCCAGAGAGCAATTAAAGCTCCCAGCTCCTTCCAGATAACATAAAAACTAGAGCTCGAGTGCCTTGATAAATTGAATATCTTAGACCAGAACAATCAGGTACGGATCATAAGAGTTCCAGGGTATATAGGAATTACTGGAAATGAAATGGTTCATGAATTTGCCGGGAAAGATGCGAAGTCCCCATTTATAGGTCCAAAGCCTTTGTGCGGCCCAAACAAACGTAACTTATTCCCTCTTAATCAGGAAGCAAAGCAAAGGCAAAGAGGATCAATCATACTTGGTCATTCCACCCAGTTTATCACAATCAAAATCAATAATATATCGATTTAACCTAAAACGGATTAAAGATTGTATGGAATAAAATAAGAACAATTTTACAATCAGCACAGGAATTCTAACAGAGTGCTGTAGATTGAATCACCATTTTACTGACCTGGGAATACATTCGAATCGAACTTTTATGTTCTGTAGCGAGCAAGATGAAACCGCTAAACATGTGCTCGCATCGTGCTCAGCTCGGAGGCATAAGCGGCATAAGCACGTGGGTAGACATATTTTAACAGAGGTGAAAATAGAACTCAATAAAATAGGACATATAAAAAAATATAATACGTTATAATTAAATAGAGCAGTGAGATATCCTCCATACAACAGCAATATTTTATAATTCTATATAAAATAACAAAATAAAAGAAACACTAAACACAAAAGTGCCAACACGATTTGCAGTTCGAAACATACGTCGTGCTTGGTGAAAATGTACCCCGCCTCGTGTGGTATGCGGGGATAGTGGGGTGGGAATAATCATAATAATGAATGAACACCTGAAAAATTACGAAATATATCTTTACGGTCGCCGTAGCCGAATTGATTGGTGCGTTCCTACCATTTGCAATTCAGAAAAAACGTAAGTTCGAATCTCGGTGAACGATTAAAATAAAGAAAAAAATGTCTAATAGCGGTCGCCCCTCGGCAGGCAATGGCAAACCCCGAGTATATTTCTGCCATGAAAAAGCTTCTCATAAAATATATCTACCGTTCGGAGTCGGCTTGAAATAAAAATATTATTTTTTTCCATCTAAAATTACCGAAAAATTGGAAAATAAGTCACACCAGAAGACGCCTTCCAATGCTGAAAATATAATCGCAGAATCTAGTACTCGTTGTGATTATAGGTTTTGCCATCTAGTTTTTTTAATTTAATTCAAATAATTCTCAATAAAAATATAGTTCGTTCTTTAACAAAAGCCATATGAATCATTTATTTATATGAAATATAATTATAAATAATTACATTATAATAGCAAGGCAACTAGCCTCTGAAGCTATCGGCCTGCCACATCAATCATAGTTGTCTACTTTGTACGAAATCCCAAAAAAATACATCAAAATTTTACACTTTTTAAACAGAAACTTTAGACAAATTTTCGAGTATGCAGTTTTATCGAATTTCGGTATAATAAGCTGCAAGTTTCAGGATAATCAAAAATTGCGTTGAGTTTTTATATTTCTTTATTATTTTTGCTGACGATGTTGGGTGTTCATTAGGCCAGGTCGATTTGTGGAGAGGCAAAAAAATCGCCCATTGCTCTGTGAAAATCATATTCTAGGGATCAAAATAAGAAACTTTGCCGAAGGAACCATACCTCTGAAACGAATTCTGATGTCCCCCAATTTGGGTTGAACCTTTAGTGTCTTTTGTGGGGAGGCAAAAAAATCGCCCATTGCTCTGTGAAAATCATATTCTAGGGATCAAAATAAGAAACTGTGCCGATGGAACCATACCTCTAAAATGAATTCTGTTGTCCCCCAATTTGGGTCGAACTTTTTAGTTTCTTTTCTCATGTAAAGGCCAAAAATGGTGATATTTTGAAATGATTGTATGGGGAACCCCCCAGGGGAGTTTCAGGGGGCGTGCCACTGGACTCGATTGGAGCACTCTAAATGGGTCAAAGTGGGATTTTTCGTTCGACCCAAATTGGCAGGCATCAGAATTCGTTTTAGAGGTATGGTTCCTTCGGCAAAGTTTCTTATTTTGATCCCTAGAATACGATTTTCACAGAGCAATGAGCGATTTTTAAATCGACCTACCCTAACTCATAAAAAAATATGTGCTGTTCGGAGTCAAGACGCACACCACAAATAGGAGGAGGTGCTCGGCCCAACACCTAACAGAAGTATAATCGCCAATTATACATACATATATAAGCGAAATAAATAAAGCGAAACAATTACACCGGAAATATAAATTTTATTTTTTATCAAAAAAATATATCTTGTTTGCAGTTTTTAAGCGTCTAATTAAATGATTTTTAATGTTTTTTAAAAATATTATTTAAAAATGTTTCCTTCGTATAGAATTCATAAAGAGCATTAAAAAATATGTATGTAAATATATTTGTGTATTCGAAACTGTTCTATGATTTTTGGAAACTTTGGATTTTTCTCATTGAAGATTTCAAAATAGTGATTATTTTCCGTCTGTAGTAGAAACTATTCTCTACAGAGAGTATTCATGCCAAACATTTCCTTTCACATTCTATTCTTCTCCTTTCTGCTTCTTGCCGAAAATTTCTTCTTAGAAATTTATTTCTTCTATCAAATTTTGCATCGGCTCTATGAGTGTGCCGAAGTCTGCCCAATTTGCAACCCTTTGGCACAGCCCTTTTGACAAATATTATTGAAAATTTATTTGCATTGCCAAAGGAGCACAAACAACAACAAACAAGAAATTGCATTGCAATTAATCCCAACGTAATTTTTCGATTAAATTAGGATTTAGAATATTTGATAACTAGCAAAGTTTGCAAAGAAATAAATGCACAACAACTTCCATTTATCAAGTATTTTAGTGATTCCTTTAACTAGAAATACATCCACTTTGTTTTGAATAGCAACAAAAATGTCAGTGTTAACAACCGTCCTGAGAGGTTTAGGCAATTAAGGTAACAAGCTTCAGGCAACGCAGTGGCGATGTTTAAGAGGTGGTGAATTCGGATGAGTCGCATTGCCTCTTCCTATGCCATTGATACGAAACAAATAAACGCAGCAACAAATCCATTGTTTTAACAAGTGTTTATACCAACATGCATAGCTACAAGTAAGTATTTGTATTTATCTGCCATTGTATACAATGTTAATACGAGTACGTAAAAATAACCCAATCCTCTTTCCTGTCATTCAGTCGTTTGCTTCACGATTTCATGGCGCAAATATTGATTAAGTGACTTTTTTCTCAATGTGCCCAATGTGGCGAACTACGGAAATGCAGGTAGACAAATGAACAGAAATTATATACCTGCATACATACATACATATATACGATGTATGGCGTGTACGAGTAGGTATTAAAATTGTTTTAAGACTTACGGGCACTCTACATATAATGACTTGTGGCATGGGAAGTGTAGTTGTTAGAGCAATAAAACGATTGTTGTGTCTTCAGTTCGCAGAACATTAGTGACTAAAATCGAAAAACAAAAAATGTGCGACACAGTATTAAAGTCATGGAAGTCATAGAAAGGAAAAACTAGGATGGGCGTAAGCGGCTAACAGGTTAAAGTGCTGAAATTTAAATTGATGGACAGCAGATGGAAGGTGACATTTAATAATTGAAAAATTAATAGCTGAAAAAAGGATAAGAAATACAAAATCTTCAGTTTTTATGACTTTCCACATTATTATTGAAACAAGAAATACCTTTTTGTGGCATGTGTATCTGTAGCAGTGACAAAGTAATTTTGAACAGTTGTTAGTGGCATTTTATCATTGGCAATTCCTGCAGTCGTATGTATATTATAATTTTTATTACTTTCTTTGTGCATATACCGAAAACTTTTCATAACCAATATCCACTAGACAATTTCGCTTCGTATATAATAAATATTTCATTTTTAATCCAATTATACTTTTATCTATCCACTTGGTGAGCCGCGCTATGTGCTTTAGCACTACATTCAATATTTATGTAGCTGTACGAGTATATGTATGTATTTGTAAGTGTATATAAACTTTAGCAAGGAGGCATTATTGGTATGGCTATAAGCTAAAGAAGTGCAGAGAATGAATAGAATTTGGGATGTTTCGAGTTTGGGCATTACTAATGAAAAAAGAGAGAATATCGTTTTGCCGGATATACTATGGAAATGCGGCTCAACTGTACATGCATATGAGTAATCGACAAAAAAATGTACCGGGAATTACTCATTTAAGAAGATTCAATAGAAAAATTACTTGCCAAAATATTTTTATAACCTTGCCGCCTGATATGACCCGGACTGAGTTTTTTCTCGTTCCAAAACTCAAATTAGCACTTTATACCAACCATTCTCAGTCAATATAGAAAACAACTTGTGGCGATAACCCAAATTAATAGGGGAAAATGCGTTTGACAAATATTTCGATAATTGGATTATTTGCTGAGATCAGTGTTGTATTAAAAAGCGGTAGAATTATTTGAATGAATAACAATTGTTTGTTTCATTGGGCAAATCGCGGTACTTCTTGTGCAAGGCGCAGAGGTACAAAAGAGGCTATTATCATAAATAAATATTTAAGCTACATAATTATCGATAATATACGCGGTGGCTGATGAAATGTGCTACAAAAATAAAGTAGCAACTTTTTTCTCAATATTCAATTCCATTTTTTTCTTAATTTATGGCAACGTATTTCTGTCATGAAAAACCTACTTTTAAAACCATTTGCCGTTCGCAGTCGGCTTACAACTGTAGGTTCCTCCATTTGCGAAGCAACAATAAGGCGCTCATCACAAATAGGAGGAGGAGCTCAGCCAAATACTCAAGACAGTTGTATGCGCCAATTGTTTATTTAATTATTTTATGACATAATGTAATGATGTACAATGTTTTTCGTTTTTAGTATGCAGCCTTGGCATTTTTTTCATTCTGTCTCATTTCGTAAAATATTTAAGCCGCTTAGTGAATATATTTCCATTTTTAATTTATTATTAAATTGATAAAAAGAAGAACTAAAACAGCAGAATTAAGTATTTAAACCAAATTTATAAACAAGAAGTGTTATGTAAACAAGTAATAAAGTAAAAAAATACTTGAAAACGGCTCTTAAATACAAGGTGGCGCAAAATTAATCACCCTACCAAATAATTTATAAGTTTTTCAAATGGCGTCGTACGTCAGTTATGTTTCACACTCGTGAACTAGACTGCTTCAGTATACGAAGAGGCAAGAAATGAAGCGCGTAAAGGTCAAAATAAAGAATTCTATTACTTAAAAACTTTTTTTTTGTAAAACATTTATTCAAAAACAAAACTGGATGACTAATTTTGCGCCACCTTGTATGTGTATGCATATGTATAGGTTTTTTACATATACATATTATGAAACTTAAATAAAACATGGCGTACTTTATTGTATATTATTACCAGGGTAAATATAAAATATTCCAGCATAGTTTTGGTCCTGCATACTAACGCGCTTAAAAAAAATTATTTGAGCTTTATTTCTTAGAGCATATTTTAGAATACTTTGCAATAAATGACTATTTTGTTCTTATATTTAGAACTAGTAATAAAAATTTCTGTTATGATTACAATATGGCAACATTGTGCCGAAAATGAAATGAATATCAAAGTGCACACACACAACGTTTTTATATAAATCGTATTCTGCGTGAGAAAAGGAAAACAAGTTTCGACCGACAGATATAAAAATTCTCGTACGCGATTTTTGATCCACTTCAAACCATATAAAATAGCAAATACTTCGAGCAGATATGAGAAGCAGTTTATCTAGGGGCTTCAGATAATTCCACACAAAGATTTGAAAGTATTTTCTTCAAAGGTCTAAAGTATTTAAAAGGTATGTAAATTTTTTTTAAGTTTTACTAGAAAAACAAAAGTCTTTCCAGGGATACCTTAAAAAACATCTCCTTTAACAAATGCATTCAAATAGATTTTTTTGTTGCCGATGGATCTGTTGCGATCTGTAGGCCGAATTTCCATACGAGCAGGACCTTAAAGCGTTTTTCTGAAACTTGTTATTGTTTTGAAATCCGTGTACTCAAAATCTACTGAACCAATCGTTTAATACACAGACCGTGCATAGTTTCATCAAGTTTCATTGTCGGGCATTGCTTTTTTGAAGAAATTAATCGCACAGGAACTTTTGTTTCGAGCATCGTAAAAATAGAGAATTAAATGTATCGAAAGTGGATAAGTTCATGCAAGTACGTAGCCGTTACAGCGAAAATTTTAGAAATAAATCATTTCAAGAAAACCCATATTTTGATTTGACTGTATCGAATTTTTTCTCCTGAGTTTATTGCAAACAGGAAAAGAGTTCCAAAAAAGCAATTTCTCTAAATATTTATATGCCGATGTGTGGTTCCTTTTTCATGTAATTATATTCCCTGTTTTTGAAAAAAAAATGTTCGCAAATGGCACAGAAAGCTACGACAACTAAATCCGCACGCGAATTTTATAAAGGAGCGGTAAAGAAGTTTTCGAAGTTTTTCCATGACAAAGGTATTGGAGGCATTGCAAAATTGCAACTTTTCAAATTACTTACGCGCAGAAATGACAAGAAAAGTAAAATAAATTCTTCAAAAATAGAATCGATACCAACCACTAAACTAAAAAAAAAGTATCAAATAAAAAACTTACTTACGTCGGCGACTGAATCAAAAAGTGTGAATTACTGCATACTTACAGGCGAAAAAAGTTAAACGCAACTCACATAAGCAATAATTTCACCATGTTGCCTATTTTCCACATTCCTTGAAAATAGGATTTGCACGGGGCACATTTCTATCTTTGTTAACAAACTGAGAAGCCAATGCAAACACAATTTTTCGAGTGATGGCATATTTGGAGTATTTTTTCGAAGCCCCTGGAAATGCCATCTGGGCCATCTTAGCCATAATTACCGGCTTTTTACGGATTTATATAGAAAATTTCAGCTTTGTCTACCTTTGTTTCAGCAAGGTGGCACAACATGCCCACCGGTTATCTCTTGGTTACCTAGCCGATCTATCAACCACTTGCGCTATCAATTGGCTTTATCGGAACTGCGATTAGATTTTGTTGTAGAATTTGTTTGCGGGTTGTTGTTAAAATGTGTTGCCATAGTCAGTCCTTCTTTAGGTGTAGTCAGAAACAGTGAAAATCTTGCTAGAAAATCGTGTCGATAGTACTTACTAAGATAGAGCCATAAACCATCAATATGCAGGAAATTTGAAATGCTGCACAGCCAGCAACTTTTGATTGAATTTAATGTATTTGAAAGAAAAAATCATTTAAAACTGCTAAATGATATTTTTTGTAGGATTTAAAAAACAAAACGAATGAATGGATCACCCTTCAGTTTGGAATTTACCAAAAATTCCCAATGAAATTCCAAATTAACAACTTTTCGATATTTTATTTGTTTTTGTTTGTTTGTGAATTTCTGGTGCGGTTTTGCAAAATTCCAGTCGAAATGCGGTAAAATAAAAGTATGCATAACAATTTATGATATTTCTTGAATTTTCATAGCTCTATACACATTCAAATATCAACTGGATATTCAATAAGGATACTATTTGCAGGAAGAGGCAACCACACTTGTGTATACCTCTTGCCATTTGTCGACTCTATGCTGCCAAATAACCACAAGGAAAACTTGGTCTCTGCGTGTTTGCCATCGTTCCTAAATTCTCGTTATATTCGTTGGCATGCGAAGGTATTAAGTAAAACATGACTGCTAAAAGGGCATATTTCAAGGAATCACTACTGCAGAATTTGCTTATATGAGTGTGTAGAAATGACCACTTGCTTTTCTTTTATGTACTGTAAATAATTCATTCCCATTCGAAGAAATTTCGTCTTTGGCTTTACTTAGGGAGACATAATAAATTGAAACCTTTCAAGCGTATTTCTTGGATTTTTGGTTTTGTGAGTTATGGCGTTCTTCTAGCGAACGAGCGATATGTATTAATGTATTAGAGATCTCCAATGAGTTTAAAATTAAACCAGAAAAAAAAAATTTTGACAATCTATGAAGATTTGAGCTTTAAAATTGTACTTGTTTGTTTATATTTCGATATTTCGAATTCGAAACATGTTTCTCAGCATCGAATTAAATAATACTCGTTATTCCGATTCCAAACTTATTTCTTGGTTTCACGAATATTGCATTTTCGTTTCCTGAATTATAAGAATTTATTCAATATTACTCAGAATTGAAAAAAAAATGCCGATCGTTTTGAAAAAACGTTGCATCCAATTTAATTGTCTTTTTATTATAGTACAAATAAAATTGATTCCTTCCTGTTCATTTAATTTTTACAATTTTATACTCAACGCTTGTGCGCTTTTAGCCAGTGAACATGCAGCACACGGCATGGCAAGTGGAAAGTGGAGAGTGACGCAAAATGAGCGTCGAGCGCCAAGCGGCGAGTGTCATATATATGTATGTAAGTATAAGTGTGTATAGCTATCACCAGTGCGTTCGCCACATTCTCATTCAGGTCATTACAACCTTCCGCAAGCTTTCCACTTCTCATGCCACCACTGGCGACGAAATTTCATTCCTCTTGGTTGACCAACGCCTGACCAACACCAGACATTGTCAACCATTTTTATTTCTTTGTCTTTTACTACTTCACTAAACGCATACATGTATGTGTGTATGTATTAAATAAAATAAAACTGGCGCAACTAACGACTGTATTTATTTTTGCTGTTGCTTTTGTAATTGTAACTCTATTCTAATTGTATATTACTGCTGCTCATATATGTATGTCTATCATTATCCTGCTAGTCATTTTTAACGGCTTTAATATTCAGTTTGTTTTTAATGAAGCTTTCACATTTTCCACTAGTGTTGCTCCCAATTTTAATTGCTTCATAAAATGCAGAAAATTCTCTGGAATTTTCATGTCCCATGACAAATTGCTTGGAAGACGCGCAAAACAGCCAACACTTAAGTATGTATGCATGCCACACATGCACATTGGCGCAGCACACACACTTATACTCACACTACTTGAAAACTACACACACAAACGCTTTAAAATGGTTAATAGTATTTTTATATACATGAGTATGCGTATGTATCATATTTAAGTATTTAATTGTTGTAAAGCATATTGCTTATTTCCGACGCTGCTGTTTGCATGACTGGGCTAGAATTTGAAATAAACTTTCAGTATCCTCACACGCACTTTGTGGTTTTGTACTTTTGGTTTTACAAATACGCCGCTTCCTGCTATTACACTCTAAAGTTTAAACAATTTTGTTTATTTGAAAGTAAATTGACTATGTGATTAATTGAAATTTAATTTCTTAGTATATCTTTAACGCAAGCTCACTTGTATGTAAATAGAAAACATTCAAACACATGAACACACACACATATGCACCGATCGCGTTGCTTAACAGTCAGCTGCAAATGACCGGGAATCGTTTAGTGTATTCACCTGTATCGCCGCCTAAATTCCAATTCTTTTTTTCTTACTTTCATTCCCACTTTTCCTCTATCCTGACAAAAACTTTCAATTTCAACTTTTTCCGCTTCGCGTTGTGCTTACCATCGGTTCGTTGAGTTTACTGACAGGCCAAACAGTGTCGTTGCTCGCACGAAGCTCCACCAACCAGCTGAGTAGGAAAAGTAACAAAAGCAGCGAGCATAAGCAGCAACTGCGGCAGCGCTGCTTAAGTGTTGGCATAGTGAGGCCGGTCAGGCAGGTGAATTGTTATATTCGTCGCATACGAATTCGCCAAGTGTGGGGTGGGGTAAAGAACAATTCCACTGCGTTGCATTGTAAATATCATAATATAAGAATGATGCGTAGTCGGTCGTGGAATACGCGATAGCTCACGAAGGGATGTTGGCAGCGTCGAAAGTAAAACACATTGCAGTATGTTTTTCATTGTTTTTGGTTTTTCTGTGTTTTCTCTTAATGACTGCGCTGCGCTTGCTCTCAGCTGCTTTTGCTCATATTTAGTTTCTACATATTTACACATAGCTATATGTATGTATGTACGTGTATATGGCTTGATATGGTACTGTTGTTTTTACTTGTTGGTTTACGTTCCCCTCCTCTCTCACATGCCACAGCTGTGAAGCTTATCTCATTGTTTGTTGCTCGCTGTGGACACGCAGCGTTGCGTTGTCTCCAACACCCACTGCCTTCTATTACAGTAGTTCGCATATCTGAAAATATAGTACTAATTCCGAATTTAGCGTAGACATTTTCTGGATAACTCTTCAGGTTTTTATTTAATCCTGGTATTCGCACCATTGCCGAATGGATTGACGGGTCACTCTCATTCCGAAAAGCCCAGATTCGATACCCAATTAGGGCAGGAAGCAACAAATGATGTAGAATGTTTTTTACAATATTATATTCAACTAAAAATTAAACAAAAGATTTTGCGAATTTTAAATCTGTTTGCAATTCATTGCTAAGCAAACATTTTAATCAAACTTCTTTTAGAGATTTTTATTTTAATTCTGGAAAAATAATTGCAGAAGAATTGGGAATGAACTAAAGTTTTAGAAAATGTTATTTTAAATTAATATAATATTTTTGTTGTTATTTTTTTTGTCCCAAAGAAATAAATATGAGTTATAAAAATATACTTTTCTTGCAGTTAGAAATGTTCTTAAGAAATAATATTTTGAATTTTTTGCTATATGACTCGGTCAACATGTGTTGCGTGGTATTGTCCGCGAATTTTTGAAACTTTTTTACAAAACTGATTAATTTCGCGCCATCTTGTTAATTACAAATCTTATCAATGCACTACGACTTAGAATGGGTATAAATGATCAAATCAATATTTGACCGTTTTCTTAAAAACTGCAATAACAAATTAAATGCCGACGAGTTTTAGCATTCTCTCAGCACTGTAAAGACAGAAGTGCAGAGAGACGCTAAACCAGGAGTAATATTCACCCAATTCTACTAGACACTATCCATGTTAAAAAAACCTACAATAAGCATTGAAGGCGACAAAACGAAGGCAAGAAGCCAACAGCTGTTAAGGCATTACATTACCGAAGACTTTACTGCACTTGTCTTGTTGTTCCTTATCCTAACATGGCTGGTTTCACATAAATAGAGCACAGAAACGCACACAAATTCGCGCTCGTTTGCTATTTTCTTTGGTTTGGAAGTCGTTTTGAGTGCTCTACGCGCCAATGCTTATAAATAGAAACACATACATAGGCACATTTATATTTTCGTACATTTTGGCTTCTTTTGTTTGAGTTTACTTTACAACAGAAGTTTCAATGACTTTTCAACATTCGCAATACTTCGTTCCTTTACTTATTATCTGTTATTCATATTATTCGTGCGTACTACTCTTACTTTTTGAAGATGCGCGGCAAAACGAACTGGCGTGTACATTATAAATAAATCGTAGGACGCGCAAACTGATGCAATTTCCTTTCTTTTGCATTTCTTAAGCATATAAAATTTCTGAAAATGTTGAAAGTGAAATAATAAATGCACGGCATAAAGCTATTAGTGGTCAACAAACCGCCGAATATATTTACATTTGAGTTCACTAGGCATTGGTGATGGAAAAAGCGTTCTTAAAAATGTGCCTTTGTATGTTTATTTGCATTTACTATATAATATTTTCAGTATTAAAAAAATTCAACGGCTTGCTGCACTCCGTTGGGAGGCTTATTAAAGTTCTCTTAAATACCTATATAATACGCCAATATTATCATATTTTATAAAAGAAAATATCAAAAGATGATTAGTACAACAAATACAAATGAAGTTGATACAAAATTGCTCTGATAAAATATTCTGTTTTAAAAATTATGCCAGTTAAAATTCTTTACTGTAAAATTCTGCTTCATAAAACTCTGTAATACAAAATGTATTTCAAAATTGTGTAATTGGAAATTCTGTTCTGTGTCAGGCAATACTTTTGAAATAACTGAGACTTATTTTAGAAAAGGTTAAAATTTTTGCAGAGCAGCTGTACGGTATATAATTCACCACATATTACATAGACTACACATTACCATGAAAAATACAGAATATAATTTTAGATTATTTCGACTTTATATATATATATATAATTGGCGCGTACACCCTTTTTGGGTGTTTGGCCGAGCTCCTCATCCTATTTGTGGTGTGCGTCTTGATGTTGTTCCACAAATGGAAGGACCTACAGTTTCAAGCCGACTCCGAACGGCAGATATTTTTGTGGGGAGCTTTTTTCATGGCAGAAATACACTCGAAGGCTTGCCATTGCCTGCCGAGGGGCGACCGCTATTAAAAAAATGTTTTTCTTAATTTTGTTGTTTCACCGAGATTCGAACCAACGTCCTCTCTGTGAATTCCGAATGGTAATCATGCACCAAACCATTCGGCTACGGCGGCCGCCGTCTTTCGTCTTTACAGAACTAAAAAAAAAAACAGAACTATAAAAAGAAGGAATTTAGGATCTTTAGAATTTACTTCACTTTTTCCAGAATTTTTAGCAAAACGAATATTATAATGCAGAATTTAGCATAGCTACCATACAAATGCAAGAGAACATTAACAAGGGGTTAAATTTTAAAAACAAGATTATCAGACTAACAACTTAACCAAAAAATAATTGATAGTAAATTAGTAGGAACTGCTGATTGTCAGTCTAATCGAACTTATAAAAAAACCAAAATAGAGTACTTCAAATGGCTCTGAAATATAAATGTTTAGTTTCCCTTGACAAGCACAGCAAGTTGCTGTTGTTGTTGGGAGAACATAAAACGTTCCTGACACATTTTTGTTGAAAGCTGCTCAAGCAGTCTTTGGTCAAATTTTAGTCCTAGTTAAATGTAAATCCGGGTCGTCCAAATAGCGCGCAAATCGCAGTATGTTTTTTATCCAATGTGAAACAGTTTCCGACACACTTTTCTGTGTTTATTTTACTCAAAATCAGCTATCCATAGCTGTTTTTCTTGCTGGATAAATGCAAGTTGCAAAACAATAACTTACAGTTTCCCCTAAAAATAACTACAGTTTCCCCCTGCTCTCTCAATTTTCTCTTCCTTATAATTTCTTTTGCTACGTTTACGTGTGGTAACTACTGGTTAATCAACACAAACTATAGAAGAGAATAAATATAAAAATATTTTGAAACAGAGACTAAAGTCGCGCTTACAGTCATGCTTTGATCGGAAAAAATTCTTAGGAGATTTTTCAAGAGTTTAACCTCTGCGATACAGTAAGTCAAAAAATTACCTTCTATGCCAATCGAACTTCCAAAATGCGCATGGTTCTATGTAGGCAATACTTTCTTGGACAAACCATTCTTGCGCATTTACCTTAACCCTAACGAGTTTTTCGCTTTCGTAAAATTATCTAGCTAAAATTTCTATTGAACAATTGGAACCGCCTTTTTCTTGAACTCTACTTAGATCTGTTTTGAAAAAGTGCCAAAAATGCGTACTTGCCAAATTCTACCACAAAATCTGATGACAGAAATATATTCGAAGTCGTTTTATATAATATATAATATCTATATTCGCACTTTCTCCCATAAATTACATTTTTTAACGCTTCTTAAAAAACTTGAACCCACTGGACTGGTGCTGTCTTCGGCACAGTTGATCCTGGAGACGTCCTCATATTAATTCATAATTATTAGCGCTTGCTCATGTTGAATAAAATTTCTTATAGTGGTTATGACATAGCGAACATACTACTATTCTCTCGTACACTACGTCTCTATATTGTCGTTTTCTCACATGTTGCTCATACGCAGTGTCGAATTTCGTGCGATAAACAGTGCCGAATGAGTACATTTAGTTTTATGTCACTCATACGACAGGCATAACAAAATATTATATTCACCACTCTTGGCTTCATTGAGTAAGTCATTTTAGTTTTGTTATTATTATTATTTGCTTTTTTTTTGTTTTTTTTTTCGAACAGTTTTTATTCGTTTATTCACTACTTCGTTTGATTTGGTGTCAACAGCTGATAGTTTGAATTTTCAAAATCAATTTTTCTATACGTACATATATTTGTTTGCCCTTATTTTGTGTGCTAATTTTATAAGCTTTTATTGCATTGTGCGCGAAAGCTCGGATAACGACGTTTGTTTGATCAATTATTGGGAAGTTCTGGTGGGAGTGAAGCAATTTTGTGTATTTATGTTAAGGAATTTCTGCAGTTTTCAAAGTTCGCATTTAGTATTACGCCATGGATCCGAATAGCGCGGGCGATGCATTAACGGCTTCAGCTATTAACATACGTCCTAAAAATATTTACGGCTTACGCACAGATGTTGTTGGTAATATTCATTTTAATCTAAATCAAGAGGTCATTTACCCAGTGGAAGGCGTACTGGCATTTCACGACTATGTCAGCAACAAGCAACGTTTTCTTAGGTTTGTCGCAATACACTTCGTATTTCATAAATTTAATTCTTATGAGTTTCCTAATGCAGATTGCCAGAGGATACGCATCCTGAGTATATAGCGATGAGTGTGCAGCGGAAATTGTTGGCGGTTATCGAAACGTGTCCTAAAATGTAAGATAAAAATGAGTTGTGTTTTTTTTATGAAGTGAGAAAAAGAGTTTTTGGTTAAAATCGTAGACGCAAGATCTTAATTTTTAAGTCTTCATACTTGACTAAGATTGTGATAGCACACACAAACCCATAATGACGAAACGACGTTGTTTTGTAAATAGAACCCCAATATATTGAATTAATTCTCCTGCTGTTATTTAAGTGGACGAAGCGTCATACTCTTGTACAGGAATAGTCAAAAGTGGGAATGAATTATCGAATAAAAAGAGAAAAATGTGTCACTACAATGAATAATTTTCAATGGAAATGAATTTTCTCGGAGCAATTTTAGTGGATCGTGGTATAGTCAGATGGCTGTAGAAATGTCAATAATATATGTATATATATGTATATAATATGTATATAAGTACATATATATATATGTATGCACATTAGGGTGCATCACTCCCCATAAAAAAATAGTACTGTTTTTCCATAGGAATTATAAAAATTTCTATATTGTAAGACTTTCTCTAAAATTTTTTGCAAAAATATTAAGATTTACGTAAGCTGAAAAGGGTTGAAGAAACCTCAAATAAATCGAGTTTTTTTAAGTAAAATTAATTTTCTAAAAACTTTTATTTTTAAATCTCCTCAATTGAAAAAGAATTTAAACTTAAAAGGTCTGCATAAAAATGTTTAAAAGTTTTATAGTAATAGCTTAGAAATGTAAATCGGTCAAGTTTTTCTTAAACAAAGTCTAAAACAGCTTCTAAAATCTAATTCATTATAAAGCACTTGTACATTTTTATTCATAAATTGTATAATTCAAGTAGCGGAACCACAACTTTTTTTCTTAGGTACCCTAATGCACATCCCTGATAGCAGTGACTTATAGTTGAAATTTCGACATACATATATTTTAAAAATATATACAAATTAATTTCTTTTTCATCCGTAAAATGCCCAAAATTTTCTTAATATTCTTGAATCAATGTATTGTCATAGAAAAACGTATACGGTGCTAATAATACTAAAAAATATCAACTTCTCTCGAATTCGCCCGAATGCCTGGATAACTTCTCTAGTATTGCTAATTTTGAGCACCGTAAAAAACGAATGCATAGCATAAACAGGGGAAAATACCTATATTCGGAAGTGCTAGGCAAGAATGCAACATTTTTAAGCGGAAGTCCACGCAATAGAAAGATGCGCTCACTTTAACCTTGAATGCAACTATAACAGCAGAAGCATAGGTATCCTTCCTGATAGCCAGGCAGCAATCAAAGCTCTCAACTCTTGGGAAATCTACCGATAAAAATCTGGGAAAATCTACCGAGTTTTTCGCAATCAACATCAATGATAAGCCGTTTTAATCTAAACCGAGTTTTTTAAACTAATTTTTCTTAATACAAAGCATAGTTATTTATATCCAATGGATAATATACTAGATATTTTATAATTGTATATATTAGGTGTGCAACTACATAAGTTCCCGCTGTTTGTCAATAGATGCTGCCAGCAGTGTGTGCTAGTCGCTTCTAGCATAACCTAAACGTCCTAAACCAAGCTTAGACATATGG
The DNA here is from genome assembly GCA_037575425.1 of Anastrepha fraterculus. Lineage (NCBI taxonomy): Eukaryota > Metazoa > Arthropoda > Insecta > Diptera > Tephritidae > Anastrepha > Anastrepha fraterculus. Next base: position 213,819 of record JAYXIM010039842.1, read on the forward strand.
TAAACCAACTGCTTTGACACATTAGTGATTTTGTTTTGGTATCACACACTTTTGGTTTTGTGAAAATGTCTAATTTTGTGCCGAATAATCGTCATTTGCCGGAAGTGTTGTTTTTCCTCTTTCATTCGAAAAAACGGCGGCTGAAGCGCATCGAGAGCTACAAAAAGTTCTATGAAGATGCTGCATTAAGTGAAACAACGAGCCGAGATTGGTTCCGTCGCTTCAAAGACGGTGATTTAATGTTGACGACCGCCCGCGTGAAGGAAGGACAAAATCTTCGAAAACGCTGAATTGGAGGCATTGCTCAATAAGGATCCGTGTCAAACGCAAGAAAAACTTGCTTCAGTATTAGAAGTTACCCGCCAATCCATTTCCAACCGACTGCATGCTTTGGGAATGATTCAGAAATAGGGGACTTTGGTTCCTTATGAGTTAACGATGTTGAATGTCGTTTTTTCGCCTGTGAGCAACTGCTCCAGCGGCAAAAAAGGAAGGGTTCTCTTCATCGCATCGTGACGGGTGATGAAAAATGGATCCCTTACAGTAATCCAATAAAATAAAGTCATGGTCGTCGCCTCGGCCGAATATTCACGCTGCGAAGGTTATGGCTATATATTTATTTCGTGGGACCAAGTTGGTATTATTTATTATGAACTGTTAAAACCAAGTAAAACCATCACTGGGGAGGAGTCGATACCGACGACTTCAATTGATGCGATTGAGCCGCGCACTGCACGTGAAGCGGCCGCAATACGCGGAGAGGCATGAATAAGTGATTCTACAGTATGACAACGCTCGGCCTCACGTTTCCAAGCCCGTTAAAATCTACCTGAAAACACTGAAATGGGAAATCCTACCCCACCCGCCATATTCTTCAGATATTGCGCCTCTTCCGATCGATGGCACGTGGTCTAGCTGACCAGCAGCTCCATTCATATGAGGACAAAAAAATGGCTTGACCCGTGGATAACTTCAAAAGATCAACAGTTTTGCCGCGACGGTATACAAGATCTACCAAAAAGATGGGAAAAAGTTGTATCCAGCGATGGGGAATACTTTGAATGATTCACTTGTAACCATTTTTTTTTCAGAATAAAGTTGTATTTTCATCAAAAAAACAGCGAGAACTTAGTTGCGCACCAATATTAAAGTAAAGGTTACTGATAATATAAAGATAATATACAGATATAAAGGGTGTTTTTTTAGAGGTTAGGTTTTCAAGTTGGCACTACTTTTTTCGTAGATAGTCTTTTTGACAGCTGTCACTTGATTTATGCTCAGTTTGGTTTGCCATTTCATAATGAATAGACTTACACCTGAACAACCGCGTCGCACGTTCGGTGAATGGGCCCAAAACGAGATGGCCACCGATCCCGATTTTCACAAGGAAATTTTGTTCAGCGATGAAGCTCACTTTTGGTTGAATGGGTATGTCAGTAAGCAAAATTGTCGCATTTGGAGTGAACATAATCTACAAGCCATTGCTGAGACGCCGTTATATCCTCAAAAAGTCACTGTTTGGTGTGCTCTATGGGCAGAGGGAATCATTGGTCCATATTTCTTTAAAAATGAAGCCGGCCATAATGTTACAGTCAATGGAGAGCGCTATAGAGCCATGATTAATGACTTTTTCGCGCCTGAATTGGACGATGTTGATGTGGACGACCTTTGGTTCCAACAAGACGGCGCTACATGCCATACAGCCAACGCAACAATCGATTTATTGAAGGAAACTTTTGGTGAGCGCATTATCTCGCGCCGTGGACCTGTGGCGTGGCCTCCAAGATCGTGCGATATAACACCGCTGGACTATTTCTTGTGGGGCTATGTGAAGTCGCTTGTCTACGCAGATAAGCCCGAGACGATTGACGTCTTGGAAGAGAATATTCGGCGCGTTATTGCTGACATACGGCCCCAATGGCTGCAAAAAGTGGTCGAAAATTGGGCCTCTCGGCTGGAATTTATTCGAGCCAGCCGCGGCGGCCACTTTCCCGAAATCATTTTTAAAACATAATGGCAAACCCTTATCTTTATAATAAAGCTAAATTCTTGGCCATAACATTAAATTATATACGTTTTATTTCATCTTGAAAACCTAACCTCTAAAAAAAAACACCCTTTATAATACAAATATACCTATATAAGTTTTATACCATACATTTAAATATTGTATGAAATTAAATAAGAATAATTTTAGAATCAGTACAGGAATTTTATTAGGGTATTATATATAAGTTGAATCATTATCTTACTAAACTGAAAATACACCCCAAGAGAACTTTCAGGTCACGTAGGGAGCAAGATGAAGCCGCCAAACATGTGCTGGGATCGTGTCCAGCACTGGTTCATAGGCTGCGCAAACACCTGGGTAAACATATTTTACTGTTCCTGATTAGGCCTCAAGCCTTACTTCAAAGGCTACTTGTATTAGTTATTATAGTCGAAGTATTACGGCGGCCGCCGTAGCCGAATGGGTTTGTGCGTGATCACCATTCGGAATTCACAGAGAGGTCGTTGGTTCGAATCTCGGTGAAAGCAAAATAATAAAAAACATTTTTCTAATAGCGGTCGCCCCTCGGCAGGCAATGGCAAACCTCCGAGTATATTTCTGCCATGAAAAAGCTCCTCATAAAAATATCTGCCGTTCGGAGTCGGCTTGAAACTGTAGGTCCCTCTATTTGTAGAACAACATCAAGACGCACACCACAAATAGGAGGAGGAGCTCGGCCAAACACCTAACAGAAGTGTACGCGCCAATTATTTATTTATTTTAGTCGAAGTAAGTATTCGAACAAAGTAGGTGATTAGTCTGCCTGAATCACACCATCCGTTTATGAAAACCTGTTCAGATATACGTTAGAAAGTTTTCGAGTTTAACGCGTTCAGACAGACCAACATACGATATTCGGCATTTCATTTTATATATTATGTATAGATGTTGTAAGTTCATATAAAAATGGGTTTTTTTTACTAAAAAACAGCGGATTTAAGCTTATACACCTGGTAAGGTGGGGCGATGTTCATCATCCAATTTTGTTTTTGAATAACTTCTTTATCAAATAAAAAATAAAAATTATTTTAAATAATGGAAATCTTTACCTGACCTTTACACTTTTATTCCGCTAATACTACTTACTGCCTTCTCCAGCGGCACTTCGATTTCCATATACGATTTGGCCACACTCAAGAAACGTCGCAGCCTACCTTTTCCTAATGCCACTGCCAATGCATCGTTTATGTCGTTTACCGCCGATGCCAAGACGATTGTGATACTTACCAAACCACCCGACGAAGCATTATATATGTTGTTGTTGGACAAAACTGGTACTGTAATCGAATCTCATCCGACTATGAGTATGGCGCGTGGCAATGTTGAGTGTTTTGCCTGCAATCCACAGGATCACTGTTCAGTCGCCGTAGGGGGTGATTGTGTATTGCTTCTAATGGCCAAGTCTGAGAAAGGCATGAGCATTAGCAATAATATTAAAGCCGATTTTCACACTACTTCTATGGCCTTCATTGCCAATGATTTACTTATGATTGGCACCAGCCAGAATGAGCTGATTATGCTGGAGAATGGTGAGGTAAAACTGAGACAGAAGGCGCATGATGCAGAACTCATCGATATTTTGTGGGATCAGGACGCATTGAATAAAGAATTGGAACATAAGATCCCGACCGAACTAAAACTCAGTGATCAGCGGGTAGTATGCATGACGGCATTTCCACGTGGCTTCGCTTTTGCCATTTTCAATATGGTGTTCGTTTTCGAACGCGTCTCCAAATTTAAGCTCGAACGAAAGACAATATTGACTATACCTTTTGGATTTGCACCGGAACTGAGTTATCAGATTACAAATATTGCTATATGTGCGCGTCAGGAGACGATTATTGTAACGACCAAACACGCGCAAATCTATGTTGGCGTACTGATCGTACCAGAAACTTTGAAGGCCAAACAATTACAATTTCAACCGTTAGGCGCATGGATACACCTATCGGAAATAACTAGCATGTCGGTTTGCTCGTGGAAACCGATTATAATGACGGCATGTAAGTGAATCAAAATCTGTCGAATGGCAAATATTCAACACTTGTTATTGTTTTAATTTCAGCACGAGACCAGACTGTACGCATTTGGAACTATGAAACTGATAAAGTTGAATTGGTTCGTAAATTTCAAGTAAACGTGAATATAGTAGAGCTAAATTCAACGGGATTGATGGCTGCAATTGGTTTTTCGGATCAGTTGCGTATTACGCAAATATTTATGGATGAACTGAATGTAAGTGAACGATGAGAAATCTGAGAAACTCATACCTATATACATGTGCTGAATAATATAATATATATGGGCATAATATTTGTTTAATTTGAAGATCGTTAAAACCTATAACTTCCCACGTTGCAAAGATGTTAAGTACTCGAATTATGGTCACTTTATGGCTGCTGCTTATGACAATATTATTAGCATTACATCTGTTTATAATTTGGATATTGTAAGGCAGCTAAAGGTAAGTAAAAACTACGAATTTATCATTTATCAGTATAAATACAACCCATTCATCACTTGGCACATCACATCATGCATACTTGCTATTTACTTATACGAGGTGTGTTCAAAAAGTATCATATCGCAAAATATATGTTTTTTCAAAGATGATTTATTTATCTCCGTAGCCGAATGGGTTTGTGCGTGATTACCACTCGGAATTCACAGAGAGAACGTTGGTTCGAATCTCGGTGAAACACCAAAATTAAGAAAAACATTTTTCTAATAGCGGTCGCGCCTCGGCAGGCAATGGCAAACCTCCGAGTGTATTTCTGCCATGAAAAAGCTCCTCATAAAAAATATCTGTCATTCGGAGTCGGCTTGAAACTGTAGGTCCCTCCATTTGTGGATCAACATCAAGACGCACACAACAAATAGGAGGAGGAGCTTGGCCAAACACCAAAAAAGGGTGTACGCGCCAATTATATATATATATATATTTTGTACCCTTCAAAGTAATCCCCGCGATCTATTATGCACTTGTGCTAACGTTTTATCCAATCTTCGAAGCACTTCAAAAAATCATTTTCTTTATCTTGTACAGCTCCTCCTTCGATGCCGTCTTTATCTCGCCAATCGTAGCGTAGCGTCGTCCTTTCATGGACCTCTTCAGTTTCGGGAACAAAAAAAAAGTCACAGGGGGCCAGATCTGGGGAATACGGTGGCTGTGGCATCATTAGTGTGTTGTTTTTGGCCAAAAAGTCGCGCACAACCAACGATGGGTGAGCAGGGGCGTTATTGTGATGCAAGAGCCAATTTTTATTCTTCCACAAATCCGGGCGTATCTGGTGGATTGCTTCACCCAAATTGCGCATAACTTGCAAGTAATATTCCTTATTGACCTCGATGAATACGATAAGCAAAACTTTTACATTCGACCGAACTTGGTGCGCTTTTTTCGGTCTTGGTTCGTGCGGCAGCTTCTATTGAGATGATTGAGCTTTGGTTTCCACGTCATAACCATAAACCCACGATTCGTCACCAGTTATGACCCTCTGGAGCAAATTTGGGTCGTCGCGGACAGAGCACAACATCTCATTAGCAATGTTCATGCGATGCTGCTTTTGGTCGAATTTGAGCAGTTTTGGTACGAATTTTGCGGCGACCCGTCTCATGCCGAAATCATTGAAAAAAATCGAATGGCACGGGCACGAGCCAATCGATATGTCTAGGACCTCAGCAACTTCTCTAACGGTGATTCGACGATTGGCCAATGCCATTTTCTTCACTTCATCAATTTTTTCGTCTGTTGTTGAAGTGCTCGGGCGTCCGGCACGCTTTTCATCGTTCACATCTTTTGGCCTTCTGAGAACATTTTGTACCACCGATAAACGTCGCTTTGGTCCAAAGTGGCTTCTCCGTATGACACAGTGAACATTCGGAATACATCCGCGCACTTAATTTCGTTTTTCACACAAAATTTGATACAGGTTCTTTGATCCATCTTTTTGAATAGGTAAAAATCGAAGACAAGCCGAAACACGTGCAGGCAAAGCAGCTGTCAAGAATTCACTGAACATTCAAAATGGCCGAACTCATCGGCATGAGTGAGAGGCATGAATAGCAACATATCGCCACAAAAAAATTGAAATTCAAATATACGTAATCTGCGAAAATTCAAAATTCGCGATACTTTCGCGATCACATTAATACACAGACAGTCAAGTTAAGCAAATTAAAACATTTTCACGGAATATCCACTGCTGTCATGCGGGTGTGCTTTTTAGCAGACCGTTATTCGGCTCTGAGCGGATTTGATAGAATCAGCTAATGGGCTTACGTCACTTGGGTTGGTTTAACAAAAAACTGAGATTTTGTTGGTAATATACGAAAAGAACCAACCAATGACAACATCGTTGCCATCTGAACAACGACTGACTGGACGCGCTTGTGTATACATGTGCAATGATTGTGCAAATTTCGGCTGGCAATAGGACTGTGTCAGTGACATACGAAAAAAATCAACAGAATTTTCGCTCATGTTGATTCGTTACTATTTGAGCAACGATTGATTGAACGAATTCAACAGCCGAAGTTCCCCTACACAATTTTCGTACTCACCATGGTTAAAGAGAAAACCTGGTAAACCTACCATCCTTGCTCTGGTATAGGTGGGGAAAGGTGGTGGTAGGTAGTTACTGCACTGCGATTTCGTGCGATTTGGTCGATTGTGCTTGGCCGCGAACCTATAATTGAAGGCTTCCAATAATTTTTTGCATTGAGAAACCTTCATTAAAGAACCATCTGCCGTTCTGAACGGCATAACGGTGTTCTGAACGGCGTCCCTCCATTTGTGGAAAAGCATCAATTCGCACATCACACTAGTACTGATGGTAGGTAAGTTGTACTAGAAAACATGTTTTTCATTTTCGTTAGTTTCCCGACTGATCAGATGAAAATATAGTTAATCTGCTGTACTGTTACAATTTGTATTGGTTCATAGGCCTCCATTTATTTCAATATTTGGGCAGGAATTAAAACAGGTAATTCGCCATCGCCATTTCGAACTGTCCAAAGACCAAAAATTGTCTCTACCAAATATAGTTAAATATATTTCAAAAAAAAAAATTAAAAACGTTGGTTGCATTATTTTAAAATTTTTTCAAGAATATTTTTTTTTTTCCAAAACAAACTTTACTTTCTAAGCAAAAATTCACCTACTTACTATTTTTTGGTGTAATGCTAATATTATATAATATTGCCGAAATCAAAATTACTGAGTTTTCCACTCGAGGCCAGTATTTTGCAAATGGAAAAGTTAAATGCAACAGTGCGCAAGTAGATATTAGATTAGGTTACAGCGGTTGTCATTTTCCATGAGCGTGTAGAAGTGTGCATTTAAGGGAGGAAGCTGGTCTAGAGCGCAAAAAATGGGCATATTTTATGAATTTATTTTGACTCAACAAAGGAATCAATCGAAAATCTGTGAAATAGGTTTAATAATATAGCTTTCATGGTACAAATACAAAATTTTTCGTCTGAATTAATTTCAAAATGGCCGCTGTCCAGCAGTTCTCCTAAGGCGCCTTTTTTTCTAGTGGGTCCATTGCCGAAGACGTAAACTCCTTAATTTTTGTCCTGGATCAAAAAATAAAATTTTTTTAGTTTCTATATAACAACAGAAAGAGACGTACGTAGGATTTTTTTCGATATTTTGTTTTTTCGCGAAATGGTGCACGTTTGAACAAAAAGTTACAATTTTCACTATAAAGAACGACATAAAATTGTTGATTTAAAAAAAAACTATGTAATATAAATAAAAAATCCTACGTACGTCTCCGGAGAAAGGTATTTCGAATGTATTGTCAAAATTTCGTAAGAATCGGTAAAGATTTGTTCGAGTTAAAAAAAGTGATTTCGAGAAAAACGCGTTTAAAGTTGTAAATAGCGTTCGGGGCATACCTGCGAGGCACTGCCGTCGAATGAAAAATTTGAGCATTTAGACATTTTTGCTGGCATCCCTCATTTGGTATATTATTTCTAAGACCCTAAAGCACCTTTTAAGACAAAAAAAAATTTTTCGATTTTTTCAAAATTCTAGACCAGCTTCCCCCCTTAAGCCTGGAGATCTATTATGATACCACTTTTTTGCGCTCAATCTAATTCCCATTGAGGGGAAGCCACTTCATCACCATAATAAGCGATTACATTTTTGTTTGTCAATTCACCTATTTTTACTCACACAATTTTGCTTTGGATGGCCTAATATTTTATTCTTTCATTCTTGGCACCAACTACTGGAGTAATGGAAAGTCGGTCTAGATTGATGAGGGCCCTAGTTCCTTTTTCATTGATTCTAGGCCAGATCTGTGTTTTTTATCATAAGTGGGCTCTGATATCCATCTACTGTGGGCTTGCGTGATGTAACAGACTTGATCCAGAGTTATATATATGTCGTAGCATAAGTATTAAATGGGTATTGGTGCGTCGTTGGGTATTTCATTAGAATCCCAACGGTAGTATGGCCTGATATTGCATCAGCCAATTTATGCGTTGTGATTGGTCGCCTTGTTTTGTAGTTTGGTAAAGTCCCGTTTTAGCGAGGCGACAGCGTCCGTAGCTGTCGCTGAGCGTGGTCCGGTAAGCAAGATGTAGATGAACACAGGCAGTTAGTTGTGTTCGGGATCTTTACGCATACGGAACGCGCTACGCTAAAATAATGGCAAGTGATGGTGCAACATCAGAAGTGGGATCGGGCTCCCTACCGAATATGCCAACTGATCCATGGCAAGTGTTAATGCAAATGCAAAACAAAAATTTAATCGAACTTGTTAAAGCATTAAAATCAGCGCCATCTGAAACAACAAATAATAAGACAGTAGTGTTGCCGAAATTTAACGCAGATCTTGTTGGCGCCGATGCGTCCGCGTGGTGCGCTACAGTAAATATAATTTTAGCTGAAAATACCTTACAAGGCAGTGCGTTGGTGATGGCTTTGAGTGCAGCGTTGGAAGGCAGTGCGTCGCAGTGGCTTTCCCAAATCTGTTATCCCGAAATAAATTGGGGTGAGTTCAAAGAACTTTTCGTTCAGCGTTTTACCAGTGTGGAAACACCAGCTGCTATGGTTTTGACTATGCTATCAACTAGCCCGACCGACGGAGATTGTCTCTCCAATTATGCAAGTCGCATGGTGACGGCACTCGTCAATAAATGGCGTAATATGGATGTGGAGGAGATTGCTGTTTCTGTGACGCTTGCTCAGTTGGCTCATATTGATACCAGATTACAACGTCTAACCTTTACTTCAAACGTGCGCACCAGGAGTGAACTACAGACCGAGCTTAAAGCTTTCACATTCAACAAACGGAAGAAATCTTTACAAGAAGAAACAGTTTCAACCGACATAAAACGGCAGAAAGTCTCAACGATAAATTGTCATTTTTGTGGAAAATTGGGTCATAAGATGGCTGAATGTAGAGCTAGACAGCAACGTAGTCTTTCTCCCCGTGTTGCAGAGCCTAGTGGCAAGAGCGTGTTTGGTCGACAACAGCAATCAAATGTAACCTGTTTCAAGTGTGGCGAAGTTGGACACATTTCAACTCATTGCAGTAAGCCCAAAATGGACAAGGTCAGAGATACGCATCAGGTGAAGAGAGTGCAGATTTGTGAAGTTGTCGAGCCCAAAGGAGAGATGCTTCATCACGGCGTGGTTTTCACGACAACATTTGACTCTGGATCGGAATGTTCTTTAATTAAACAAAAGATAAGTGTTAAATTAGTTGGTAAAAGAATTAACAATGTAGTATTACTAAAGGGTATTGGCAATGACAGCATTTGTAGTACATTGCAAATACTTAGTAATGTAGAAATTAACAACCATTGTATTGAAATGTTATTCCATGTTTTGAGCGATGAATATTTGAAGAACGAAATTGTTATTGGCCGAGAAATATTATCGCAGGGTTTTCATGTCATTATGGCACCCGGAAAATTTGAAATTGTCAGATCAAAAATTGTAAACTATTGTTCAAATAACGATACATTTTCTAAAGTGAATACTGATCTTGTCGGTGAAGATAAAGATAAATTAAACAATTTATTGGAAAACTACTCGAAGTATTTTACAAAGGGAATTCCTTCTTCTACAGTCAGTACAGGTGAAATGAAAATTAAATTAGCAGACCCCAGAAAAATTGTTCAGAGAAGACCATACAGACTTGGCCCAAATGAAAGGGAGTTAGTGCGCGACAAGATTAAAGAGTTGTTAGAATGCAATGTCATAAGGGCAAGTTGTTCACCCTATGCAAGCCCTATGATGTTAGTGAACAAAAAGGATGGTTCTCATCGTTTATGCGTCGATTACCGTGAATTGAATGCTAATACAGTTTCAGACAGATATCCTCTACCTCTTATCGCAGATCAGATAGCTAGACTTCATGGAGCTAAATATTTCACATGTTTAGATATGGCAAGTGGATATTACCAAATCCCCATGCATGAAGAATCGAGAGAGTGTACGGCTTTTGTCACCCCCGATGGCCAGTATGAGTTTTTGTCAATGCCGTTTGGACTCAAAAATGCACCGTCAGTATTCCAACGTACAGTGATGCATACACTTGGAGATCTTGCAAATACATTTGTGGTTGTCTATATGGATGATGTATTGGTGGTGGCTGCAACAAAAAGTGAGGCTTTAGAAAGATTACAGGTTACTCTTGACATTCTAACGAAAGCTGGATTTTTGTTTAATATTAAAAAGTGTTCGTTTTTAAAGTCGACAGTTCAATACTTGGGATATGAGGTGAGCGCAGGTCAAATTCGTCCGAATTCACTTAAAATTTCAGCGTTAACTGCTTTACCGCCTCCTCAGTCGGCCTCTGCTTTAAGACAATTCATTGGATTGGCTTCATACTTTCGGCAATTTATGCAAGGATTTTCCTGTTTCATGAAGCCTTTGTATCTTTTAACGTCGGAAAAGAACGATTTTGTTTGGAAGCCTGAACATGAACAAATAAGACAGAAAGTTATTTCTATCCTTACAGGGAAGCCAGTTTTAGTTATTTTTGACCCGCAATATCCAATCGAATTGCATACTGATGCAAGTTCTCGGGGATACGGTGCTATCTTATTACATAAAATCAATAATAGGCTTCATGTCGTTGAGTTTTTCAGCAAGGCTGCTTCACCTGCTGAGTCACGATACCATTCTTATGAATTGGAGACTCTTGCGGTTGTCATGGCTATAAAGCATTTCCGTCATTATTTAACCGGTAGAGATTTTGTTGTTTTTACCGATTGTAATTCACTTAAAGCATCAAGAACCAAACGGGAACTATCTCCCAGGGCCCAAAGATGGTGGGCTTATTTACAGTCGTTCTCATTTGATTTGCAGTATAGGGAGGGTAAACGAATGGCTCATGCTGACTTCTTTTCCAGAAATCTTCCATCCGCGGATGCGATTGACACTTGTAAAATTTCTGAGAAACGAGTCAATCTGGCAGAGATATCTAGTGAATGGCTTATGGCGGAACAGCGCAAAGATTCCGATATTATTGATATTGTGAATAAATTAAAAGATAATTCTCTTGCCGAGGACATTGCAAGAACTTACGAGCTAAGAGCAGGAATAATTTATCGGAAAATTCAGAGAAATGGTAGAACTCGTTCCTTGCCAATTGTTCCAAGAGCATTTAGATGGTCTGTAATAAATCAAATTCACGAGTCAATTATGCACTTAGGTTGGGAGAAGACTTTAGATAAGGCTTATGATTATTATTGGTTTGATCACATGTCTAAGTATATACGAAAGTTTGTTGAAAACTGTATTACTTGCAAGATGTCAAAGTCATCATCAGGTAAAATTCAAGCTAGACTTCATCCAATACCAAAAATTGATACACCTTGGCACACGATACACATAGACATAACTGGAAAGTTGAGTGGCAAGTCTGATAAAAAAGAGTATGTCATTGTCCAGGTAGACGCTTTTACTAAATTTGTTTATTTAACACACACACTCAAGATTGATGCTGACAATTGTATAGGTGCTGTGAAATCGGCTGTATCTTTGTTTGGAGTACCAAGCCGCATAATAGCAGACCAGGGTAGGTGTTTTGCCAGCTCTAAATTTAGTGAGTTTTGTTCTCAACAAAAAATAAATTTGCATTTAATTGCGACAGGTGCAAGTAGGGCCAATGGACAGGTGGAACGCATAATGAGCACTTTGAAGAACTTACTAACGGCAGTTGAGACTAGCAACAGATCTTGGCAGGACGCATTGGGCGAGGTACAGTTAGCCTTAAATTGTACAGTAAGTCGAGTGACAAAGGCAAGTCCTTTGGAATTGTTCATTGGAAAGGTTGCTCGTCCGTTGGGGCTGCTTCCACCATGTGACATGACACAAGAGGTTGATTTGGCAGAATCAAGAGCTCGAGCGGTGCAAAATATATCAGCAGCTGCAGCATATAGTAAAGATCACTTTGATAAAACCAAGGCTAAGGTTGTTGGATACGAAGTAGGAGATTTTGTGTTGTTAAAAAATGAAGAAAGGCATCAAACAAAATTAAGTCCAAAGTTTAGAGGTCCTTTACAAATAGCTGAATTGTTAGACGGAGATAGATATATCCTTAGATCATTGACAAATAATAGAAAATATAAGTATGCTCACGAAGATATAAGAAAATTGCCAAAGGAGTATGTACCAGTTGAACTAGAAAGTAGTGAAGAGGCTTTAAATGATAGTGAAAAGGAAACTGTTGAAAGAGACAGTAATGAAATGGTTGAGAAAGAAACTGTTGAAAGAGACAGTAATGAAAAGATTGAGAAAGAAACTGTTGAAAGAGACAGTAATGAAAGGCTTGAAAAAGAAACTGTTGAAAGAGACAGTATTGACATAATTGAAACTGTTGAAAGAGACAGTATTGACATAATTGAAACTGTTGAAAGAGACAGTATGGATGCCTGAAAGGTTGATTATAAAACTTGAAAGAATTTGTCATAATGCAAGCACAAGTGCAAAACAAATGTTTTGATCATGGCGTGTGGCGCACAAGATGATGGAAATCGAAACCAGTTGGGTTTATGATAATGAAAAGAATTTTTAATAAAGTAAATTAATTTAAAGATGAATTGTTTAAGAATAAAACAAAGAGTTGAATTTAAAGTTTGTAAGAGATTAAAAGTTGAAACTAAAATATGGTAGTTGTAATTGATAAAGTTGTATGGAAAATTAAAATGGTAATATTAAGTTCTATTCGATAATGATTTGATTTATGAATAAAATGATTTATGCAGTAAAACATTTTTGTGGAATTTCACGAGGTCGTGTTATGGTCAGGATGGCCGTGTCGTAGCATAAGTATTAAATGGGTATTGGTGCGTCGTTGGGTATTTCATTAGAATCCCAACGGTAGTATGGCCTGATATTGCATCAGCCAATTTATGCGTTGTGATTGGTCGCCTTGTTTTGTAGTTTGGTAAAGTCCCGTTTTAGCGAGGCGACAGCGTCCGTAGCTGTCGCTGAGCGTGGTCCGGTAAGCAAGATGTAGATGAACACAGGCAGTTAGTTGTGTTCGGGATCTTTACGCATACGGAACGCGCTACGCTAAAATAATGGCAAGTGATGGTGCAACATATATATATATATAATTGGCGCCTACACCCTTTTTGGGTGTTTGGACGAGCTCCTCCTCCTATTTGTGGTGTGCGTCTTGATGTTGTTCCACAAATGGAGGGACCTACAGTTTCAAGCCGACTCCGAATGACAGATATTTTTTATGAGGATCTTTTTCATGGCAGAAATACACTCGGAGGTTTGCCTTTGCCTCCCGAGGGGCGATCGCTATTAGAAAAATGTTTTTCTTAATTTTGGTGTTTCACCGAGATTCGAACCAACGTTCTCTCTGTGAATTCCGAGTGGTAATCACGCACCAACCCATTCGGCTACGGCGGCCGCCTGCTTTTTTAGTTGAAGATTAAATGGTACCCAGGTACTGGCACGCAGATAACATTCTGGTGCACCGCTTAACGAGCTCTTTAGAATAGCTATACAATCAATTGCTACTTGAACTGTTGAAATTATATGGCAGATAGTGATATTATATATTAATCAGCTACATATTTCGATACCATCAGATTTAAGCCTCTGAGGATCGACTATTGCCGCACACTTCAATCTAATTTTATCAAAATAGTTATCGATTGATGATGACTTTTTGTAGCCTACAAACCAATGGCATGATGCGCTGGGAAAGCACCTACTGGAATGTTACTTTTGTATCCGCTCCGAAGACAACAATATCTCTTCTGCTCTCATTACTTTCATTTGCATAGTTGAATGTACCGAAATAATGCGATCCACGATGAGAGCGTTGGAATCTTGGTACAGTTCTTTCGTTTTTTTAAATACTTACCGCGCGATCCCATAAAATAATTTTCGCAACATACGACAGCCTTCGAGACTTTGGTCGAATATGAATAATTTTTTATTCAGTATTCAGTGTAATATCCAATCCAATTTGATTAGATATTTAGAATCCTTTATTTTTAAAATACCAAACCGACTGAGATAACTTTCATAAACTATGCAATAATGTTGCATAGCTCCTTGCAGAAAAATCACTAATGAAGTTCAAGTTAGGCGCATTTACAACTTAAGAGTCCACTACTAGTTCACTACTTGTTTAAGATATGTACATATACCATATACATCATTTCTTTTTTCACTCATTGTACATTTTAACAGCACAACAACTCAAAACTAATTCCAATTGAATTTTCCTACAATTTATTCAGGGACACAATGGCACTGTACTTTCCATTGCCTGGTCGGCCACTGATAAGTATCTTATATCGGGTGGCGCAGAGGGCGCCATCTATCAGTGGGATGTCGAGACTGGTGCACGTGTCCAGGAGATTGTACAAAAAGGCACCGAGTACCGTTCCGTTTGTTGCACCTTCAACGAGCCACTCTCTATCTATGCTGCGACCAACTTTGGTGTGCTACGAGAATTCAATAATTCGGAGGTCGTGCGCGAAATTGTTGTACCCTCCAAGGTGCGCACGCCACTCACAGATATGTGTTTGTCACGTTCGGATCTCATTATGTTTGTTGGCAATGAAGATGGTGACTTATTCAACATTCAACTGCCGTTCATGGATGCTGGTGGCGCCTCTTGTACACTGTTTCGCTTCTTTACCACCCAAATTAATAAACTCTTCTTCTCGTATGATGGCACTTTGCTATTAGCAATCTCCAAGAATGGCACATTGGCCATTTGGGCGATGGATAATATTGAAGGCAAAGTAGCACCAATGGATGCAGATTTGATGCGTAGTCAAGAAGTGCTCATACCACGTAGTATATTGTTCGAGAAGAATGAGCAGATAGCAAATTTGGAAATTCGTTTGCGGCAGCAGGCTGAAGAGTTTCAATATCAGCTAAGCCAGAATGAGATATTTGATGGAGAGCAGCTGGCCGAGGTGCATCGTAGTTACTGTCAGGCGCTTGAGGAGTTAAAGAATAAAAACAATGAAATCGAGCAAAAACACACCGAGGAGATGAATCAGATCACTTACCAAATAAATGATATACGGGACGAGCATAAGAAGCATCTTGATAATCTGGCCAACCAGTATTCGGAGCGCATGTTGGTCGAATACCAAAAGTTCAGCAATTTGCGCGAGAGTATGCTAACGCTACGCGAGAGTTATGAGAATAAGTTGAAGAGCTCAGCCGGTATACTGCAGGATACGGTCGAGGGATTGGAAACGGACTACAAGCGACAACTGGATGAACGCAAAGAGTTGATACGCGAACTTATGAAGGAAATGCAAGACAAAAAGGTCGAATTCTTTAAGTATTGTCGTGAAGTGGAAGAAGAGAATGACCGAAACATGGTGGATATGCAATTGCAGTACGAGAATAAGTTGAATAACGAACAGAATGCAACTCAGTTATGGCGTGGCAAGTCGGGTATTTTAGATAAGAGATATCAAACTCTAAGTAAAGATATCGAGAAATTGCTCGAAGAGGTGGACACATTAAAGGAAGAGCACACTAAGTCACAAAAGAATATTGGACACTTGACACGCTCTATCGATGACTTAATGAAAGACATTTCAGATCGTGATTATGCCATCAATGCCAAAGAGAAGCGCATACAGGAGCTATTGCACAAGAACCAAGAATTGGACAAATACAAGCAAGTGCTGTCGCATAAAATCGCCGAGCTGAAGGCTCAGATTGAACCGCGTGAGTTTCAAATCAACGACAAGCGTAAGCATATACTCGAAATGGAAAACGAACTGGAGGGTTTGAATCAGAATAATATACAATTGGAGTTGCAGCTGAAAGAGCTAAAGGACAAGTATCTAAGCAATGTAGCGGAGATGAAGGTGGAACGGCATCGATCGCGGGCTGCTCGAGAATGTGTCACAAGTATTTGCAGCGAGATCTATCATGTAGCTGCATTCGTAGATAGCCCAAAGCAACTACAAGTAAAAGTGAAAGAATTATTTCAACGTCATGCCAGCGATGATGAGCTCAAACGTCATATATCATTGGATGCTGAGGTTCGAGACGAATTCCAACGGCAACGCGGACAAATTGAGCGCGTTTTGAAAATTCAAAGAAATCGACGGACTGAAGACGAAGCAAAGAAGTATCAGAAGCTCTTTAAAGAAAATGTGGTTCTGGTTGATGAAGTCGATAGATTGCGCGAAGAGAATGCACACTTGCGCCATCGTGTGAAAAAGGATTTAGCAAAACAAAAGTTAACAAGAAAATCTTAGTTCGTTACCCCCTAAACTTGATCTCTTGAAAATACATACACATACATTTACATATTTTTGGAAACAAAAAAAATCATATTTTGGTTGTTATAAAATAAAAATAAAATATTGAAAATTTGCGCCACATACTATATGTATAAGGTTGGTGCGTGACTATCATTCGGTAGTGCCCAGGTTAGAATCTCCAGGCATGAAACACAAATGACATACAACCCTGTGTTTTCTGTGCAATAGATAATTATTTTTACGCGTGTAAGGAAAAACGTCAAAATAAAAACTAAATAAAATGGATGCCGGCAAAGAAAACAGGTTTGTAGCCATAATTCTAACAAAAAGTTTGTTAGGTATTATGAACTATGCATTCATATAACAGAAAAAAGCGTGTATCCATAGGGGTGTCCTCTTATTACTTATTATAAAACGTAATATCGCATTTTGAATGCGTATTGCTGCCATAAACCTCAGTAAACGGTGTTTACAGATTTCCTTTAACTGTTCATTATTAGCAGCCAATTGCGCAATTAAATTAGATGTTCCTTCTCCTTGTCTTTTCTTCATAACGTTTATAATAATTAAACAAACCAAAAACACGAAAAAATTCCACCAAAAAAATTGTTATGAAGCAAGACCATTCACAGCAGTATTGACAGCTGACGGTCAAATTTGCAGATAATCTGCCATATGTGAACGAGTAGATTTAGTTTGTGGATTTATCGGTGATTAATGCATATGTGAACGTACTTTAAAAACAATTTTGTATCGCGCGAATTTTTATCGTATGTGTTGTTTATTATAACTAATTAAATGCAGAAAATAAATGGGATTTAATTGAGTTGAGTTGTCCTGAAAAATTAATGAGCGCCTGGATCTCGAAGTTAAGGTCGGACTCCCTGTCTATGACTACCATAAATTCTATTAAAACCCTCGTTTGCTTCAATAAGCATTTTGTAATTTTATAATATATTTCACAACCAACAACAACCGCTTTATACACAACGAAATATAATATTTGCTTTCACGACAAAAACTTCTGTTTTTCTTCTTTGTTTATGGTATATAGGGCAATACTTTCATTTTGGCACCAAGCGACATTCAATACGTCAAATGCATTGCAGCAACGAACGGAACGAAGTACTGCGATTGGCCTATTAGAAATCATACTCTATTGTGAATTATTTATTCACCTCTTCTATGAGGAAGCATAACTAAAACTGCTGATTTCTGTTATTTTTCTAAGATGAAGTACTGAAAATAATTGTAAACTCACGATCGCAGGTCAACAATGTTACCGGGTGTTGGAATTTTCGGGACTGGTGCTATTACTAAGGTGCTAGTTCCCCTACTTCGGGAAAAAGGTTTCGATATAAAAGCGATATGGGGTCCTTTGAAAGAAGCCGAGTCTGTTGCCCAGTCGCAGAAAATTGCATTCTTCACTAACAAAATCGATGATGTGCTACTCCGCAAAGATGTTGACTTGGTATTTATAGTTTGCCAACCTTTTCAACATGCAGAAATATCCAAAAAAGCGTTAGGAATTGGGAAACATGTTGTATGTGATCGACCAATGGGGCTTCATCAAGCAGATGCCTTAAAGATGGTGCACGCTTCACAATACTATCCGCGTCTGATAACTTTGGTCAATTACTCACTCCGATTTCTTCCTGCGTTTACTCACATGAAACGATGCCTGCAAGAGGAACTTATTGGACCGATGAATGAGATTTCACTAGTCGATATACGAGTGCAATTGGGTACGCTGTTTCCCGAGAAGTTCGATTGGATGTGCGACGCTGCTATGGGTGGCGGAGCATTAAATTTGGTGGGTAGTCACGTTATCGACTTGGTCAGCTACCTATTGCAGCAACATGCAGTTCGTGTACACGGATTGGTCCGTTCGTATACCAAGACGACGACAGCTGTTAATGGCATACGACAAATTTCAGCGCCTGATTTCTGTACGTTTCAAATGGAATTAGCTGGTGGGGGCGCTCTCGTCACTGTTTCGCTGCACAGCCACACCGTTCCAGCGAAGGCCTTTTCGCAAGAGGTTCTGATTTGCGGTAGCAAAGGTCATTTAGTTGTTCGTGGTGGAGATCTATTTGTATTTAAAAACAAAGCCGAGCCACCACAGCTAAAAGAAGAAGCTGTGTATGTTGATGTACAAGACTTGCACTTTGCCACCTCGGAGTCTATGCTGCCACGACCTTATATCAAGGGGTTGTGCAAGATGGTAGGTGCATTAAAAGAGGCTTTCGCTGATAAGGATGCTTCATGGGTGAAAGAACCCGTGCAGGCCGCTGCTACATTCGAGGATGGCTTATATGTACAAGCGGTGCTAGATGCAATTCGTAAGTCAAGCGAAACAAAATCTTGGCAAAGGGTTAGAATTACACCAGAAACGCCTTCGAATCATGAACAGATAATGACTTTTGCACGAATGTCAACGATGTGAAATTTCACAGCAAATTTCCTGATCGTAATACTAGTTGGGAACTGGGCATTTTGATAGGTTACTACGCAAATCTCATAACAAATATTTTAATTCCTCACACCAAGATTGCTAAGTGCAGCTTACACCTATTTGTTCAGATTTATGAAGTGAATAATCTGGCAATCAGGATTTTTTATAGTACTATGTAATATTTTAAATAATTCCTATTGGCTATTAGTGGTTAAAAATGCACTTTGATTGGTTTTCTATCTTTATAAAGTTGAATCCATTATACATAAAAACTACTTGTTTGATTTCCGCAGTATTTTTTTTTTATAAAATCTTTATGCATATTTAAACAAAGTAACTTAGTAATTAGTTTAAAGAATAAAAACAAATATCGAAAATGTAATAAAAGCGGATTCAATACCAATACTTATTTATTTACATTCACGCTTCCACAAGCACCTTTTTGTGTTCATCCGATACGGTCTTTTGTTTTTTGGTCGAGACCTTATCAGAAGTAACAGAGGTATCGTCCTCCGTCACAACCGTGTCTGGTTCGGGTAAATTTTCCGTCGGCACCTCGGGTAACTTACTGGCTTCCTCTTCCGCTTCGAGTGCCTCCAATTCAGCCAATACATTATCTTCATCTTCGGGGCTAAGTGCACCCGAAAGTATGGCGTCTATTTCTTGTTGCTTTTCCACGCCTTCCCTCGTTTCATCCATGATCTTTTCTATTTCATTAACATCCATGAGGTCATGCACCTTTTTAAGTGCTGCATTACCCTGTTTCAAGCCCTCAATTACTTGTAATTCCACTTGAGCAAACTCTAAATCAGCAGCCATTTTTTCTAGATTTTCCAATTGCTTGTCCGCATTGGTCAACTGTGTTTCCTGAAATTTTTTTTTCCGGAGTAAGAGCTTGGCGCGTCTAAAACATAAAACACCGATAAAATGGAAATTTCAGGTATCGTTGTTCTACTTACTCTCGACGCCCTGTTTGAAGGCATTTTTTAGCTAATTCTCGGTCTTTTTCAAGTTGCAATTCTATTCGCTTCCGATATTGCTTTAGTTTATCTCGCTGTTGCTTCAGTCGCTGAAAAAAGAAGTGTAATAAGAGAAGCCTTTGTTAAGCAATAGGGGGAACTTTTTAAATGCCTCTTAGACGCAGTGACTCACCAGCACCGCCTTATCGTGTTCCGAAACACGGCTTTGCTTTTTTCCTTTGGAAAATAGTGATCCCATCGTAAAAAAATACCTAATTTCTTATTTTCTATTTCTACAAAATATACTAATAGAAAAGTCAAAACAAATAAAACCTGCTTCTTTTCAATTCAAACCATTCACAATAGCGCAAAATATTTGCGCACAAATTTTTTCTCAGCTGACATCGAGTGCTAAAATATGATAAGGAAAAATTTCGTGGGCAGAAAAATAAACGTACGAACTGTTGATTACTGTGACAAAATTCGGACCTTAAAATTATGCTTTAATTTGTGTTCTGTTAAAGGTTGAGGGAGAAGTGTTAAAAAATCTCAATTAAGTGCTTTAAATTAATAAAATGTGTACGATATATGTTACTAACTGTACTACAGTATTCTAAGCTTCATTTAAATGGTGTTAAACTTCTTCCCGTTAAACATTAAATAAGTGCACCATTCAATACAAAGCTGATGGCTAAATGGAAACAACCTTTGTTTAAAGAGTTCCACAGCCATGATACAGCCAAATTTGGTTTCATATAATAGATACATTGGAATTATAGCACCAATTTCGTCACAATCGTCAGTTGTTTTTTTTTTGTATACAAATAGCTGCCACCAAAGTTTAATGATCTCTTATAATTCATTCATATTTGTGTACTTTATGAGAAATAAGACTAGAAGTAAAATACAAAATGTAGAGAATAAAGAAGGAAGCGGCTTCAGTAAACCGCTAATTTATTTTTGGTGAACTTAACGAACAAGTGACTTCAGTACATAAAATAAACATTCCTGTGTATTCAAATGGATGCGCGTGCAAATGCATGTGCGTACGAATTTTCTATGTATAATCTTGGCTTTTTACTGACTCTGTTGTTGTTGTTGTTGTTGTAGCAGCATAAACATTCCCCATACTTCCATACGGTGAATGCTGCTGGAGTGACAGTCCTTGGCCGGATATAAATCCGGGTCGTTTCGGTAACGTAGAACCGACTGTCGTGGAAATGGTTTAACTGACTCTCGTTTATTCTTCCTGTTCGTAAAAAGATAAATTTACGGTCTTAGGTGAATTCCGCTGATATAGATATTTTATACTTTGCTTCAAAAGCACAAATTGAATTGTGATCTATTTAATTTGTGTTATTTTACATTTACTATTTTTAAATTATAAGTAATGGAATGTTGCCTTTTTTATTTTTTATTCTATTCTTACTTACTTATTATATTATATTTCTTTTGATGTGGCATCACTGGTATCAAGTTTTAAGAAATGCAACTTGTTACGTTGGTATAGTAACGCGATGTTGAGAAGGTGTTATCTACGGGCAAGGTTTTCACCTGTCTGCACGGGCCGGGTGCAGCAGATTGCTTTAAGAAATTTTAGCAAAATGGTATGTTAAAAGCTTTGGTTTAATTTGTGTTTTCTTGTTGATGAACTTGCATGTTCTTGGCAGACTTCGGACCAGGTCAAGGTACAGGTACAACAAGGTGTTGTTGTTGGGCGGGAAAATATTCTACCGAATGGTGAACCATATTATAGCTTTCAGGGAGTACCATATGCAGTTCCTCCGCTCGGTAATTTGCGCTTCAGGGTAATTACTTGTTAACTAAAACGAATTTTTATTTGGTTTTATATAATACTTCTCTTTTCAGTCACCTGTGCCTTTGGAACGTTTTGATACACCTCAACTAGATTGTACACGCGAGAGAAAGCCATGCCACCAACGAGAACCCCTGACAAATGATGTTGTGGGTTCGGAGAATTGTCTGCATCTCAATGTATATGCTCCCGCAAAACGTACAGAGAAGCCACTACCAGTTATGGTGTGGATACATGGTGGGGGTTTTTTCTTTGGTTCGAGCAAAAAGTAAGTGTATGAGAACTGAAATGGTAACTTATTTCATTTAAAATCTGATAGTATCCGTCGTTATAACTATTTACAGCACATTGCCATTAAGTTTAGTTAGTGAGGATGTAATTGTAGTCACACTAAATTATCGTTTAGGTGCTTGGGGATTTTTGTGTCTGCCCGAGGAAGGGATTTTCGGAAATGCAGGTCTGAAGGATCAGGTAAATCTAAAATATAACGTAATATTCCTTCCATATTTTTGATGCTCATAATTTTTTGTCTACAGCGTCTAGCCCTACATTGGGTTCATGATAACATCGCTCACTTTAATGGCGATCCCGATAATGTTACTTTGTTCGGAGAAAGCGCTGGCGCGGCATGCGTTCACTTGCACACAATGGCTACTCACGCGCACACATTATTTCATAAAGCGATTATGCAAAGTGGCACCGCTAATATGGAGTGGGTTTTCCAGCAAAATCCAGCGCAAAAAGTGCGTCGATTTTGTGAATTGCTCGGCTGTCAATCACGCAATACACAAGAAATGCTCAATTTTTTACAATCTAAAGAAAAAGTTACCGCATTGGATGTTCTTGTTAATACATTTCCCGTACTTTCACCTGATGAACGTCGTCGTGGTCTACCAATCACCTTCAGACCTGTCATTGAGGATTCAAGCAGTTCTGATAAATTCATTAGCATGCCAGTAATGGAACGAATGCGCCAAACAGACACTTTGGCAATGCCAACTATTATGGGATACAATTCAGCTGAAGGCATTTTAATGCTGATAAATGCGGTACGCAAAATCGAAGAAATAAATCAAGATTTGTCGCGCTTTGTGCCACGCAACATACCTCTGCCTATTGATCACACTGAAATGCATTCGTTGGCAGAAAAATTACGCATCTTTTACTTTAATGGCCACAAAATTACACATGAGATGTTCGATGCTATGACAAACTTACTCACTGACTACCACTTCATGGTGGACCTGCGATTGGCTGTGAAGTTGCAGCTGCAATATCAGCCACGCGCACCCATCTACTTCTATCGGTATGACTATTCTGGCGGACGGGATCTATATAAGCGGTTTTTCCGTTTAGAACACATACCTGGCGCGTGCCATGCCGACGAATTACATTACCTTTTTCAAGCACCTGGTGTAAATCCCAGGAAATTTGAAGAAAGCGATAGGTTAAATGTTGAACGCCTTAGCGCAATGTGGGCTAACTTTGCTCGCCATGGTGACCCTACTCCACCAGAAAGCGTGGTTGCGAAAGAATTGGGCTTTACTTGGACACCGGTAAGAAAAACTGATGGGGAGGACTTTGGTTTGGACTGCTTAACTATTAACCGAGATTGTAGGATGCAACGTGACCCCGACAGGGATCGTGTGGAATTCTGGGAGGAAATATATCGCAATTACCCACCGTTGGATTATTCACGCCTTAGTGCAAAGTTATGATAACGAGAACCATAATAAATGGTTTTTAAACCAATTAGCCTTGCGGACAATTTTATAAGTAAAGATACATAGTGCTGGCACTAAAAATACTCGTGTAATTGATTTGATTTCTGAATAGAGTACAATTTCGCTATTCGTGTATATATGTATATGTAGGGTTCATCCTTTTTGTTGCTTTTATTGTGTTTTGTTATTTTAAATGTGCTAAATTTGAAATTTTAAAATTTTGAAGGGGTTGAATCGACTCAAATCTATTCAAGGTGGTATCGGTAGAACAGCCGATTGAATTTTTTATTTGTCTTGTCTTTATTTACATTTTGTTCGTTTCCATTTCAATTTGAAAAATGTGTAAAATTATGTTAGCATATTTTTGGGTAAATTAACTTTTAATAAAAAGAAAGTGTGTTTTGGAACGGGAATGAAAGCGCTTGTATTAATAGACTCGTATAGATGGTAATGTAGCGATATACATATGTGCCTCATCAAATTCCTCAAGTCATTTTGCGAATAATTGCCGTAGGCTCCACTGGCTGCGGCATCTCTTCATATGTATGTATATTTGCTTCCATATGCATTTATAAAAAAATTACAGTAGAGCATTTAAAGCTGATTCACGATATTTTTTGGATTTTCGATCCAATCATCAACAAACAACACAGCGAATTCTTCCGCCTTAGAAATTATCACCTTGTTTTGACAATTAATTTTGGTTTTGCACTATTGCTGTCACCTTGAATAGATTCACCATTTTTAATTACATATTAAGTTGTTCTAATATTTTTAGACCTAATGTGAACTATTTTTTATTAGTTTTTTATTAAAGATAGAAATTGTATTTAAAAAATAATTTTGCAACTTTTGTATATGCGTAGAGAATAAATTTATTAAAAATAACGATTTAAGGCGGCCGGAGCCGCATTGGCAGTGCCTTAGTTCGAATCTCCGTGCATGAACAACAAATAATAGAAAACGTCTTTTGTAATAGCGGTCGCCCTTCGCCAGGCAATGACAAAAATCCGAGTGTATTTCTGCTATGAAAAAAGCTCATAAAAAACCATTTGCCGTTCGGAATCGGCTTAAAACTGTAGGTTTCTCCGTTTGTGGAACAACATCAAGACGCACACCACATATAGGAGGAGAAGCTCGGCCAAACACCTAACGCAAGTGTACGCGCCAATTATTTATTTTTTATTTACGTAGTTACGCTTTTCTACTGTAACAAGAGACTTTAATTACAAAAAAATATGTTAGAAATGTTCTTTTTATTCAAAATCAAAAACTTAGCCGCATATCGAAACTATCCTAATGGATTCTATATGAAACCGCCAAAAATATTTTGCAACATTAAAAAGAAATATATTGAGGTTTGTTTTTAAAATACCGAAATTTACTGAATATATTAAAAAAAATCTATTTCAGCTTTTGTTAAAATTCAACCAAAATTAAATTCAAGCGCCGTAAAAGCAGTTTGAAAAATAGTAACAAAATATTTCAAGAATTTCTATTTCTATATTTAAACGAGATTTCATATTGAAAAAATTTCACGATTTCACGTTGAAAAAATTTAGGGGGTAGTATGGTTAATTCGGTGTAAAACAAGCATATTTTTCGAAATTTTTTTTGTCGACACAGTTGATTTATTCAAAATTTTAAAATTACTTCATTATAAAGTCATATTTAAAGAATATTGTGTGAAATTTCCATTGATTTTTATGAAGAAATGAGTTGGTGGCAGCGAATCTTCGCGGACGTCTCATAAAAAAGTTTTATTGCGGTGTCCCTCAGAACTCATTACTGGATCAACTAAAATCAAAAAACCAAATTGATTTCATCAGCTAATAATGTTTCGCAGGTAACAACCGAATTTTTTTTTTTTTTTTTTTTAATTTTTTAAAGCGCTTTGAAGTCAAAACACCGATTTTTCATAAAAAAAACTTGAAAACTTTGTTGTTTTAAAATATGACAAAATTAAAAAAAAAAAAAACTCGACGTCATTACCTCGTGAATAAAGTAAAGAAACAAAAAAACCAAATTTGAAAAGAATCGGTGCAGTAGATATGAATCTACAGTGGACACCGACCGTAAAAAAGGCAAGTGTGAGAAAAACGCGTTTAAAGATTTTCGGCAGCGTGAAATCCGGTTGGAGAGGTAGATACTTAATCTTTTGTGTCTTTGTCAATTTTACTCTAATGCACTTCAAACTTTCACACAATAATCTTAAGATGTTATAGAATAATTAAAAAAAAAAAAAAAAAAATGAAAAAAAAAAAAACATACTACCCCCTTTAGTTGTTGTTGTTGTAGCAGCATAAACATTCCCCGTGCATATACGAGGAATGCTGTTGAAGTGACAGTCCTTGGCTGGATATAAAATCGGGTCATTCCGGTTACGTAGAACCGACTGTCAATTTTTTAAACCTCGAGATCTTGAAACTTAAACGAAGGATTGAAAATTTGTATTGCTATTTTCTGTGGTCAATATTTCGAGAACTAAGCGGGTTTACATTTCATTCCACCTGACATATTTCTACAATAATTGGACGTCATGGAGGCGGGTCTCAAAAACAGCAAAACGGCAATATCCGATTTTACTGTTGCAAAAAAAAAAAAAAATCAGTAGGGATTCGCAATTCGCTCTGAAAATCGAAAGTCATCTTAGCATCACTCCATTTAAATATTGTTTTAAAAACAAGAACACTATTATCAAGTTAGCGGACAGACCTAATGCCTATCATACCGTGTGCACACAGGGAAACAACGCTTATCTATAGAAGGTGGAGTGATTAGAGTACTTGATTTCCTCTTCTTCCATTCGAAGAAGAAATGCCAGTACATCGTTTTGTGAATGTGCGACAAGCTAATTTTATCTTTTTGTGGTTCATTCCATTCTTCTATTCTCTTTCTCTTGATATGTCCAATATAAAAAATGTTGTTGTTAATCAAATGCCACCACCTTGAAGAGAATCGCCTTGCAGGGAAACTTTTGTTGATTCAGCTTTCTGAATTCTCTTATGATGTTGTCCGTGTCGTTCATACAGGATCACTCCGTTGCTTATAAGGAAATCAATTAAAGGTGTTATCAGTAGACCAGTTGATTTGTTTTTTGCCATATTTATTAGGTTGCTAGCACGAAATGAAATGACGTAAAGCCGTTCCATTCGCCCCATCGTCGAATGCATCTAACTCCAACTGCATGCCGGCCGTTCGTCTTTTTATTTTCTATTTTCTTTTATCGTGACATTCTAATGTACAAAACGTTTTTGTTGGTCTAGTGTCATCATCTTTAATGAATGCGCCATCGTAGCCTGCAATTGTTTTAGTTTTTAGTTTGCAGCCAGCAACAACAACGAAAAGAATGAAAACACAAAGCATGTGCCCCTCTTCTTTCCCTAAGTTACGAATTGCTTCAACAAAAGTTGTTCTATATGAACGCAGTCTTAGCTGTTCACATTTTTTGTTTACAAACAAGTATGTAAGATACGCCAATAAAAATAAATCCAAAGCAAACCCGGTAAATGTATCAGAAATATTTTCTATGCGCAAATTTGTCTGGCACAAAAGTAAATGAATACGTATACTCAAAAGTATTAGCTAATTAATATTCTAATGCGTCTCTCAAACTAAATATTTGCAGTAGAAATTGATCGCTAGTTCTATGAATTAGTTCAACAGATATTCCTTTGTGCAAAAGATGTTTCAGGTGTCTGCTTTTTTACATAGACGTTGTAGTTCTTTAAGATTCTATAGCGAAAAAGTAAGTGGAATTTTATTTTTGTTACTTTAGAGCTATCAAGTTTTACATATTCCTTTATATTATATATAATTTAACAGCCTTTCAAACGAATCAAAAGATCTGTGCGTCAAGGTGTTATTGCCGGACGAGAGGATCACCTATCAAATGGGATGCCATATTATTATTTTCGAGGAGTGCCCTATGCAGTTCCGCCACTCCGAGAATTGCGTTTCAAGGTAGTAGAGCTCCCTTGTGCGTATATATGTCATGTGTGCATATGTATATAGTATGTAAAAACTTAACTCAATCTTTCAGTCGCCTGTTTCGTTGGAATGCTTCGATCGTGCCTTGCTAGATTGTACGCACTTCAGAGATCCATGTCCACAACGTGAAGCAATAACAAACAAAATTTTGGGTACGGAGGACTGTCTGCATCTCAATATTTATGCCCCAGCAAAATGCACCGCGGAGCCACTGCCAGTTATGGTCTGGATACATGGCGGTGGATTTACTGCAGATACTGGCAATAAGTATGTTTGTTATATAAAGCCCTATTTTCACATTAATTTAGTGTTTCGAAAACCCTTTCAATCATATGCTGCCTGCTTTGCATTAAGAACTAAGTTTTTCAAGTTTGTCACGATAATTTGAAATACGAAATGCGTGAGTATAAAATGGATTTTAAATATTGAATTGTTGATAGGCCTGCTTAGCAAAATCGTATGCATAAATACATATGTACATACGTGTGTATACGTTTATTTCTAAATCAGTTGTTCTCTTCCGCGCTTTAGGTTATTTGAATATTTCACTGTCAAATTGTATAAATAACGTGTAACATAACATAATATATTGAAAAAAATGAAAGGAACGAAGAAATTTTTTTTGGTAAAGCAGACGATTCTTCGTTCTTTCTCTTTTCTCGCACAATATAATTTGTTGTGCTTCACAGCCGTTAGCTCTGTTATTACAGCCACAGTTGTCGTTTTTGTATTTTTAAATTTTTTATTTTTTTTTTAGTATGCTCCAAAAACTTATAGAGATAAACGGGTTAGAAAATCCCATACAAAATACAATTGCAGCCAAAGGCTAATAATTTATAAGATAATTAGAAGAGAACGAGAAATCAAAGGAAATTATCTCGAAATAGCCATTATATAGTCATTACCTACCCTAACTTTTACGTCTTTGAAGCCACATTCCTGGTAATCGGCTACATACATATGTATATACACTGTGGGTGCCAGGGCGTATGGGTGACATTAGCAAGGTTTTGAATATTGTTATATACTCAAAATACTCCCTATGTCCATAATTTTATGTATCCCTTTAGAAATTATAAATCTAATTCGATATTTTCTTCTATTCTATATAAATACATACAATCCATATTTCTTATTCTATCATATCACATATTCTATCCTCACTGAATGTCTTCATGCACAACCAGTAGTAAGGTATACTCGTATCTGTGTATGTATAAGAATTATGATTCTGCAAAACTAATTTTTTTTGAACGTAATATTAATAATAAAACCTGAAAATTATATAACTAATTCCGTTTCAGGTATCTACCGCTGAGCCTTTTGGAGGAAGGTGTGATTGTGGTTACATTAAACTATCGTTTAGGCGCTTGGGGCTTTTTATGCTTGCCCGAGGCAGGTATTTGGGGAAACGCTGGTCTCAAAGATCAGGTACATTTTTACTATAGCATATACATAGATATTTCTATACTAATATTATCGTTTATCCCTATAGCGTCTTGCACTGCAGTGGGTTCATGAGAACATCGAAAACTTCAACGGTGACCCTAATAACGTTACATTGTTCGGAGAAAGCGCTGGTGCAGTATGCGTGCAGATGCATATGTTAACTTCACAAGCAAGTAAATTCTTTCATAAAGCCATAATGCAAAGTGGTTCCGCTAATATAGAGTGGTCATTTCAACGCAAACCGAATGCGAAAGTACGTCACTTATGTGAACTGCTCGGTTGTAAGGCCGAAGACCCGAAGGCAATGCTCGAATTTTTGCAGTCACCCGAAAAGGTAACTCCCGAGGCAGTTTTGAGCATGTCATTATCTTTACTCTTACCCGATGAACGACGTCGTGGACCACCTTTCCCGCTACGGCCTGTACTCGAAGATTCGAGCAGCCCAGACGCCTTCATTAGTAGTCCGGTACTAGAATTAATGCGCCAGAGAGACACTCTTACTATACCTACCATGATTGGCTACAACTCCGGAGAAGGTCTTACACTTTTAAGGCATTCGATGAAACAAATGAAGAAAGTCGATGAAGATCTTCAGCGCTTTGTTCCTCGTAACATCTCACTGTCTGCCGAACAACCGGAAATGAAAGTGTTGACACAAAAAGTTCGTGAATTCTATTTCGGAGGGTGTAAAATTACACCAGAGCACCTTCAAAGCCTATGTAATTTAGTAACAGACTATCATTTCCTCATCGATATACACTTAGCGACAGAATTACAAGCGATACATCAACCGCGTGCTCCACTCTACGCCTATCGCTTTGATTATACAGGCGGACGTGACTTTTACAAGCGATTTTTTGCATTTGAGCATCTAAATGGTGCCTGTCACGCAGATGAACTTCATTATCTCTTCCAACTGCAGAAAGATGATCTGAACACACTTAAAGAATATGACGCACAAATCACCAAACGACTAAGTGCAATGTGGGCCAACTTTGCGCGTCATGGTGAACCAACTCCTCAAAATAGTAACGTAGCAAAAGAGCTCGGATTTACATGGACCCCTGTTAGGTATGCGTCGGAGGGAGATTATTCTAAATTAGACTATTTTATTATTGATCGGAAATGTAGCATGCGCCAAGATCCTGACAAAGATCGCATGGAGTTTTGGGATGAAATATATCGAACATATCCTCCATTAGACTATTCAAAACTAAATGGAACTACCTAAAATTTGTTTATTATTTATTGGATTAAATTGTCTAAAGTTTAAATTTTTTTTATAACGCTAGCCAATTTTTGGGACTTAAAGCTAAAGCATTAACAAAAAAGTTGTAAAAAATATTATTAATAAGAGAGAATTCAATGGAAACCACTCGGAAATATAATTTAGATAATATGAACATCAGTTAAAGATAGAGCAACTCATTTTAGTACCTATCCTTGTTGGAAAGGTGTGGGCTGACATGAAAAATTCCTAGACATGAAGTACTTCGTACCATAAAAATGTTGTGTCATCTGTTTGTTGTGAGACCAGTAAAAAGTTACACCGATATAGTACAGGTGCAAAGACAACGGAACATACTCTCGTGAGAATACCAAAAGCGTTTGAACCTGAAAAATTAATAAATAATTGTGGCGAGCTTCTTCTATTTGTGGGGTACGTTCCACAAATGGGGAGGCCTACAGTTTTAGGCTCGCAGCCACCCATTCGGCTATGGCGACCTTTACTGCTAACATTAATAACAAAAATTCTATCATCCGTAAAGTAATTTTTCTTTCGCTTGGACATAACTGTAGTAAATGTTTCATTTGCAATTCTGATGAATTAAGCGTTTTTTGGAATAACTGTGCGCTCCTAAAATAATTTCTGTGGTATGCGTTTTGGAATGGTTTAAAGCTTTGCCGGAAGCGTTATTTTTGTGAGGGGTAAGCCCAGGAGTTAAAGTCCTTGGTCAGCCCATTAAAAGCGAGACAAAAATATGCAAAAGAGCCGCCACCAATTGTTATTAGAGAAATAAATGGAATTTGTCAAATGTTTCAACAAAAATGTATACCATTGCGATAAACGAGACTGAAAAGTACATGTATTGAAATTTGTCCGCCGTCTGATCACTTGCAATGTGTCGCTTATCAAAACCGAATATCATGACAGAACAAATGAAATCATTTTTGAAGTTTTGTGTAAGATAATAATTGTTTTTTTGATAATTTACTGCACTTTTTATTAGTTAATCCAAGTTAGGGAAAAGAATGAAAAAACTCCACTTCTGAAAGAAAACAAAATTCACAAAAAAATTCAGCGTGGGGGCAATTACTGTTGCTCGAGTGCATACATTTGAAGGTTTAGCTACAGAGTGCTGATGAGATGTGAACCGCGCTTTGGAAACACAAAAACTAAATAAAGAAATTACTAAGGACTTCAACGAAGACATCTTGAAAATATCTCCCGAAATAGTTGAAGAAATATCTGCAGAAAATTCCTTAAAGCCAAAATTGGTTGAAAGAATGAAAAAGCAGATTATACACAAGAGGATTGGAATACTACTATAAGATCGGCCATGTAAAATTTGCTTTTTGAATATTTTTTCAAACTTTTTTTTTTATTTTGAAGATTGAACATTGTCATTTATGAATGAAAAATAATATCGTTCAAATGACTGCCACGACTGGCTTACAGTAGGCCATTCGATCAACCCAATTTTTAAGCACATTTTCGTTTGCTTGGGCTCCAATTTCATGAATGGCAACTTCGATTTCGTGTTTTAAAGCATCAATCGTCTCTGGATGGTTCGCATAGCATTTGTCCTTAACGGCTCCCCACAAAAAATAGTCCAACGGGCTTAAATTGATATCGGAATCCAAAAGTTCGAGTGTAATTTTGGCAGTGTGACAAGTTGCACCGTCCTGTTGAAACCAAAAGTCATCCATGTCATCCTCTTCAATTTTTGGAAACAACTCGTTGTCACGGTAACGCCCGCCATTTACTGTAACCGCGGCCCCTCCCTCATTTTCGAAAAAAAATGGCCCGATGATGCCGCCAGACCAAAAACCGCACCAAACAGTGACTCGTTGTGGATGCATTTGCTTCTCTAAAGTAACGTGTGGATTTTCTGAGCCCCAAATCCGACAATTGTGCTTATTGACGTAGCCACCGATGTGAAAATCAGAAAAGAAGAAGAAGACTCACCCCTTTGGAAATAGGTTTTCAATATTTTCCAATTTTGTTCAAGCGTATAGTGTCCCATTTCGTAAATGTCAAACCTCTAAGTAAATTATGAACACATTTTACATGCCATTTGTGTTACCATTCTCAAAAAAATAGGTAGTTCAAAAAGCAAACGGTATATGGCTCACCCTGTATTTGGCATACTTTTAAAAAGCTGGGCTCAATTTTTTGCTATTCGTTCTGAAGGACCTTCTTCGTGTCATCCTTTGAACTTATGCTATGCTGGCGAACTTTCCCATCGAACTTTCTCCACAAGTTCTCAATGGGGTTTAAATCTGGACTCAGGGTCGGCGTATCTACGGTATGCGCACTATTATATAGCAACCACGATCGCACATTATACGATTTATGGTTCGGGTCATTGTCCAGATAAAAATGCAAATCTTATCCTGAGAAATCTTCTGATTGATGTTCCTTGGCAAATCGCAGCATTGCTTTACGATTACGTTCGTTGATATAGGGTTTATGCCTTGCTCTTCTACCGTTGATATCAGCCTTATTGAGTATATTTCTAATTGACTGTGGGCAAAATTTTATCCCCAAATCATATTCGGCGATTGTTGCGAGTTTCGGTGCACTTAAAAATGGATCCTTTTTGAGTTGCCGTAGAATATACTGTTCATCGCTCGTAGAGAAAATTTTGCTATTTGGAACTTTTGATCTATTTTTAGCACTTCTATCCTCTTTTTACCATTTTAGGATGTACTGCACGGTCGATCGGCTTCGATTTACAATTACAGATATTTACCGAAGCGAATTTTGGTGTTCGTACTGATGAATTACTAATTTTCGCTCTTCAACGCTGGTTTGTCCTCTTTGTCTGCCCCGTGATTGCAACCAATGTTGCCCGATAAATTAACACTGTACGAGTGTGTGTTGAAAATTGCCTCTTGTTAAATCATTTG
The DNA here is from genome assembly GCA_037575425.1 of Anastrepha fraterculus. Lineage (NCBI taxonomy): Eukaryota > Metazoa > Arthropoda > Insecta > Diptera > Tephritidae > Anastrepha > Anastrepha fraterculus. The sequence goes on from JAYXIM010039842.1 coordinate 247,135, forward strand.
TTTTTATTTTAATAAATAAGGGAGCCTTTCAAATTTTGCTTTTGCGGTTTAATGCACTACCTAGTATACTAATTAAATAAAACCAATTAGTTTGTTTTGCATTACTAGACCCTACTGTATGTCAGATCTAGATCCATTTTTTTTAATTTTACTTGCGACGTATTTTTGCTTTATGCTTTATTTACCAAATTTGAGTAATTTTTGTTTAGTACATATGCCAAAGATATAACGTTTTGTTTTTCCTCTGAAAAATGCCGTCCATTACCACCAACGGACGGGCGGACGGATATTCATGGCTAATCCGACTCTTCTCATCATTCTGAACGTTTCTAATATGTACTCGTATATTCGATTTCTTCATGCTGTTGCATGCATCCAAACAAAATGTTAAGATCCTTGGGCACAATTGCGTGCGGGTACAAAAATAATATTTTTCATCACGATGAAGTGAAGATGTATGTATGTACATGCAAAATAATTAATTATTTAAAAGCCAAGTTGTATTTATTAAACTGTTTTTTGTTGACTTATTTGACACAGAAAGCAGAACAACTGTTGTTCGGTAATCGTATAATCAGCTACTATACTACTTATATATTATATATTGGCGATGTCTCTTATGTCAACAGCGATAGCCGTATTACAAATGTAAACCATTTTTACAAGTAAATTAGAAATTAGAAATAACTGGCGGTGTAAACTTTTCTACATAATATTACTTTTCCTTTATTCTCAGTATTATGTAGTAATTACATTCATAATTTAGAAATAACAAAAGATGAAATATGCGGCTGGTGGTACTATTAATGTTAATGTTCATTTTAGCATTAATGTTAATGTTAGCAGTTTGAGTTGACTCTATTGCAGAATTATGGAAATGCTTGATATTTCTAAAACTTAACAGAATTTTTTAACTTCATACTAAGCAACTTTACTGCCATACGAGTGTTTATGATATATCGAATAATCATTTCGTTTCGTTAAGTTAAACTTAAATCAATTTAGGTACAATGAGCAGTTTACTTGGCGTTGTTGTAGTGGGTACAAAATGTCACTGTTAAGTTCATTTCAAATCAGTTGAGAGTAAAATGAGATCCGATTAACTTCGTCTTCCACACTTACTCGACAACTTCAGACGTTGCAACTACTTAAAATGTTTCAAAAAATATTTTCACGTCCTCACTTTCAGCCGTGTAGTGCTCTCAAATATTATAGTAAAATTGTAAGTGGTTGCTGAGTTTAATACATTTATGAGTTCGAAATATTATTTGTAAGTGTTTACTCGTAGAAGCCATCGAAGGAAGTTAAAGTGCAAGTACGCCAAGGTGTCGTTGTTGGACGAGAAGAACGTCTGCCGAATGGGAAACCATTTCACTGCTTCCAAGGAATACCATATGCAGTGCCGCCACTAGGGAAATTACGTTTCCAGGTGAGTTTTCATTGTCACATCCTCAGAATGGCTTGAGTTGGTCCTTATAATAAAACCTTGCCCCAGTGAACCTCGTTAAATATCGACAAATAAAAAAATTCTTTTTTTGTGATCCTTTATTTAAACCCGTCTGTCTTTTTTAGTTTCTGCTTTGCTTTGCTTTTGGTTTTGAGTTCCAATTTTGATACTAGCAATTTTTAGTATTTGATATATAGTATGTACATACATATGTATGTGAATGTGCGATTTCTAATATTTTTTAAATAAATTTTCTTTCAATATAAACGTTGTGTCGGAAGTCATGCAAGGCCACGATTGGATGGAGACAAGTGGCGGCCAGTGGTGTGAATCATCCGTATGTGAACTGCATTTTGACAAATTGGATTTTGCGGAGTCAAATTCGAAATGTGTGGGGCAGAATATGAATATGAAAACAAATCTAATTAAAATGTTTTTTAATGGTCAACTGAGAAAAATGGTAAATCCAGATCGTAGAATTTGCTTTTATAAATTATAACACAATGCAGAGAAATATTACCTTTTTCCCCATACAAGAAAGTTTTTTATGTAGGCGACGTTGATGTTTTCTAAGTAAAGCAGATCGGAATATGCATTCTCTGTGAAGTTTTTCATACATTAAAAAAAAACAATAGTTATTAGCTGTAACTAATCGTACCCATCACGTCCATCAAGTGAATCTCGTTTGCCATAAAACACATGTGTTTATTAAAAACATTTTTGTGACAAGTTGAGGAGACAAAAAATGTATTCGTTTACTTTTCCAGTAGTAATTCTACAGCAGCTAAAGAAAACTATTGAAAATAGTAAGAAAACAGAGACCCACTATAAGCATGCAAGTTTCACTCTCTGCTAATAATTTGTTTACATTGCAATGTAAAGGTGAAATAGGAAAAATGAAAAATTCAAAAAACCGGAGAATGTGTCATTGTACATTTCGTGGAGTGGAAATTAGATTTACTGACCTCTTCCATTATATAAATTCCTTGTATTTACTCTTCAAATGCTAAATTAAATTTTCTGATTTGCATATATTATGACCAGCTGGGTTCGATCATCTGTTTTTCCTGCGGGAAAATTGCTGGTGATAAAAAGCTTTCTCTCAACATGAAATGAAATTTTGCTCTCTCAATTTATCCCATTTTACCAGAAATTTACGTACACCAACGGCAAAAGCTCATGGTTTGTAATAGTTATCATGTATTAGCAAAAACTTTCAGGTTCGCGAGTTGACCTAAAATCAAATACGCCATATGAATTTAAATACCCATTCTACTGGTACACTGATCACTGTAGACTTGTTGGAATATTGTTAGAGATCATATCTCACTGCCCTTTTCAATAATTTGTAAACCAATTCATGTATACCGTATCTCGAAATCGGAAACAAAGAAAAAAGATAAAGAAGAAAGCAAAGTGCTCTAGTCAATTGTGAACACTTCCTGAATGTGCATTCCATACATGCCAGCATTTTTTTCCCCTCATCACTGCTTGACTGAAAGTGAGAAATTCTTTCGTGGCGGCCATGTGAGGCCCTATTCTTCACTAAGGAGTAAAAGGAATAAATATACAGGATGCGTACGGTATTTGAGTACAACTTGAAAGTAAAACTAATTAGTTTTTATTTTGAACAAAATTTAATGAATCTTCACGAGTCTTTACGCAACATTAACTTATTTTATTATATGTATGGTATATCTATAAAATCATTCCAACAATTTCCATTAGCTGCAATAACCTCAGCGATCCGGGTCCGGAAACGATTGCATGTTCGAATTAAATGTTTCTTATCCATATTGACCATAAGAAATGGTGCAATTAGTTCGGTGTTATTTGGTCATGGAAATTTTCAGCCATCCAATCTTGTGTCACCATCGCTTTGTGCGAAGTAGCAGAGCCTTGCTGAAAGATATATGGGCTAACACCGCGTACACTATCAATCCAGAGTTTCACTACTGTCTCTAGAATCTCGATGTATGCAGTTCAATTCACTCGAATTTCTTGAGTAAAGGAAAGTGGTGGGATGGCATGGTTGTTGTTGCCCACAATACCTAAAACCATAACAGTGGCTGAAAACTTCGTGTGCATGACATGCACCTGCCATTTATGCGGTTGGTCTTTTGGCCTTGGTAAAAATTTTTTTGGCGGTTATATTTTTCTTTATAAGGCGTTTTGATTGGATAACACGCCGTTCTCGTCTTTGCTCCGATATAAACTGTTTTCTGTGCACAACCTAGGATTTACACGTATACCGGAGTTCTTCCGTCGTGCTGGGATAAGAACCTCAGAAATAATAATCTCCCTCTCAAGGGCCGTCATTGATTTTGAAGGGTCCTCGTCAATGATCACTAGCACTTGTTGAAAAAATTCTACAGATTGGACAATGTAACAACGTTTCATGTATTTTTTTGCGTTTTGCAACAGATTCTGCCGCCTGATGCCAATTCACAGCGAACTTTATGCCCGAATGAAAGTTGTAGTCCTCCACGTCTTATCTGGAAAAGAGTAAAAAGAAAAATTATGGTTTCGGGATGTTATATCCACATACCGTATGCAACCGTATAAGTAGCTCATGAGCTCATTTCCTCTAATAAAAACCCGACGTATTCGGGTATTAGGAATCACAGGGGTATGGGGATAAAGCGATTGAATGTGTGTAGTGCAAAAGCTACGCCTCAAGTTCGGATTAGTATAGGAGCTTAATTGGCTATGAGGTCGGAACGGTTAATTCAATTACCACTAAGTAACAGGAGCCGTAGAAGTTTTTTCCTACTTATTGACGAGAGTACGGTTAGAGTTTGGCTCGATGGAGAGTTGCAATGCATCCGGATATCTGACCCATGGCACAATAGAGATTTCAGATAAAATTCGAACCCTACTAAGGTGTTTACTAAGGTGTTTAGTGTGTCCATTCCATGGAGAATATACTGCACATTCCACTAACGCTTGCCATATTAAAAATTTATTCATATTAGAGTTCATGTTTGTATGTAATAAGGTCTGCAATCGGTGTCGATTTTCCAGAAAAAGGAAATTCTCAAAAGAAATTAATTTAACTTCATCCTACGCCAATGGCCAATATCTGAAAGAACAGTGAACGGGCATTATGTACTGATAGTTATTAAGAAAGTAGCAACCGAAAATCGTCAAATTATTACTAATAATTATGCCATCATTTTCTATATTAAGTAGTTAATTTTGTGTTAATTTTATTTCAACCACTAGTCACCAGTTCCATTGGAGCGATTTGGCACCCCTGAATTAGATTGCACAAGGCTAAAAAACCCGTGCCATCAGCAAAATCTTATCACGAACGAGTCTTTTGGTTCAGAAGATTGCCTCTATCTAAATTTGTACACCCCTGTTAAGTCTTTAAACCACCCATTTCCAGTTATGGTTTGGATACATGGTGGAGGTTTCCAGTTCGGTGATGGTCAAACGTAAGAACTTTATTACTATAAATATTATAACAACTAAAAATAAATATTGTTTTTTAGATTCTTACCACTTAGTCTTGTGTCGGAGGATGTCATTGTGGTGTCGATAAATTATCGCTTAGGCCTATGGGGATTTGCATGCTTGCCAGAGGCAGGTATATGGGGCAATGCTGGTCTCAAAGATCAGGTATGCATATATATATGTATATGTTAAAGAGATAAATATGTATGCACGTAATTGTATTTTTTACATTAAATCAATCGAATTTTTCATTTTTTCTATCTGTCATAACTTTAGCGTCAAGCTCTGGTCTGGGTACAAGAAAATATTGCCAACTTTAATGGTGATCCGAACAATGTAACATTATTTGGAGAGAGTGCTGGAGCCAGTTCTGTAAGTTTGCATACACTGACATCTCACGCACACACTCTTTTCCATAAAGCTATCATGCAGAGTGGCACTGCAAACACGGAATGGGTATTCCAACGCAAACCAAGGGAAAAGATGTATCACCTTTGCGATTTGCTGGGTTGTCAATCGAAGGATCCGAAGGAAATGCTTAAGTTTTTACAATCTCATGAAAAGGTAACGCCTGAGGTAGTTTTGGAGAAGGCAGGGGATCTACTTTTACCTGACGAACGACGTCGTGGCCCACCTTTTCCGCTACGGCCTGTACTAGAAGATTCGAGCAGCCCGGATACATTCATTGACACTCCCGTGCTCGAGCTCATGCAACATACCAATACTCTCACAATGCCCACCATAATTGGCTACAATTCAGCAGAATGCCTTGCATCTTTAAGATACCAGAAACTAGAGATAGTTGATGGAGATCTTGCGCGCTTTGTTCCTCGTAATATTCCATTGCCATTTGACCATCCAGAACTAAAAACTTTGGTACAAAATATTCGTGAATTCTATTTCGGAGGTTATAAAATTACACAAGAGCACCTTCAAGGTTTAGCCAATTTGTTAACAGACTATCACTTTCTTATCGATATACACTTTGCGATAAAATTACAAGCGTTTCATCAACCACGTGCTCCACTCTATGCCTATCGCTTCAATTACACGGGAGGACGTGATTTTTTCAAGCGATTATCTACATTTGAGCATCTAGACGGTGCGTGTCACGGAGATGAACTAAATTATCTTTTTCAATATTTCGAAGATGATATGAGCACATTTTCGGAGAGTGATGCACAAACCACCAAACGTTTAAGTCCGATGTGGGCCAACTTTGCACGCTATGGTAATCCGACACCAAAGAACAGTGACGTTGCGAAGGAGTTGGGCATTGTGTGGACGCCTGTTAAGAGACCAATGGGGGGTGATGGTTGTAAACTGGACTATTTAAGCATTGATCGAAAATGTAGCATGCAACAAGATCCTGACAACGATCGGATTCAATTCTGGCAGAATGTATATAAGAAATATAAGGCCAAGGATTATTCGATTATAAACGCAAAACTCTAAATCAATACAGTTATCTCCATATTCTTATGCTTGCATATTATGTGAAACGCGTGGAAATTTTTATATGTATGTATGTATGATGTGTAAATAAAGAAATGCATATTAATAAAAGACGCCAAATACTGATTGTAGTTTGACAATCAATGTTGCCATTGATATTACAGTATTTCTCACTTATGTGCACTAGAAAAACTTGAAACAAATTTCACGTATTTAATTACTCATGATTCCCACATGAATATTGTGATTAATAATAATGGGAAGCATTATTTCGGCCTCCCTACTGTAAGTATTCGGTCGAAAATTTCAAGCCTTTTTTAAACTACTAACTAACGAATGCGTGCGTAGTATAAATATGAAAGAAATAAGAAAGAATAGCGGTCGCAAATCTCCGAGTGTATTTCTGCCATGAACAAGCTTCTTATAAAAAATATCTGCTTGAAACTGTAGGTCCCTCCATTTGTGAAACAACATCAAAACGCAAGCAACAAATAGGAGGAGGAACTCGGCCAAACACATGAAAAGGGTCTACGCGCCAATTAAATATATATTATTGTTAATATATAATATGTACATATCCATACAATATAGCGACAATTTTAAAACCACAATAAAGTTTACATTCGTATGGATGTTGTTGTTGTAGTGGTATGAGCATAAGCAATTTCCATACATGCACGGGGACTGCTACTACAGGGTGAACGATATGAAGTGTTACCAACTTCACACTGCTTGTATCTGTAAAACAGCTCATGACATCAACGTCAAAATTGTTCTAATGGCAGTTCAATATATTGTTTATAAGCCATCAAAAGCATTTGCGTCTCAGTTTTGTTGAATTTTTTTTTCTGGGATGGAATTCAAACGTAATAGTGTGATTGCGTTATATTTGGTAAGAAAATCACAACCAGACATTTTCGTGAGCTCAGTCACCTCAAAATGAATAAAATGTTTGTCTATCGCACTATAAAACGTTACAATGATACTGGTAGCATTGCAAAACGCTATGGAGATGGACCAAAAAAAACCGCAACAACGCCAGAAATGGTTCGGAAAGTGAAGGCTCGACTTGAACGAAATCCACGTCGAAGTGGAAGAAAAATGGCCAAAGAACTGAAAATATCGCAAGACAGGATTCGACACATATTGAAAAATGAGCTCAAGGTCAAGGTTTACAAGTTCCAAAAAGCACATGAACTTTCACCCCAGCAAAAAAAAGTTCGGTGCGAAAGAGCAAAGGAGTTGTTGCGCTTGCACGAACGTGGCGAATTTCCTAACATTGTGTTTTCTGATGAAAAAAATTTCCCAATTGAGCAGTTCATAAACACTCAAAACGATCGGTTTTACTTGACCGAACTTTGAGCCTACGTATGGCCACTTGAAGCGATTTCTCATCGCAAGTAATGGTTTGGGCAACAGTGACCGCTGATGGACGCTCTCCAATCGTTTTTATCGAGCCTGGTGTCAAAGTGAATGCGACTTATTATCGGGAAAATGTTTTAGAAGCTGCTTTAGAGACGTGGGCACGCAAACGTTTCGATCGTAGACCATGGACGTTCCAACAGGACTCGGCACCGTCTCACAGAGCTCGAGTGAACCAAGAATGGTTAAAAAATCATGTTCCACACTTCATTTCGTCCACACAATAGTTTTCGGATTCCCCAGACGCAAATCCGATGGCCTATTCCATCTGATCCATTTTGGAGAGCAAGGTGAGGACTAAAAAATATGCCAGTATGGATGCGCTGAAAAAAGCGATTATACGAGAATGGGCCAAAATACCTCAAGATCACAGTCGTGCAACTCATTTTGACCGTTTTAAGGCTATAGTCAAGGCAAAAGGTGGTCATATCGAGCTAAAGTGAATATATGTTAAAATTGTAATCATTTTTAAACAATTTTGTCTTTGAAATCAATAAAAACTAATTTCACATAAAAAAATTATGGTGTTTTGAATAGGTAACACTTTATATCGTTCATCCTGTAAAGTGACAGTCATCGTCCGGACATAAAACTGGGTCGTTCCGGTTACGTAGAACCGACTATCGTGGGGATGCAGTCGTACGGCTCTTTTGTTTCAATAGAATGTGCTGTTGTTTTAATAGAAGTAGTCATTTGTGTCGTTCACTCAGCCGCGTCGGGAATGCTTATAGCCGAGGATTTTAATATACATACATATATCTGCAATTTTCAAGTACAGACGCGAGAACTCCGGGGTTATAAAAGCTTAAAAACTGAGATTGTGTTGATGATATACGAAAACAAAATCAAAACGGTACTCGCTCAAGACACTCGCTCGCCTTGGAACTCGCTCATGTTGTTTCGTTACCTACCGAACAACGACTGATTGGACGAATAGGTGAATATCAAGGCGAATGGTATACAGAGGTGGCGTCTTTTGAAAGACCCTACACAATATTTCCCTTCCCAAGGTAGTCGGGTAGTTATTCCACAAAAAAACAATATCGTGTATCAACTTTATTCATATAATGCTTTAATGCGATATGGCTGCCAAAATGATTTCGGAAAGGTTGAATTTTATACGAGCGTATCACATTCAATTAAGAGATGATTTGCCTTTGATATTTGCGTGATCGTGAACAAGACTTTATACATATGACCGCCAGTACGGAAGGCATGACTTATTTATAACTTTTACTTGCACATATTGTGTATCACAATGTGGGTTTCAAACGAAATAGGTCTAAGAAAATTCAGGTTAAATATGTTTGTGGAGGATTGTCGCCTGTTTGAAAGGTCTAATTAAAATAAATTATATACAGGTTATAAGAAATATTAGGAAGTAGATCGCCTCCGTACGGTGCATCCTGGCTGATGCTAAATAATCTGTGGGCTTCACGGCATTTTTAAACTTTAACAGTGCCTTTTAAATTAACTATTATTATTTTCGATCTTTGAGCTAGTGGTTGCGGTATTCTGCCATCTAAGTATGTTGGCGTGAAACTTAACATAATGGCTAATGCCCCGACTGCCCATGTCGCGTAGCAGGCCTCAGAGTATGTTCTACGAGTAAAATCGTCCCAATTGAGTTGGTGGTGTGGGTACGGCTGAGACGAAGCCCGTCTATGTGTCCGGTCTAGCTCTACACGCATGCCTTATAAGGGTAAGGGACTATTTAGGGACAGCTACACGCTAAGGGTATTGGATAGCAGCTTCGAAGGAGGACCCAAAAATTTAACAATTTATAATAACATGTAGCAGCAGGGACTCGGATTTGACCCCCAAAACCACCGAGCGACTTCGCGTCCTCATATTATCCAGCAAACTAGAATCATATCAGCAAACTAGAATCTTATCAGTAGATTTAGATATCTTCATCTTCAGTTCTTTGCTACGCCTGCTAGGTATTATTTCCCATTGAATTTCATTAGCACTTGGAGTGATTGACGCTAATGTAATTCAGCCATCGTTTTGCCCTAAACAAAAAAATAAGCTGTTCGATCGCTTTTTAGAAAACTGCTGTTTACAAGTGCTGAGGTTTAATTTTATTTTATAAATTCTGCTTTTTTTAAAAACTTTACAATGCAAGGCCTATATGACACTCTACGCAATGACTCGTTTCTACTCTAAAAACCAATGACAATCCGAAACCGGTGCGCATCCAAAAAAATAAGAGGATGATAGAAAAAAAACTTTTCACCAAGAAAAAAAAGAATGGATCAACATTGGATCAATGGATCAATGAAACATTTAATGAAGCGTCATCTTCTCTATACTCCCTATTGTCTTCCCTTCGCTTTCGATGCTGCCATTAAAAGAATATGTCCACATTAGTTGTCACTTAATTAAAATACAGTTCAGCCACATTAAAAACGGAAATACGCAAATGCTATGAATTTATTATTTATAGCTTTTTAATTGCATAAATATTACTTAACACGTCCGTCAAACTAGTAGTTATATCGAATAATCGTTTCGATTCGTTAAGTTAAACGTAAATCAATTTAGTTACAATGAGCAGTTTACTTGACGTTGTTGCAGTGCGCATAAAATGTCAGCGTTAAGTTCATTTCAAATCAGTTGAGAGTGAAATGGGATCCGATCAACTTCTTCTTTCAAACTTACTCGACAACTTCAGACGTTGCAACTACTTAAAATGTTTCAAAATATATTTTCACGTTCTCACAGATACTTGCAGCCGTGTAGTGCTCTCAAATATTATAGTAAAATTGTAAGTGGATACTGAGTTTAATATTATATATTTATGAGTTCGAAATATTATTTGTAAGTGTGTACGTTTAGAAATCATCGAAGGAAGTTAAAGTGCAAGTGCGTCAAGGTGTCGTTGTTGGACGAGAAGAACGTCTGCCGAATGGGAAACCATTTCACTGCTTCCAAGGAATACCATATGCAGTGCCGCCACTAGGGAAATTACGCTTCCGGGTGAGTTTTCATTGTCACATTCTCAGAATGGCCTGAGTTAAGTCCTTACAATAGAACCTTGTATAATGAATCGCCTTAAATGTTACCATACACAATTTTGCCGTTGGGAATTTGTATAATACAAAGTTTTGATATTTGCGAGAAAGATTAGGATACAAATAAGTTAATTTTCCAAGAAATGAAAAAAAAAAATAAAAATTACCTTTACAGTGATGCCTTGAACGTCTCAATCGGTCAAGCTTTGGATCAGTTATTCAAGTTACCCTTAAACCTGTCTTTCAGAAAATTCCACGAGAAATCTCCTTAAGTTGATTCCGTGAATATAGTTTGTAAACATTTTTATCAAGGGTTTTCCAATAACAGGTGTTAGGTGTTAAACAGGAAAGATGATTAACGATATTTTATGGCCGGAATTGGATGGTATTGATCTGGAAAACGTTTATTTTCAACAAGACGGCGCTACGTGTCACACAAGCAAGGAAACCATTGATCTTTTACGGGAAAAGTTTCCGGACCGTGTTATTTCTCGAAGAGGTGATCACAATTGACCATCGAGGTCTTGTGATTTAACACCTTGTGACGTTTTCATTGGGGCTACGTGAAAGAGAAGGTCTACGCCAACAGACTAGGGCCGATTCAAGACCTCAAAGATGGAATTCGTGAGGTTATCGAGGACATAGGGCAGCCACTTTGCAATTCGGTTATGGAAAATTTCATGGAAAGGATATTGTCCTGTAAGCGTGGTCTCGGTGGTCATTTGCCTGATGTTATTTTCCACTATTAATGGTATACCTTCCTCTTTATAATGAAGTAAACATCCGATCATTTATATTAAAAAACAGTATTTTTCTTTGAATATCAAAATAACACTTCTTATTGGAAACCCCTTTATATATATTTAAATTAATAATTAGGATTCGGATATAAAAAATAATTATACAAAATAGAGGATAATAAATTTGCTTCAATTGTCACACACGTTTATATGAAGAGTGTAACAATATACAAAAAAAATTAGGTTAGTAGCAACTCCCTGTCTTATCGAACCGCAAAAATTATAGAACTACCTAGTATATACAAATTGATCGCTATTGTCTTGCCGCACTATTTTATGTTTCACTTTCTAACTTCATTAATTTTTAAATTAATTCATGTATTGTAGAATAAAAAAACAAATGCTCCAATGAATTCCCTGCAGGCAAAATATTTACTAGTTGTGAACTAGAATACGGATAATACCGGCTCACTTTTCAGCATAACCAGTTCGTATTCTATCTACGCCGATATCCTACGATGTTTCAATTGTGTCCGGCCATGCATCGGCAAAATGCCAATTCATACTAGTCAAACCAAATTCTAGTCCGATATTCTTTTAAAATAACCACTTTTAGACCAGTTGAATGAATGAATGAGGCTTGCACTTCGATTTAGATCAGTTAAAATATAAAAATAAAAATATCTCCATTCAATTCCAACGTATACATACATATATTTATATAACAGCATAAATAATAATTTTAAGTGTTCGCGGGTATTTTTCTGCGATTAGAATTCCCTACTTATTGCCTAGAGAAACCACTTTTACGTAAATGGTCACACCATAATTATTTATTTTGACCTTTTAAAGCTTTATCTTACTATATCCGTATATAAAATCTTACTGGTTTGTGGTGCCAGGTTAAATTCAATCAATTTCATGCAAATATTAGTTAATTATTTCCGCGTAGTAGCACTTGTGTGAAAGCAATAAATGCTTTTGTGGGGTTCATGACGTGTTCTGTACATAGCAGACTGAGAATACTGGGCGTTTGTGAAATGGAATGTGTGTAGGGGAGCGTAGTGTATGCCACCAGGCCGAATCAGTATGAGCGCCCAATAGATAGTAGCTTCGGCTAAAAAGCCAGAATGGAGACTTCTTTCTGTTATCTCGGGAAACAACTGCCTTTTGAGCTCTTATCAACCTGTTCATGAGAACACAGATAGAGTTTCATTGGACGAGGAATTAAAATTTGTTGCCCTTCTCCTATAGTTATTGGAGGAGTTGATAGAATTACAAAACGTAATATAGTATACTATATGTAGATATATGTACGTCAGATTCTTGATCTCCTTGTGTTTTTAGCTTGATTTTTAAGCTATTAAATAAAACCATTTTTATTTTTTTATTTTTTAATCCACTTTTTGCTCACCACTTCAATTTTTTCTGAAATTTTCTAAATTTATTTTTCTGAACTTATTTGTAAAACTGCAATAGCTTAAGTACTTTTTCCCAACCAGCTTTTCAGGTTTTGTTGTTACATATCTCTTTAAGAGCTTACTTTTTTCCGACCAGTTTGGCGGGTTGTGTTGTAGCTTTCACGTGAGAAAAATTGTTTGATGTGTGCGCATGTTGTTGGCAGTTTATTTTTTAAATTCTTTTAATATTTTTTTAATTCTTCAGAAAAAGTTATACTTTTTAAAACCACAATATTTGAGAGACAAATTAATTTAATTGTTAAATATTTTTTGAAAAAAATGTGTTTTTGACAGTTTTGAAAAACACTCCATCTCATATTTATTTCTTAGTATCTTTTTAGTAATAGTTTAGAATATGCCCTGTAACCTCTGTTAGTTTCTCAATGGGATTGTTATAAATTTTCGGGTTATATTTTGTGAAATAGAACACTCTGGTGAAGCATCTATTTCACGAAACAATCGGCTATCGACCCGTTATGTGCTGAGATCATGTGCGAGATATATTTATAAAGATTTTTAGCGAAATGCACTGAAAGCAATTAAGCGATCATCTTATAGAAGATTTTCTCTAACAAATTGGAAAACAGCAAGCGAAAATCGTCAAATTATTACTAATATTTATATCATCATTTTCTAAATAAATAGTTAATTTTGTGTTATTATTACTTCGTTGACTAGCCACCAGTTCCATTGGAGCAATTTGACGCCCCTGAATTGAATTGCACAAGCCCAAAAGACCCATGTTATCAGCGAGATAGTGTCACAAGAGAGCCCGTTGGTTCAGAAAATTGCCTCCATCTAAATGTGTACGCTCCTGTTAAGTCCTCAAGTCAGCCACTTCCAGTTATGGTTTGGATACACGGTGGAGGTTTCCTGTTCGGTCATGGCCAAACGTAAGAACTTTATTGTTATAAATATCATAGCAACTAAAAATAAACATAGTTCTTTAGATTCTTGCCACTTAGTCTTGTGTCGGAGGATGTCATTGTGGTGTCGATTAATTATCGTTTAGGCCTATGGGGATTTGCATGCTTGCCAGAGGCAGGAATATGGGGCAATGCTGGTCTCAAAGATCAGGTATGCATATATACGTTAGAAAGATAAATATGAATATAAATATATTTTTATTTTTCAAAACAATTGTCATAACTTTAGCGTCAAGCCCTGGTCTGGGTACAAGAAAATATCTCCAATTTTAATGGTGACCCAAACAATGTAACATTATTTGGAGAGAGTTCTGGAGCTTGTTGTGTAAGTCTGCACACATTAGTATCGCATTCACACAAACTTTTCCACAAAGCTATCATGCAGAGTGGCACTGCAAACTCGGAATGGGTATTCCAACGCAAACCAAGGGAAAAGATGTATCACCTTTGCGATTTGCTGGGTTGTCAATCAAAGGATCCGAAGGAAATGCTTAAGTTTTTACAATCTCATGAAAAGGTTACTCCTGAAATAGTTTTGGGAAAGACAAGCGTCCTACTTTTACCAGACGAACGACGTCGTGGTTACCCTTTTCCGTTACGGCCTGTACTTGAAGATTCGAGCAGCCCGGATGCATTCATTGATACTCCCGTGCTTGAGCTCATGCAACGGGCCGATACTCTCACAATGCCCACCATAATTGGCTACAATTCGACAGAAGCCTTAACAATTTTAAGACGTCAGAATTTAGAGGAGATTGAGGGAGATCTTGCGCGCTTTGTTCCTCGCAATATTCCATTACCATTCGATCATCCAGAAATACAATCGTTTGTACAAAATATTCGTGAATTCTATTTCGGAGGTCATAAAATTACACAAGAGCACCTTCAAGGTTTAGCCAATTTATTAACAGACTATCATTTTCTTATCGATATACACTTAGCGATAAAATTACAAGCGATTCATCAACCACGTGCGCCACTTTACGCCTATCGCTTCAATTACACGGGAGGACGTGATTTTTTCAAGCGATCATTTAAATTAGACCATCTAGACGGTGCGTGTCACGGAGATGAACTAAATTATCTCTTTCAAAATGTAGAAGATGATATGAGCACATTTTCGGAGAGTGATGCACAAACCACCAAACGTTTAAGTGCGATGTGGGCCAACTTTGCACGCTATGGTAATCCGACACCAAAGAACAGTGACGTTGCGAAGGAGTTGGGCATTGTGTGGACGCCTGTTAAGAGACCAATGGGGGGTGATGATTGTAAACTGGACTATTTAAGCATTGATCGGAAATGTAGCATGCAACAAGATCCTGACAACGATCGGATTCAATTCTGGCAGAATGTATATAAGAAATATAAGGCCAAGGATTATTCGATTATAAACGCAAAACTCTAAGTCAATACAGTTATATCCATATGTTTTTGCTTGTATATTATGTGTGGAAATTATATGTGTATTTGTAATATGTATGTGTTTGGAAATAAAAATATATTAATAAGAGATGACATGTGTTCATTGTAATCGGAATCAGAGACTGAGCTAAAAATGTTTTATTATTTATTATATGTATATATGTAATATTATTTATATATACTTTTAGTATATACATACATATACTATTGCATTAAGGTTTTCCAAGAGTGAATATCTGCATCTTCGAAAATGCATTAAAATGCGCAAACTGCATTTGCGGTACAAGCAGAATGCTCAGAAATGTAAATCTTATAACACTGCAAACGTCAAACATTCTGAAATATCATTTTTCTATCAAGTATCATCATTTGCATCAAAGAAATTTACGGTGGCAAAACCCTCTTGAAAAATCTCTGAAGAAAACTGAGAACAAAATTGAAGAATTGAATTATTATTTTTTAAAAGAATTAAATTCAAAATTTTTATTTAACAAAATTCAATAGTTGAGAATATAAAAATGTTAGCATAAATGAAAATTCTCTTTTTGATCATTATACATTTTGTTTCTGTTTTTTTTTTTTTAAATTAGCTTTTAATTTCTGATTCTGCTACCGGGAACCTGTAGATGACTATCGTAAACACTGCTAATTTTGTAAATATCGGATATTTAATGCTGACAATAAGTTTCTATGCCTGTTAAACAGCTTTCGGACTTTCTAAGCTGCGTAAAGCTATCACTTTTTCTTCGGAGGGTATAATTCCCACTTCTGAGATATTATGCCCTAAAATAAGCAACGTTGGTAACGAAAAAAATACATTTGCTTGGTTTGATGTTTAAACCGCATTCTGTAACCGCATTCTGTAACCTGCGTCTTTTACAGTTCTTCGCCACCTGTGGCCACCAATATACCACCTTGATCAAAAAGTTTCCGGGGCAACAAGAGGTGACGCTCTAAGTCAACTGATTTGAGTTATGTTTTTTTTTAAGATTGCCAAATCTATGATTAACAATCTTACCAAAATTGAATCGACATTGCTGGATTTCTGTACTTGTTTTCGATTTTTTACAGTTTTAAAAATGGACTTCAACTTGCCACAGCAAGTTTGTATTAAATTTTGCATTAAAAATGAATTCAATGGTGTGAAAACCTTAGAAATGTTGGGTAACTGTTTCGGAATGGTTCTGTAAAGAAAATAGCCATTTACGAGTGATATGAACGCTTCGGAAAAGATCGTGAGTCCATCGGGGATGACGAACCGCAAATAAACAATCAGAGAGTTGGCAGAGGACTTGAATATTACTAAGGCATCCGTTCTGGATAATGTAGTTAATGATTTGAGTTTCCGCCGAGTTGCTGCAAAGTTGGTATCCAAGGATCTGAATTTCATGCAAAAGAAGGACCATGTTGATATCGCAAAAAACATGATTTCCTAGGCTGAACCTGACCCAATATTTATCAAACGCATAGGCGACTGAGTGGAGAGCTACGACGGAACCAAGACCAAAAAACCACGTCGTTTTTAGTCAAAGGAAGCGATGCTCACGGTTTTTATGCGCTACAAGGGTATTGTACATCACGAATTTTAGCCAGAAGGTCAGGCAGTTAAAAGGGACTATTATTTGAGCGTTATGCGACTTTTGCGTGAAGCAATTCGCCAACTAAGAATGGTTTTGTGGGAAAGCAACTCACAGACTTCGCATCGTGATCACGCACACTTGCACAGTGCCATCATTATCCATCAAAGAACGAAACGAATGCTATCCAACAGCCATGGAATTCACGTGATATGGCTTCCTGCGATTGTATTCTATTTCATCGAGTTAAAAAACCACTACGGGAACGCATTTTAACAGACGAAAGAAGGTAATAGAAAAATTGAAGACGGTCCTGATGGTTATGCCGTAAATATATTTCCAGAAATGTAAACGCAGGCGTAAATGCGTTGCAGTTGAAGTACTTTATAGGTGACAATATCAATTTTGGGGAATAAATTTATATTTTGAATATTCTGAATATATTTCGAGAACTTTTTGCTCAAGTTTATATATAAAACAAAGTTTAAACTACTGACTACTGCGGTGATGAAACTTTAAAACTTTTATGCTGAATTTCTGCGACCGAAAGGCATTCATCTGAACTCAAATATGCCAGGTGTCGAAATAGCACTTTTATAGAAATATTCTTTTGCCATTTGAATTTGGAGGTACGCTCTTATCAACTCCAATTTTCAACATGCATTAATATTTCTGAGATTCATGTGGAAGTCATAAATATGAGGTAAAGGGTAACGGTCCAGTATAGCCACCGTGTCCTGCACTAAATGAATTGGTGATGCTAATGAAGGATTTGAAGATTAACAAATATATTTTTGGACCACAAAATCGTACTTTATAGGATCTAAGTGCCTGGGCGTAGAAAATATGTATACATATATAATATTTATATCTCAATTTGTTGTATATTTTCTCCACAGACGTCCACAGAGTCATTGCCGTAAATTCATTATTATTGTTATTTTCTTATAATTATTGTCTATATAGTCTATATAGTCTATTTAGCTATCTATATATCTGGTGTGTTCACGACGAAATTGTTTCATTTCCAAAAAATTACTTTTGATTTCAAGGGAAAGGAGCAAATCCTGCTGGAGAGATTTTCCCCTGCACAAATTTGTAAGCGAGAAAACACCAGATTTAGCATGTGGTTGCATTTTTGCCAACAAAATAGCTGAGTCTGAAAAAATGTACAGATATCTATTTACATATATATGTATGTATGTAAGTGTGAAAGTTTAGTTTGTTATCTTAATGCTTGGAGTAAATCTATGGTATTCTTTGGTATGATCTACGTTAAGATAAGAAGTTTGTATAATATTATTCTAAGTAATTTATGAGCAACCCTGTTTTCACCCCGCTTTGGGTCACTTTACGCCTGATCCGTTATTATTTGAAGCACAAAATTGTCACATTGAATACAACCGTTGCCATTGTGTCAATTTTATAGGAACAGGTGTTGCAAGCGGGAGGGAAAACTGGAGTAAACGTCGGGATGTATATATTTTATTCCAATAAAAATGAATGCATTATCAAAAGAAGTAAGTAAATATATTTTTATTCGAACTAAAGGGTGGTTAAATTTTAAGGGCCGATGTTGAATGTCAACCACACCTAAACGTCAACGACACCGCTGGACTTCTTTCTCTTTGGGTTATTTGAAAGAAAAGGTGTACGTCGATAAGCCCGTTACAATTAAAGAGCTAATTGATGAGATAATTCCGCACATTAACGGCATAGAGCCTCAATTATGCCTCAGCGTCATCGAAAATTTGGACCATCGGATGGAGGTGTGCCGCCAAGGCCGCGGCGGCTATTTGGCTGATATTTTGTTCTATTCGTAATTGAGCTATACCAGTATTATCATAATAAAGAGAAATGACAATAATTTCTTAAAAAAATTGTATTTTATTCAACACTTTATTTAGTTACTTGCAATAATTAAAATAAGGTACGCGCCAAACTAATGCGTATTCATGATCGGAGAATCGTGGAATCGTAAAACTAGTTTTCCTAAATTTTGCGTTCGCGTAAAAATTTGCAAGCACATATTTCTCTTTGATGGAGAACGCTTTAAAATTCTCAAGAGTTTCGTTGCTGGGCAATTTTTGCTGGACTTTTACACGGACAAACGTAATATTATTTTTGTATTCATTTTATTCACGATGTACAGAATGCAGATGTGTGGCCAATATCAGATCGTTAACCAGCTCTTTACGATTTTGAAGGAATCAGCGGTTTGCTTACGAAATTGATGACATACGAAAAACTCAGTGTTACTTAGTTGCAGTCTGAACCACTGAGCGCTGAAAAAAGGCTTAATTTGTTATATCTTTAGCCAGTGATTTTAACATAGAATTAGTTCTCTATACTTTAAACAAATACAAAAACAAAATAATTATTTCCTCTTAAGAAAATAGTTTACACAATTATTTGAATAAATAGGACACACACCAATAAAATGGAACGTATCTTCAACAAGATTTAAATTGCAAACTGTACAAGTTGGCGATGTAGCACTGATAAAAGCTCTCGTATTAAGCTTCAGTAAGCCACCTCTAGCTCTAATTAAATTTAAATGGTGTTTTCAGAATTTTCCACATGTATTCAAAACTTGGTACTGACCTATGTATGTAAATTTGTATATATGTATATATGTAAATATTTTATGCTTGAAAAGCGTAAGTATGGGAATTTTGAGTTGAACTGAATTTGAAATATTTTTCGTCCACACTTAAAGGTTATCTGCTTTAACTTTTAAAAACTAATAAAAGGTATCATACCTTTTATACGTTTGATAAAAAAAATTGACAAAGTTTTCCTTTTTAATATTAAGTAAATCCCAGCTTGAAAATTATGCAACCCTAAAATTTGGAAAATTTAGAGATAACAAAAAAATCTTCCTCAAACCTCCTAACATTTTTTAGAATATTAATTCACCTCTTTATCAAGGGAAAGTAATATAAGTTAAGGCGAGCAACTCTTAATGATCACCCATGTAAACGGATCTGCCTCTGATGTACTATTTTCTAACATCATAAGTGGAGCACTTAACAGCAATTCTAACATTTGCAATCTAAGAGTGCGCCGACTGCTTGGAGAGCGGTCTTTATGGATGGCGGATGGGGTTGAGCTCACTGTGCCTTACTTACCTTATTTCTAATTGGAATAGAGTGTAATATAGGGTGTTTTTTTAGAGGTTAGGTTTTCAAGATGAAATAAAACGTATATAATTTAATGTTATGGCCAAGAATTTAGCTTTATTATAAAGATAAGGGTTTGCCATTATGTTTTAAAAATGATACCCATTCAACCAAAAGTGAGCTTCATCGCTGAACAAAATTTTCTTCGATGCGTCGCGCGAACCGAACCATTATTTTCGTAATAAATTTGCACGATTTGCAAACGTTGTTCAGGTGTAAGTCTATTCATTATGAAATGGCAAACCAAAATGAGCATAAATCAAGTGACAGCTGTCAAAAAGACCATCTACGAAAAAAGTAGTGCCAACTTGAAAACCTAACCTCTAAAAAAACACCCTATACTTATGAATGGTAGCGGAGACCAACGGAATGTGAGTTAGCGGTAGCTTTAGATTGTTCTTATTAGAGCAGAGCCAGTCAGAGGAAAGTTGTAAGTGAATTAAACAACAACAACTTATTTTAAGTAAATAAATACTAAAAATATAACATTTCTCCGCCTCGTGATAGTAGTATATGTTTTAGCATATCTTTACATCCAAGGATATATAATACGAGGAAGAACTTTTCGTGAATGTCATAATATCTGAAGGGTTACCTAGATTTTAAAAAAATAAGGTTTTAATATTTTTTTATAGGTTTATTGTCTGAAGAAATTTTAGAAAGTTCATATAAAAAATTGTCTTTCTCATAATAGAAGATTTAATGACTCACTCATTATTATCGTCAGATCCATTAGTTTCATCTCAAAGGACCTTAAAAAAAGAAAGAAATCATGATGTAATCCTTTTAGAAGTAAAGTTTTAACAAATTCCAAGCACTCCTTCAATTTATGCCCATTGTTTATAGAGTCGGAGCCACGTGTGCCGTGGTGTCGGAGTATGCGGGAGGTACATCTTTATGCTTTCTATAGGTTTACCCTTGCGCTTTTTTATTGGCTGGGTATGCCAACATGTTATCAAAAACTTTTGAATTGCACCAATTCGATCAAGTTGACGTCACTACTGTAGTGCCCTTTTCAATTGCGGACTTCTATTCGGAAAAAATTATGAAATTGTCAGTGAAATTACCTGTGTTTTTACAATTACCAGATTGTACATAAACCTAATAATTAAATATTTTTGATCAGTAACTTCAAACATTTTGAACGTTTCAAAATTAAAAGAGAAATTAAAGATAATTGTACTCGTTTGTATGTATGTTCATATATGCATGTATATAGAAATAATTTAATAGCGGAAATGCGGAGATGATAAATTTACTAGAGAATTTAGAGCTCTTTCATTGCATACTACTTTTACAATTCTTCCGTCATACTGACATCGAACAATCGTTTCGTTATGTTAAACTTAAGTAAATTTATTTACAATGAGTGGTTTACTTGACGCTGCTGTAGTGGATATAAAATGTGTCGATTAATTTCATTTAATATTAGTTAAGAGTGTAAAGCCATCCGATTAACTTATTCCAAACTTACTGGATAATTTCAGACGTTCTAACGTAAAATGTTTCAAAATATATTTTCACGTCCTCACAGACACTTGCAGTCGTTTAGTGCTTTCAAATATTATAGTTCAATTGTAAGTGGATACTGAGTTAAATATATTTATGAGTTCGAAATATTATTTGTAAGTGTGCACGTTTAGAAATCATCGAAGGAAGTTAAAGTGCAAGTACGCCAAGGTGTCGTTGTTGGACGAGAAGAACGTCTACCGAACGGGAACCCATTTCACTGTTTTCAAGGAATACGATACGCAGTGCCGCCAGTAGGGGAATTACGCTTCCAGGTGAGTTTCCAATGTCACATTCCCAGAATGGCTTGAGTTAGATCCTTACAATAAACCTTGATTAAGGATGTTCATTAACCTTAAACGTCTACAAAAAAAAAAAACGTTTTCATGAATGTTTTTTTATACAGAATCCTACGTAAAAATTTAGAAGCATTAAAGACATGATAAGCATTAGAAACTTTTATATCACAAATATATAACAAATAATTATAATTCGGGTATAAAATTAAATTTGTTTTTTTTTTTTTTAATTCTATGAAGAACTTTTCTAGTCACTCCAACTGCTTTATCTCGCGGCTTCATTGTACTTTTATCACATAAGATTCTATACTATACTTATTCTGCTATAAAATCACATTTTGGCATTTTGTTGTTTGAAATATTCCGTTCTTAACATATTTGTAGTTGTTGTTGATGCAGTGGCAAGATATATTGATCTCACAAGTGGGAGATAGAAAATGAAGGTGAAATAATTGCAATTATTCCCAGGTATCGTCATCCAGAGAATTTTGCTTTAGTTCAAATTTACTGATCCTTTACTTCCAATTTAACTCACTGCCATTTTTTTACGTTTAGTTTTTGCTTAGCTTGCTTTTGGGTTTCGCCTCACTTGAATTCAAATTTTGAAATTAGTGATTTCCTGTATTTGATATACGCGATTTCAAATTTTTTTGTATAAATATTTTTAAATCTATATAAGCGCCGGTGGCCCGTAAGCTACGATTAATATTTTTGATAAAGCCATTCAATCTTACAGACTCAGTGTATTTTTAAATATATTTTATTAAATAAATCTATTAGACAAACGGTCTTGAATTATTCACCGGGATTTTTTATGATGGTTTACTCAGAAAATTAGTAAATCCTATTTATAGAACTTGCTTCTATAAATTATAATACAATGTATGGAGAATTCCCATAGCCGTAGCCGAATGGGTTGGTGAGTGAGTACCATTCGGAATTCACAGAGAGAACGTAGGTTCGAATCTCGGTGAAACACCAAAATTAAGAAAAACATTTTTCTGATAGGGGTCGCCCCTCGGCAATGGCAAATCTCCGATATAAATACTGCCGTTCGGAATCGGCTTGAAACTGTAGGTCTCTCCATTTGTGCAATAACATCAAGACGCCTGCCACAAATAGGAGGAGGAGCTCGGCCAATACCCAAAAAGGGTGTACGCGCCAATTATATATATATATATATGTATGGGAATTCCACCTTTTTCCCTCACAGGAAAGATTTTGTGTAGGCGACACTGATGTTTTCTAAATATGGCAGATCTGAATAGCTGTTCTCTGGGAAGACAATAGCTGAATGATTGTCCTTTGATATTTCATGAACAAAAGATCACAAAAAAGATCAGACAAATGTTAAGCATTTAAATAGAACAATAGTTGTTAGCTGTAAGTAATCGTACCCATCACTCCAATCCAGTCTGAATATCGTTTGTGATAAAACATATGTGTTTATTAAAAACATTTTTATGACAAGTTGAGAAGACAAAAAGTGTATTCGTTTACTTTTCCAGTAATAATTCTTCAGCAGCTGGAGAAAAACAGTCAAATACTAAACTAATAGCCAACCAGTATAAATTTGCAAGCTTCTTGGTTTCAGCTGACGATTAAACAACAACTTAATTTAATAAAGGTTCTATATTCGGTGGCAACTGAAATTTGACGCTCCTTGTTGCATTTTTGATCACTCTCTACGAAAATTATATATTAGTAAATATAAAGGTAGTAGAAATAGCTCGCAAAGTAAACAATACGTAAGTATGTTTAAGCAGTGAAATGTGTTTTAATAATTCATGCAAGAATGCAATATTGAAAGCTCTCGCAAAACCAAATGAATCTAGTAGGATTCTAAATTCTTTATTTTATTTTATATTTATTGTAATGTTGTTTCTTGTGTATGATAATTTGAATTTTGTTTGTATTTTATTCGAATACATTTTTTGGTCGAACTTGTACTGAAGAGATAAAGGACACGATTTAGATATATAGTGGAATATCTATAGATAAAAACCGTTTTTGTGACCAATAATAGGCCTTTTCTTTTCGCCAAGAGTTTACAAGTGGCGAATAGATGAAACAACTGGTACAAATGAACATATATTGGCAACGCGGGAATAGAGCTGCCTTAAATCACATCCTCTTTTAATCGCCATTCCCCCACTCGCTATCTCCATGCTCGATTAACTTAAAGAAAAATTGCATGCGAAAGAAACAACAAAGTTATCGAGCAAGATTCGCCACTAGCGTGTATGGTAGTACCTCATTAGGCTGGCATAACTCACTTTTAGCGCACCAACGCAAGTACAAGGTGGCGCAAAATTAAGCACCCTAGCAGAAGCTATATAAGTTTCATCATATTTGAGACTTATGAATTTGTGAACTACAAACAGACAAACGCTTAAAGGTGATAATAAAGATTTCCATCACTTTAAATCATTTTTTATTTAGTAAATTTGTGTTTTTAGTTATTCAAAAACAAAATTGGATAACTACTCTGCGCGACTTTGTACATGTGCTCTTATTGTATGTATGTGTATATGTGATTTTAGTTGCGACGGATAACAATGGAACACCTTTTAAAGGGATCTCTGCACTCGTAGCAGGGCAATTACATTCCTCCACTTCAACACAATTTTTTTAAAGTGGGTTAATGTTTCAAACTTTCGATCAATATATTTTTTATTTTACGTTTACTTGAAATATATTACTTTAATGACATTACTAACTTCACGGACCTATAGAAAAAATTAGCGCTATTTTTTTAAAGAATATTTAAACCGCCAGCTCAAATATGACGGGTTTATTTTACCCTTTTTTAGGTAATCTGCATGAAAGTTAATTAAAAACGGCTGTTAGAGGGTTAAAATATTCTACAGAAATTTTAAACGGAAAATTTGAAGAAGAAGAAGCTCGGATTTAAAGTGTTGCAATTGCAGTAAGATCGGACATATGGTTCGCAGTTGCAGTATACCACACTGTCAACCGAAGACGAACCCAGGAGGAAGAAAGCGAAGCGCTGAAACTGTTGCTTCCGATGCACAGCAGGCTTTAAATTAAAATGAACCAGCTCTAAGGGGCGAAAACTAGTTCCCACAATTGAATGCCCTGCCCTGCAGTGTCTGTCTCGCAAATTGGACAGAAAAGCAACAACTTTACCATAAGGGGAACTGTAAATGGGCGATTCCAGGTGCTTACTCTTACTCAAACTGGATCATCTGGTCAGATTTGGTAAATTATAATGTGGAATACTTGTTGGCTACAAGCTCCAGACAGCTAAGGAGAGAGAGCTACGAGTTCCGGAAAGATAGTTTGTGATTCTCATCTCTAATTTGGAAATGCTGGGCTGTAGAAAAGTTTTATGAAAAAAAAATTATAAATTATAGTTTTACCACAGCTCCATGACACACGTTTTCGCGTTACCATAATACATTTTGAAATTATTTTTAAGATTTAATTTTTCAAGTCGATCGGTGGTATCAATTCAATTGATGATTTTAGTCGTCTTCCGATCCAAATTTAAACTTCCGATCCACATTTTCAAATTATGATTTAAAAAATAGAATATGATACGCCCAATCGAAAGTGTATGTTATAGAGCCTTAGGTATAAGATTCAATGTGTAACCGATAATCGATTACTTTGGCGATGAATAGTTTAACTGAATATTGGATCAGGTTCCTTACTCCAAGTTTAAATACAGTCAATTTTTGAGCCGAAGTTGAAGTTGCCTCAATGAAAATAAGAAAAAAAATAAGTAGAGCAAGCGATAATACTCATTATTGTGTGCTTATGTTATAACATTCATACACACTCTTCTATGCTTTCTCTATGCTCTCGGAATTGCTGAAATAATAAATAGATATACGCGATATACATCCACGGTATCTAAGCATGAAATTCGAATGATTGATTTGATTTCATCAGGAAACTTGCATATTGTTTTATTATGTTAAATTCACACTGTTTAACAATTATACGTATTTATATGAACTAGACATAATTGGAAAGGGCCCGCATTTGCAATTTTCCCCCGGGGCTCGGATATGCTATCTACGGCCCTGTCGACTCATGTACATTGATGTATTTCCCACACATGATTTTGTCCTTCTGCAAAAATTGTGCTGACGTCGGACTTAAATTTCTCCAATTCCACGACTCTTGCATTGAGCCTGGCGAATTCTTTTTCAAGAGTTGCAATCCGGCAATCAGAATTCGCTCTGAATCAACATTTTTAAATATTCAATTTTTATTAATTAAAAGCGATTTTTAATCAGTCTGAGTACATATAGAGAATTGGGTTGTGCAGGCTTATTTCAAATACTTAAAACTTCGACAGGCCTTAGAAGAGCATCACTGGAAAGTTTAATTTTTTTCTTTTAATTTCTTCCCTTGGAACGAGGGCAAATTGCATGCCCATTATTAAATACGCGCAGTGAACCAGTGAAACAGTTCTGAAAGCAGTTAACAGATTATCTTAATAGCAGATTTTCTATAACAATTTAGAGAGTGGCAACCGAAAACCATCTAATTATGGCTAATCATTATATACAATTATACCCTCAGTTTCTATTTTCAGTAGTTAATTTTGTGTTAATATTATTGTATTCATCAGTCGCCAGTTCCATTGGCGCAATTTGACACGCCAGAATTGGATTGCACACGCCCAAGAGACCAATCCCATCAGAAAGATCGGATCACAAAAAAACCTGCCGGTTCAGAAGATTGCCTCCATCTAAATGTGTACGCTCCTGTTAAGTCCTCAAGTCAGCCACTTCCAGTTATGGTTTGGATACATGGTGGAGGTTTCCTGTTCGGTCATGGCCAAACGTAAGAACTTTATTGTTATAAATATCACAGCAAATGAAACTGAACAGAATTCTTTAGATTCATGCCAGTTAGTCTTCTGTCGGAGGATGTCATTGTGGTGTCGATTAATTATCGCTTAGGTTTTTTCGGTTTTGCGTACCTGCCTGAAGCAGGTATATGGGGAAATGCTGGTCTCAAAGATCAGGTAAGCATATATTGTATGTATGTACATACATATATGATAAAAAGATAAATATGTATGTATGTAAAAATTCGTAGTTTGTTTTGTTTTTTATATTAAAACAATGGAATTTTTCATTTTTGTATCTGTCATGCCTTTAGCGTCAAGCTCTGGCCTGGATACATGAAAATATAGCAAACTTTAATGGTGACCCGAACAATGTAACCTTATTCGGAATGAGTGCTGGATCTGCTTGTATAGGTCTGCATACATTGGCATCTCACGCGCACAAACTTTTCCAAAAAGCCATAATGCATGGTGGCGTTGCAAACAGCGAGTGGTTATTCCAACGCCAACCAAGGGAAAAGACGTATCAAATGTGCTATTTGCTGGGCTGTCAATCGAAGGATCCGAAGGAAATGCTCAAGTTTATACAGTCCCCCGGAAAGGTAAGTCCTACGGCAGTTCTGAGAAATACAAGGTATCTAGTTACACCAGAAGCGCGACGCCGTGGGCCACCTTTTCCGCTAGGGCCTGTACTCGAAGATTCCAGCAGCCCAGATGCATTCATTACCACTCCCGTGCTGGAACTCATGCAACGGGCCGATACTCTCGCCATGCCCACCATAGTTGGCTACAATTCGGGAGAAGGCCTAACATATTTGAAGCACCAGGTCTTAGAGGTGGTCGACGAAGACCTTGCGCGCTTTATCCCCCGCAATATTCCATTGCCATATGATCATCCAGAACTAAAAATGCTGGTGCAAAAAGTTCGTGAATTCTATTTTGGTGGTGAAAAAATTACACAAGAGCACCTTCAGAACTTAACCGATTTATTATCAGATTATCATATTGTCTATGATATACATCTGGCGACAAAATTCCAAGCGATTCATCAACCACGCGCTCCACTCTACGTCTTGCGCTTCGATAACGAAGGTGATCGTGATTTTTTCAAGAAAATGTATAAATTAGAACACCTGTACGGTTCCTGTCACGGAGATGAAATAAATTATCTTCTTCAATATGTCGGAGAGGACATGAGCACATTTTCTGAGAGCGATTTACAAGCCACCAAACGTTTAAGTGCATTGTGGACCAACTTTGCGCGCCATGGCAATCCGACACCAAAGAACAGTGACATTGCGAAGGAGTTGGGCATTGAGTGGACACCTGTTAAAAGGCCTTTGGAAGGTGAAGATTGTAAACTGGACTACTTCATCTTTGATCGACAATGTAGCATGCAACAAAATCCGGACAACGCTCGGATTCAATTCTGGCAGAATGTATATAAAAAATATAAGATGCAGGACTATTCTGTTCTAGACGCAAGAGACTAAACCATTCCAGTTATATCTGTATTTTTATACTTACGTATGTATTATGTTAAGCAAGTGGAAATTATAAATGGATGTATGTATTTGTAAATAAGGAAAAACATTACTTTCCGCTTCAACAGTCGACTTACTCATGTTCATTTCTCTGCATATTTTCTTTTATTTCACACCTTACTGTGCTGTACTGTCGGTTAAAAAATGTGTACTTTCTTTTTAACGAAAATTACTTGTTTCTTATGGTTCAATTATCCATTTTGATACTTCATATAGGGGGCTCACTAATTTGCATAATTATGAGCAAACAGGGTGGTGGCGCGACGGCCGAGCACATACTGCCTTAGTATTCTACATATGCTGTCCTATTCAGATAACTGGGTATCTGATTCAGCTGGCAACCTCACCACTAGAATCGGGGGCTAATCGCCTATTCATCTCGCTGCTAAACGATTAATCCGGATAAGGATCGCATGAAATCCCAGAGTGTAAAGGGTGGTTAAATTTCAAGGGCCGATGTTGAATGTGAACCACACCTAAACGTCAACGACACCGTTGGACTTCTTTCTTTGGGGTTATTTGAAAGAAAAGGTGTACGTCGATAAGCCAGCAACAATTCAAGAGCTAAAGGATGAGATTATTCGGCACATTAACGGCATAGAATCTCAATTATGCCTCAGCTTCATCGAAAATTTAGACCATCGGATGGAAGTGTGCCGCCGAGGCCGCGGCGGCCATTTGGCCGATATTTTGTTTCATACGTAATTGAGCCAATATTATCATAATAAAGAGAAATGACGATAATTTCTTAAAAAAATTGTATTTTATTCAAAATGAAGACCGGCCCTTGAAACTTAAACATCCTTTATATAACAAATATAAGGCGGAGGATTATTCGATTATAGGCAAAAAAACTCTAAATCAACACAGTTATCTCCGTATTTTTATACTTACCTATTAGAAGTATTCACACCGAGCTGGTCGCTTCGTTACTTGGTAGTTTTACGCATATATTGGTTTTGTGAATCCAACGAAAGCGCCCACGCGCCATGTATGGCATTTTTCGATAGTTAGCAAAATAACAATCAGCTATTTGACAATTGGCATTTGATGGTTTCAGTTTAAAATATCAAAATGTGAAGGAAAAAAGTAAGTAAGTAAGTAATTTCTGTAGTCAAACTTCTGTGGGATCGGATTCAGGTATACATACAAATTTATTTACCTTCACTCAAAATAAAATGCTCTGCAGCGCATGATTATTACTCGATTAATATTTGTTGCTTCCTCACTACATATATATATATATATATATATATATATGTATATATAATGAAATTGCCATTAACCAATTCGTAATTCCGCTTTACCAAACTAACAGAGACAAGCTGAAATGCACGTTTGCTCAACTGTCGCTTAACAAACCGACAAAGTAATGAAATTGGTGTAAGTGAAGCGTATTTAAGTTCTACACATATATCTCATAAAGTTTGCGTTCACCCTAGAAATATCATATTTTGAAGTTGATTAAAAACACAATATAAATTTATAGTTTAAAACATATTTTATTTATTTATTTCTCCATTGCATAATTAAGTTACAAAAACATAAAAAAGTAACGAGATTCTTTACTTAATTTTTTTACATAACGGTAAGTAATCGTAACACTTTGTTTCTTTTAACAATACGGTTGCTTTATTACGAATTTTTCTTCTTTTTGCTCACTTTTTAGAATATTTTTTTTCATTTATTATTAGAACTGACCGGTTAGCGAACTCACTTGCATATTTTATATAAAAGTGGTAATATTTCGACAGCCACCGTATCCGAATGAGTTGGTGCGTGACTATCATTTGATATTGGCCAGGTTTAAGTCCCGGGCATGAAACACCAAATGATAAAAAACCCAGGCCTGGGAATTTAAGAACACTATCGGTCCGAGAAGAGCGCAGCATAGTTAATACGGCCAAGGTTAACTCTCAAATTACATCATCAAAAATTGTTGAAAATGTAAAACAAACATTGAAAAAAAAGTATTTGTGGAGAAACTGCTAGAAAAGTTTTGAAGTGAAGCTGGATACCATGGTAGAGCCGCTTCAAGAAAGCCGTTTATTTCACTTGTGAACAACGGTGACCGCGTTGAATTCGCTAATAATTACATAAATAGGCCTCTACAGTTTTGGATCCAAGTAATTTTTTCATACAAAAGTAAATTTTGTATTTTTTGGGATAAGAGGTCGTGGTTGTGTAGCAGCAATACTAAACCCTGTGTAAGTCACCGGTCGCCTTCGTCTAACTCATCAAAAGGTAGGTCCAGGAAACTTGCTGTTTCGACAGGTTGGGCTCAGAGGGAGAGGGGTGTTAGATGAGTGGGTTTGGTGGGGCATGTAAAAATATGGTTAGTGTCGTGCGGACAATATCCAGAACGTAATTGTGCCAATGTTACGCGGGTCTCACGGAGAAGTTGGAGCTCTTTATCTGGTGGTTGGACTCCGATTACGGTATTCGGTGGTTGGGAGCTTAAGAAAGTGGTAAGGGTTTCCCGATGAATGTCGTTTATTGTCTGGTCCAGTAGTTGTCTGTTCGTTTTGTCCTGGATCTCGTCGGCGTAATTGAGGAGATGTCTCCTGACGTGCCTGGGAGGCGGCTCTGGCTCAAGCAGGTGTCTGCATGTGTGAGACCGGCAGTAGCACCCAAGCATAAA
Source organism: Anastrepha fraterculus (assembly GCA_037575425.1). Classification (NCBI taxonomy): domain Eukaryota; kingdom Metazoa; phylum Arthropoda; class Insecta; order Diptera; family Tephritidae; genus Anastrepha; species Anastrepha fraterculus. The sequence continues at coordinate 278,066 of JAYXIM010039842.1, forward strand.
CTGTTTGTTGAGTAGTTTGTTGTGCTCCTTTCCTGGGAGCATATGTGCCTCGTTGTGAAGGTGTTGAAGAGGCGGTATCAGGAGGCAAACCGTCGCTGTTCGAATAGCAGTGTTTTGGCAAGTCTGGAGCTTTATCCACTGCGTGTCACTAGGCGTGTCCAGGCGACCAAATAGGCGCAGCGTAGTTTACAACCGGCCTGCCAATTGCCTTAAATGTCGATACCAACATTGCTTTGTCTTTGCCTAAAGTCCTGCCGGAAAGCGATATGAGGACCTTGTTGCGATTTTGTATTTTAGTGGCAATTGCGGTTGTGTGTGCAGAGAAGGAGAGCAAACTGTCAAAGGTTACACCCAAAATTTTGGGATTGTTAACAGTCGGAATTGGTGTGTCATCGACTTTTACCGTTAATTGCAGTTTGACCACCTTTGCCCAGGCGGTAAAGAGGATCGCCGTGGACTTTGTGGGGAAGTTGGAGATTTCTTGCAGTGAAAAAGCGAGAAAGATCGGTGAGGTGGACGTTCACTTTGGTGCACAGGCCACTAAATGTCATTTCGCGACACCATTACTGTGAGAGCTTAGATATGTATATAGAAGTGGAACAGCAAGGATGAAAGGGCACCACTCTGCGGAACACCTTGCTTGATCTTCCTCTGTTGGATATTTGGTCTGTAAAAATCTCTGACGAGTGTCGACGACTCAGATAGTTAGCAGACCACCTCTTTAGCCCTGGTGGTAATGTCAACTGTGATGATGCGTGGAATGGCTGACAGTATCGAAAGCCTTCTTCAAGACTAACGCTAATAGGACAGTCCTCTGGCAGGGGTGGTTTTGGTGAAGCCCGCGGATTAACTAGGTGCCTATGACGGTGAGTGCTGTGGTAGTACTGTGCTCTCGTCGGACGCCATGCTGATGTGGAACTAGGGCCAGGTGTATCATGTAGGGTGGGAGTAGAAGGGCTACAATTGTAGAAACTTGAAACTTCTCGGTGGGACTGTTGTAACTCGGCGGATGAGGGACGCGGGTGGTTGTCTACGTTGGGCCTACTGTGCGTTCCGCTGTTGTTGTTGCGCCCTGATGGTGGAGGGCGGCTGCAGAGCTCTGCAGCTAAGGGAAACGTAGTCAGTTGGTGGTGCGTAGGTCATAGCTTCTCCGAAAGTGGCACTAGCCATTGCAAAAATTGCATTTGATCGGTGCCAGCTTCCGAGGAATTCTGGTCTGACACACGGAGCAGATTGTGCGGGGGACCAAGAGCTGCTGGTTTGTCCCCGCATTGGGGTTGGAGCAGGAGCGATGGGGATGGGCTATCTTGGGGGAGTTGTGTTGCGCCGATAAGCTCCTTGCCGTAGAGGTATTGTTTGTGGTGGCGGTTGGTAATTCTGGTCTATCAGGGGATGTGATAGTCGTTCAGACATGAGACGCCTAGCGGCGGGAGTAACACGAGGCCACATACCGTGGTGACCACTCCCTATGTGTATTATGGCCTGAACATGTCTTAAGGTGGCACCCGTTGCACCTAATCGAAATGGAGTTCGGATGGAGCCGGCTATGGCAAACGCAGCAATAGAATACCCCTGGCCCAAAATTGGATTCAATACCAGCCCTGAGGAGAAGTATTTGGAGCAAAATTGCTGCATGGAATTGCTCCTGTGACGATAGGGGGGATGATATACAGTTCACTAGACAGGGCTAGTTTACTTGGGCGGCAGCCTCTGATCCGGAAAACCCCGAGTCATTCCGGTAACGTAGAACCGGTTGCCATGGAAATGGGATAATTATATTTTTAATATAGTAAATAAAGAAATAAGAGGTAGTCAAATTGCTTGGCGCAAATCAGAAATTATTATTATTTGAACATTCTAAAAATTAACGTGAAACTGAGTGCCTAAAATCTTGGCTTTTCAAGAACTTTTTCTATACATTTTTTCCATATGTTTTAAAAGTATATGCAGACTTTTTGGTTGCTACATTAATTAACAAAATATGCCTCGAGCTGAATTTATAGCGATATATTTCATTCCGGATAGCACACATGAAATTAATGGTGTTACAAAGGGCCACAAAAACTATTCATCCGCTGACGAAATATTTTGCCAATGGAATTCTATATTCCACCTGACTTTCTTTCAAAAGATGCGCCTAGATGTTTTTTTAAAATAAAACATGTAAAAGTTTAGATTATTTCAGGTTTCACTATTTTTTTTTCAAAATACGGTTCTTAGCAATTATATGTGAAAAATTACAAAATTAAAATGTCCACCATAACCACATTTGCAGGTAAAATCTGTGAAACAGTCGATTCATGAACTCCTTATGGTTGAGAACGTCGATATATCGATTTTGAAGGTTGTTCAAAAACACTTTGTACTACAGCAACAATATTCTCAAAAGAACATCCAGTTTCTGATCTGCTAGTCCTTTTCCTATCCTCGACTGAACCAGTTTCTTGAAATTTGTTCACTAATCTTTGAATTGTCGCCTCATTCGAACGATTATTTTCACCAAAAAATTACGAATTTCGAGATATGTTGTTCTTACAGATTGACCATTTTCATAATAAGCTTCAATAATTATGATTTATATTTTAAGCGTACTCTCCATCGCGCTCGAACTACAATGCACCACAAATCTGTTTGTCAGTTTGAATTCATCCCATTCTCAGAATGGGACCTTATGCTGGCCACAGACGGAAAACAAACCGAAACAATCGGTTGAAACTCATTTCCCAACACACGTGTGGATTTATTGACGAGTTTTGTTTCACGCTGTTCGTTGCTGAGTGAACATGGAATGCGAAAAAAATGGTTGCCATGTATGGTGTTTATTTGATCTTGAAAATAATGGGGGAGAGGAAGATTTTTCTTCACATATTAGCGTTTTTGTCTACCTCTTTACATACATATATACTGTTTTTCTAATGAAATTTGCCAGGATTTTAATTTTATATTTCCGCGTTTATATGCATCCCTCTTATTTTTCCACTGATGGCTGTCTTTTGAACAAATCTTTGAGTTCCTCAATAAATTATTTATTTATTTATTAGAAATATAATTATGAAAAATTATGTATATCACATTACAAAAGGCTCCAGCAGCTAAGACTATCGGCCTGCCTCAATAAATGTTTTGCTTAATTTTGCCATTAGCCGGCTCAAATTTTCAAAATAAATGAGAAAAATCGTCAACTTCGCCACACACACGCATACGATTACAAGTTAACAATATATGTAGTTTGCCAATTTTCAATTCGTTTGCCAACTGCGACATACACGCGTCAATCTGTTGAAATTTCACTGGTTGTTCCCATATATAGGTTTCCAGAAGTGGACATATTTACTTGGATATATCCACTATATACTTAAGAGATACGAGAATGAGTACTGTTCAAAAAAAACTTTTATTATTAGGTCCGTTCAAGCAAAAATTATCAAGTAACTTGCCAGTAACTCACATTCCGCGACTTCGCTCTCAAAGAGAAAAAGCAGTAACAATTTCAAGTTTTACAAACAGCTGATTAAATTTTTGGCGGAAAAAATTAAAAAAATTAAAAAAAAATCAGTTGAACTGCCTCGTATTAAATTAAAAAAAGAAATTAAAAAATCAAATAAAATGCAAAATAACGAGCTAAACAACAGGAGCCTTTTCTTTTGTTTATAAAGGGTTTTCCAATAAGAGGTGTTATTGGAGGTATTTCCCCGTAAAAGATCAATGGTTTCGTTGCTTGTGTGGCACGTAGCGCCGACTTGTGGAAAATAAACGTTGTCCAAATCAATACCATCCAATTCCGGCCATAAAAAATCGTTAATTATCTCTCGATAGCGCAATCCATTCACCGTAACTGTTGCTCCAGCTTCATTTTCGAAAAAGTAAGGTCCAATGACTCCGCCGGACCATAAACCGGCTTTTCAACAATAAATCTTGGATTTTCTGAGCCCCAAATCCGACAATTTTGCTTGTTGACGAAGCCACCGAGGTGGAAATGAGCCTCATCACTCAAGATGATTCTCCGATGGAATCCACGACGTTGTTGATGATAGGCCGACTTGAGTTCTTGTGTTAACTGGATCTTATAAGCCTTAAGACCCAAATCTTTAGGCAAAATACGGTGTAATGTAGTGCCTAATTCTAAAGAATGACGAGGAATGGACAAACCTGTTTTCTTCAACACTTTCGGCTACAACAGCAATATTTTCGACTGTTCTTGAGCGACGTGCACGGGTTTTATTCTTCACATCACTAACTTGTCCCAACAGCTCGAATTTTTTCACTAGTTTCTTTATTGCGGTCCAACAAGATGCTTCATGATGACCCAAAAATGTTCGAGTTTTACAAGTTGCCAGGTTCGTTAAAAAACCAAATTTTCACCATTTTTATAGTGAATTTTAATAATTTCAATGCGTTGTTTAAGCGCGTATCGTTCCATTTTTATTAATGACGTATGTAGTTTCTACTTGTCAAATATCAAAAAATTACAGATTCAAAAGTGGCATCTACCGAAATAGCGGGCTATTCAAAATAACACCTGTCAGAAGAAAAATATTCCGTTAGCAATTCTATTGGCGTGGGAATCGGCGCTTTCTTAATATTTTCCTTGCTTCCGTCTATGCATTTGTTTGTATGTTGCCAAATTGGTTATAACCAAGAAGTACAAGCATAAAACACAAAAGATACCTTCAATATTATAGATTTGTATTTCGAAAGCTGCAGCACCTGTGACTGGAGGCTGTAGTTTAGAAGTACATACCTCTATATCATTGGCTGATTCCTACTGAATATATGGCTTCGAATAAACTTTATAAATTTTATCTAAAATATATTTACTAATATTTTCCATTTTAACCATAATTTTTATTTAGATTTAGAACTTTGGCGCAATTCGCAAATTTTAATTCGTGTTTATTTTTACTTTGCGATCAGTTGTTTTTTTTTACTTACAAATTCTTTCAAGCAAAAATTTCTCCAGTAAAAACTTGTAACTTCCCCTCGAAATGAAATGTAATTTTGCTCTCTACTTTTCCCCTATTTTGCAAGTTTTTTGGATACATGAACACCAGAACTTGCAACAATTGTTACAAAATATTTCATGAAAAGGCCCATTATAATTTTTTTGGTGATATATGTGAGTGCGCAGTCGGCTACGACGGGGAAATATTTCCAAATGAACATTTAGGTGTATTTTCTATTTATTTATTTATTGATTACTTTTGACTAGTCCATCCGCTTAGAAACTTAGAAAAAAATCCTTATAGTAAAAAAAATATCGAAACTTAAGTTGTTGTTTATGATCTAAAAACGAATGTATATGAAAGCATTATTCTATCAATTTTGCTGTCAACGTGCTCAACTTAAAGAACCGACCGATTATGGATCGAAAAGTGATCAGAGAAAAATAAAAAAACTCTAATCGCTATACATTCACTTCTCCTTTATTTCCTTTATATAATATATTTTAATTTTTTCTAAATGTGTTTTTCTGTAAATCAGATTTTTGTGTTTAACGTTATTTGGCTTTGATTGATTTACTACATATTGGTTTAAATTGAATTTAATTGAATGATTTCTTTAAAAATTATTTTTAGTGTCGCCGTGTCGCGAATTTAATCGAATCGTGTTCAATTGAAGCGTATAAACGAAACGCGTACAAAAAACCTATATTTAATCATACACATACACAAATATATATATATACATATGCAAATTGAAAATTGGAAAAAAATACTATTCGCTAATTCGAGTTTGAAATTTACTTACACACTTAAACATTTAGCTAATATGCGTACAATTCATACATACATACATTTATTCTAACAACAGTTACATATAATAATTATAACTTTTTAATTTTCTCAATGATTTATGTTGTTATTGTTTTTAACAGCATAGAATATTCGCCATGAATTTTTGGTGAATACTGCTGAAGTGACAGTCCTTAGCCGAATATGCTTATAAATACCGTTCGTTCCGACTGCCATTTGTTGTTATGCGTTTTTTGTGTTATGGTGATGTTGCAGCATACCTGCACATACTTAGTAATGAGCTGCGCTTTGCTTTTTTTTCGTATTCACGTGCATTTGCGTAGAAGCTTACTGAGGCCAGGGAGAGCATTCATTTGGTTTATGGAATTCGTCTTTCGAGTGTATCAAAATTAAAAAAAAATTAAGCATATTGACAAAAAAAATCAAGGTCAATAGTTTTTTCAAGTTATCAATGGTGTTTATGGTGTTTTTTTTTGCCTACGCTCGGGCCACTATTTAATTTTAAAAGTAATATGCTGCCCAAATAATTAATTATTTATAAAATTACATATGTAAATACTAAAAGATTGAAATAAATTCAGAATTGCGAATTGATTAAAACTAAAAACTAAAAACCAGTTTGTGAAAAATAAATTAATTATAATTCGAATGTTATAACTCGCGCTAACATAGATTTATATGTTATGTTTCAACAATAAGTGATTCTGATATATTCGTTGATTTACTTTATATAAGTAGTCTCTTAATTATCAACACAAAAAAAAATTAAGTTACCAACACTTTAAACCCAATCAAGTCCAAATTAAAAAAAAATAATAATAACTACCACTTATTTCTTTCGTTTAAATTAAAATTAGACTAGCCCATTAATATTTTTAACATAAACACTGAAAGCGATTTGCTGCAAATAACATCCTAAATAATAATAGAATCGTTGTTTGCTTAAATGTTTGTCAGTTGCATATGCTCTTCGAAGTTTACATATTTTTCATGTTATTCGACACATTTTGGGCAATTTGCCTTTTGTAACTGTTTGAAGTGCTACGAAGAATTTGGTAACTTTTAAGCTGTGTGAACTTTTTGTGAACACTCCTTAAAAACGCTTCAACGCAAACGTACGCTTGAGATATAGACATATGGTTCGATGTATCAATTCATACTGTTCTGAATTTTGTACCATACCACCACGCTGTAAACGCAGATTACAAACAATACCCAGCACGTCGACGAAAATGTCAGGAATTTTTGGCAGTTCATTCAGCGCAGGCAAAGGCCATGGAAATGTTTCCTTTTCATCTGCTAAATCGACTGCATTCATCTTTTCAGGCGGATCGAGTTTTTTATCCGTTTCAGTATACTTAAATGAGTCCGTATTGCTCGTCAGGCCTGTAACTCTTTCGCTACCTTCTTTCTGCTGTCGCTGCTGTTCTTGTCGCCGCCTCAGTATGTAATTTACATAGTAGAGGGTATTGCGCGTGAAACTGCTATCAGTGTCGGTCACACCGTTAAGCGTGGCAATAGCGTATTGCGCCTCTGCCACAAACTGATCGGGTAACTCAAAGTCAACTGGACTCAGCAATGCTTGTGCCGCTAACTCACCACCAGCGCCAGCGCTGCTTTCCCGCTCTTTGCGAGCCTCCGCGGCCATTGTAGTTAGCGAATAGGCGAATGATTGCCTTAACTGGCGCACAGCGTTCAGTATGGCTGTTAGACATCCAGTGCGTCCGATTCCTGCGGAACAATGTATGACCGGCAGTGGCTGCATGGCATTGAATATGTCCTGTTGATATAAGTCTATCGGTTGAGCGCTCACATGAGAAGCGTGATGTGGCTGTAAAACTGAAATAATGTCATCATCAGCCATGTCGAATGCTTCGAATTCTGATTCGCATTTTCCAAGATTCAGTATATGTAGACAGATGTCGAGTAGTGTATTGATGTCGCGCGGCGAACGGTGGTCAGGCCAGTCGGGATACCAGTAATGGTAGCAATATAATCGATTGATTAGCAATTGAGTACTTCGACTTGTACTTACACCATCACCACATTCCTCCGCACTCGCCCCAATATTGATGCAATACAATATGACCAGTTTACGTATTGAAAAACCGTTCTTGCGTACGATTCCAATATTTTTGATAACAAAGTAGTTGCCTTGCAGCAATGGCAGAAATAACTGCAGTTCTTCATTCACTTTTGCAAGGTAACACTCGATCCCAACGTGCAATTCAGGTTCAGTCCCGTCATCGGGCAAATGAAGCGGTGGTGGAGTTGTTTCGTTTTGCAGCAAATAGGCGTTGAAGAAGTCCACTGCTTCTGCAGTGGGTACAACGAGCTCATGCCAGCTTGTCGTTATAAGTATTTCGTTTAGTTCGACGGGAAAATAGACGGCACATTTTTGTCGATTGTTTTCGGCGAAATTCGTGAGCATTATGACTTTTTGATAATATGGAACCGTCCCCGCCTTATTACTGGTGGTTTGGAAATATCGGCGTGTATTCTGGTACACCATTAGCCAGAATTCGAAGATCGTGTTCGGCAAGGGTCCCTGAGTAGCCACGTAACATTTAGATGTGTAATCTGGACCCTAAAATAATGGCATGATAATATTTGCTACAACAAATTATGGATGAGTTGCCGCTTACCTTTATGTAATTTGCATTAATATAGGGCACTTCGTCTGATACGTTGAGCTGCCGTGATATGTGCTCGGCCAACTGTGTGTGCTCTTCGCGAATATCTTCGGCTAATTCTGCTAATTGTTTCCCCTCCTTTTCCAATAGCACCCGTGAATTTTCGTTTGGCAAAATTGTTTTGTAACGATTCTTTGCCTGCGATCCGAAGACCATTGGTTTCTCTTGATGATTTAACGGAAGATCCCAAAACTCTTTATGCAAGTCGCAAAAGATTCGCTTTTGCTCGTCGTCGTCGGGTTGTATCGTTTCCAATACTGGCTGCACAGTGGACAAATAGCGTTCGTCTACTTCACAGTCTTCGGAGGTAGTAACGCGCATTCCTGGTGGCGTCTCAGCCTCTTTATTGGTTCGCACGCTTAGCATGGGTACCGCTTGTTCTGCCAAGCCTTTGTTGTTAGACGCATAGCTGTTGTCGAAAATGTAGTTAAGTTTGATTAGATCGAGCTGATTAAGGGCATTGGAAGCGTTTTGCAACATCTGTATATTAGCCAAGTAGATCTTGAACTCTTCACTTGTGCTTTGCGGTGATAACGGACGCGTCATAATGTTTCTTACACCAGTACACGAGCACACTGTGCTATCCTGAAAATTAAAGCTGTCCCGACGCATTTCGCCCTGTAAAGACTGGTTACTAGTACCGGTGCCATTGCCACTGTCGCAATCCACCGACATGCTGGCGCTAGGCTTCAGATCGGATACGGAGCCGAAACAAACTTGTTTAGCGTTACGCCGATGTGCTTGATTTAAATCCGCGAAGGGCGTGGAACCACGATTTAGGCTTTCGCTACTGAAAAAACGCCGATGCGGTGTAGGCGGTGCACATGATGGTTTGGTGTGCAGTGCATTCACGTTGACTTCCTGGGCGCAAGCGTCACCTAAGTACAGACTGCTGCTAGTGGGCACGTGTCGTTCGGTGCCAATGCCGCCAAATGAACTGCCCATATTCAGTGTCAAGCTCTGATTGGACCCGCGTCGCTCTAATAGTCCCCTCTTTGGTGTAGCATTACTCGTCGTATTTTGTGTTGATGTTATGAACGAAGTGGTACGCGTAACTTTGTTTAACGAATGCTGACTAGCATAAGAGTTCAGATTGCCGCATGAAGCTGCTGTTAAGTTTGTGAGCGTTAGACTCTGATTGGAGCCGCGCCGACGAAAGAGGCTTTGTTTAGTGCCTTGTGTCGTAGTAGCTCGGGGATGTGGCTGATTGGTTATGGGTGCGCCGCTCAAGTCTAGATTACAGCTTGATTTCGAGTTAAGGTTTGTTGTGGAGTTGTTCACTGCGGAGCCAAGACTGTAGTTGGAGACGCTTAAGCCACTGCGACAATTACCAAGAAGATTGCTGCAAGAACCGTGCAGATTCAGCGTAAGACTGTGATTAGAGCCGCGCCGCTGGAGCAAATTGGTGGATGAAGCTGACGCGCCCGCTTTGGGGCGCATCGCGACACTAGGAAGTTCCATTGACTTCTGTTTGTGTGGTTGATGCGCTCCAGGTGTACCTGTTGTAGTTGAGAACTCAACTAGTGTTAGGAATTCAGGCAGCGTTTTTAAATTCGTATTTGACGCATGCAAAATAGCGTTATGCTTGTACATGCCGCGATGTGGTGTAAGAGCTAGTGTCGTTACTCCAGGCGCATAAGGTGCACAAAGTAGCGTTTTGTTATTATCTGCAGGATTTTCATCACCGACTTCCTCCTGGAGCACTACCACAGTTTCAATATCGACTTGTGGATGATTGAGTAAATCTCCCTCACCAGTGACAGCACTGCCATAAGCATCTGCAGAGTTTCGGTTCCGGTGATAAGCCGCCAACCACTCGGTAGACGCATTGCTGCTCCCACTACTGCCACCACCTGTTAGCCGTCGACGTGGTGTGCGAGGAAAACTACTACCACTCAGCGGTGTTTTCACTGAAGACGTAGTGCTGCTAGGATATAGGGATTGGGTTTGCAGATGCGAATGTGTAGCGACTACGCCATCGCCGAGCAGTGCTAATTGGGACAGTGAAGTTGATCGGTTACTGGTGGCCGTCGATGGAAGTCGTAAGCTCCGATCACCACCGGCCCGCTCGAAACGTGCGCCACTCACACTACGTGGCATGAACTGTTGAAGGGAAAGACAGCTACGACGAAGCGTCTGAGCGTCAATCTCGTCACAACTCCCATGCGAATCATTTCGCCCCCCGGACGAGACAATTATGGTAAGTTCGGATTCTCGCGCGGCCGAGTCAAGTGACAGCGCTTTCTCTTTGGTGTTTTTGATGGTTGGTGTTTTCGGTTTTGGCGTGGGTGAAGGTGAAGCGGACGCGATCCCGCTTGGTCCTTTCATTGTACAGGGAACATCTGTAATTTTTATAGTCAAGTTATTTTTGTTTTTACGATTTTTCTTACTATCCACTGCGGGGAACGCTATTGCATTTGGTTTTGCTGCCACTGCGGTTATGCAGTCATCCATGTTCACCTTATCTTGACTACTACTGTTGGAATTGATGTTTAAATTACTACTACCATAAGCAACTGATTTCTGCCGATCTTTGCTAGCTTCTTTGCTGCGTTGTCTGCTTCGAGTTTGTTGATTGTCACATGTATCGTCAGATTGCGGATCTAAACCAGATTGTTCACGCACCACCTGGTCGATCTCTGGAAATTTAAAGTAATTGCCATTTTTATATCCCGCTGAGCTAATAACGCCAAGTGGTGAACCAGTCAAATTCAGATTATTTAGCGAGGCCAATAATTTTGGTGAACAGGGTAGACGAGTTCCACTATTACTGCCTCCGGCCATATTTAAGTCGATAATCTTTGGTGAAGCTGAATCAGCGTCCGTTAGCGCGATCGGTGAGCTATTGCCGCTATTCGAGAGCATATGGGTGTCTCTCTTGTCAGAGACCCCTGATCTAAGAAATGGTTTCGCATTTTCCTTATCTGCTAATGCCGACACACATTCTGAACTGCTGTCCATCGATGCGGACACAACATTTTTTATCAACAATTGCTGAGGTGAACCAGAACGCCGTTCAAAGAGTGAAAATCGTCGCAATTTTCTGGACACTATAGGCGAAGTACTACTGGACAATTGTTGTCTAGCTCCTACCAATGAACGCGACGTAGCCGTTTGTGTTGGCGTAGGAGTTTTACGTTGCAGAGCCACTTCCGCTTGTTCAAGCGTTTGTGGAGATTGGCTAGACAGCTCGACTATATCCTCCATGTGCTCCAGTTTGGTGGGTGATGGAAAATCAAAAGTGCCCTGGATAAATTCCAGTGGTGTATAATAAGGCGTGCTTTTGCTGCTACTGATGTCGTCATAGTCAGTCCCTGGATCTGGTGTAGGTGGGGCGTACTCAAAATATGAGCTTCGCGGCTGTTCTGTGTTGATCGGAGTCGGGCAGTTGCTGTTACTGCCGATAGTCCCAGCGGAAGTTGAAGCTGCATGCTGATGTTGGTTTTGCTGCTGCAGCGTTGTCGTTGATCGATTGTTGTTTTTACAATTCTCCATTTTCAATCGGCATAAGTGTAATAAAGATTTATGACTGCAACTGCGACCACAGCTGCTTACTTGTTCTTGACTTCTGATGCCATATTGCGCAAAAGCATGCAATTTGTAATTATTGCAGGAAAAGCATCTGCAAATAGGAGAAAATATGAATAAATAAAACAACTAATTCCTTTAGTAGATAAAGAAATTTGCTTTGAAAATCAGACATTTACCCCCTTGGAAAAAAAGAAAAATGTATAAATAAATAAAATACTCACTAGTGGTTAGTGGCTTACAATTAATTCATTTCATCAATGATTTGAGCAAGATGGAAAACAAAAAAACGTAAACACAAATAATGAAATCATTGAAAACGCAAACAACGACATTGAAGTTCCAGCTAAAATATCTACTCTATTGGCTATTGGCAAGTTTAAAAAACATTACGCTTACGTTTAATACTGATCTTCTGTAAAGGTCGCAACAGCCAACACAAGTAATAATATTTAATATTCACCTTGTAGTTTATGTCGTGTATTTTATGAAATTGGAAAGGTTAGAATCTAACAATAAGAACTAATTTAAAAAAGTTCTCATACGTTTTTAGGGATTATTATTAGTAGTTCCTGAAATACTTGTCAGATTACGCTCCATAGTACTCGATGCCTCGTATACTCGGCGAAATGATGCGCATATTTTTTTATTGTAGCCAGTATGTACACTGTTTTCTAATATACCTTAGATTATAATCACAGAGATTTGTTTTTCGATGTTATTAAAGTGATTGCCGAAAATTATTTGTTTATAATACGTATCTAGTTCGCCAAATAGACGCCAATTATAGCACAGAATGGAAACTGCGCGCCTTGCGATGTTGGGAATTTTATGTTGGAGCTTGTTGTTAATAAATAAACACGAAACACACAAGAATACAAAAAAACCAAACTGTAACAACAAATATCGTTGTCTCAGGCTTCACCTGAGCAAGTTTTGTGAGTGTTGCTATTTTTATTTAGACATTCCCCTAATTGCTTTCCACGCGGAAACTCTGTAGAGGTGTAAGAGCGAGTGGCCAGTGTGAACAGCATATTGTGAAGTGTAGCGGAAGGACTTTCACCATCCACAATTAGACATAACATATAAAATAGCTTCATTTCTATTTTTGTATAGAGGCAGGGGAATTGGCACTTTCTTTCTCCGTACACCATGAATAATGATTTGTATTCTTTATACCATGCTATACCTTCGCAACTTCTTTTTCGCTCAGACTAGTTTCTATTTTCGCATTTTCTACTTTTTATGTATATGGTATATATTTATTTTGAGTTTCTTTCTGCGTTTTATATTTCACCTAAGTCGTCACATCTGCATTTACTTGGGCTATCTTCAAAATGAATGTCTGTCTGATTTAATGCTTATTTCTCATACCCATTATTCGTATCAATCCAGACGCTTCAGATTCCGGACTGGTAAATTCCATGTTGCTGTCCAAGAAAAATACATAAATAGACTTCGGAATTGACTGATTTAGTTTTGGTCAAGCGTTAATCCAGCTTCTGTTAACCGTTTTCCAAATACGTCACCAAATGTATAAATTAATTTTATAATTCAACACTGAAAGAATTTAGTTAAGAAAAGTTCAGGTAATGATTTATCTTGCTTATTTGTTGGATGGCGTATTTAAGAGGAGCAGTAGCGAAAAATCACTAATATACACAATAGTGAACTAAATTCGTTGCACAGAGTATCTAGATACAAATCGAAGAGTTACCAAAGCAAAAGAAAAAATAAAAGTATCTGTAACTTGACAGTTATGCTAGTTAGAGATGCAATCGAAGTATTCGGTATTGAAGAAACATGCAAAATTTATTCATATACATATATGCCCGTTGTTATAGACGTGAGATAAAACATAATTTATTTGCACCCAAACTTTAATTTAAAAGCAGATGTTAAATTTTTGGTAATAAACATGCTAAGACCAACTATTACCTAAAATGGGACTAAACAGAGCCATCCACATGAAATAAAAATATAACTACACGCAAGGAACAAAAATAAATAAGTTCACCCTGTGTCAGCTGATTCCTGATTATAAACTTGGAAGTGGAGTAGCAGGTTGATTAGAATCGGAAACCTACCGTTATTACTGTTTAGTATTTATATTAAATAATAAGGTACGGTTTTACGAAATCTCTACGGTGTATTAAAATTATCGACATCCAGTTGAGAAAGTCTCTCATCACTTTTAATATATTTTTTATGCTCGCGTTCACATATTCAAAAAGGGTAATAATCTATGAGTTTTCCTTTTCGCTTTTAATATAATTGTTTTTGTTTATGTCCAATTTATTAAATTTTGCACACTTTTTCGCAATAAAGCATATGTTCCAAAATCACGTTCACCTCATTTAAACTTAAAACGCTCATACAATTAAAACTTACATTAAGTTGACTAAAACTGCTTTTAATTTTTTGTGATTAAGAGATTATAAAAAATAGTCTGTAAAGAACACAACTGTAAAAAAAAACTCTGCAATTACGTGAGCTCAATAACTGATCCAATCAAATTAACTCAATAGCTCCTTTTTCATTAATACATACTTTTTAGTGGGATTGATAAACCGGTATTATTGTTATTATTATAGTACTAAAAAATTACAACCCGGCATCTTTTTATCTGCAGATACAAGTGCATTTTTTGTTTAAAAACGTAAAGTCTTGGAAATTAATTTGTTAAGCGATATTCGGCGGCTCACAATTAAATATCGCGAACCAATTTTTTGGTATGTGACCGCTATTAACATTCCTTATTAAGAGATCGTATAAAGCAAGTGGATCCTTTTGCTTTGGCTAGATAACGATTACTTGCTCGAACAGTTTGTAAGCAATGCAGAGGCCTTTGTAATGTTTGATAATTCGCACAGTTGAGTGTGTTGAAAAATTTATAAATAATAGAAAAATTCAGAAGATGATTCATCCAAAAAAAGGTATATTGGTTGGCAGATAAGTTGCACGATAATTTCTGGACTAGTAAATCCTGCGTAAATCCATGTGTGTAAAATATATGCTGCACAAAAATCATATTGACATAATTTTTGGCTTTTTGCTGCAGTGGTATGTGTGTAGGGGAGCAGTGGGCTAACCGCTGCAACGACTGAGTGCTTACATTGCCTATTTGCGACTTTTCGTTGAAATGTGCAGTTGTATGTGTACATGGTTTGCAAAATTGATTAACACCATAGATTTGATAGTCTTGCGATTAATTACATTTTTCCCTTTATACACGTTCTCCGACGAAGTTTCTCTAATATTAGATCTATTATCATTATAAAGAAGTTAATTTGTGGAATATATCCGTATCATTTAATGTATATCTATATATTTGGCATTGGTTTCGAATTGACATTCCAAACAAAGCCCTAATTTGAGTAATTTTTATGATATTGTAATTTTGTTTGGAATATTTTTTAGTTTAAATGGCAACAACGAACAAAACGCTAAAATGGATCTAGTGGATATAGATCAAGTTTTAGATAATTTGGAATTGCGGGAGGCCGCTGACGAACATAAAAGAACTGCTTCAGCTGCAAATGCGCCCGAAGCAGAAAATACGGAGGAATCTTTAAGCAATGCAAATAAAGGTGATAATGCTGCTGCTATTGGCAGTATAAATGTCACGTCTCACAAAAGCGGGTTTGTAGGTGTTTCCCAAGTATTCAACAGTTTGGATGACTATCAGAAAAATGTGGAGTCATTAGAATCTGCTCCAGCGCAGCGTTATGACGAAGAATGTCGACTCATTTCAAATAACATGAATACGGGGCAGGAACTAGACACAACCAACAAGGAAGAAGATACTGATGCTGCAGTATATTCAGGAAACTCAATAACAACCTTGCAAAAAGCAACGAATAATGAAACGGTTGTGAATTCATTTGACGCTTTCACTAATAGTCGTACAACACTAGCACATAGCAAAGTTTACGATGAAGACGTCGAGGATGAAGAAGAAGCAAGTGATGACATACATAAATTCACAGAAAATTCTAAACATTTACGTAGTATTGGTTATGAGGTGAACGAAGCAGCTGATAACAGTCCTCTTTCGTCTGATTCGTTAACAACCTCGTCGTCATCGACTTTCTCATCAGGTCCATCTCCTGGAATAGTTTCCACTACCGACGAGCATTCTGCCCCACTGACACCTGAGGAAGTAAGTGAAGATCGGGATGCACTCTTGCCAGCACATTCAAGCGTTCTGGAACCAGATAAAGAGGATGAAGACGATGATGATGATAAGGAGGTAGAGGGAACGATTGATGTAGAGTTGGATGAAGATGTAGATGAACGTGATATAGTGAGTGCGCCCCAAGCTGAAAGCACTGCCGGACTAGAAGATATAGCTGTAGGCTTATCATCTATATCATTGACTACTGGAAATTCACATCTTAATTTACCGACTGCCTCATCAGTATTGGAAAATATACTAGAAGATTTGTCGGAAACGACGAGTAATTCATTGTTGAGCCAGCAGCTTGACGGGGCTCAGGAAAAGATTCAGGTGCTTGAGGTAAGATTCGCTTAAAAAATATAAATTACCTTTTATTTAACTTACTTAGTCCGAAAATATAAATTTTGGTCAGATAACGAACAGTTTTAAAAGAGATTTTTGGTATTTCTGTAGGAACCGCCATCAATCTACAATCTCAACAAATCGGTACCTTCAAATGCCGAAGGTGACAACGACATTACTGGCAAACATAAACAAAAAGAAACTGTGGTTCCGGCGCTGAAACAGCAACCTATAAAAGTGTTGCAGCAACCGATTACCTTCGGTTCAACTATGGATGAAATCTCGGATACGGAACTTGATAGCATGTTACAGGAAATGGACATAGATGATGCCAGCGAAGTTGACGATGCATCTAAATTGAATGTTACAAACAGTTGTAGCTCACCACCTCCTCCGCTGCCATCTAGAATATCGGTAAAATCAGTAGAAAATATCAAGACAGCCGCTCTAGAAATTCCAATTTTAAATGACAACAAAAGTCACGAATCGGAAAATATGGCCAGTCCAGTACTAAAAAATGCACACGAGACAGTAGAGGGATGCGTCGGCAATGATTATCTAAATGCAGATAGTTTTTCTCAGGCATCTACTGTTGAGTTTTCCGAAATACGCGCACATTCTTTAGGAGCAGCACAGGCCGACACCGATATGCCGCAATCGTCCAATTCTGTTGCATCATCGTACACTGGTTCTGAATGTTCCTTGGAAGGTGGCGTCATTGGGGGCGATCGAATAAGCGATGAAGAGGGATCGGCAGATACAGAAGAGAATTGTCGAAAAGCTTTAGCAGAAAATGCTGACGATGAAGGCGGCAGTACGGATGAGGGCGCTTACAGCGATGGCGCGGCTCAGCGACCACAACGTCCGACATCACTTAATTTGCCTATATTGCAGTCCAACTTAAATGAAAATGCTGGTCAAACACCGCCGGGAACGCAATCGGTTCAGAACATAACGCTCGACATAGATAATACTGTTACGAACGAGCCAAGTACTGGCGTTAGTAATTCTGCTCCAACCCTAAGCCCAGATGACGGGGTGACCACTAATGGCGAAGTTGCGGAGGCAACGGGATATAGTGATCCATATGCGGATCTCGGCAAAGTGCCTCCAATTTGGGTGCCAGATAATATGGCTGCCGGCTGCATGCAGTGTCATGCCAAATTCACTATGATTAAGCGTCGTCACCATTGTCGTGCCTGTGGGAAAGTGCTCTGCTCCGTTTGTTGTTCTCAAAAGTTCAAATTGGAGTTCCTCAGCAATACCGCCGAATCGCGTGTATGCTTACAATGTTTTCTTATACTTACACAACGGCAACTGGGGGGTGGCGCTATTGGCAATGAGGTGGGCACAAGTGGATTGGACGATGAGGTCTTAGCAGCAGTTGTAAGTGCTAACTCAGAGTCGAACACAACAGCGGGCCAAGTACGCTCACCCAATCCGAACAATCCAATGGAGTACTGCTCCACCATTCCACCATACAGGCAGGTGAGCGCACAGAATGTACAGCCACCATCTGTTATTGTGCCAGTTGGTGTGCTTAAAAAAGAAGGGAGTAGTTACTCATCGAATTCGTCGAATGGCGGTGGTGATGGCGGCAAGAAAGGTCGTAAACGGAAAAGTGTTATGTTTAGTGATGGTATTGCACCCGGTAGTGACTTGGCTAGCATGGAGCATCAGTGGGCAGATGCCAAGCATGCGCGTCGTGGACCACATCAACATGGGGATAAGTCACGAAGTAGCAGCGGTGTAGCAAATAAACCACCGACGCCGGCGCGTTCTCAACCAAGCGGATCTGGAGGTAATAGTGATGCAACGGCGATTGGTTTGGTGGCATCACTGTTTCGCGGTTCTATACCACCACTGGCTGCAGCGGCAACAATGACAGCTGTTCAGAAAGGGGATGAAGGTATAGATATGCAAAATTTATGCAAAAACAACAACGGATGATGACTTAATACTTTTCGTTATTCGAAGGTTCTTCTAAATTAGTATCAAGTAATTTGAAAAACTCCACGAGTGGTAGTAAAGCAACCGATGCGGCTGCGGTTTTGCGGACAAAACGCTTACCACCATCCGGCAGCGATGAGAATGGCTGCTTCATTCCACAAGGTGACAACAACTCTTTGCCGCCAATTTGTCTGCGGAAAACTGAAAGCAATTGTGATTTTGACTATAAAGAGGTTCTTAACAACCAAGAACTTGTTGCACGCTTAGAAAGCGAGACACTTAGATTTGCGCTAGAAAAGAATTTCTTTGTGGATGTGAAAATTTTAAATCGTAAGTACAGAAAAATTATGTTTTTATGAGAACATAGGAGGTAATAAAATTATCTTATTTTGCAGTAAAATGTTGCATGAATCGAACTGTCATCAACTTCACCACATGTGGTATGCATCATGTTGGCAATGATGAACTGATTATCTTATTGGAATTTGAACCACAAACAAATACGTCCGTTATCAATAAAGACTCTGCGGCGACGGCACCAATACCAAAAGATATTTTTGTTCACCTTTACGAGATCTATCGCGACGCTGAGTTGGGCAATCCTATCGCCGAACTGTCTTATACCAGCCCCCGATCGAGCAATTTTCTAGGCACGCGGGACTATGGCGGTTTCATCTTTATACGCGCCACGTTCCAATGCTTGCAAGGTGTTTTAGTGCCGGAGCAGCCCTTTCTTATAGGCATTCTTATCCACCGCTATGAAGTGCCGTGGGCCAAAGTATTTCCACTACGTCTGATGCTGCGACTGGGCGCACAGTATCGATACTATCCCTGCCCACACATCTCTATACGCAATCGAGAATCGGTTTATGCCGAAATAGCGCAGACAATAATCAATTTCCTAGCGGTGAGTTAAGCTCGAAATTCACTACGCAAAAGGCTTGTCCAACCTATTTCAAAAATACTTGTTCTAATTTTCCCATACACTACATACGTATGACTTCAGCAAACACAACATTTTAGGTCTGGTTAGCGATGAGTGTAGGCAGTCACAGTCGCTCGCTCTTTTTCTTTTTCTTTTACTAAATTCCTATTTTACGCAGATGATATAGCGGCTCTTCAGAATGATCGTGTTAAAAAAAGATTTCTTATATTTGCTTTTCGCAATTTAATTTTTGGTGAACCCGTACCCTCATATTATTTTCGTCTATTTCTCATAAACCTTAAATCTCTTGAGAATCGTAGGGTTATCCTAAGCATGTTTTTTACTTAGTGCAATTGATTATCGGTGTTTGTTAGAACGAATAAAATTTAATGGTCTCCAACGCCCTCTTCGTAATTTATCTCCGTTCTTTGGGGAACTAACTATTTATCTAATGCTACTAGTGTTCACTACGTGAATTCAATGCTATTAGTTATACTGTCTCCCTTGACTTCTTTTTTTGAAGCGCAACTTTTTTGAATCTTTTGAATTCCATATTTTTAGTTTTTGAAATTGTTACATGTAATCGGTTTTAAGTTTCTTTGTGCTATTCGTAGTAATTTCATGGGCTCAATTAATAAATAAATAACTTTTGCATCAATATAAATATGGAGCAAAGAGCGAAATGAGTAACTTCAACATGGCGGCCAGAAAATCCAAAAAGCAAGCAGTCGGTAACTGTCGTGTTTTTTTTTTTCAAAAGAGTCAATAAGTAATAGTTATTTTTTCACCGATATGTTTTCAGTCGAAAAAAGAGAAAGATAAAAGTTCCCCTTTAATGTTTTTGGGTAAAAAAAATTTTAGACTTTGACAGTCAAACATATAAGTTTAAATCTGACCTATTTTTTGATTAAAAATAAAAGTTAAAATTTCACTTACTATCATTTTTTTGGTTAAAAAAAAAAGTTAAAAGTTACTATTATTTTTTTGTTTAAAAATAAAAGTTAAAAGTTCACTTATTTTTCGGTAAATAACTACTATTTTCCATCGCCGGAATTTTTGCCTGGTTTGACAAGCCACTTGAGTAGCGAATTTCGCGCTTAATACGATTTGATTGTGATCGGTTTTAAGCCTGTGTATGAACAATTTTTATATGCATTTTAGGATTTCCGAAATTATTCATATACGTTGCCCTGCATCAAGGGTATGTACATACATATGGAAGACAGAAAGCCAACGGTAATGATACCACGCAATCGTCAAGATGACGTTATTAAAGCAATCAAAAACGCCAGTGATCATATATTAGCTTTTGGTGGAAATTTTTCGAAAACAGCAGATGGACATTTAGTATGCATGCAAAATGTTAATGATATGGGCACTGAAATGTACGCATATTCAACACATGCCATCAATATACACGGACAGCCGCGCAAAGGTGAGTCAGACCTTTTGGGTTTCATGAGAGAAGCTTTGTTAGCGAATTAGGTTTGTCATTCACATAAGAAAGTGGCGACATAAAGAAAAAAGTGCCTTAGCAGATAATCCCATTTTGCACAAATCATTTAGGAACAGAATAGCTTAGTAAATTTTTACATTTCTTCGAGCAAACAAAAAAGTCATATCAATAAAATATGCCACTTTTATTATTTCTTTGCTTTAACAGTTACTGGCGCTAGTTTTTTTGTGCTGAACGAGTCTCTAAAAAGTACGAGTGGTCTTACTGGAAAATGCAGCATCGTTGAAGATGGTTTAATGGTGCAAGTATTGCCCAGTAAAATGGAAGAAATTCGAAATTCGCTACAAAATCAAAAAGATGTTGAAATAATATGCGGTCCGGTGGATGCCGATGATCAGCAAACTGAGGTTGTGAGCATCAAATGGGTAGAGAATGACCGAGATTTTAATGTTGGGTAAATTCGGAAAATTTACAGTAAAATGAAGAAAGCAATGTTTAATAAATTTCTAATTGGCAGCGTAAAATCACCTATTGATGAAAAATCTATGGAAGGAATCTCCAGTATGCGAGTACACGATAGTTTTAACTATGCGAATGCTAACTACGCTATACGGCTGACAGATATTTATATACTTAAAGTGAGTTCTTATTACCTTGTTTTTGCACTAATTAAACAAAATGAATGTACCATTTTATTGTCTTCGAATAGTATGACGAGTGGTATGTCTCTGCACAGTCTGCTTTAGCAGCCACTTCTATGGACGTAACGCGCATGGCAGGACAAATTGCGCGCAGCGCATGTGTTGCCCTAGTACCGTTTCTTGACCTACTCGTAGCGAGTGACAGTCGGAAGTTAGCTTTACGTGCAACACTTCATCAGGAGAATGTAGGTATCAGTTTAAATGGCAGAATGCAAATTTACTCATACATTTACCGATCTGCAGGTCTGCTATGAAGCTGGCACACGCGGTAATAAGCTTCCTCCGCTTTATATGAACGCCTTGGACGACCAACTAATACCCACACTGCACGGCGAGTCGTCCGGCATTGAGGATGCAATAATTTTAGAATTAGTTTTTTACATTTTAAATGTTTAGTCTATTCTATTCTAAATGGGGAACAGTAAGTAAGTGAGTCAGTATTACAAACTGTTAGTGGCAGCGTATTACTGTTACTTTTCTATTGCGTTAATTTACAATTTTGGCAAAGCGTAAATTGTAAAAATAATGAATTGGTGTTTTGGTTAATGGGTAAAAAATAGCAATTAGGCGTTTACTTTGCTGTTACGCTTGCTTAACTATGATCAATGTTTGCCATTGGCGAAGCAAATTGGCAACTAAAATATATATATACATATATACAACAGCCTGTGTAGTTATAAAATATTGACGCTCAATTAGAGAAGATATTTTGGAGTTGAGTTTAGTATATACATACTGTATATGTTTAGTTTTCGCTTGAAATAAGGCCGCTTTTAAAGAGTCCTGTGGATAAACGGAACAAATGCATATATACTAACTAACATTCATATGTGTATATAATATATATGAGTAGTTAAGATGGTTATAGCTCTGTTGTATGCAACTTGTTTTTAGTGTAAAGAGAAAAATATGTAAGCTTGTAACTAAAAAGATTTACAACTAACGAAATGTATTCGGATTTTATTTTAGACTTAATTTCTTTTTTTAATTTTTTTTTAATTTAATTTTTTTTCATTTTCAATTTTTTGTTAATTTTTAATTTTTTTTATTAATTTTTTAATAATTTTTTATTTATTTTTAATTTGTTTTGTTTACTTTTTTGAGAAATAAAGTACCTACCTATTAGCAATTACATATACAAATTATGATAGTACATACATATAAAGCAAAAATAGTTGTTTTCTTGTCAGTCATTTTAAATAAAATTATATGCGAGTATATAGGGCTTTCACATAGGGAAGCCACTGATGTCAAACCACAATGGCAGGTTACATGACTGAGAAACTTGTTGCTTGAAATGATGTACATATTTTGAACGACTTAGTTGTCTTTCCTCTAGATTTTTCTAGTGGGGCTTGTTGAAGTCACAGGTAGGTGTATGCCAATAAGCTACAATTGACCGATTCCCTCCACAAAGTCAGGTGGATCTACGTAGTAGGGCTTTATCATCGTCCGAAGCAGCGTTGGAGTTGTGAACTATGTCATATGAGATTTTGAAATAGAAAAATAAATTCATCAATACTTCTTACACAGATTAATTTATATAATATTAGATTTTATTGAGAAACTCCATAGTAATCCGTATTTATTGATTTGTATAGCATAAAATATTCATTATACATTTTTGGGGAATGCTTTGGCCGGTTATGATTGTACGTTGTTCTGGTAGCACAGACTCAACTGTCGGGGGACAATATCAAGGCGCTTGCCACAAATTGAAGTAGAAGGAAGACCCAATCTCCTCGATGTGCATGCGTCGGTCTATTTAAATATGCAATTAGGAATCCATAGGGTATATTCAGAAACGCATTATAAATGCGCAGTAATTGCAGCGCTGGCAACACTGCCAATGTGACAAGTGATGCAATTGATAGATTTGTTAACGATTTGTTGCATTTATGAACGCGTTTTACACTAAAATGGAAGTATTATTGAGTTTAGTTGTTGACGATATATTTGAAGTAAAAAGTGATAGTTTTTTGCTAAATTTAAGAAAAAAAAGACGTGTAAAGCTAAAAAGAAGATCACATATAGTAAGATTTTCATTAAAACGAAAAATTCCCAAAAATAAATCTTTTTTTCCTAGTCGCTAATGCTTTTTAATTTATTGTGATTGTAATTCATTACTTTTCCAATTTTCAAAAAAAAAAAAAATCTTTTTTTGGAACAATTAGAAAATTTTCGCTGCGCGATTTGCCCGTCTATTTTCAAATCATTATTCACTTTTTTTATTTCTTCCGCCACCTTATTCCACAAAACACTCTTTTTCCTCCTCCCTGAAGCAAATTCACTTTCCATGCTCAGTCGGACTCTGAGAAGCATCTTTACTTCCGATGTACTTAGATAAGCGCTAAAATCAAGAAAAATGTAATAAAATATTGTTTTAATAACGTATATTTAATATATCTTTGCATTAAAAGCTAAAAAAATTAGTTTTATACTCACTTTTCATCAGACATCATATTAGCGTAATCAGCGGCAGTATTAAAATTTTTCCTGCAAATAATGCGTGACGTTTGATACAAAAATGGCGTTTTGGAACGCGATGCATTTGCAGTACTGCCATATTTGCATTTCTGAACGCATTGCCAACACTGCAAAAGTACGTTGCGCATTATAATGCGTTTCTGAATATACCCATAATCAATCTACGCAAAACAAAAGAAATCAGTAGTGGGATTCTGAATATGGTTTTAGCTGAAAATAAAGAACCTCCTATAACTAACATAAGCAAATAATGCAAACATATGTTTGTTTTATATTAAAGTGTGAAAACTGACGTCCTTTTCTAAAGAATACTCCTGAATATTCAAAAGCAGGTTGCCACTTTCGAAAGAAACTTTCTTCCCAATTAGCCAACAAATTTTAGCTGATACTGAAAAAAATTGAAATTGGAACCAGTTTATGACATTTTGTTGAAACTATTATTGTATTCAGAAACTATCTGTATTGAAACTTTTTCTTCCCCTAACAAAGTAGGATTAATAATCAGTTTTAGAGTGCGCCCACAAATTTATGGATTTTATCATGAAACTGCAATCTTTATGTTATTCTTTCAATATTCACTAGTTACCGACTGGTTCATTATACCCTTCTAGCGACAGTTTACTTCAAATATCGTGATGTGATGTACCATGAACCTCTTTCACTTAACTAAAATGTAGACCTTGTTAACATTTGGCAAAAAGATACTAGATTAATGGCGAGATAAGATTTGTGATTTTTACACCGCAATAGTTCGCATATAACGGGTGATCTTTTAGCTATTATCTTTTTAAACAGTTGGTTTAAACAGCTGACGCACGTTTCGCGTTTTGTTTCACTGTCAAACATCTTCAATTTGGTCTATAATTTAACCATGAATCGTCTTACAAACGAACAACGCTTGCAAATCATTCAATTTTATTATAAAAATGCGTGTTCTGTTAAGAAAGTTTGGATCCACTTTTTTATCGAAAAATTGTGTTCAGCGACGAAGCTCATTTTTGGATCAATGTGTACGTAAATAAGCAGAATTGTCGATTTTGGAGTGAAGATCAGCCAGAAGAATCGCAAGAGCTACAAATGTATCCAGAAAAGGTCACAGTTTGGTGCGGTTTATGGGCTGGAGGAATCATTGGACCGTACTTCTTCAAAGATGCTGCGAATCGTAACGTAACTGTGAATGGTGGGCGCTACCGTGAAATGATATCCAACTTTTTTTTGCCCAAATTGCAAGAGCTTGACTTGCATGACATGTGGTTTTCACATGCCACACAGCACGCGTAACAATGGACTTGTTGAGAGCCGAATTCGGTGAACATTTTATTTCACGTTCGGAACCTGTCAATTGGCCACCCAGATCGTGCGATATAACGCCTTTAGATTTTTTTTTGTGGAGCTATGTTAAAGCTCATGTCTATTCAGACAAGCCTGCTTCAATTAACGCATTGGAAGACAACATTAAAGCATTTATATGTGAGATATCGGCCGAAACATTGGAAAGAGTATGCCAAAATTGGACTAAGCGGATGGACCATTTGAAGCGCAGTCGCGGTCAACATTTGCATGAAATAATCTTCAAACATTAAATTATATGGACTGTACTATCGATTTAAATAAAAATTTCATGCATTTTTCTGAATGTTACGTGTGTTTTTTTGAAAAACTTTCCTATAGCTCTTCAAAAATCACCCTTTATTTCTCGTGACTATTCAATATATTATTAATATTGTATGCTTGAAGATATTCAAGTTTAAGTTTTTAATTTTATAAAAGGCTTTGAAGTTGCGAAGGAGAAGCGTAAACAGGGGTATCCACTGCGTATACTTTATTTCGTAGGAGAAAAGTTCAACTGTTTTTGTTGTTTTTATAAAACAGCTGGAAATTGGGGTAAGCACAGGGTGTCCGGTGGCAGAATTAGGTTTTAAATTTAAAGTTTTTCAATAACTAAAAAAATACTTGTGTTCTTTGTAATAGTTATTGGAAAAACTTTTAGTTCCTAATTCTGCTACCGAACACCTTGTATTACCACATATATGTAACTACCTTCAACATCTATTTCTTTAAAACAATTCATTAGATAGTTTCAGGGATATTTTTGGAAACATTTTTAATGGGGCACTATTGACCTTCTATTCGCCACTTCTCTGCTCGCTATCTCTCTGTTTGACTAACTTCACAAAAAATTTACTTGCGAAAGCAACAACAAAGTTATCGAGCAAGATTCGGCGTTAATTTTTTCAAAGTTTGTTATATTCTATTTCCATTGATATGCATATTAATAGAATTCTCATACTCACTCTGTGAGTTTTTCGAAAATTTAGTCCGTTGGAACTTTAAAATTAAATTGATAAGGTAACGGAAAACTGAGTATGGAACATTACTATATAAAATCTATAGTTTCATCTGAATATGAAATTTAAAAAAATTCTACTATGTAAATCAGTGCAAGATTTTTCTGAGGGACCTTGTGAATGTTTGGTATTTTTTAGTATAAACTTGCAGATAACTTTTACACTTACGAGCTTTATTTGTTTTGTTTTCAATGACTTCGAAAACTTTATCTCGCCCAAAAGATGGAATTAACTCGTGTGATGATTTATTACGATTTTCGACGTGGATTATCGAGACAGGAGTGCATTGATCAACTTACTTCGCCTTATAGCGTTGGATCACCACATGCAGCCACTTGCGGGATGAATTTCGTGAAGACCGTCCTAAAACGATTGTTAGGTCATGTTGATATCGCAAGATCATCATGTAATATATCGCGAGATAGAGGCATATTTGGGCATTAGTGGGGCCAACATAAATTCAATTGCAAGAGCATTTGATTGGCAAGAATATTTGTTCTTGTTGGATACCACATAAATTGACAATTACCCAAAAAAGTACTCGTGCCGATTGGTGTAAAGAAACATTGATGGTGGTTCAAAGCACGTCTATGACCTCTTAGCATGCGACGAATTTTGGGTCTATGCATATGAGCCGGAAACAAAATAGCAAGTTGTTCGCGGAAGAAGCACTTCAAAGAAAATGGTTTTTCAAACCGGTTTTTTCGAAATATCTAGTAATGTCGCAACTGAACCACTAAAGAAATTTAAAACAGACAATTCTGAGTGGTACACAACTATTTGCCAGAAGTTTTCGAAGAATTAAAGAAAATCAATCGCCGGACACGAATCCTCCTCTTCACCAAGCCAATACGAGTTCTCACGAATCGGCTCTCTCACAACACAAGTGAGTTTTTGAGCACTCAAAAGATCTAATTGATGGATCATCTGCCTTCCAGCCCCAATCTGGCACCTGATGATTTCTTTTTGTTTCCGAAAATCCAAAATAAAATGCGGGGTAAAGTTTTTCAACGCCTGAAGAAGCTGTTGAAGCCTTTAACCTAATCGTTTTGGAGGCATCCACTTTTAAGTGGGAAATGTGATTTGAAAATTGGTTCAAGCGTATGCAGAAGTGTATTGACTTTCAAGGAAAATATATATCATGTCAGTCCATAAGTTCGGGCGTTTCTTAAATGTGGCTTTAAAATTAATAAAAAATATGTTTTAAGTATTTATTAATCAATAATTTATTTTCTTTCATTATCTACAATGTCTTCCCAACATTTAGGCAAATTTTTAATCCCCTGCTCAAAAAATTGTTTGTCCTTGGAGCCAAAATACAATTCGATATCCCTTTTTATAGCTTCTCTTGAGGGGTAGTTCTTGTTACTCATATGTGATTGAAGTCCACGGAAAAGGTGATAATCACAAGATGCAATATCCGGAGAGTATGGTGGATGCGGCATTAGCTCCCATCCGAGCTCGTTCAGCTTACCTATTGTTTGTCCAGCGGTATGAGGTCTCACGTTGTCGTGGTGAAACAAATCTTTGCGTCTATTCACTAAAGACGGTCGATTTTTGTTAAGTGCCTCATTCAGGTTTGATAGCTGATGGGAATAATAATCAGCAGTTATCGTCTGGTTTGGTTCCAGAAGTTCATAATAAACAATACCGGCCATATCCCACCAAATAGACAGGAGAATCTTTTTGCGGTGAAGGCCATCTCTAAGGGTCGGTTCTGGTGTTTCATCTTTATCTAACTATTGACGTTTGCGAACAGGATTATTGTAAAGGACCCATTTTTCATCACCAGTAACGAGGCGGCTCAAAAAACTTTTATTTTCAACCCGTTGCAGCAGCTGAAAACACACATTCACTCTCTGCTGAAGGTTGGCGACGGAAAATCTATGCGAAACCCATTTTCTCAGCTTTTGAAACCTTTTCCAACTGAAGCAGATGCCTGTGAATTGTTCCATACGATGAATTTAACGTCTGAGCTATCATATCGACTGTCAAATTTGGCTCAGCTTCCACGAGTTCGAGCAAGGTGTCGGAGTTAAAGACTTTAGGCCGACCAGCACGCGGGGTATCGTCCACGTCGCAGTTACCACTTCGGAATTTTGAAAACCAATTTTGCGCAGCACTTACACTTACGATATCCTCTCCAGCAGTTGTTGCACTTTTACCACTTTTATAAAAAAAATAGAAAATATGCCTCTTATACGCGTTCGAAGACTTCATTTTATTTTTTAACAACACGTGCTTCTATCCGCGATTAAAATCACTTGTTGAATGCACAATATATCAAAGAAAATATAAATACTTCCGTTATATTCCGCGAATAATTTATTGTATACAAAAATCGTACAAAAGTGAAATTATGGGTAAAAACGCACGAACTTCTGGACTGACCTGATACAATATTTGTTAGTTAGTTATAAAGGGTTTTTCAATAAGGGCGGGTAGATGTTGAAATGGAATAAAATGGCGTTTGCTGTGTGGCACGTAGCGCCGTCCTGCTGGAACCACATGTCGTCTAGGTCCATATGGGCCATAAGAAATTGGAAGCGCCCCCACGTCTACCAAAAAATGGGCGCAATGCGCGCAACGTTTGCGTTAATGAACACTCATTTTGATAATAAAGCTTTATCATTTTAACGTGCTGTTCAATCGTGTAACTTGCCATGATGATTTGGCATAAACAACTGAATAATAACCAAAAGATTTGACAGATGTCACCAAAACAAAATGGCTGCCACAGGGTGCCAAAATCGACCCGCGCCAATTGAAAACCCCTTTATTATTTAGCTTTGTGTATATTGGGTTCCAGGGCATAAAGGCATAGAGAGAAATGAGACAGTGGATGGAATAGCTACAGAAAGCGCGAGACTTGCAGGGGATCAAATAAGTCAGGTACTTAAACCCTTACGCACAATTCAAAGAGAACTAGAGGAGGACATATTGCGAAAGGTGAAGGCAGATGGCTTAGTCCAACCAATCACTAAGTTGCCAAGATCATGTGTAAACACGCATTTGATGACAGGTATACTAAATCAGTTATATCGTTCGATGGAAGGAACTGTAGAACTCTAGTTAGAGTACTAAAAGGACACGGCCTAGTCGCAGCGAAGGCTTGCAAGCTAAATCTAACTCTTAACGATGTTTGCATTAAATTTAATGAGCCGGGCACAGGAGAAACTCTGGAGCATTTTCTATGTCACTGTCCAGCTCTTTCGAAAACTAGACTGTACTGGGTGCTCTCAGTTTTGAAAGCCTATAATGTATCTCTGAACTCGAGCTTGAGCGACTCCTAAAATTCACGAACAGCTCGCGCATCTTGAGTGATGCATATTTTCGCTAAAACGAAAAGGAATCTTATCTGGTACCGCTATGGACCAAAATGGTCTGTGCCAGTATAACCTAACCTATATTATTTTTCATAAAAGTCATTTTCATTATTATATATTTTACTGTCTTCATTATGGGGCGCAAAATACAAAAGGCAACCTTCGTAGAAACCTAGCAACCTTTAAATAGGTTCCACGTATTATCTATGGATGGGTTAATACATCAACTTGAACAAAAGATTTAGGGAACGCAGATTGCGTATATCCATTTTTCCCATATCCAACGCGACGTATTACCCTAAATTCTCTTGATCCAAAATGCAATACTTTCTCATTAGGAGTTTCTCTTCAGCAAAGCCAAACAGCCAACTAGGTACGTGTAACGAAGGTGGTCACCAATTCTAAAGTTAATTTCTCTACTTCATATTAATTTTTTTTTTGTTGTAACAGCAGACATTTTTGGTGAATGCTGCCGAAGTGGCAGTCCTTGGTCGAATATAAATTCGGCCCGTTCTGATAACGTCGAATCGATTATTGGAACGATCTCAATTTGTTGGGGAACAACGCTGCAAATATTTAGTAATAAAATTAAATTTTTTAAACAAACTTTATTTCACTTTTTCTTCCTTCCGTCCAATACAATACTCGTACTTGCTATAAAATTGCTTACATTATACATTCAACTAAATTTGCGCCCCAAGCATTGTTCGTACAATATAAATTACAATTTTACAAAGAGAAGAAATTAAAATCATTAATTTAAAATGAAACTATGAAAAGCGAATTATAAAAATTAAGTAAACATACTTTTCTTACAAATTGGTCGTAGATCTTTTATAGCTAAGTGGAAGCATCTACATACTTTCCTCGTTTAATTCTCTGAAGATGTCTTTGCCATTTTGTTAAAGAAGATGAAAATGAACTGCTAAATGTGAACAGAAAACTGTTCTAAGCTCACTATTTTATACAAGTTTATAATATATATTTTTTCATTTCTATTCATCATCCATCTTCTTTTGCTACATTTTTATACGGATGTATGTATTCGTATGAATGTAAAAAATATGTAGGCATGTTTGATTTCTTTTGCCTACAAAGTACTTCGATTTTCTTTTGTTACAGGATTCAAATAATGAATTCACATATTTATATATGTATGTATGTTTGTATTTGTGAATGTGTGTGTTTTTGCGATGGTAGGAGTGTGCGATAAAGTACTACTATTATATTTGGTAGCTCTGCCGCCACACTTCAGTTGCATTTGACTTAGAGCTCGTCGTGCTTCGGACCGGAGAACTCGTCGTGCGAGATAAAACCGTTCTTATCCTTGTCCTCGTGTTGGAAGATCTCCTCGACAAGCTTGTCATTCTCCTTGAGCATATTTTTCAATTCCTCGGAGTCTTGTCCCTCAACGGCGGTCATTTGCTTCTTGAGATATTCGCTGACCTGTCAAATGGCAGAGTAGAAAAAAATAAAACTAAAATATAAGAGAGCTGCGGTCTTATTATTTAGCCAGTGGTTATAACTATGTGCAAAACATATATATATATCGTACTTGTACAGGGTGGCGCAAAATTAATCACACTACCGGAAGATTTATAATTTTTGAAATCTTATTTGATACTTGAACTACACAGCTGCAGTATACAAACTGACAAGAAATGCAGCGCGCGAAGATCAAAATCAAGATTTCCATCACTCAAAATATTTTTTTTATCTAGCAAAAGTTATTGAAAAACAAAATTGGATGATTAAACTTGCGCCACCTATAAAATAATAATCATATTAGTTCAAACATGCAGTTTCGGAAATGTGTTAGTGAATTAGAGGTTTTGCTCATGGATGAAGACCGAAAGACCATGAAAGAATCGCACTGACACAAATATTATTTCCTGCAGAAGCGTGAGTTTTAAAAGAGATATGTTTTGATTTTTAAAGTTTGATGTCTACAAATTTAAAATATTATTTTTCTATAATCTGAAATGCTTTACATTGCAATGTTTTAATGGCTCTAAGTAAAGAAAATGAAATGATGTCTTACTGAGACCATTCTTAGTCAGGCATCTACATAGTTTTAAGACCTATGCCGTTTGCAGCAGTGATTTATGGGGGATACGCTCTGTAGTCTTTTGCTGTCCACGAGCAAAAAAGAAAGTGGAAAAATTAAATAGTCGCGATGGTGTCAGTGCTGGAAATACTTCTATAGTGACATACTCGTAATAAATACCCAACATTGACTCCAATCCATGTCTCGCCGACTGTGTTTATATACACTGAATAATTGATATTAAGAAAAGCTGAGAAAACTCAGAACACTACTAAGACGATGACGAACCATAAATTTCAGCACTCGATTGCCAATTCTGCTAGACCAAATGGAATATTAATCTACTTACCCTATGATCAAAAAGTACCGGGAATGTTTAATTTAAACGAACCGCGCACGTGAAAGCTGGTCCATATTTTTTTCTTATGTTGGTAGGACTGTAAGACACACATCGCAAACGGCAA
The DNA here is from genome assembly GCA_037575425.1 of Anastrepha fraterculus. Taxonomy (NCBI): domain Eukaryota; kingdom Metazoa; phylum Arthropoda; class Insecta; order Diptera; family Tephritidae; genus Anastrepha; species Anastrepha fraterculus. The sequence goes on from JAYXIM010039842.1 coordinate 310,266, forward strand.
ACAGGCCGGAAATGTGGGCAAATAGTTCTTGGATTTTGCATGATGATAACGCGCCATAGCACGGAGCCCAAATTGTGCTGGATTATTTAACCAAACACCATGTAAAAACCATCGTGCAAGCATCGTATGCACCGGATATGGCCCGGTGCGACTTCTTTTTGTTTCCCTAGTTGAAGTTACCACTTCGTGGAAGGAGATTTTAGTCGATAGAGGAGATCAAAGAGATCGCGACAAATGAGCTTGAGGCCATCCCTTCGTCGGCCTACTAGGGGCACATGGAGGATTGGGTTAAACCTTGGCACATGTGTGATGCCTCAGACGGGTCATATTTTGAAGGAGATAAAATAAATTAACCTTAAATTTAACTCTGTTTTGTTTTATTTAAACATTCCCGGTACTTTCTGATCATAGGGTATATTTGTTCGACAGCCTCTTTGCTCCGCTATGGAGAATGTGTTGGCCAAAATATCAAATTTTAACTATATTCACTTTTAACGAAATTACCAAGTTTTAACTATTTTTTATATTTAATTTTGAACTTTGTACATAATTTAGCAAATTAAAAAAAAACATAATACATGAAAATTTCCAACTCTTTAATTCCTAATCTCTAGAAAAATTCTATGTATAAAGTTTTATAGTTCATTCTATATTAGTCTAACGAAGTGCAAGTTTTAAGTGGGTACAAATTTTCATTGATTTTTGACAAGTTTTTGTTTCGTTGAATTGTCTTCCATTTTGAGCATACTTCCGAACATAGGCTTTATACGGAAAAAAATCTCAACATCAACGCAATTTTTGCACAACCTAAAACTTATACTTTGTTATACAAGATGGCGCAAAATTAATAAAATAATAAAAACTATCAGAAGTCTTATAAAGTAATGACAAAAAAAAAGGATTTCCATCCCTCAAAATCATTTTTTTTTTGTTTAGGAAAAAATATATCCAAAAACTAAATTAGATGCTTCATTTTGCGCCACTTTGCACTAAAATTCAATGCCCTATAAAATAGCATACCTTGAAGCTTTCTAAAAATTCTAATTAAAAAGTTGAACACTTTGGTACACAATTTTTTTTTCTAATTTTTTATAGCTTCATGCATTTTCTACAAGTTTGGATATTTAAGTTATATTGTTTTTGCTTTAGAATGCACAATACTCTTATAAAAAGATAAAAACTGGGATGAAAGAAAATGATAAACATAAAAAATAAAAATAGTTAAAATTTGGTGATTTTTCGCGCTCCTATTATTTCGAACAAAGGTGTGCATGCAAATGTACAAAGTAATTTTTTATATGGCAGAGAGAGCATAACACCGTCAGCAAAAAAAATTATAAAAAAATTAACTAGAATTTCTAGCAACTTCAAACTTGCGTTTTATTACACTACAATTAAATTTATAGTATATTGCATACCACAAATGTTTCTAGAAATTCTACTTTGAAATGAATGATTATGTAATTTTTGTGAAATTTTTTTAGTTCTTGCGTAGAGCTTGGAGCTTGGATTCGTATGGCTTTTATTAGACAATGGATTATACTTTAATAAAAAAATATTGAAGATCAAAATAAAAATATAAAAATTAATAAAACTGGCCACAATGTTGAGGTGCTGTTGTTTTGTCTCGGGGGCTGTATGCGTCACGAGGTTATAGCTTTGGCAAAGTCTGTGGTGTGAGTACTTGCCGTCTCTGTACTGGTTCTTTCGAATTGTAACTTAATATTTTGATACAAAAAAAACAACAGCAAAATGTCGGAACTAAGAATACCCTATTTGGTTTACACACTTCTTTTTTTTGGGATTTGCACTCAATTTTCTTTTCACAATTAAGCTTAATATTGTACATTCTTATAAGCCTTATACCAATTCATTTGTATGTTTATATATATATATGTATATAATAGCATTTACTTGATAGAAAAGCTTTTAAGAATTGCAGAGAATCACAAGAATTGCATAAAAAATTATGAGAACACATGCAATAAGTCATCATCACCACCATCACCAGTTCCATTGAACGTTTAAATAACGTCTTAATGTAAGTAGTTACGTGGTGAAGAAAGTGCGATCCATACATAAACGTTTACCTCATCACGGCTCAGCTGCTTATCGCCGTTCTCGTCGATCTCTTTGAAGACATTGGTTGGTGGTGGAGTGTTTCCAATATTTATCAGTTCAACATCGAAGAGGAGTGTGGCCTTTGGTGGAATAACATTTCCAGCGCCGCGATCACCATAACCCAACTCGGGTGGGATGACCAATTTACGTTTTTCACCTAAGTACAGGAGAAAGCAATAATTAATGTTAGTGAAACAAATGAATGCAATGGTGAAAAGGGGAAACCTGGCATAGTAGCTTGGATTTTCTACTCACCGACACACATATCCAACAAGCCTTGATCCCATCCCTTTATCACTTGACCAGCACCAATTTGGAATGTGAATGGTTGATCGCGATCAAAACTGTAATGAAAAAGGTAAAAGATTAAGACTGAATGAAGGAGTTCAGAAACGAAATGTTGAAAATATATTCATTTACATATGTGTGTATATACCATATTAGGTATGTAACTATATATATATGTATGTAGTTCACTACACAAACTGCAAGTAAAATTATTTTCACAATAAGATTATAGAAGTCTATCTCATTAGGTAAATTGTTGAATATTGAAATAATATTAAAAAAAAAAAAGTACATTACATTATCAACATCAAGTGTGAATCAATTCATCATCAGCATCATCACGAAATTCATGAAGTGACAAACGAAGAATGATACAGAGTGGATTTCTTTTGCTTTTTGTATATTCTGAGAATGTGGTGGATGTTAGCAGTGGGCAACATCTTTAAGGGGTTGGTTAAGCGCATCGATAACACATTGGGGTGTATAAAACATTCTCATCCACCCACATCATCAGAATAGAAAGCATCGTAGGGAAATAAAATTGACATTTGCTGCCAAGTTAGTGGCGACAACAGCGGCAGCCAGCGCTGTATTATCAGTGAAGGTGCATATTTGATAATAATTGAGTGTGATACACTCCATCAAACGGCGATATAAACAGGATAACAACAAAACACAAATTCCAATACACACACACACACACACACACAACCGAGGCAACGGCTAATAAAAAATTGAAGAGAAATGCGCGAAACCATCGTTCAAAATGGCACTCAGCCAAAAGTCGTCAAAGCGGTGCGGGGTTACTGGATGACTTAGCGGTACAAATGGTTGGTTGCTGCCTGCTTTGCAGCTACGGCTTCTTAAGAATTTATGAAAAACAATCGTTATTGCGGTGGCTCGGCAGCTAAGAAGACCTGATATTCTTGCAAATGTGGATGAGTTTGTGAAAAAGCTAAAGTTCACATTTAATTCCAGGTATTTGCTTTAAACATTTTTGAATTAAGCTTCATGGCATACTTAGCTAACAAGTGTAATGCATATACAGTGTATTTGTTATATGAAATAAAATGCACAACACACAAATTATCAAATATTAATTGGACTTTTGAGTCAATGTAATGGTGCGCAATATTCTGGAGAAACTATATTTTTATAAAAACTAAAAAAAAAAAATAATTAATAAATAATCAAAAATTTGCAACATATCGCGCTGCTATTATTTTGATCACCACTGTAAGTGTTTTAAAATTTGTTTGTGATGGGGTAAGTTATATTGAAGATATAAAGAAGGTGATGTGACTACCAGGTTAGCAAATAGTGGAGTGCCTTAACTGGGCCATGCATGGGATAACTCCTTCAACTTTTTAGCTGTTTAGGTTGGGCATACTTCTAATGATGAAAAGGTCAATTGACGGGTAGAACCAGCACAAAGGCAAAAACAATTATATATTAAACTGATTTACAAATAACTAATAATTGTTTTCACTCAAGAACCAGGCTGTCCTATTCTTATGTAAAAACAGCGGGCGAGTCCGAAAATCCACATGTAGCTTTTGTGATATCGCTAAATAACGGTTTTGGATTAAAGAAAAAAAGTTAAATCATAAAAAATTTCTTATATCTGCGGAATCCGTCAACCGATCAAAACACGTAATTTGCCATTTTAAAGGAAATTAAAGTTACTATCTGCTTCATTTTTCGTTAAAATTTAATGTGTTCGAGATATTTACAAAGTTAAAAACACATTTTTTTTGGAAAAATATGAAACTTTTCAATTGTAAAAATATATTTGAAAACGATTTTCGACCAAATTTTCTTTATTTTTACTAATTTCTTAACGGGGCACTGCCTAATAGGTAGATACGCCTAAAGGATGGGTGTGCAAACACATGACTTCTGTAGAAGTTGTCTAGATGAGGACGAGGAAGAGACAATTTCGCACCTACTGTGCCACTGCCCTGCTCTATCCAGACGCAGGTTTACTATTCTGGGTAGACAATTTTTTAATGAGTTAGAAGACCTCAGTTCTATAGAAATCAGAGATATTTTAAAATTTTTGAAAAACACACACTGGTTTTAGGAGAGATAGGGACAAGTTCCCCACGCGGCATCACAGTGGGCTATGAGCCTGAGTGTGTCCCACAGGACAACCGCTTCAACCTAACCTAACCTACTCATTTCTTAAAATTAACGTTTATAAAAATTGAGGAATAAATTTGAGAAACAAATGAAAAAGAAGTGCTTCATTAGTTATAAAAGTTATTCGCATGAGAATAAAAATACTCATTTTTGCATTGACAAGTGATCAACACGGAATCGGTTTTTACGATATTATTAGCTGGTTTCCCCTGTAAAAATTCTAATAAGGACAATGCAAAGTAAATTGAAAGGTTTATTCTTGGTTATTTATAAAATCAAAAGATTTAAAGCATTAATCAAAGCTTTCACAAACAAATACATTTCAAAAAGGAAAAAAATAGGTAGCTTTTTTCAACTTAAATCGATTATTTATTTTTTTATTTGTTAGTCACATAATTTGTATCTCTCATCGGGGTCCACATTTTCTGGCACAATAACTGATTCGGGACGATCTTCACGCCGCGAGTAGCTTTCACGGAAAAAATCACTTTGCTAGTTTTGTATGGTGATAAAGGATAGTAAAAATTATGAAAAATAATCGCACGAAAATGTTCACGGTTCAATTCCATAATATGACTGACACATCAAAACGTTCTGAATGCGTTTATGGCGAAATATGTCAAACTTTCCAATGGAAATTTCAGATGGCGACTGACAACTCTAAAAGTGCACAAGGACAAAAATATATAGTAAATAACACACACTCGTATACAATAAACAACACTTTACAATAAATCGAAAAAAAATCCATCTTTTTTTTTATACAAAATGTGAAGAACGTATAAAGATCAGAAGCTGCAGTTCCCCGTCCCACTACCTAAACTCTCATAGTTAGTTTCTTCAGAACAAATTTGATTTCCATTTCAAGTCAATATTAGTTCGAGTTATGACTCTGGTCGACTTGGGTTTTACATAAATGTAGTTTAGAGAAAGACGCATTTAAAATTTTTCGTACCAATCGCATATTTAAACAGCTGAAATTTATTTTTAGTATGTTTTTTACTATATTTTGTTTATTTCCAACATTTTGTAGGAAAACCTAGGCTATTAAAGCAATAACGCCGAGTATTTAATAATTTCCAAAAAATAAAAATTCCCATTGAGACTGCTTGTAGGCGTTAGTGGAGGCATTTCGCTCTTCAGCGCCAATTAGGGTATGACATGCAGTGCTCATGTATTTGGATTGTTAAAAAATTATGCAAGTTTAAAAAAATGTACATAAGAAAGCAAAAACGAAACAACAATAAAACTTCTAAACAACAATTTGTTATGTGCAGCAAGTTGACAATGTCAGGGAGGGTAAAAGCTGGGAACACTGTTTTTACGTTGCAACTTTGACAAGCAACAAACTTGTAAAAGTTTGCTGAAAAATGAAAACTACACCGGCGGGAATGCGCGCGTAAACGACACATTGGAGTCGGTAAATAAAAATTATCACTGAGAAGAATATTTCCTAAATGTTAGAATACGAGTAGAGAGAACAGGCTGAACGAAAGGCAGTTTAAGGTGACAGAGCAAAATATTAATGATAGGTGCATCCTAAATGAGAGCTTTCCGCCGTGCTCAATTTTTGGTGAATATTTTTTAGAAACCGATGAATTTACACCCTAGTGGTGTTTGGTTTTTTCATATCAAAAATGTGTTCACGTAGTCGTCAAATCACGCCTGGAGACGATCGCTGTAAGAGAAACTGTTTCAATAGTTTCGATGTTTCGTGCACAAAAATGGATCGAACTCACTAGCAGAGATTTGGGATTTGAGATTTGAGGGATTCCTTGTCAAGTAATCCAAGTATTTTGAGCATGAAACTTTCAGGGATCACGGAGCATAGTCTCAGCTATTAATGAAAGAAATAAGAAAGAAATCTGAAAGAAGCGGGTTTTACAGATTCCACAAAAAGGGTTTTTTATAAAATTTTGAGCTTTTGCTTTTTTTTTTTAATAAATTTTTTTTTTTTAATTTAAAAAGAGTTTAAAATAGTTTAAATTTAGTGTAAAATTTTTTTGGAAAATATAATTTTTGCGAAGTTAATTTGTAGGATACAAATTAAAAAAAAATTATAAATATGTTAAAAAATACCAAACATGTTTTATTTTAAAAACACCATACGAAAATTTTCAACATTGAATAAATCTTAGAATAATTAATTTGTTCATAACTGCATCGGTTTATTTCTCATTAACCCAAAGGCTACAAACAAACCAATTTTGAGTGAGATTGAAGACCATGTCCAAAGTACTTAGATCACTTTACGTGGAATCACTCAGGTTATATGTCACGTAAAGCGTGTTCTATCAAGACCACCTATCGTGAATTTAACAAAATTTTTTATGTCATTCGTATAGCGTGGGCATATATAAATATTGACGTTTTGCCTCATGGACGACCCACGTATAGAGATTGTAAAAATCCACTGCCCAAGAAGAATTTGATAGTTTGAAAATGGCGTACATTTTTCATATATTGACCTGATTAAACGAGAAGAAGAGAAGAGATCAGACGCTTGCCCGTGTTCCGTTGTTTCAAAATTTGTTTTAACAACAAACAATTAGCGATTTTTAGAATAAAATAATTTTTGATTAGGAGTGTTTTGAGCTTGAGATGACAAAGTTAGCAAACCGAATTGTCTTATTTCGGGCGATGAGAAACTAAGAGTGATATCTCAGCACAACAAGCATCTGCTATGAGTGACCGTTTGGTCTGCATTTTGGACTAATGGAGTGAATTTATCACTATTTTTCCTTAGGAATGTGGCTGACGTGCGCGGTCATGCTCAACGGCCTTTGCTGCCATAAGATAAAAAGTTTATCTTGTTCAAAATGCTGAAGTTGATCTATAAGTTATATAGTTTCAACGAGGCGATGCAACCTGTATTATAGTAAATGAAACAAAAACAATAAAACTCATCGCAGATGTGCCTTATGCAATATGGTCTATCGTAGCCTGATTTTTTACTTGTGATTCTTTAAAAGGAAAATTTATTGACAATAAACCAAGTAAAATTTCAGAACTGTAAGAAGCGATTGAATGTATATTGAAGGCATCCAGTCAACACAATGGCACTTTACTAACGAAAGTTTCGTCAAAAGGACCAACGTAAAAGCAACTATTTATCGGACGTTGTGCCCCTCCATGTTTGCACTCAATAAAAGATTAGTAGAAAAATATTATAAATGATAAGAAGCGCTGCATTTTCTACAAATTTTAGCAGGTTAATGGCACACCACATGCCGTTAGGTACAGCCAGGATACGAGTTCCTTTTCAGATCGTCTTCAATCTTTTCCGAACAAATAATAACGACATTAAAGAGTTGTGCTGTAAGACGAGACAAAAATCACACTTTTTCATGAGCACCTACCAACTATTTTTATTAGTTTAGTTCCCCTACATTTGAAAAATCCCACACTATGCGGCGTAGGGACTAGGAAGTAAAGAATTTGGGTTCTCCGTTAGCTACGTAGGAAAGAAGAATCTGCTGGCGAGCTATTTTGAACAGGGTCAAAACCACTTATACAATTTTATTGCTAATCAACAAGGAAGAGGTTCAGGTTGTTTTTGAAATTAACTTTGAAATTCTGCTTTCTACTGCACCACGTAATACTTATTAATAATATTTTCTTGAAAAATCAACTTTAGCGATGTGGCCAAAATACACCATCTTCTGCCTTAAAGTTGCTTAGCATCATATTTTCCGCCTCACTAGGGACAGTTATGTAAGTCGAATATGATTATCACTTGATGTCCACGGTCGGTGTGACTGCATATCACTGAAGCGCTACAACTGTGCTACTCACTTGCCTCTTTGGCCTTGCTTTGACTGCAGTAGCTACTTCTGTTACTTTTTTTCATCCCGCAGTTGGTGTGCTGTTCGCTCAATTTGCTGCAAGGTTTGTTTTTCTTGTTATTATGTTCTCTGTTGTTACTGAGGAGTTCTTAAATATTTTATTTAGCTCTCTTGGGCTTTGTAACAATTCAAAAATATTGTATTTGAATTTTGCATACAACTCGGCGCTCATTCTTGTGCCCGTTGTATGAGTGTTCGTAGGCAGGTGTATGCCTCCCACGATGATGCAGCTTTAATGTCAAGTGTACATTATCCACCAAAATGCCGCGAAATTGTGGCGGAAAAGTGTAATGTCCCCCAGTGCTGCAAGGTGACAGGCAGCAGGACTCATACGAATGGTTCTTAAGGCAGTTGAGTGTGTGTTTTTTTCTGCTTACAAATCTCTAGCGGTGAAACAAGAAAACCGCACAGAGATACAAATTTACAATTGTGTTTTGTTTTATTTGAAATTGTGCTTATTTGAGCGCTTTACTTTTTAAGCAACTCTTAAAACAAGTGGATTTTGCACCCCAAACAGGTGGATGGGGGATGTCTGAATCACCGTGTGAATTTTTATTGCGGGAAATTCCGTGAATTGCTACTCAAATATGGATATGTGAAGTTTGCTTTTTATGGTGGGAGTGAAACGAATCATTCGCGTATTTTAAGTCGTGGCGGGCGTGAATGTTGGGTAACTTAAAAAGTGTATCACAAAGGTGCTTTTGCAGGTTTGCGACATTTTTGCGACATACATACATACATACATAAGTCTGTATATGTGTGCGAAGATTATACCAACTACATAGAATATATTTATGCATGTACACTTTTTACTGCGAATTCAAATATGCTTTGAAATGTTTTTCACTTTCTCTCACTCCAATTTCGTAGTCGCTATCATCAACAAGGGTTAAATGTCACTTCAAAGCCTGCACTGATCCCCATAGATTTATTGTTCAGGCCACGATAATTGTTATTTTCACAACGTGACACAAACATCCAGGCTATAACGTCAATTGATAGGTGCGAATCATCGTAATAACGGTTGGTGGATATGCAAAACACATAAATCAAATTTAGAAGTAGAAACAAATTTGCGTTAAACACAGCGATTTACTTTATAAAATGACAGAAATGACGGGTGAATAAGCGCTATATATATATGTACATATGTATATATAATTGGCGCTTATACCGAACGGCAAATATATTTTTTAAGAGGACCTTTTTGATGGCAGATACATATAGGTACACTCGGAGGTTTGCCATTGCCTGCCGAGGGGCGACCGCTATTAGAAATAACTTTATCTTCATTTTGGTGTTTCATGGAGATTTGAACCTACGTTCTCCGCGTACGGAGTCACGCACCAAACCATTATGCGTTCAATAAGCGATATACTATATTTTATATTGTAGATTCATGCGGGTAGGCAAATATTTTACATACAGTGACTCACAATTATTTCGTGTGCTTAGGTAAATTTAAATAATTCAAAAATTACATGAAGTTTCTTACTGACTGATATTTTGTAGGGTAGCCTTTTCCTATTAACACTGAAGTGTTTTGGTATATTCCGGTGTTATTTTCTCCCACTCATTTTAAGCACCTTCGGTTGCTTATGTGATCTTTCTTATATTTCGCTCAAAAACACTCCATATACAAACTCCATTGCATTGAGATTTTTTTTTCAACACTTGCAATAAATTATTTTTTAATAAATTTAAATAAGTGGTTTCATCCATTGTTTTCTTTACGAACGCTGAAACTTCAGACCCTAAAATTGCGAGAAAGGAAAAATCGCTCTCTGCTCAAGGTCAAATATCGCTGATAAGCGCAAATGTGGAAACATTCACAAATCCTTTCAGTTGTTTTATTGCCGCAATAACATTTGTTTGTGCCACTTTTAATTGGATTTAAAATTTTAATTTGCGGCCAATTAAGAGGTTTACAGGCCATACATTTAATAGGCGCTTGAAAGCTGCCCCTTCGACATATGTACATGTGAGCATGCATAAATACATACATACGCATAAGTACATGCAATGCCCGTTTTTGCTTAAATCAACCACGTTCCTAAGGTGATCCAAGTTTCCGCGGAGGATAACAACTCTTTGAGTGGCAATGGTACAAAATTTAAGCAAAATATATATATTTTTTTTTAATTTTTCACTCTTGAGCAAATGTTTCAATTTAAAAGAACTTGTTCAAACTGGATGACTGAATGTAAAGCAAATTTTGCTTTTTTATAAATAGATTTTTTTCTGCCATTTAGTATTTGCTTTTTTTTTGTTGATCATGTGCGCTTTTTGAATAAAAGTTTCTAACATGTCATAAAAGAGAATTTTGGTAAAAAAGAAATTAAATTTGTTTAAAAAGTTTTTTAATGTGTAACTCATTTAGCAAAGGTTTATTATTATTATTATTTATAGGGGATATGTACATTATAAATCGAACTTAATTAGCACACTGGCTACTAGGACCTTCGGTGCTAGCAAAGGTTTAAAATTGGATGGCTGGATGTACAATTTTAGTTTTTTTTTAACTAAATACAATTTTTTTTAATAGTAAAATTGAAGTTAAAAAATTACTTTAAAAAAATATTATATGGTCTCTTTTCGAAAAAACCCGAATTTATTATCGAATAAAAATAATTATATATATTTTATTTTGTTTTACCCTAGAAATTGCACATTTTGCTGTAAATCAAAGAGTTAGTATGTTCGCGGAAAGTGATAAATTCAGTGAGCAGTACATTCGTATGCGTATACATACATACATTCATATCTGTGAGCTTCTGACAACACCTCTTGTTTAGACTGTAAAGCTCTTAATTATTGGATTACAATGCAATATTTAAATTACTAAATATTCATATAAAGAAAATTATAATTAAAATCTGCCTTTGAAATATCAGAACTCGAAACCCTGAAAGTAAAGCGGCTAAGAGCAATCTACTTCGCGAACGAGTCTATAACTGACGATGGTAACATTAGCTGGGATACTTGGACGGAGGCTAAGTTACCTTGAAATAAACGCGCATTGTAGTCTTGTCGAACGGCCAAGCGGCTTATATCCTATCTGGTGAGCTCAAAACTGGGAATGGAGTGCCGTATCAAGCTAAAACCCCTTCGAACATATTTGTTTGTAAGGAAATGAGATTGCTGATAAACTCGCATAGAAAGTAGCATATAGCATAGGCTCAGAGCTCTTTTGTGATGTAGGGATAGGGGCATTATCCAACCTAACACAAGAAGAGGTTAGAGCTCATAAACTGTCTGCTGATGTAGGACAATTATAGTCGATTGAAAATCGATATTAATAGTATTATATGGATAACAATTTATACTTGATATACAAGCTTTAAAAGATTATGGTTAAATACATTTGGAATGCGTGTGTACTCGATTAAGCATTTGCTTTCCGATTCGTAATCTATTATACTAAAAGGAATGCCCTACCCAAACTGGTAGAGTTACGTTAGAGAATGGAACTCTTAGATAAATCTGAAATTACTGAGTGAGTAATCATGATGGCCAACTTAAATATATCAGAGATTTGAGTTTAATCAAGCTAAAACATATTTGAGCGCCAAGAAATCTGTAATGAGCGTTTAACTTGTGTGATATGTACGAATATACTTCAGCTTTTCGGCTTTGAATTTATTTTGCAGTGCTTTCTGATAATGGCTATGGGCACGTGCTGATGCGTATGAATAAATTTAAGTCAACAACCGGGCATATATGTACCTATGTTGTTGTGTATTGCATGTCTGTGGCATATGTGTGAGCACGCATCCTGCCGTGCATTATCATAAAGTCAATGGAGGTTAACCCGACATTACATTTTTACAATACAAATACATTTTTTCCGCATTCCGAGTTTTTTCGCCATTACATTCGAAACCATTTTTCGGCATTTTCCCCGCTTGTCTGCATTTTTTTATTTTTCGTTTAAATTTACACCTAAATATTTGATAAGCTTCGATTTCGTTACGGCAAAAGAATATGCAAAAAACAAAAAGTATGTGGACCAGAGAACCATTCGAATTGAAATGTGGTGGAATGTGAAATTTTTTATTCATTGCAGCAACAAAAAGATACGTGAGTATAGAGGGGACTTTGGTGCACAGGAGATAGCGAGCAGAACACATTCCGGTGTGTTTGGAAACGTAGTTGGAGTTATGTGTAGCAACAATAAATGTAAATGTAAACAAACTCAACCCGTCGCTCATTAAATATGCGACAGAATGGCTCATTGCCACTGTCATTGCGTCAGGCACGTATGGGGCACACAAACATATTCGTACGCATAAAGGATGCACAAGCCAATGTTAATGCCAGCTGTAGTCAATACCGGCAACAGCAACATCAGCACCAGCCAAAGCGCTGAAGCGCTAAAAAATTATTTCATTTCAAAACCAATCCAATTCAATCCTTTTTTGCGGATGTATGAGAAGTGATTCATTCAGCTGGTGTTGCTTTTAGGTACAGGATGCGCCAGCAAATCCCATAACACAGCATCGATTACTAAATAATAAAGCACACAACATAGGGATTTTTATGCGTTGTAGATCAACAAACTCACCACACACACACATAAAAAAATACAAACAAAAATAATAAAACCACAAAAAGGATAAATCGAGCACTCCCACCAAGTGCAACTTGCGCAGAGATGTGGCAAGTGTGTTATTCCCAAAAGCAGTTGTATATATAAAGGTAGAAGCGCAACTGATCAACTGACAAGACCAAGTGATTTCAGTCAAAAACATAAATAGCATCACCCCTAGTGCAGGTTGAAACCTCAGCGAAACGTTTGAAGTGTGAGAAGTGGCAAGGTGTCGCTTTCTTAACTTCATATAAATACTTCTCCATTCACTGATTGAAGTGATTGTAATGCTACACATACTTGCAACATATCAACTTTTCTCCATTCTGCTCCTCTTGGGCATCGTAATCATTTGGTCGCCACACTGGACTTTCAAATCTACCAACCTACGAGTACGAATACATAGAGAAACATTTATGTGGCAAAGATCTAAGTTTAGTTAAATTCAACATTTCCGCATGCCCGGTGGATTTGAGCCAAGTAAAAAGAAATTCAGCTAAGTGTAAACTCGTTAAAGTTCAAGCGCTTCCCTGGGCTGTTTCCCGTGGAAACATTGAGGAGCGTAAAGTCAGAATTTATAGCTGGCGGCTCGGCATCACGTGCACCCATTTCTACTTTACATAGCTACAAACACACATACACATACGCGTAATTTCAAGTGATGTTGCTGTAAATTTTGAGAAAAACAAAAAAACGATATGAATAAGATAATGCGAAAACTGTATCAGCGTAAATCCCATCCAACTAAGCAATGTACTCACTGTGGATGCGATAAGGCATTTGTCTTAACAAAATGAACAACACTAAAAATGGGAATGGATTTGCTTAATTTCTTGCTCATTTAACATGAAATACTTTCAGCCTTTTAGCCAATTAATTATGACCCATGGAAAAATTTAAATTTATTTAAAATTTATGCTGTAAGTGGTAACTGAGTTTGAATTTCCGTTGAAATTTTCAACTATGAATGAGCAACTATTATTCTATTGAGCACTTTCATCGCAAGTGATCCAAAAAGTTTGAACATTGTCAATAATTCTTCTAAAAAATTTATTTATTTGTAGGCCATGATTCAATTATTAAAGGTTTGCTCACTTGTGACATTAGAATTCTGACACTCCCTTACAAAAGGTCGCATTTAAGAAGGGCGAAGAAAAAAGAAAAATTAAATACCTTTTTGGTAAAAATTATTTTAATTTTAAATAAATATAGTCCCAGAATTACATTTTATGAATTAATTTTTTAGTCAAAACTAACCGCGAAGTTTCGCCAATATGGCGCTATTGTGTTACCTAAGCATTATGACCCTAAGTAATACTTTCATAGAGGAAATGGATTTATCATAAATTTAGTAGACTAAAAACAAACTTTGAACATGCTCATGTCTTATTTTACTATGCTCTGCCCACGTAAGTTTGGTGCCTTGACCGCCAAGTCATGATTATTCTTATATTTTAAGTACTCTTATATTCCTAATCGTTCTTATTCAAATGAATTATTACATCGGCGGTGGTCGCAGTAGCCGAATGAGTTGGTGCGTGACTACCATTCGGAAGTGCACGGACTCGAAACCCCGGGCACGAAATGCCAAATGATAGAAAACATTGTTAGCGATCGCCCCTCGACAAACAATGGTAAGCCTCCGAGTGTATTTCTGCCATGAAAAAGCTCTTCATAATAAACCATATGCTGTTCAGAGGCTGCGAGTAATTACATATATATTACAAAATGAATTCTTGTTAATAAGTTATATATTTTTAAAACAGTATAGTGAGTACTTCCGCAACCTATATTTGAAAGGCATCGGGCTCAGATTGTGAAAATGACCATCTTTCACGCTCATTGCCCCATCTATGATATCCTGATTTAAGCGGTATGTCCGGATGTACTCCATATCGTGGTCCATATTGGTCCTGGACGTACCGAGCAAGTTCTTGCTCATAAGCACATTCTTCTGAAAGCGAAATTTTTTTCCTACATATTTTACTTTTCCTCCACTTTTACTCTAAATTTCTAGAGTTAGCAACCCAGTGTCTTGCTAAGGGAGCCGATTTGTCAAGAGGAAACGAGAAAGCTGCTTACTGAGCAAACCTTTTATTATTGAATCATGTTATTGAATCATGTTTGTAGGCAAGTAAACTGAAAAAAATTATTCAATGTTGAAAATTATGGTGAGAGTTTTTTGAACAGAAACGTTTTCGATTATTTAAAAAAAATTTATTATAATTTTATAAGATACAATTTAATTTAAAAGCATAATTATTTAAGAAATGATGATTCCACTCTACATCAACATCAACTTCTGTATCACATTTAGTTACTTTAATTTGGTCTGGTGTGGTCTGGCCTATTCTGACAACCAAACCAAGGATTTACAGCAGCACAGTTAAGTTGTGACATCAATCACTGACCCAGCTTTGTGGAAGTTTTAGTTGCGTTATCGCTTACATTCCATCATTTTCTCAGTTTATCATTTATTTAGTGGCAAAACCTTTTAAAAGCTATACCAAATTAGCGGTTAACAACAAACAATTGCTTCTACTTTCCCAATAATAGTGACTTACAAAATTACTAGCACTGTCGCCTTTACTAACACATACAAATTAAAATTTAGCAAAATTTAGAATTTACCCATAGTACATCGTATTGCTGGCCAGCCGAATTGATGGCGGAGCATCATGAATTATTCAAACTATTCCTACTTTCAAGCTCGTATGTTATGGCAATTGTACTTACAATTTTTCAAGGAAATGCTGCTACAATCTTCTAGTCATAAAGGCAGCGCAATTTACGCATTCGTAAGAATTATCGCAAAAAGATTGGATACAAATGTATACCACTTACATACATACACACATATAAATCTGAGAGAATTTTTATAAAAAAAAAATGAAAACGTTAGGAATTTTAAATAGGACTAGGCGAAATAAGATTTAAATGATTTTCGGCCCATGCTCTGGGAAATATATCTGTATCCATAATAGTAGTGGCAAAATTTGAGAATTTATATGTAATTAAATTGTTTTTAATCCAAATTGAGTTTTTATAAGTTTCTACCTTAACGCTGTTAAGCATTTTTTTCCATATGATAAATGCGATTTCTTTTGCAAATGTAATTTTTTTATATGGAGAAAATGCAGGAGACCTTTAATAAGAAAAACAAAAATGGCCAGCAATCAACGCGAATTTCGAGTCACTTCAAACTTTATTATGCCAAAATTTAATGGGCTATGAAGATGCGCAATCGAAATTTTCGTTTCGTATGAGTTCTTATACAATTTTAAACTGGCGGTTATATTCTACACCTACAACCGACATACATATCTCAAGCTGCTTTTCGGTATGGATCACGCATACATATTTATATTTAGTAAATCTAAACGCAACTGCTTAGCTCGGCGCTGATTTTCATATGATGCTTATACTTAAGCATTTAAAATATTCTGTAATAGGATAATGGGAACTTGTAGTTCTTCTTTCACAGCATAAACTTGCATAGTTCGTTTGTCATTGGAAATTTATTGGACGCCACTGTCTTGTTGACGATATCTAATATGTGCGGCTCTATTACTTCACATTCTAAGTGTTTATTTTATCGTACGCAAATGGGGTTGGGATTGCAAGAATCATTGAGATTGAGGATTATCAACTAGTTACACGATAAAAGAAGTGGTAGCGCCAAAGTCATCTTCTTCATCTGTGAAAAATTAAACTTTCCTCAGCTATGAGGCCAGCACTAATGAATACATGAAATATGGGATAGAATGCAAATTGACGTTCAGTAAGATGTTCACACTGGGGCTCAGTAAATTCACGTATGCAGTTTGTATCTCCCTGTGTGCTTTGTCAGATAACTACATAAAATAGAGGCCCAGAATTAGTACAATGCTTTAGAAAGGCTACCCCAGAGCCTAGTCCCCATTTCTATAGCAGGCGGTTCTAAATTGCCTGAATGATCTAAAATTGTCACCCCAACAGCATCCACAAATAGTTATGGGGATTGTTTACAGTGTTACAACAACAAAAGTAATTACTAACCAGGCTCTATTGAAACGCACATGTCCCTTCGTTTTTGTTGAAGAGTTTTGCAACTATCCACAAGTTCTTCGTTTGGTAAGAATTATAAACATATGAAGTTCCCAAAACAGTTTCGCTAATCCACATAATATTTATTAATTATACTTCGGAATTAGCGCGAACAGATTTTGTTAGAAAAACTTCCCACACTTCGTTTTTATTAAGAATTTTTCGAAAATTTCTGCGTATGGCCATTAAAGTTCAGTATAATAAAGCGGAAGTTTGAAGTAACTCCAAGTTACCGTTGATTTGTGATAATTTTTTTCCTTGACGAAGTTGCGTATTTTCACCGTATATATGTAGGTATGTAGGTAATGAAGGAACGGCAGAGGAAAAAATTATCAAAAGTAAACAAGAGTTATGAGCCACTTTATACTTGCAACTTATTATACTTCTATTTTTTTATGGCTGTAAATTTGGGTACGCACATTCTGAATAAAAGGTTTGAAATTTCGATGAAAATTTGTCTTATTTTTGGTAATTCTTGCACAAAGTTTGAGGCTCGGTTTAATAACGTTTTTGTCATAGAAATAATTGAAATTAAAAAAATAAATAGAGAAGTAGTCAAAACTGGTCAATATGTGGTGCCTTTATAATTTTGCAACAGAGTATGCTTGTGAAAGAGATAGTGAAATTTTTGTTTAGTATCTGAAAAATAAAGTGCAAAGTGCATGGTGTCAAAGAAGTAGACAAATTGCTTGCAACCTAGGATCGTTTGAACTTCTGCATAAAAATGCACTCCAGCGAGCATTTCCGATTGGAATTAAGAGTATAAACGGACGAGGTGAATGCCACACTCGACTATAAAAATTGTTCGCATAAAAAATAAAACGGAAGCTAATAATTCATGTGGCAAAGTGTTCATAAGTGAAATAAAAACTGTGTGGCATTGAGTTAGTTATCATAGGCACCTTGATTGCGGTTATTGTCATTAAACAATTAATGCCGCGCTAATAAACATAACATAGGACTAGAGAGAGAAAGAGGGAGATAGGCAAGAGAGACGATGATATAGAAGGCAGAAAGGTGGATATGGATAGTGATACTGCAAAGGCTGCAAATGATGCGCAGTAATCAATTCAAGCTCACCTTGAAGTGAGGGACAATCTATATAAAGTTGTTGTATGTACATCTGTGTTCAAAATAATAGTAGTGTGACGAATTACCAAATTTTAACTATTTTTCAAAATTAATACATAATTAAAAGCCCTAAACGTTGAATAAAATTTACAAATATTTAACAAACTTCAAAAAGTTGTCATGAAAATTTTCAACTTTTAATCAGAACTTTTAGAGTACTTCGGGTATTTAGTTTTATAGGGCATTCGAATTTTTATAAAGTATAAGTTTGAAGTGACACAAAAATCGCATTGATTTTTTAAATTTTGTTGTTTTTGCACTTGACGTTGAGAATGTTTTTTTTTAACATATAAAAATCATGATCGGAAGACTCTTACATGGAGGAACATTCAGTTAAGCGAATGTTGAATGGCCTATTTAATTGCATACTCGTAACTTTTCTAAAAATTCAAATTAAAAAGTGTGAAATTTTGATAAAATATGCTGACTTTTTTTTAATTTGCACAAAGTTTTAAATTTAAATTTATATGATTTTTGTAGGAGGATGAACCATACATACAAAAAAACAAAAATAGTTAAAATTTGCCAATTCTCCCCGCTACTAAAAACTTGCACACAGGTGTACATACATATATAAACATACATACCGTACATATGTATGCATGTAGGCATGTGAGCAAGTTGCAACAGCTGCTGCAGCTTATTAGTTACTTCAACTTATCGTCGCCTTGGTGAGTGACCATGACAATTATAAACATTGTTGCAACTTGGCAATGGCAAACAGTCATTCAACCGTGTGTTGGAGGCATGCAACAGTCATTAGAGCGCAGCGACAGGGTAATTAGTTGCGGCAAGTAGACATAAATGTAAATAAAAGTAAGTCAAAAGCAAACAAACACAAAAAAAAACTTATCAAAAATGGAAACTAAATCTGCAAGTTGTAAACAATACTCGTAGCTGCGAATCCAACTCGTTTTGTAGGAGCAAAATAAAAAAGTTGTGAACAACGCCAAACAAACAAAAGCTAAGGCGCAAACCTGCGTTTGCAAACGTGTTCCAAGTGCGTTGCTGTATTGCAGTTGACTTCCTGATTTGTTGCGTTAATTGTCGTTCGCATTCTCAGCTCGTTTAGTGTCATTGCAAATGCATTTGGCCAAAACCGTTGCGCTCGCTGGCGCTTTTCCAAAGTGGACACGTTTTACTGGCTATCTGCTGCAACATACCTGCGTTCATATGTATGAATGCATTATTTTTGTATTTGTTTTTGCTTTTAGCATTTGTTCGCTTATTCCGCACCATGGCGCGCAATCCCTAAGCTGGTTTAAGCCTTAATGGGTAGTGTAAACAAATGGTCAACGAGCGCAGTGCGCAACAGCTGGCAATTGTCACAATGCCAGCCACCTAAGTATGTTTATGTGCATACATAAAAGCAGATACACCTTGTTTTTCTTATTTCGCCTCATTTCATCGTGTTTTGGCGCTTGATTAACGTGCTTGACGCGCTTGCAGAGCCGAAAACTTTCACTTGGCTGTGTGGAATGCTTGCAAATAAATACTCGAGTGAATGCATAAACAAAAAAGAATATATATATATATACGTATAGGTAAGTACATATGTATGTTAGCTGCAACCTAGCCGTTAGCTTCCTTCGTTAATGCCTCTCATTTACCTGATTATTTAATTTTATGCAGCTTATTCACTCTTCTTGTTTCATAATGTGCAAGTGTGCCTTGAAAATAGCAATACCGTTGCCGGTGTAGCCGGCTAAGCCTCCTCCCTCCCCTTTGTGTTTGGTGAACTGCAGTGGCATTGTGCCATCCAACGAACCAATGCGATCATTCACAAACACGTCACATGCCTCGCTGGGCCATTAAAAACTTATGAAACATCTTCAATTTATGTTTTCTGTTGCATTTTCCTTTCGTCTCCCGTCGTCACGCTTTTGGGGCGTTGTGCTGCTGCAAAGGGAAACTCAAGTTTTGCATGTGCACATATGAAAAATTTTTTTATGGCTGTTACTGGCCTGTTGGCTGTGAACCGGAAAAAACTCAAGCAGCCACTTGGCAAGGTGTAAAAAAGAAGACATCTCTTTTTCCTTACGCGCTAGCGGAAAAGATACACTTGAAAAATGAGATATGAGACGGGCTGACAGGTTGTGCGCGCTGCGGCGTTGCACAGTGCGCTGG
Organism: Anastrepha fraterculus; assembly: GCA_037575425.1. Classification (NCBI taxonomy): domain Eukaryota; kingdom Metazoa; phylum Arthropoda; class Insecta; order Diptera; family Tephritidae; genus Anastrepha; species Anastrepha fraterculus. Next base: position 330,594 of record JAYXIM010039842.1, read on the forward strand.
TTTGTTAGCGAAACGCATTGTTATCTAAGAGCTAATAAAAAAATAATCAGCGATAAATTCATGTGGACCCCAAAGCTATGTACAGAAATAAGCCTATTAAGGACAATACTTCTGTTTTCCATAAGCCGTATGAGAATTTTCGAGCAATCGAATGAGGTCGTATGCTATGATTAATGTATATTTTATTTATTGCCAAGCAACTGCTGTTCCTAGCCTTCATACCGCATATCATATGCCAACGCATTGTTTCATAAAAGTGTTTGGAATTGCAGACTGGAGAGAACTTAACTTATTCTGCGAAATCTCCAATCAGCGCCTTTTAAAGAAAGATGCTCCAACGGCAATTAATTACACGAAGGACGGACCGAAGAGCTGTATGAGCTTTATAATAATCTCAAGATCCATACAAAATTTATAAAGATCCACACAGCGTCTTTGCTATAAGAATGAGTAAAATGTTTACGAATATTTTAATTTTGAAAATATTCCGTCGCAAACGTTTTCGGAGCACCCAGAATTTATGAGTCTGAAAAATGTCGCACTATGCAAGAAGTATGATTATCAAAACAAAAGAAATTTTAATGCATAAAGGACTCATACATATTGTAAAAGTTTTTCCAATAACAGGTGTTATTTTGGATAGCCCGCTATTTCGGTAGATGCCACTTTTGAAGCCGTAATTTTTTAATATTTGACAAGTAGAAACTACATTAATAAAAATGGAACCATACACGCTTAAACAACGCATTGAAATTATTAAAATTCACTATAAAAATGGTGAAAATTTGGCAGAGGCGGTTCGTGAAACTCGAACATTTTTGGGTTATCGTGAAGCACCTTGTCGGACCGCAATACAGAAATTGGTGAAAAAATTCGAGCTGTCGGGATAAGTTAGTGATGTGAAGAATAAAACCCGTGCACGTCGCTCAAGAACAGTCGAAAATATTGCTGTTGTAGCCGAAAGTGTTGAAGAAAACCCAGGTTTGTCCATTGCTCGTCGTTCTTTGGAATTAGGCATTACATTACACAGTATTTTGCATAAGGATTTTGTCTTAAGGCTTACAAAGTCCAGCTGACAAAAGAACTTAAGCCGGCCGCTCATTTACAACGTCGTGTCTGTGCTGATTGGGTCATTGAAATGCATGCAAATGATCCGGAATTCCATCGAAAAATCATCTTGAGTGATGAGGGCCATTTCCACCTCGGTGGCTTCGTCAAAAAGCAAAATTGTCGGATCTGGGGCTCAGAAAATCCAAGAGTTATTGTTGAAAATCCTCTCTATCCGCAACGTGTGACTATTTGGTGCGGTTTTTGGTTTGGCGGAGTCATTGGACCTTACTTTTTCGAAAATGAAGCTGGAGCAACAGTTACGGTGAATGGATTGCGCTATCGAGAGATAATTAACAATTTTTTATGGCCGGAATTGGATGGTATTGATCTGGACAACGTTTATTTTCAAGAAGACGGCGCAACGTGCCACACAAGCAACGAAACCATTGATCTTTTACCAAAATAACACCTCTTATTGGAAAACCCTTTATATGTAAATATAAGTATGACTTTGATCCAAATTATGAGTCAGCACTTTGTGGAAATAACAGAGTGTTAAAACTTCGCAATTCCTACCGAAAATTGTATCATCGATTTATTTTGTTGACATACATATGTGATTTTCTGATTGGACAATTTTTCAGGGGATTCCATATAAATTTTCACAGCTTCACTGTTATTTCTAAGACACTAATACGCTGAGTGATGCTTCCGATTTAGTTGATATTTAAAACATACATACATATATTTGCCAGGAGAGAAAGCAATTTTGGAGTCCATTGAGATTCATAAATGAGTTTGAAAGAGTCCAAAATAAGGTATTTATGGTAAGAGTCATAAAAAAGTCCGAAATGAGCGTTCCCAACGTCGGTTCTACATTACCAGCTAAGGACTGTCTCTCGAGCAGCATTGTTCAAAGAATCGGACATTTTTATGCTGTTAGAATCCCATCAACAACAATACAAATGTTACAAATAACTTATGTTTAGGCCCATTTGATGTATGAGTTTGAGCTCATATATGTTCACCTGTGCAGCAAGGGAAACACCCTCATTTCGGACTCTTAAAGGAGCTCATTATGATCGCAAGGACTCCTTAATGACAATTTTATTACTCTAAATGTGTGCTGTGTCGAAACGATAACTGTTGATGATGCTGGAGCAAAACGGAAGTTTGCCTTAAAAATTGTAACTCATTCCATTGAAGATCGACGCAGCAGAATGATATGAGGAGCGAAACGGGTGACAAAATCGAAACTAAGAACTGCATTATTGGTTATCAAATCTGGAAATATCAGGCACACTGTACTGTAGCTATTCACAATAATTGCTTTCTTTCATACTCGAAGTTTTCTTCAGTTGCTTAGATTAGATTAGACAGACTGTTCTTTGAAGATGTTTACTTGGTAATAATACTTTAGTCAGCAGGTACTTTTTACTAGTTCGCTGTACATACTTGAATATAACTCGAAAAGTTAAGGGAATACGAATCTAAAACCTTCAGAAATTACTGAGCATAATCTCAACTAATATTGAAAACATAAGAAAAAACATCAGAGGGAAGTTTTCTCAAAAATTTTTAATAAAAACATTACATTTTTTCCCAACAAACAATTTTTTAAAGGTATCTATTAACCAAAAAAAAAAATTAAATGTGAAAAAAACTATTTTAAAAACTATACCAAAATTTTCAACTTTGAATAAATCCCAAAATTGTAGTTTTTTTCAAAACTGTTTTAACTAAGTTCTTATTAGGTAGGTAGGTAGGTTGTTCTTATTATACTCAAGCCTACAAATAAACCAACTTTCAGAAAAATTTTCAACAATGTCCAAAATACTTGGATTATTTGACATGGAATCATTGTTCTACATATAAAGCTGATATATCTCGTGGTATCTGCAAGATATAAGCCACAAAACTCGAGTTCTTAAATTAATTGCAAAGCTTTTCTTTCTGAAACTATGCAAACGACATTTGCAGAAAAATAGATAGTATTCATATTACATACTCCGTCAGTTTACATACATATATGTATGTCAGTGAGCCGATTAGCCAATAATAGTCTAAGTCAATCGTTAAGATGGCAAAAATGTACATAAATGAAAGGTCATGTAATAAAGATGTTCTGTAATTGACGTAGCCGAATGGGTTAGTGCGTGACTACCATTCGGAATTTAGAGAGAACGTAGGTTCGAATCTCCGTGAAACACTAAAATGAAGAAAAACAACACTCAAAAAAGGGTGTACGCGCCAATTATATATACATATATCGGCTTAACTTTTCGGCTTTGAAAAGTTTTATTATTTATATTTATTAGACTTAATACAACTCTTTTTTTTTTTAATTGGTGCGACAACCGCTTAAGCTATTTTGACTGAGTTTAACAAAGCTCACCAGTCATTTCTCTCTCATGCTAATGGGCGCCAGTTAGACACATCAAGTGAATCCTATGAGTCCTACTCCGCCTGATCTTTCCAACAATATACCATTATAGTAAGATTGAAAACAATTAAACTTTGATAGGAAATAGCTCTTATACTGGCTGCTTTATCAGAATCCAATCGGCTTTGAAAAGTTTTATTATCCAAATACAACTTATAGAACGCTACTTGAATCTGAGAATCTCTGGTATTTGGCCGTTTTGAGTTAAAGTTTAAGAAATAGAAGTTTAAGAAGTGCACACTGTACATAAAGTGTATATATGTATGTATGTATGTATGTACTTATACAGTTGAAAGCAGTTAGAATGATGTTGAGGGTCCGCGAAGGCGCATTCGCGTTTTCTATTTCAAGCCCAAAACAAGAGATATGATCTGCAATTTTTTAGTGGGTGATGTGAAGTAGTGAAACGAGTAACAAATTAATATTTTTCAGAAGGAAGCAGCCCAAATCGTAGCAGCAATATTTTATACCAATGCCGCCTGCTAGTTCATTAGTTCAGCGGCATAATGTGTCATTGCAATGAGCGAAGGAGGTGGAATAGAGGTCGTACATTGGCAACTAATGTACGGGCATTTAGTAGCTTGCATGAGTGCTCTAGCCCCAGTTTTATAATTCATCATTCCATAACAATTTTTTATTTTTGTGCGGCGTCACTTTCTCAAAATTACATAAATTTTTATATTTTATTTTTTTTTTGTTGCAGTGCGAATATAGGTCTACAGGTCACTAGTTGATTTGCGTAAGCTCAGAAACGGAGCCGGAGAAAGTGGTGGTCGCAGCGCATATAAAACTGATATTGTTTTGTATTTGCGGTCAACAATACTGCATCACTTCACTTATTTGCTAGTCAAGCAAGAAATATTGCTGAAGAGGATGACTGAAAAAAGTTGAACAACAAGCGGAACTGATGAAGAGCAGCAGCTTTATATCAACAATAAAAACAGAAAATGGCAAGCGGGTTTCTAACAAAAAACAATTGTGCTTTCATCTTTATTATATTCATTGCTTGAGTAATTCACGTGCACTCTTCTTCTTCATTCTTTAATATTTCGTCGTGCTCTTAGCCGCCAACTGTTGTTATTCTGACTGCGAAGAGCATTTTACCACATTGGCAGTGCGCACGTGGTTCACCAAGTTCGCCAAACAAACAATAAAAACATAAACTTCCTATGCATGGAATGCTGTTGACAACTACTCCATTGTCCTTGCGCTTGTTTTTGTAGACATCATGCTTGTACATAGTTGTTTTTGTACTAATTTACATTGGCGTGGGAAGATAAAAGCCGTGAGAACGTGACCTGAGTTTTTTTTTTTTGGCTTGGCTCTGCATTCACTCAATTATTTATGAAATTGTTATAGTCTGGTTTGGTCTACCTTTTGTCCAGCTACTAAATTATCTACCTCCCCTTTTGCATTTACACACACATACATGCAGTCGGGAGGGATTCTCATACCGCCCGCTTTGCTGTCGTTTTAATTATGCAAACGTTGATGAAATTGCAAACAAACGGTGTCAGCCCCTTTGGGTGTGCGCCGCACTTTTCCTTTCTTTGCATGTAAAACACGGGAAAATGTCCTGTGCAAGCTGTTGTTAGCTTTGTTGGCGTGCAGGCGACCCAAAGTAATTTTTCAATTTAATTGTCTGCCCAATTGAATGAATTCAACCGACTGGACAATATTCGAATATTTGACTAAGAATATATTTTCTTGAAATATTTGCTTTGGATTGATAATAAAACGGAAATATGCAAAATATATTCGTTTTCCCAATTAAATACTTACATACATAAATGTTTGTATGTAAATGAATTGAGAAGTATTGCCATTTTGTTGTAAAAGAAGGCATCCCCTTCAGCTAAAAATGTAACTAGTTGCATATTTGAAATTTTGAATTGGCTTCATCCATAACATTATGAGTATAAACCATAAAATTACACTCTTCTATGCGTATCACCTTTGTCAGGTTCAATGCACATACATATATAGGGCCCGCCATCTATCGTTACGGATTTGAACTAGGTATTATTTGAAGAATGGTAACACTTAGCTGTTATCTGATTTGACAGAAAATTTGTTTTATTCTTCCGCTGAACGAAAATGGTTGTGTATACGCTCAAAGAACGCTGGATAGTATTGCGACATTACTTTGAAAATCATGGTAATGTTGCAGAATGTGTACGAAAATGACGTACGGCAATGGGAAGAAGAAAAGCACCGAATGAAGCGTATGTGCGTTACTTTGCGAAAAAAGTAAGAGAAATTGGGTTGCTTATTGACAAACCAACGCGTGACCGACCAAAAACCGTGCGTACACCCGAAAATATTGCTGCTGTGGCCGAGAGTGTTCGTGAATCACCAGGAACATCAGTTCACCGTCGTTCTCAACAATTGGAGATTTCGGAGACATCATTGAGACGAATTTTGCGTAAAGACCTTGGTATGACGCCGTATGGGATGGTGCTTGGCTAGCCATATGAATGAAGTTGTGTTCCATCATTAACCGGAAGGATTGTACTTCAAAATCAAAAAAAAAACAGTTTGGAAAAATATTGAGTAGTTTCTTTTTTATAGCATTTTTAATTCCGTAAAGTTATATGGCGGACCCTGTATAAATGATCTGTGGAAACTTTCCGAAGCCTGGCTTGCTCGCATCTTGATATGTATGTTTGCATAATGATGCTATATAAACTATAAATTCCCAAAATTGCGGAACTAGACGATTCGATTTCCTGAATTTTTGAGTATATTTTTTTTACAGTAAAATTTTCATTACGAAAATCCCCCATTTTCTGTAAAAAACGCATTATTTGGTCGAGAATTGTGTCTTTTTAGCGTAAAAAAACAAAGCAAAAATTACCGCCAAACACAGAAATTAGCCTCAAGAATAAACTAGCAGTTCGTAAATTTTATTTAATAGAAAGTCCTACAGATGCATAGTAGTTTTGATTAAGAAATTGATATTTCTCTCTAACAATGGTGATAGAGGCTACTATATACTAACCGCGGAACGTCTTCGTAAACAATTCGGTTGCAATTTTAGTTTTTAAATAAATGCTTTGAGTTTGAAATTTTATTTTTATTAGAAATTTTAATACCGACTTCAAAATAATTTTATATAGGCAACTGCTGCTGGACCTAATACTCGTATATTTGCACTTGTGGTACAAAACATTGTTTGTAGTTTGTGCAATTTTTTATTTACTTATCTTATTTACGACTAAGATTTCAATAAATATTTGAATCGCTTAAATTAACTTTTTTTGTTGTAATGTTTTGATTTTAAATACAGGGTCCGGCACTCGAAGTATAACCAACTTCAGACCACTCGCGCAACTGATGCTAAATGACAGTCTAGAGACAGACAGACAGAGTAAGGTCTCTAAAGAGTAAAAGTCTATAGTATCACTGTCCTCCTCCTACTCCTTCTCTCTTATTGTCGGCGCTCTAAAAGAATTCAATGAGATCTCGATTTCTATTCCGCTTTATTTTTCTGTGTCAAAGAATGAATTTTATAAATTTCTAAACTCTTTTTCTAATTCATTTATTATTAAATTTAAGCTCATATTAGCTGTAAGTGGTCTGCAAAATCTATAATAAAGACTTGAAATAAATGAAAACGAAAAGCATTTTCCATTTCGTTTGATTATCTGCACAAAAGGGACGAATACCTTTTTTGTTTAAACTAAGCAAGCGAACACAAAAAAACTGCAAACTTTACTAAATAGATGGGTTGGATCTTTTTCATCAAAGTCAAGGCATAACAAAACATGTTCTTAAAAATTGCTAAAAAAATATGCTATTAAATTCTAATGTGTGCTCTTAAAATTCCTTTGTTTAAATTATTTTATATGATAATGCAATTCATTCTAACTCAAAAACCATAAACATCCTAGCTCGAAACTTTGGGTAGATTAAAAAAAAACTCAATAAAGGTTCATCGTAATTTTAAACTTTTTTTCAGAAATTTTAGAAAAATTCAAAGCCTGCAGAGTTATAGCGCATTTAATTTGAAGTTTGAAGTGAATAAAAAATCGTGTAGACTTTTGACAATTTTTTTTTTTTGCATGTATTGCCTTTCTTCCGCAAAATAAGCTTTATTTAAATACGCTGCGAATGTGTCACTTGATATTAGTATTTTCTTTTTCGACACGGTGTTGCCATATTGTAATTTTACAGAAATTTTTATTACTAGCTCTAATTTGGCATATATTTTTTGTAAAGCGTGTGAGCATTTCTTTAGCTCGTTGCTAGCATGCGTGCCAAAAACATGCTGAAATATAGCTTGGGTTGCCCTAATCATAGGTACTTCTATAAAGGGCACGCCAGTCAAATGAGGGGGATTAAATATGTACTTTGCAAGTTGTCTATAGCGTTATCTGTTCCCTACTATTCGATCTGTTTGAAATGGTGCAGTCTATCAGCTCAGCTACACCATATAGACTCCATGTCTCTCAGTCCGCACTGAGCCAATTATTCACCTAGGTATTTACTACAATTTGATGTTTTGACCGAGAGATAATGTGTCGTAAGTGGTTAGTGCTGATCTTATCATAATAATTGTGCGCCAGAAAAAAAATTGCTATTTTCTTACTGACATTGGCAACTCTGCTCCAAAAATAATTATTTACATTCCACCGATTTTATGGCTGGAAGCTTTGCTTACTAGTTTCGCTTCTTACTCAATTTCCTGCGCATAATGCAATTTTCGTACCTTGGCACGCGCTCGCTTAGAGGATTAATCCTTTTTATAATTAATCAAGCACGTATGCAATAGAAATTTCCAACGTTCCAGCGGTTGATTGCATTTACTGAAATATTCATGGCGATTTTTTGTGCATTTTTCCTTTTAATAACTTTCTGCTTTTCTTGAGATGAGTATTATGTTTGTCTATGGAAGCGTTTAAAAAACGACGTATAAAGATGAAGATGAAGCACAATTGCGCTAACGAAGTTTTCAATCTAATCTCATGCTAACTCGTAGTATGTTTTTGACATGAAAATAATATTGTTTGGAGGTCAATGAGAGAGTCGCCATTGTTCAATTGACTTTGTTGGGAGAAGAAGTTTGCGCTTGCATTGACATAGATGGTATTGATAGCTTAGTATTAAACCAATAGCTGCTATTTAAAGACAATTAAAGGTTTGTTTCTGTTTATATTTGTAGGCAAGTGCTTATTTGGAGCTGATAAGGGAGGGAGTACGGAAACAAAAAAATGACTTCAGGCGTATTTGAAGTGCTGTTTGTGGCATTTGCTTGTTACGTGATAGCCCACTTATACATAAAAGTGTTTTCTTTTTGCTCTTAAACTGCCATATTCACTCACAAAGCAGCTGTAAGTTTCATCCCGCTGACTTGTGCGGCAGCCTCTTGCTTTTTGTTTATGCCCAACTTAATTGTTACTTAAATATGCTCGCAGCGCTTCGTTAGCATACGCATGTTTCTTTTTATCACTCTTTCTTTCCTACCAAGTTGTTCTTACTAATTTTAAAGGTAAATCTTTACTTTTAAATCTGCTGCCAATGCAAGGCATCTCAAGTCGCTAAATAGTGTGTGCTCACTAGTGTTGTTGCAACAAGCCAACAAGCCAAGCGTAAAAGCGTCAAGTGCAACTAGCAGCCAAAGAGCTACTCGTAACCATTTACACAATATTCTAACTACTTGGCTTCTTTGGTACGCGTTAATTTCCGGGGCACATCCGTTGTGGCGGCTAAGATGTTGCTTATACGCCTCGCCGACTAGCATATGACGTTAAATGTGGCTTACAAAAGCTGCTTGCAAAGGCTAAAGAACAGTAAAATAAAGCGATGCTGCGGGCACTTTTAACATCAAATCAACTACTGTTACTTTGCATTTTTACATATTTCGTATTAAATTATTTTTTTTGCAACATTTTGCTATTTAAATTGCAATAAGCAGACAGTTGACGAATGCCATCAAAACGTTTACCCAACCCGCTTTGGCTGATCGAAACTGATTGTCCAAACGTTGACTGACTAATGGTCACACTAAGTGGTGCTTGTCCAACGATTGGAAGCATGAGTACCCTGAACGCCAACATTTGAAAGACACTTGCCGCTTTGCGTTTGCATGTGTGTGGGTGGCAGCAACAAGTGACACTTGTCAGCGCATAGAGTTTAACAATTTTACTGGTTTGCTTTTATTTTTTCGCCTTGTTTTGCGCGTTTTTTTTGTGTTTTTGTAAGCTTCACTACCTGGTTGAAGAGACAGCGAAACTTGCAAACTAAAATGAAATCACGGTAAATTAAACAGAAATCAAAAACTTTCTCCTGCGTTGCGTAGTCGCTTTATACGAGTAAATAAGTATCTGCTTCAGTTGCTTCATATTCGCATCTGCTGTTGCCCCTTGCTGCCCTAATACAATTTGCTCACCCCACCACACACTACACATACACATATGAGCGCTTTGACGAAATTGCCAAAAATGTTGCATGCCACCACTACTGGCAACCGGTTGTCCACGGGCACTTAAAGCGGCGACATCAGCGTTAAAACTATGGCAATTGACTGCCGAAGTTTATTTTTTTGCTTTACTCGCTTTTGCTCGACCAAATTTGAATTTCGTGTAGAGCAGGTCGAGCAGGTCCAAGTTGGAGTTTGTGTGTATTTGTACGGGTAATATTATATATTAAGAGCAAGCACCCTGTCATCTTAATACATATATACGTATATGTATGCCTTTTTACTTATTTATATGTTTATGTATCGTACTTATGTATGTGCACTTACGTAGGTCCTGTTAAAATGTTGGTGGGAGACAAGTGGAATGCCGCACACAAATGTTTTATTGGATGTTGGGTGATCGGTACATGTATGAACTTATCTCCATAGGAATGCATCAGAAATCTCTGCTTACGTAACTCAATCATTACGAGTAATTTCCGTTGGATATTACATTTATATTTTGATAATTTACTGAGAGATGGGAAATTTTGGGAGTGGATAGTTGTGAAATTTTTCATTTGCTGTTTTTTAACGACTTCTTTGCCTTCATTTGATAAACTTCAAAGCAATTAATTTATCTACTCACATATAGGTACAATACAACACATACGTATGTATACATAATAATAATACAAATTATAATAAAGGAGATTATTTTTGAAAACTAAAAAAAAAATCTAAGAAAAAAAAAATTAAGTAAAAGATCGTTTGGAGAAATTGTACTGACTGCTGGATCTCAGTCCAAATTATTATTGCAAAATAAGTACATATTTATCGAACGACATTTGCACTGATCTGGAACTACGAAATTAAGGTTTGGGACACTGCTGCTGAGTGAATAGCTTATAACTAATTTTTAGGCCTATAACCAGACTCAATAAATAAATAAATTGTTATTAAAAAACAAAAAAAAAACAGGAATGCTAATATAGTATTTCTGAAGATCTAAATTTGACAGAGCTTGAAATTGCTAATAGGTAGCTCAGATGATGATGATCTCAGATTTATTAATAAAATACCATATGTCGTTCGAAGACGGCACAATATTGTAAAGGGTGGGCCATGTAAAATTTGCTTCAACCCAGCCCAATCAACCCAAATTGTTAGCACATTTTCGAACATGTTGTTTGGGCTCCAATTTCATGAATGGCAACGCAACTTCGATTTCGTGTTTTAAAGCATCAATCGTGTCTGGATGGTTCGCATAGCATTTGTCCTTAACGGCTCCCCACAAAAAATAGTCCAACGGGCTTAAATCACAGCTCCGAGGCGGCCAATTGATATTGGAATTTCAACTGATTATTCGGTTTTCAAAAACGGTAGCCAAAAGTTCGAGTGTAATTTTGGCAGTGTGACAAGTTGCACCGTCCTGTTGAAACCAAATGTCGTCCATGTCATCCTCTTCAATTTTTGGAAACAACTCGTTGAGCATGTCACGGTAACGCTCGCCATTTACTGTAACCGCGGGTCCTCGCTCATTTTCGAAAAAAAATGGCCCGATGATGCCGCCAGACCAAAAACCGCACCACCCAGTGACTCGTTGTGGATGCATTTGCTTCTCTACAGTAACGTGTGGATTTTCTGAGCCCCAAATCCGACAACTTTGCTTATTGACGTAGCCACCGATAAGACAATGATTTCCCAATTTTGTTCAATATTTCCCAATTTTGTTCAAGCATATAGAGTCCCATTTCGTAAATGCCAAACATTTAAGTAAATTATGAACACATTTGACATGTCATTTGTGTTACCATTCTCAAAAAAAAGGTGGCTCAAAAAGCAAACGCTATATGTGGCCCACCCGTATCTCCCAAAAACTTTTGCAACAAAATCAAGACGCACACCACAGATTGGAGCTAAACCTCGGTCAAGCATCTAACAAAGTCTTGTTACACACATCTATAAGTATATTACATATGGAATATCTGTTTGGAAATTTTGGGGCATATTCGTCAATAATTTAGCAAAAAGGTGAAGAATTTAGAACATCTGGGAATCATTACAGAAATAGTGCAAAATTATTAAAAGATCATTGGGATAAATGAAATGAAATTGAGGAAAAATATATTGAGTAGAAATACTAATTGTATTAAAAAATTCCAATTTCTTTAGCTTTGCTTACTGACATTTCCAACAACTTGTGCTATTAGCCTCAAAAACAAGTTCCGAATTTGCGGGTAGCAAAGCTAAAATTGGAAAGTCGCCTTTTCGTTTAATCATAGTTCTCAACTTTTTGTCAAACGGAAGCAGCATTACAGATAAGGCATTTATGCATATACATAAGTATAATAAAAATGTATAACATTATAGGCGTACTAGCTGATACCAGTGACTCCGGTTGCGTGGCTTACTTATAATACTATGTTTCATTTACAGATTAACGAAAAAAAAGTTCTGATGCAAAATATTTTTTCTTTGCGTAACTTCGTTGACAATATTGTTTGGCGTTTTTTTATCTGCACTTTCGCAAATATCATTTTGATTTTAAAAAGTGTTAAATTTGTGTTTAGAAAGTATGTGCTTTAGAATAGGCAAATGTTCTATAGAAGACGTCAAATGCACTTTAGAAAATATCTGTGCTGAAATATAATATTCAACTTTTATTACTTGGTTATTACAACCTATGCACACAGACTATTTTTAATGATTTTAATGTTAGTTAGTTAGTAAAAGTTTAGGGAGAGATTTAAAATATAATTTTAAAATAATTCTGTCAAAAAATATCGGGAATTATTCACTATATTTACATTTTTGTTTACTGGAATGTTGGTACAACTGTCCTCTACAGTGTCGCAGAGTTTGAGTGTGATCTGTCACTTAGCTTGTTTTTGGCATTTACTTATATCAGTCAACAGCCTGCTCTGAGATTTTCACCATGCATGAAAATATCGAACAAAGAATTTGTCTTAAATGTTGTGTGCCAAATGGTTGAAAATGTTGCAGAAAGCCTATGGCGAGTGTGCTTTATCAAAAACATGGGTCTACGAGTGCTAAAAGCTGTTTGCAACGGGCCGAGAAGTCCTGGAAGATTTGCCCCGATGTGGTCGCCCATCAACGTCTTCAACGGATGAAAACATCGACAAAGTTAAGGAAATGGTGCTGGAAAACCATCATTTAAGTTTGAGGGAGGTAACTCATGACCTTAGCGTGTCTCACAAATTAATTTGCAACATTTTACACCATCAATTGGGCATCACACGCATGGCTGCTCGGCTCGTTCCAAGAGAGTTGAATTTCTTTAAAAAAATCATAGGAAGAAGGTGGTTCAATACATGCTTCAGCAAGTGAATTCGGACCCAACGTTTTTCCAGCACATCATAACAGGTGATGAGACGTGGGTATACTTGCATGAGTTTGACATGCAAACCAGTCAACAGGCGGCTGAATGGCGCTATCCACATAAGCCGAACCCCAAAAAACACGTCAAAGTCGGTCAAAAGTGAAAGTCATGCTACTCGTTTTCTTTAATTATCATGGTGTTGTGCACTCGGAATTCATTCCAATTAGTTCTATGGCAAATAAAAATTTTATTTGGAAGTTATGCGACGTTTGAGAAAGAATGTGCGAAGGAAATAGCCCAATTTGTGGAAAGAAAACTCATGGATCTTGCACCATGATAGCGCATCATCTCACAAGGCTCATATCGTGAACACCTTTTTGACCAAAAACTCGACAAATATTATCGATCAACCTCCGCATTCACCGGATTTAGATCCCTGTGACTTTTTTCTTTTCCCAAAACTTAAATTGCCACTTCGCGGACGCCGCTTTGAGTCGATAGAGGCCATTAAGGAGAATTCGCTGAAGAAGCTGCAGAAGATCTCGCGTTTAAAAGATGCTTTGATGACCAGACTAATCGTTGGCATATGTGTATTGCTTCGAATGTAGTCTATTTTGAGGGCGACAAAATAAATTTTGATGATTAAACAATTATTTTGGGTTTTATTGAACAATTTGCGGTACTTTTTTGACAGAATGTACATTTGAAGTTTTCTCAAATCGAAGGAATGCTCTCCAAAGCACATTTAATAATTCTAATTCTAATTCTGTGGAAAATTTCAAAGTCCATATGATACTTTCTAACATCGAATTGACGCTTTCTAAAATCAAGGTGATATTGTCGAAAGTATTTAAATTGACACCAACCCTTATTTCTTTCTCACTGATCTGCTCTTTTCAACCACGTCTAATTGGTAAGTTAATACGCTATGGCAAGACTAAACGTCTAAATAATAAACTACAAAAATTTAAATGAAATCCTGTCCGTAGTGCTTAAGCTATTTAATAACAACTAGAAGTTACTTATAACTTGTTACTCTTTTTTAGCTTCACTGTTACTTATTGCACGTTTCCATTACTCCGTTTTTACTTCGATATTTGTGATTGGAAATATTTATATGCTTTTGAAAAAAAGAAATTGCTAAATCTCCAAAATCATTAGCGTACTGAAGTTTTTTAAATACTTGTTTGCCTCTTTTGATACTTTCTATCTCTATCTCTCTCTTTAAATATTTTTCATTCAATTTTTTTAACACCCTTTAGATGTACAAATATGTTATCATAGGAGCATAATTTTGAGTGCAATCATACATATATTGATTTTTTAATGTCAGAAATGCACTCGGAGGTTTGTTATTGTCTGCCGAGGGGCGGCCATTATTAACATTTGGTGTCTCATGAATAGTGTTTCGAATTTGTGTACTTTTGAATGGTAGTCAAGCAGCAATTCACCCGGTTACGACGGAGGTTTTATGTTTGTGTTTTACTTTCATGGAAATGCCTTCGCAATGAAAAGGGTTCGGTGTAAATTTATAGTTGAAAGAGTAAATACTTGCAGTTGAAAAAATTTAGAATAATGCTGAGTGTTGAAAAAATGTCGTCACACAGAAAACTTTGTAATAGATACACAAATTTTACTGTATAATGAAGTGGGTAAAACTGATAAGCATATAAAAATGGATAACCAAATGGATTAATATGTCAGCAAATACAAAAATACATATATACTCGTTCACACATACATGCATATATATGTGTATATATTACAACAATAGCTCGTTTATCCGCAAACAGCACTTTTTTACTATTTTGTAAGTAAATTTATCGCAAGCAGTGTATCCACACATATCTCTACACACACATACATATGTATGTATGGGAATGTTTGTACGAGTATTTGTATACTATATACTTTATAATGACGCATCGCTGCCTGATCTCCCACCGCTTGTATCCATTTGTTAGACCAAAAGGCATATGCTTTTGTTGTTGGCATGTAATTTAATTACAATAGCGGCGTCCCAGTAAAGTCAACTAGGGGCAAATAAATCAGTACGTCACAACAGCGCATAACTGAGAAAGTGTGCACTGTGCTGTGTGCTGGAGGAAGGGGCAATGTTTGTTAATTGGGTTTCGACGACAACATTTTTCGGCAACAGTGTGTTGCACTTTCGCACTTTTGTGGCAACCAAACACCATTCGTGTGTACGTATGTAAATACATAAGTATGTATGTAGGTATGCGCTTTCACCAAAAAAGTGCGTATAGAATGACTTGGGTGGCCTAGTAAAAATTAGTCACTTTGCGGTAGACATATTGTAATATCTGATGCCATCCGGCAAACGCAGAAACCGCCAAAAATCTAATTACAATGGCAACAACAACAAATAGTATTATATAAATCGCAGTCAAGTGGCAGCGGTTATAAATAACGCCAAAACAAAAAGCAGCGACAGTACGCTTATTTTATTTGCTTATCTCACTGATAGCGGCGCCTAATTTATGAGCAAAAGCGTATTGAGCTTGCAACAGTGCCAGCAGTGTCGGAGGTGAAAGGGCCTAAAGGAAATGTATGCGCTTCTAGAAGGGTCATAAATATACTATTTATTTAAATTGAAAGTCACGAAAAAAGTTTGAAATTTATTTGAAAAATTAATTAAATCCCTTTCCCAAGTGAAGTGCAAACTTTCACTTTCATTACTATTGCTCGCTTGTCCCCCGTGCACTTACCTCGAATCGAATTTCTTGCCATCTGTCAGTGTGCCTGTGTAGTGCATTGTCAGCATGTCACCGCTTTTCGACTTTTGTTCACACACCTCCGGCGTACTGATGACATCGACTTTCAGTTCTTGAGCGCGCACGCTTGACGCCAACACAAGGCACGTTGCGATAAGTACGAATTTCAACATTTTGGTATTTAGTGTTTGTTTTTAGTTTTTATATTAACTGCAAAGAAAAAGTAAAAAAATGATACTCATTAAACTGCTGTTGATAGAAAGTGATCTGTATTTGTCAAACAACAAAAATCGAATGCATCAATGTATAAGAAATAAGCCGGCTTCCCCAGCTTAGTGTAGTTGTGCGAGACTTAGTGTCTGGTTCGAGGCCGGAGTATGATGAATCAATGATAGATGACGCTTTTTCTAATAGCAGTCACTCCTTCGTAGGTTCGAACCTCTGTGCATGAACACCAAATAATAGAAACAGTTTTTTTTCTAACAGCAGTCGCCCTCGGCAGGCAATGGCAAGCCTTCGAGTGTATTTCTGCCATGTGAAAGCTCCTCATTAAAACCAATTGCCATTCAGAGTCGGTTGTAGGTCCTTCCATTTGTGGAACAACATCAAGACGTACACGACTAATAGGAGGAGGAATTCGGCGAAAAACCTAACAGAAGTGTACACGCCCATTATTTATTTATTTTAGTCACGCTTTGGTAGGTTATGACAAGTCTCCGAGTGGACTTGTGCTTGGAAAAAAGTTCTCATCAAAACCATCTGTCGTTCGAGGGCAACACAAAAAATTCAGTGACAAGACCAACAAAACACAATTATTACTCTATATTATTACTACCCTATAAAGAGCAAACACTCCCATTATTTACGAAGCAGTAGTTTACTCAAGTTACTACCCTGGAAAACTTTGCGATGGCATATTCTGTTAACCCACATTTGAAAGACACTACAGAAACTTTCTATCTCTATCTTATGAATGGCTGGTACGACGTTCTATTTAAGGTACGAATTTAAGGTTTAGACTAATCTAATTTTTTTATTTCGTACCTCTCTTGTCAAACATCACGCGGAACCTCTGATTACTCCGCTATTTGTCAATTCAATAAAAGCCGAACTCACAATTTCCAGGGATGGTTCTGTTTCTTGTTTCCGTATGAAACACATGGGCTGAAAAGTCCCTGGCCTAACACATAGATGGCACTAGTTTTATTGAACTCATCTCTTTTTCAGTTAGTACTAACCTTAAAAAGACAGCTGTTTAGATTTCATGATATTCTATTCATTAGTCAATGAGTTATTGTGCTAAGAATGGCGCTACTTTCGTTATTTTCAAAACAATGGATCAAAAAGAAGTGCGTGTATTAATTTAAACTGCTTTTTGATGGGAAAGAATACCGTTCAAGCGAAACAATGGCTTAAAAAGTGTTATAGGGACTTCGCTCCATCAAAAACAACAATAAAACGATGGTTTTCTGACTTCAAAAGTGGCCACAAAGGCACCGATGATGCACAACACAGGGGGCGTCCAAATGAGACGGTAATATAAAAAAATCAGCAAAATCGTTTTAAATGGTCGAAAAGTGAAATTGCGTAAGTTAGCCAGATTTGGCTCTCAGCGACTACTGGCTGTTCGCAGGCCTAAAAACAGGCGCGCCGGTAAGAAATTTCGATCGAATGAAGAGGTTATCGCTGAAGCTGAGGCCAATTTCGAGGCAAAAGATAAATCGTTCTACAAAAGTGGTATTGAAATGTTAGAGCGGAGCTGGAATGATTGCCTTGTTCTTGATGGAAATTACGTTGATAAATAAAGCTATTGTAATTTTGGACAAAAATAACGTGTTTTCAGGCTTAACAAAGGGAATCTTCAGAATGTGTTATGCATCGTTATATCGTAACATACATACTTCACATCCATCTCATGCAAGGAGCTCCTTCATTCCATACCTACTTTCGAGAAGCTGCTAATGAAATGTAGGAATTTGACAGCAGACTGGCTGTTGGAGTAAATTTCAATAGATCTTTTTTAAATAGGGCTGCCTTACTTACTGCTGTTAACTTAGTCTAAAAGACACGATAATGCACCGGGTGTCATAAATTGAAGTTCACTAAGAGCTCTCTAAATTAGATGCCACTGCCAATCTTATAGACTTGCTTTGATCCAACGGTAAAATAGCTAAGGTCTGAGATCCGTGGGTTTTTCATTCATTGCTTTCTCAAGTTCTTGTGAAGAAACTATTTTCAAAGCAAAAGTGAAGGATCGTGTAGTTCAGCTCACAAAGGTCTTCTGAGATTGCCTCCGAAGGACTTTCCTGACCATATTTGCACTCAATTTAGTTTGATTGCAACCAGCCAAGTATTTTTCATACAATTGTTTTGAAAAAAAGCACCGGAAGGAGATTTAAAGCTGGGGAAGAACCCAGTTTGCCCGCGACAAGCAAACATGCTCTTCATAGCAACCTTTCTGCTTTGCTCCTGGATTTTGTTTTTTCTAACGCTTGCTATAAGACACAAAAACCCATATGAAAGAAAGGGTCTGTCTACCTTTGTCTAAAGTCATTGTACTATGTGTGGCTCTTTTTGCTATGGCTTCATTGCAGGCGTGGCTTCATTGGCAATGGATTCCCTGGTACGCTATTACTCGTTTTGGTTCTAGTTTAGCTTCCTATAAAAAATTACACCGAGTTTGTTGATGCTATCGTAACAGCATAAACATTATCCATAAATGCTTGAGGAGTGCTATTGGAGTGAAGGATACAAATCCGGATTGTTCCGGTAACGCAGAACTGACTGTCAACGTATTTTACCCCGATAGATAGCTTGAGCCGGATCCTGTTTAAATGCGGTGGTTGGAATGGAGATGTAAAGTAAAATTTCGGTCTTAGTGGCATTGACGCTGTGCCTACTTTATTTGAATTCAGTGCCCCCTAGATTCGGGAGTTGCTTTTCCGGTACTGCAAGTATAAGATAATTTTTAAATTAATACATTTTTGTTTATTGTATTATATTGTATTTTAATTGATATTAGCGATTTGAGTGTTACTCTATTTAGATGTGCTTTAACTACATAGATGTACGAGTATGTAATGTTAATCAAAGCTTCAGAAATTTATTAGTAGATAATTCACGCACATCGCCGCCATCAGTTTCAAGTCGTACATCCCCCATTCGGAGCCATATCAGCTACCAATCAGCAGCAATTTTTATTCATACCACCAATTTGTCTTGGCTGGCGCATCGAATTCAATGCCGGTAGCTTTGTTATTGTAAATTTGTATTTTGCATGCAGCTGCAGTTGTGTTGCTCGGATGATGGCCAAACAGTTGCATAATCATTAACAAAAGCTGTAAAGCTGAAGAGATTACGCACTGGCGCCGAATGTCTACAGCAATGCAGCAACCGACCGTCTTATCTAATAAACAACCTGCCGTTGGCACAGTGCAACATTCTTAATTTTTTCCTTAAAAAGGTGTTAATGGGTAATGTTGCGGAAGATAGTTATATGAATACTTTATGAAATCTCAGTGAAGCATTTTGAAAATAACCGATTCTCTTTCTTTACTCGAACTGACACCAACTAGAAATACTGCGCGATTTAAGCCTTCGCGTGGGACGTATGCAGAACTATTGCGCACTCCGACGCAAAGAAAATTACCCAGAATCGAAATGAAAAATGATAATTTTCCTTGATTTCAAAAGCTTTCACCTGAATTATTGGAATGAAAAGAATCATTTCGATCTTACTCGTAAAAAGCAGAAAACCACAAGAAATCATAGGTGGTTTTGAGGGGACTATACTCTTCAATTTCAGAAGTGATGTAATTGTGATTGTGACTTCGATGTAACAAGGATTCATTTACTATTTCGACAGTTCAACTGGCAAAAGGATCGTTTGTGTAATGACAGAAGACAGTTTGCCTTCTCTTCGCCTTCCACTAGTCCTTTGAGCTTCTTTAACAAAATTAGAAAACAGAGGAGAGATATATCAAAAGTCAAGACAAACGGTCTCTTAGGCATTGTTAGAGGAACACATGCCTAGAGTTCCATAAATTTCACAAAACTTCAATTCATCTAAGCTCATCTTTAAACACGCGCTCAAACAATATTGAGCGAAGCATTTTGTCATTGCTCAGTCTCACAAGATATTTTGGTACGAAACCTTATCTTTATAATGACATTTAGCTTAACCCGTTCGCTTTTAAAGAACATGAGATATAGATTACTAAAAACATTTATTAGAAAAATGGAATTGTCTTCTTCTGGGCTTCTCTACATCTTATTCTTCTATATAAATATGTATTTTCTAATACTGGCCAATACCTGAAGACGCCATATAATATCTACATGGCCAATATGCTTTAAATATTAGATACACACACTTTGCGGCGAAATATGAGAAACGAATACTGCAAATTGAAGCGCGATGACCATCATAGCGTAGAGTTGATTCAAAAATGAGTACGAGTATACGCTTTGAGCCACACTGTTATAATAAAAAGGCTTAATTCCACTGTCCAAAACTGGATGCTCAACACGAACAAACGCTAATCATTATAAAATATTATGTCTTCAGGTATGCGTTTTTTTCACGCAGGTTGCGATTGTTTAGGCAACCTTTGGTAGGCTGCATTACATTCTTAGCATTTTACCCTTACAACCAATTCGCTGTCTACTTTCGTCGAAAAATTTACTCAAATTCACTTTTATTTCTATCTCTGATATAGTAAGCTAAACAATTGCTTAACTTCCACATCGATTCGCCCTAATGTGCATAGTTCTATGATAAGGAAGGGTCTACGAGTACTATAAAACTCTGTGGACAAAAATTATATTTAAAGTAATTTTATATATATTATTTTCGATAAATTACTCGCACTTGCGCCAAAAATTTTAAAACTTGAATCATCTTCCGTAATTATTCATGGTTGTTCGTGTGGTATAACATTTTTGCAAAATTGTTGAACAGTGTTATTATTAAGTCACTACTTGTGTTGTACGTATGATTTGACTAGTTCTAAGCCCACATCCTTATCGAAATGTTGGTGGTAATCTCATTTTTGTTCATTCTTCCAATGCTCTCTAGACATGGACGGTAACCTGGAAACGCCAAGGCTGTCATATATCTGCCTTTTCTTCTAAAGCTTCAATTTTTGAAGGCAGGAGCTTCACGCTGAAATATTTGGGCAAACTGTTATAGCCCTTACCACTTTTTTTTATATAATTTTAATAAAATGGTAATGAAATCATTTTGACGGCCTCTTGAAAAATATTTGGTTAGCAGTTCTCTTCGTTTTCAGAATAATCCGGAAATTTAGTATGTAAAATTAAATGAAAAATGAAATTATTTAATTATTTAATTTTAATTATTTAATTAACTTTAATAATTAATTAATCTTAGGAAGTTTCTAAATGAAGGGACTAAGTATGTACAGTTTGTTTTTTAATGAGAGAACAACGGCTTTAAAGTTTTCTATTTCCCTAAATAAAAGTAAATTCACTTCTTCATCTAATGAGATACTGTTTCCGTAATTTTTCCATAAATTAATCATCCAGTTTTGTCTTTGAATAACTTTTTAATAATGATTTTGAGTGATCAAAATGTTTATTTTGACCTTCACGCCCTCCATTGCAAATATGATTGACGTACGACACTATTTGTAAAAATCGTAAATCTCTCGATAGAGAGATGCGAAATTAATCGCACCACACATTAGATATCGCCATGAATTTTTGTACAATAGAAAACAAGAGTCGTGTACATAAATATACGTACAATTTTGTTTTTTGGTTATGATGTGCTTCCAACAAACGAGCGATACGTTGTAGTTAATGAGAATATCTCTTTGATTTTTATTTGAAGTATGTAAACCATTGAGTTCTTTGAAATTTTCTTAGCAGAATGAAACAAAAATATAGCGGAGACAATTAAGTGCGGAGCTTAAAGGTTGACCGAAATATGTTTTAACTCGCAGATACGAATGTGGTCTTTTATATTTTCCGCCGTTGCAACAAAACGTGTGATGAGCTATAATTCAATATTTTTAAAAAAGATTGGTATTTTTTAGGATAAAGTAGCATATAACTTTTTTAACTTATGAGCTTTATTTGTTGTACTCGTATTTGCAGTAAGTGAGATGGAAAATTTTTGTGGGATGATTTATTACGATTGATAATCCAGCCAGGAATGTATTGATCGACTTACTTCGACTTTTGGCATTAAAGCACCACACTAAGACACTGCGAAATGTTGGTACAACGAATTCCAACGTGGTCTTCAATCCTTGCACGATGAATTTCGTGAAGGCTCTCCAAAAACGATTGTTATGCCAGAAACAATCGAAGCTGCGCGTAAATTGATAACGCCAGATCATCATGTAATATATCGTAAGATAGAGGCATATTTGGGCCGTCAAGAAGATTTGTTCTCCCTCATAATTTGACAATAATCTAAAAAAGTACTCGTGCCGATTGGTGTAAGGAAATATTAAAAAAAAACTCAGCCATGGTAATTCAAAACACGTCTATGACATCTTCGCAGGTAACGAATCTTGGATCTGTGCATATGAGTCTGAAACAAAACCGCAATTGACGATATTTGAAAACTAGCTTAATCCAACGCAAGTTGTTCGCGTAAGAAGACATTCGAAATAAACGGTCACCACCTTCCTTGGCCCGGAGCCAGTTCTGCCACTCCCTTCTGCAGCCAGCAAAGCCACGGTTAGCAAATGGGTTACTCTAACCCACAAGCGAGCTTGGCAGGCTGAGAGAGGCAAAACTGATGTTATCTGTCATGTCTGACCGACTGTCGCAGTGCCTCCTGTCACTAAGCGGAGGGGACTGTAAGAGGCTGGTTGGACTGATGACGGTCCACTTTCTATGGACAAAGCACATGGAAAAGGTAAGCATCTCAGACAGTGCAATCTGCCCAGCAGGAGGAGAGGAGGATGAGACGGCGGACCATTTTCTGTGCGTCTGCCCAGCCTTTGCTCGAATCAGCTTTCGGGTCTTTGGCACTGATGTGTGACCACCTTGGCTCCTTGGCACGACAAGGTTTACTCAGATTTCTTCGGAGGTCGAGTAGATTTAAAGAAAATTAAAAAGGGTATACGAGTGCAGTACAATGAACCTAATTGTGTCTGAGTGCTGCACTTGCTAGTCTGTCCCGACAAAAAAAAAAACGGTCACCTCTTTTTTCGGAAAATTTGGTCAACTGCACAAACTTAAAATAGTCAATTTTGAGTGCTACACAAGTGCAATTTACTAGCCAGAAAATTTCCCAGAGTCAAGCAAAGCCAACCAAAGACGAATAATCCTTCATCAAGGCAATGCGAATTTTCACGCATCGCCTCACACAAGAGAGTATTTGAACACTAAAAAGATTGAATTAATGGTCCATCCACCTTACAGCCCTGATTTGACACCTAATGATTTATTTTTGTTCCTGAACATCAAAAATTAAATGCGAGACGTGAACGTTTTTCAACGCATGAAGGAGTTGTTGAAACCCCTAAACAGCTCTGCTCTGAAAATTGGTTCAAGTAAATGCAAAAGTGTATTGACTTTCAAGGAGAATATTTTGAAAAAAAAAAAATAAAGTAATTTCCATTATGATTTTTCCGTGTTTTCATTACTCGGAACAAAATATTAAAAGCAACCCTCGTACTTGTTAGCCATTGACAGTTGATCCAAATTGTAGTAAATTATTCTTTAGTGATTATTGGAGCGAGCACTCAGCTTGTGGACCTAATTGATATTTTTCAATTATTTATTCTTATAATTTTAACAATTTCTGCCCAGTGTAAAAAATACTTCATCACATACCGGCCATTCATGTTTAGTACATGCATATCTACATACATATGTAATAATGCATGTACGTACGTGTGCAGAAGTATGAATCTTCATATTATTACCGCAGCTATTTATATGTATGTACATATGTATGTATGTATGTCTGTAGCATTTGCAATTTCCCATTGTATTATGCAATCGCGGTTTCTTTTCATTATTGTTTTTCTTTGTGAAGGTGGAACGAATTGTGAAATTCGATTTTCCTCCTTCTCCTTCTCCGCCATCTGCATCTACATACTATGTGCATACATACATATGTCTTTTATATTCAAATGCGCCATTCAAAGAAAGTTTCCAAATAAAACCCAAAAACGCATGCGCAACGCAATTTCGAGCTTTGGCTGTTCGTTGGTGAAATCGCCACTTCAAATGTTGGCCACATTTATAATTATTAACATTTGGCAGAGTGTTACATAAAAAAAAACGATGACCACACGGGAATTAATGATGCTTGAGTGGGTGTTTTGTTTGGGCAAATCCACGCATATTGAAAATATGAACCAAATAAGTGTTTGAAGGTGAAAACATCATTAAAAAATAAGAGATTATTTCTATGAAATAGCAAAAGAAAGTATGTGAAATGATTATTGTTTTTTTTCCCCTCTATTATATGGAGGGCGGTAAAACTACCAAATCATTTGAGTAAATTAGTGCGTCGTGTATGTATTTGTATGTACGTGAAGTGGTAAAAGTTGCAGGCAACAAAACTTTTTAAACGCTAATTAAAGCGGAAAGTCATCAGAAATCATAGCATAAATTTTTTAATTAATATGTTATGAAAACGTGGAGTGGGGAAAAGAAATGTTAACAAGTGGAAACAATACAATTTTCGGAAGTGCTGAGAAAATATGCAATTAGTTTTACGCTTACGTGGTGACGGAAAACTGTTGCCAGCGTCGATGTTGACTAAAAACACGACAACTGAGAAATTATCTGTTTTTTTTTTTTTTATAATTTTATTAGCTGATACTACATAGTAGGCAGTTACTAAAATAGTACTCCTCAGTATAAAAATACCCGTATGCCACTGAAAACTAGCTTTTATCAAGATGGTTTAAGGGGATAGATACCTGTAAAATTTCGAAAAAAAAATTTTTTTTATAAAATGTTAATATAATCCTTTAAGAATACGTCAAACTATTTTCTAGAACGTAAATTTAAGTATTTCTTATATTATAGATCGTCAGCCGTGACGACTCTATTCTTTGCGTTCGAGCGCTGGGAGAGCTTTAGTTACGTTGCCAACTTTAGATGCGTTTTTTTTTTCAAAACTATATTTTTCGAATTGGGGTACACGATAACTCGAAAATTTATTGACCAATCTCCCCGAAATTTTGCACACATCTTTTTTATGATATTAATTTCTATGTGTTTCAAGTTTTCGAACATTTTTCGTAAAAATAATTTTTTCGAAGCAAAAATAGTGGGAAAATTCGCCCCAAAATTAATTTTTTTTAAGTATTTTATCCCGCGAATTTTTTTTATTATTTTAATGTATAAATAAACTGTATGCCAATTTTGAAAAAAAAATATATTGACTTCTTCATTTCAAATAATTTTAATGAAAATCAGGGAAAATATGACCGTTTACAGGTATCTGGCTCCTTAAAAAATAGTAAGTTGCAAAAAATATATAACCCTGGTGTCAGAAATGTCAATTTGTGGTGCTATTGACAATTTCTTTAAAACCACCACTAAATTCGCTCGAAAAAAATAGATCAGGCTGCATCTTTGGCATATAAATACGTACGATGGATTAGCGGCGGTTCTTTCGAACACTTAAAAGCTGCAGTTGGTAATGGAATATTTTTCGTCCTTTGACCTACCCAAGTCTGATAGACCTTTAAGTTCAACCTTCTTTATTTTGAAAAGTGTCGCGTGACTTTCATAACTGTAAACAGAGGTTCTCGTATGTGAAAAATTATACAGAAAGAGCCAACGAGTCGATTGAAAATGCCCTATGAGCCTTCTTCGACTTCCAGTAGGTTTTCGTTAGTACTGCCTCTCAGTCTACCACTGGGATACTGAACCTTGGGAATGTTTGCATGGGCTTTAATCTGATCTTCATACACACATCAGCATGTAAGCTAAGAAAAATTAACTAACCAAACGAATTTTCTTAAATTTACTCAAAAGAAGAACCCAAAACTGATAAGAACTTTGTGATTCTCTTTCGCTGGGCTTTGTGCGTACAATAAAGGTCTCTGACCTCGTATGACACACTTACATGTGTATGTACAAAATGGCCCAAGTGCAGTTAAATTTTTGAATTGACACTCAAAATCTGTCAATCAGTGTTTGAAATTAGTCGCTTCAACAAGGAACTATTAGAAAGGGAGTGCATTAATTGAAGATAAATTTTTAATGAGTCACACTTCCATCTCGGCGATTATGCATATGAACAAAATTGCCACATCTGGTGATCGGGGAAAACCGAACGTGATAGTTTTTGGTACGCTTATTAATTTAGATGTTAACTGAAATTGAAGATATGAACTTGGCCTATTTTCGCTGCAGCAGATGGTCCACCAAGTCAAATGTCCAATAAATATTTTCGCACTATTTCGATAGTCTTGCTTTTAGTTGATTTAGAGTTGCCAATGGGCAGTCTCGCAGCTGCGAGTTGGTGCTGGTAAACCTTTTGCAGGATGCTTTGAAATAAAGACACTCTGCGGATGCTCATAAAATTATCCATATAACTGCACAGTTGCGCTCAACAGAGGAAACCACATAAATGAAATTGAGTTTGATATATTTTATTTTATCTTTAAAACATACTCTTATTTGCACCACCCTGTAAATACTTCATACACTTCAGTAGTTCTTGCCTTTGGCTTGTTTACCTTCTTTAGACTTTCTTCTCTTTCATTTTGACCTGATTGTTTTACTAACACACATACAGACATTTTATTTAAATTTTTGTTTGTTGTACTTCTTTTTCTCCGTTCAGCAGGTAGGTATTTGAATGTTCTAACTGTTATTTCACGACCACTGCAATAATTAACTCACGCCTTCCTCTGAGAGATGTGGAAGTCACATACGCCTACATATGTGCATATGTGCATATTATATGTGTGGATGTGTACAGAGAACCTATGTAGAGAGCTAGTTAAGTGAGTACGGTTGGCTAGGAGTACGATGATAATATGTACATCACACAATTGACCTGTACTAAATTTTCTATGACAAAATTCAAAAACATTGTATCCGCTTAGAATTTTAATTTCTATACTTTTTTTAACGATAGGCAAATTCAGTACTGAAAACTGCATACGTGTGTGTTTCTTAGATGTTGTACTTGCCCTAACCATTTAATTCGTACTCCTACGATTTCTCTGCACATACTTCCTGTTGAAAAATTATAAATACACCCTCATTGTTTTATAAAAATATGATTCCCAATACCACAAAGTCCATGCAACGCAAAGTTTTAAAATTTCTCCAAAATTTTTACAAACTTTTCAGTATTTCACCAAGCTTTCAACTTCCTAACTGGCATTTTTTTAGAATTTTTCAGGCTATGAAGATTTTAGCCTATTAAATTTTAATATAACAAAGTGCAAGTTTCAAGTGTACAAAATACCGTTGATTTCTCGAAATTTTGCTTTTTTTTTTGTTGACGGTGCAAGGCATTTTCTCCATATAAAAAAAATTGGGGTATGTTCTTTTTATATAAAAAAGGCGTGACATCTCGAAAAAAATTGTCAAAACTCAACGGTAATTCGTAGTCACATGGTCTGTCTGCTTAAGAAGTTGAAAGCTTTGATGGGAAATTCGTTCGAAAAGTTTTGAAAAATTACTTGTCAAATAAGAGAAATCGATCTGATCCTTGTTGTGAGACATTTTCACTCGCACCTTTACAAAACTCAATTCACACAACAATTGAAGGTAACCAACAAGAAACTACATAGTATTTGCAGCCAAAGGGACGGATGTTTGATTTAGTGCAATTTTCACATGTGTGGAGATAATAATAATCTGTGCTGTGCTTACTATAATTAAGCCTCAGAAAAAAAACATTAATTGATTACAATTACTGATGGTCCAAGTAAAACCGTTGGCTTATACGAATATATTTCACAGAAATATCATTGAATAAGGAAGTACATTTTTATTAAGTTTTTTCAGATTTTCACCAACAACATGTATCACTCAGTTTTATGGAAAGTTAGAAGAAATGTGATCTAGTTCGGAAGCAATCGAGATCCTTGCTGAGTACAAGGTAAGCCCACACCTTCATACAGCTAAATTTAACCATACCCTGAAGAAAATCTACTGTGCAGTTCTAAATTACCTTACTACTACTACTCTTTTTTCAATGCTACCAGAAGGTGTTTTTAAGAAAACGAACTAATCAGCCCCTATCAGCATTATACCAGTTATAGAATTAGTTCATAAAGGAGCAAACGGGAGTTGATTGACACTATGAAGATTAGTATTCGTATAATTTTCTTTGCATGAGTCCTTAACTTTTGAAGTATTCTTATTTATTGTAATAGACGAATATTTCTTTGGCGCACACCACTAATTGGGCATTTTGCAACTGGTACTGGTTCTATTCACTCTCAAACTAGTATGACTTCTTTCATCATTAGTTTATAAACAGCAAAGTTTCGGCTTTTCACTACTAGGCGCATTTCAAACGCATACATATGTATTTACCTTATTGGTTTTTAAATTCGAAAGCCAATGATTTCGTATGCAAGACCAAATAGAAGTTAAGCCTCAATTTTAAACAGATTAAAAAAAAAACCTATATAGTTATGTACGAATAACAATATGTATCCATAAATGAGGTTCCCTTTTGGATATTTATTGCATACTGATGATATTGAAAAAACTTCATTCATACAACATAAGTATTATGTCGCAACAAATAAACAAAAGACTGAGAATGAGATCAACCGGTAAGAACACTCGCATTCGTATTTGAGTAAATACTTTGGAGGAAGTGAAAGAGAACGGAGAGACAGAATAATTGTGCACATATGAATGTGCAGTGAGTATGTAGATGTACCCTGTAGGAAAAACTAATTTACTTTTGCTCAATGATGTTCAGTTCGGCACTTAGGCTGAAGACCTAAATTAGTTGAAGAAAGCTGTTATACGGTCATTATCTTTAGAAAATCACCTTCACCTTGACTTCCGAGATCATGTCATTTAACACAGTACCTGGCCTGAGTAACTAACCTAGAATCCATTTAAGGCGAGGACCTCCATTTTGATAATACACATATTACAGCTTTTGATGTATATTATCTGGTGCATATTGATTAAATCATTCCCTATCGTAGGGATCACAGAAGATTGAAATGTCTCTTGATCCGATCGGCGAGCTTGAAATTGGCATAGGAATTATGGACAATATTCGACATTGTACTAAAGAAAATTTAAAGGGCAGGGACAGGTGGGTTATGAATTCGACAGTTTGTCGAAGGAAAGAGAATGCAGCCCGACAATCCTCAAAACATCTTACCCATAAGTACACCATCTAAATCTGGCGAAAACCGAGCGCCGACAGAAAAAATGCGCTGGACTATTCTCATTCTCCAAACAAAATGTATGTAATAAATCATGGATGACGTATTGAGGTAACCATTTGTCGTATGTATTGCACCAAAGGCTCTCATGAGTTGGAACCCTTAATGTACTCGACTGGCTGGACGCTCCAAAAAAGCACAGTTCGCCAAGTCATCAGCCAGTTAGTTGTCTTGAATATTACAATGCCCTGGCACGCACACAATTTCGAGCCGATTCAACTTACGTTCTTGAGTATTTTTGAAAAGGTGCAAGCGGTTTTTAATGTCATTAGAGCAGTTTAGTTCTTACTGCATTTTATGTACTCGCCACCTTCCGACAATTATCCAGTCCATTGCCATAAACAGAGGGTACTGCTCTGATAACTTTTTATTCAATTCTCTATGTTCGGATCTCTAATCATCGTGCCCCAATTATAAAGAATTCACATCGTTTTCATTGCTTTCTCTTGACTCGCGGCAGCAAATCCAACAAAACATCGAGAATCGATCCTCACGTTGTGCTCGTGGTCATGGCAGCCATAATGTCAACACACACATCACCATGGTTCTGCGTCATTATGCCACAACAGAATACGTGACGAGCTTAACATTGGCTTGCAATCCCTTACTATTCCGGAAGCTTTTTTTGGTAATGGCAGTGATAAGATTGCAATCTGAGAATCCTTGATATGCTTACAAAGTTAAATAGTCGAAATGAGAGACTTCTGTGAGAATGAATGACACTTAAGTATGCTATGTATCCCAATTTGTAACCCTAAAATTGTATATTTACTAATATAGAGAAGAAGAAAAAAGTGGTCTAGTTATGGCTATAACTTCACTTCAACTGCACCACTCTGAAATTAGTTTTCCCTGCAGGGTGTTTTTATGTATTTGTTTCGTTATCAGGCCATTCATTGACTTTCGAAAAAAAACACTTAGTAATAGATTAATGTGCCTCGCTGGCATAAGCAATTATTAGTTACTTCTGCATTTCACTTTGTCCCAAACGATGAGGACTGTTTTTGTAGGTTTTGGTGTTATCTGTGAGACGCGTTTTTGGAAACTGCGTGTGCATATGTATGTATGTATGAATGTGTGAATGCATATACATGTGCTTCTTTGCTTTTAATTTGTTGATTCTATTGTACATTTTCTGTTGCTGTTGTTGTTCAAATTCCACTACACTCGTGTCATTCACCGCTCTGAACATATAATGTTCTCAAAACCCTCATGCATATATATTTGTATGTATGTCACACTCTTTGCTCAGCACCATCGCTCTCGTATAGTGCCATATCCGCCTTTTTCTTAATTCTTCAATTTCTAATTATTTTTTCGTATTTATTATACATTTTATTTTTATTTTATACATTAAATGTCAAGTCCTTAGTGCAACACGCGATTAGTAAAGTAATACATGTTTAAAGGTCTACGCGATAAAATTTTCGAATTCTTCTCCCTTCCGCTCTTTCTTCTATTTATTCGACAGATAATGAGCGTAATAGGCCCCCGCCCCACTATAAGCGCCGGCAAACGTAGCTTTTTGCTTACACTTTTATACAATATACAAATGACTTTTGCACTAAAACCGAGAAACCACGTCATAATTACCTGCCAGGTACTACAACAAGCAACAAACAACTTTAATTGTATGAAACTGTGTGAAACACCAAAATTAGTAATCCAATAAAAGGAATGAAGGTAATAGCAATAGCTACCAAGTGTTGAATTTTCAACGCGCGTACCAAAACTGAGCCAATGAAAATTAACAACCGATGCGATTGACGAGCAGATCTCAACTGAATGTTGATCGTTTCACCGCATTGCGAGCAAAGCTAAGCGACCCATCTCATAGCAGCAGCAACATAGTCAATAACAAATGTAAGAAACTTGTTCACTTGATCACTCGATGACCATTCGTTGGTTTTCTCCATGACAAGTAGAAAGAAAGAAGTTAAATTTCATGTTGATGGAAAGAAAAATAAAATAATAGATTATAATTACTCAGGAGAATGCTGCTCCGGCTTAGTAACATTTCATGTAAGAGTCAAAGAGTATAAATCTCAAAGGCGAATGAAAAAGTGTATTGAGTGAATTTCTCCGACAGAAAGTACACGTGTCATACAACAAATTTTCTCTGTACTGCATGACAGAGAGGCTAAGTGATTTTTGATTTTTCAATATTTGATCCCTACATAATTTTGTTTAGTGGCCGCCGTAGCCAAGTAGGTTGTTTGAGTGATTAACTTTCGGTTGGATATGAAGCATTAATGTTAGAACAAGAGCGGTCGCGTGACCTCAGCAGTCACTGGTCTGAGTCCCTCCATTAAAATATTAAAACACATACCACAAATTGGAGGAAGTATCCGAGCGAGCAGTTGTATATACATATATATATATGTACAGATATGTGTACATATACATATAAGTGTATTAGGGGCATCAATCCCGCAAATACGAAAATTTCGGGATTAGTTAATATGAGGCCCGGAATAACTTATGATATCTATTATGTTAAATTGTGGGAAAGGTTCAGAATGAAATATTTTTGAAATAAAATTAACATTAACCCAAATTACACAATTTCTCCTTTTGCCGCGTAAAAGACCAGTATGCGTCCGTAACATAGCGAATTCAGGAGCATGTGGAATACTTATTTGCAAAGTGTTGACTTTGTTGGTTGGTTTTATTCCCAAGAAATTTTTATCTCTGTCTCAATTTTAAATGCTTTCCGTTATTAAATTCATTTGAGCAGATAGAAATATTTTTTATAAAGAAGCATAGAAATTTCGGCAACTTTTTCTTCCTTTTCGTAACTTCATATAATTGTTACCGGAAATTTTAGTTACCGCCAACTAGGTGGAAGCTACTCAGTAACAACGAAAAATCAATATTTTTAAAACCCTTTTATTAGCCTCACCTTAACGTGGCTAATTTACAACATCTACAGAGTTAAAATAAATATCAAATATCTTTGTTAACAGTTAATGAATAATAGTTTAAAAAATAATACACAATACATAGTTTAAATAAATATAAATTTATAACCACAAAAATTGATATTATTTAAAAGAAAAACATTCTTTAAAAGTAGATTTAGCATAAGAATATGGTATAAAGTTTTTTGAAAATTATATGTTCGAGCTCCTCCTCCTATTTGTGGCGTGCGTCTTGATGTTGTTCCGCAAACGGAGGGACCTACAGTTTCAAGCCGACTCCGAACGGCAGATATTTTTATGAGGAGCTTTTTCATGGCAGATATACACTCGGAGGTTTGCCATTGCCTGCCGAGGGGTGACCGCTATTAGAAAAAACGTTTTCTTAATTTTGGTGTCTCACCGAGACTCGAACCTACGTTCTCTCTGTGAATTCCGAATGGTAGTCACGCACCAATCCATTCGGATACGGCAGCCGCAATTGAAAATTATGTAAATTTTTGTTTGTTATTTATTTTACTCTTACATATATTGTAACAATATTTTCTACTTTTCAGCTCTATATGTCA
Organism: Anastrepha fraterculus; assembly: GCA_037575425.1. Lineage (NCBI taxonomy): Eukaryota > Metazoa > Arthropoda > Insecta > Diptera > Tephritidae > Anastrepha > Anastrepha fraterculus. The sequence goes on from JAYXIM010039842.1 coordinate 363,437, forward strand.
TTAAAGCGTGTCTTTTTAGTTTTTTAAACAATTATTTATTACGATTTAGGAATACATGCATTCGCATAAATTGCATACCAACAGCAGAAATACTGATTTCTAAAATATACAATTGTTCATATAAGCAGCATTTTGGCTTCGCAAAATATTCCCTTTTTTGTGAACGAATGCTCCATGGCACTTCATACTACATACTGCTATATACTTGTATATACTCATATATACTTGCATGTACATATCATACATAAATATCATTGAAGCTCAGAACCGACGATCAAAATATTTCATTTACATGGGAGGCACCAGTCAAAAGCTGAGATTGAGTAAAAGTAAAATTAGGGTATCTAATAAGTAGTAAAAAAGTAAATAAAGTTTCTTTTTATCGCAGCATAACTCGTTACAATGATACTCTAGCATTGCGAAACGTCATGGAGGTGCTCATCAAAAGATTGCAACGTCCCGTGAAATGGTTTAAAAAACGAATAAACGATTTGAGCGAAATCCTCGAAGAAGTGCCTATCAAATGGCGAAAAAACTAAAAATATCTGACCGTAGCATCCGCCGTAGCATCAAATTCGAATCTTACAAGATAAAAAGCAGCGCCTGTCATTGGTAACACAGGTCAACAACGTTTTGTTCTAGGAAAGTCATTTTCGAAGTAATTTTTTGCGTAGAATCCGAATCCGGGGTTTAAATTGCTCTATCACGTCAGGATTTTGAGATATCCTAACCTAAAAGTGCAAAAACGCTGTTTTTGCCCATTTTTGAGGTTATGTAGCTACGCAGATTTTGCTCTTCATAAAAAGGTAAACATAGTATTTTAAAGTATTTAAAGTATAAGTCTTCCTCTTTTAAATGCCGTTGAGTTTGCTTAAATATCTTTATTTTTCACTGAGATATCGCATTTTGAAGTTTCCATGTTTGTGAATTTTTCGATATTCGAAAATCCATAGAGATAACATGAGGCGTGATACGGTCGATTACATAGTCGCAAACATTGGTCCAAAGAAGCTTCTAGGGCTGAATTGGTCAAAATTTGGCTGAGTTATTCAAGTTCTCCTTAAGTCTATCTTCCAAAAAAAGGCGAAAAATATCATTACTTTGATTCTGCACAATTTATGAACCTTTTTATTATCTGACCATATTTTGTGGAACATTTTTTTTTCCTTAATATGTATATTTGTAAGCTGCACGATTTTCGTAGTTCTTAGTACTTTTTCGAAAGTTTTAGAAAATAATAAATAAATACGAGGTGTGTTCAAAAAGTATCGCGACTTTGAATTTTCGCAGGTTTTGTGGCGATATGTTGGTACTTATGTCTCTCACTCATGCCGACGAGTTCAGCCATTTTGAATGTTCAGTTAATTGTTGACAGCTGCTTTGCTTGCACGTGTTTCGGTTTGTCTTCGATTTTTACCTATTCAAAAAGATGGATCAAAAAACCTGTATCAAATTTTGTGTGAAAAACGAAATTAAGTGTGCCGATGCATTCCGAATGTTGACTGTCATACGGAGAAGCTACTTTGGTCCAAAGCAACGTTTATCGGTGGTACAAAATGTTCTCAGAAGGCCGAGAAGATGTGAACGACGAAAAGCGTGCCGGGCGCCCGAGCACTTCAACAACAGACCAAAAAATTGATGAAGTGCAGAAAATGGTATTGGCTAATCGTGGAATCATCGTTAGAGAAGTTGCTGAGGACCTAGACATATCGATTGGCTCGTGCCCGTGCCATTCGATTTTTTTCAATGATTTGGGCATAAGACGGGTCGCCGAAAAATTTGTACCAAAACTGCTCAATTTCGACCAAAAGCAGCATCGCATGAACATTGCTAATGAGATGTTGGGCTCTGTCCGTAACGACCCAAATTTGCTCCAGAGGGTCATAACTGGTCACGAATCGTGGGTTTATGGTTATGATGTGGAAACCAAAGCTCAATCATCTCAATGGAAGCTGCCGCACGAACCGAGACCGAAAAAAGCGCGCCAAGTTCGATCGAATGTAGAAGTTTTGCTTACAGTTTTCTTCGATTGCAGGGGCGTTGTGCATCATGAGTTCTTGCCACAGGGTAAAACGATCAATGAAGAATATTACCTGCAAGTTATGCGCAATTTGCCCAAAGTATTTCGCCAGAAACGCCCGGATTTGTGGAAGAACAAAAATTGGCTCTTCCATCACGATAACGCCCCTGCTCACACTTGGTTGCTTGTGCGTGATTTTTGGCCAAAAACAACACACTAATGATGCCACAGCCGCCGTATTCCCCAGATCTGGCCCCCTGTGACTTTTTCTTGATCCCGAAACTGAAAAGGCGACGGTACACTACTATTGACGAGATAAAGACGGCATCGAAAGAGGAGCTGAACAAGAAAAAAAAAAATAAAGATTTTTTGAAGTGCTTCTAAGATTGGAAAAAACGTTGGCACAAGTGCATACTATATCACGGGGATTACTTTGAAGGGTACAAAATAGATATTAATAAATAAATAATTTTTGAAAAAACACAAAATTCGCGATACTTTTTGAACACACCTCGTATATAAACAATTGGCTTACGCCTTTTTTGGATATGCTATTTGTGGTGTGCGTCCTAATGTTGTTCTACAAATAGAGGGACCTACAGTTTCAAGCCGACTCCGAACGGCAGATATTTTTGTGAGGAGCTTTTTCATGGCAGAAATACACTCGGAGGTTTCACATTGTTGCCGAGGGGCGACTGCTGTTAGGAACAAATTTCTATTTCAATTAATGCTTCGTGCTCCTAAAATATAAAAAATATAGTTCCAGCAGATAGCCGGTAATTTTTTTAGGTGAGACACCCTAATGTATATAAACGCGCCAATATTAAAAAATGCATGACAATTTACAAACACTGCTTCAATGACTTGGTTGACGTCGACTACTACGTGCTACTGGTATGCAAAAATATCTGCAATATTTTCAAAATAAAACACCTTTCTGAAAAGTTTAAGGGGCAACACTGTTTTTAATTTCAGATTGTTAACATAGTTTTGGTGTTTACTGTTGATATGTTCGGTTGGTGCATGTTTCAATATGTAAATGTAATTCTTGCAGTTATTTAAAATCACCTTTAAATCTATTATTCAGCTGCTTTCTTTTTTAATCTTAACATTACATAAATATATACTGTTTATGATTAGTGCTAAGGTAGTTTGTTGCTATATTTTTTTCTATTGTATATAATGATTCTTCTCGTTTCTCCGTTTCTATGTATGTATGTATGTAATAGCACACAATTTGATATGTATTAGGTTGCACTGTTATTGCTTATGGAAGCGCCTTTTCGACGGTGTCGTAGTTTAGTTCTTAGTATTTAGAATTTCAAAACAACTTTTATGCAATTATCAACATGTTTTTCGTTTTTATTTTGACGCACGTAACTAGGGAAGCACGCGGGTAAGTAGTTTTTAACAAAAAATTAATAAAATCCACTCGATTGCAAAGATGAACAAGCAATGACTAAGGCGCACTGTTGCATACTGGCTGCTGTTTGAGCGTGAATTTGGTGGCGAAAGCTCTAACTGCTTGTGTGTGGGCACATGTTGCTAGCAACATGCTGCCACGCATACAGTCCCACATATTTTACACGTACTGAAAAAGACTCCGCCCATCTGGACATGCGCCCTTTCAAGCCTCACTTTATTTCAGACATTTTTATTTGACAAAAGGTTATAAAACGCAAATCGGTCGAGACAATAACGATTTTTGTTTTATTAAATATTCATAGTATTGTTTAAAGAACGAGAAATTAAATTAGGAAATATATTCTGGTAATTTGCTATAAAAAGTATTTAATTACAATGACGTATGACCTTCGTTGTATAAGGCTGGTCTGGCTGCTCATTAAAAAGTTCACTAGATGGCCGCAAGAGTCCAAAAAGGATTTTCTTAGTCATATCTCCACTTGTTCTTAAATAATACCGCTATTTTTGCCGAAGGCAATCATCCATACCAACGAATACCAACGAAAAACTATCAAGTTCCTCAGAAGCCCATTTATCGAAATGAGAAGCAATCGTAAAGGAAGTGGTGAATGCACTCTACCACATCTTCATCTCTACAGCTCCCATATAAATCATTATACAGAGCTCCGAACTTGTTTATTATTTGGCCAATGTTCCAGTGCATCGTGTTTAATATCATAAATCAAGTATTGATTGGCAGATATTAGGCCGGGATTATTTTCTGATATGTGGTGCGCGTCTTGGTGTGGTTCGGCTCCGAATGGCAAATGCTTTGTACTAAAGCTGTTTGAAAAAATTGTTTTCGTGCTTATGTGCGAAGTGCGCCTCGGACTCAAGGCCTAAAAACGGTTTTTTTTTTATTTTATGACCGCAGTAAGTTTTGAAGGCCTACATGTGGACTTGAAAGATAGTTTAGCTGTATTCAAGTACACGTATATTTCGTTTTTGAATCACTGTCTTTCGATTAGGCCCTACACTATAGCACACAGAATGATACTGATCCCGATCATTATTTTCATCAAAGTGTGAAAAGTTAGTTTTCTGTTCCGCAAAAGGGTTGTTTTCATCGGCCCAACTGTTTTTTGTCGGAGAACCGCTTTCAAATGTTTTGTTGACGATTTCAGACTCCAACTCGCAGTTAAAAGTTTATATAGTTTCAAGATTGTAGACATAAGGAACATGGATCTATAATGACAGTATACAATAAAGTTTAATGAGGTGAAATTGCAGCTCCAATGCGTCCAAAACCACTATTTCAAATACAGAGTCCTAATACGTAGCACAGAGGCTGGATTGATGACAATGTCCATCTGAGGTGATCTTTGGATGGAATGATTGAGTGGAATGTCAGATCCGGCGGCTCTGCTGGTTAAGTCATGTCATTAGAATGAATACTTCAGCTCCAGTTCCGAAAGTGTCTGATATGACACTTGATAGTGATGCCAGCGAAAGAGGAAGAACTCTATGATTTGGGAAAAGCAAAATAGAAAAGTAAATGAAAAAAAAGGTAAAAATGAAAACCCCTCCCCCCTCTCGTTGGAAAAAAACAGACACTACAAGTTTGTTATAAGGCGGATAGGTACCATAGACGTTATTGAAACAAAATGAGAATACAGCAAAAAGACTTTCCAAACTCCTGGGAGGCATTTCTACTAAAGACAGGATATGAACTGAGGTGTGAAAAGGTATGAGGATTTTCTCCGTATATCTGCACACAGTAAGTGGAGAAAATAGAGTCACTCAGGGCTGAAAAAAGAACGAAAACAAAAAGAACAGGATCTCTAAAGATATAAATGTATGGTATAAGACCACTTTAATCATATTTGTATTACACCAACCTCGGTATGTTAACTTAAAGCTTAAATTTGTAATATTTAATTAACAACCTCACCGCATTTTCTTTGTTTATAGTACTTCGCCTTCGTAAGAAAGTTAATTACCCTTTCTCTAAAAAACAGGACACACTTTCAGCTAGAGCAAGATGCAATTCTTGTAAATAGGGTATTTTTTACACCTATTTGTCCTATTGGATTGGGCAAAATACTAGCACATCAACATTGCGACCAATTTTGATTATTTTTCTTTTCTTTTAAATTCAGTATTTTTGTATAAAAGTACAGCTCATTGTCTATCAACAACCGTACAATTTTCAAATTTTATGCAAAACTTAGAAAAATTCCTTAAACCTGTCATTGCAATGCCACGGTTTTTAATGAGAATTTGTAGAAAGATTTTCGATATGCAATTTTTTAACTTTTAAATTTTTGTAAAATAAAGTAAAAGTTTGAAATTGCTTGATTTTTTATAACATTTTTTCCGTATGATTTTTTCTTCATACAATGAATGCTTGGCATTTTTTTTATACAGAGAAAATGCGCAAAACTTTCAGACATTAAATATGATGTTTATTGGTATCTCTACTCTATAAACATATCTACTAATTAGCTCAAAACCCTTCCCAGGCATGCTCAGAATCTGCCAAAATTTCATCAGAATCGGTTGCATGATATACGAACGTGTAAACTACAAACAAACAAATAAACATTTACATTCACATATAAGAAAATGAGAAAGTAAGTATATTCACTGATCTAACTTCCAAATTAAATAAAAAAACACTTAAAAAAAATTTAAAAACCGTTTAGAAAAGGTAGCATATAGAGAATGACCGAAACTCGTTCGGTGTCAGCCGTACTCGGTTACAAACGTTCGGCTCAGTAGCGGTCCGACTTCGGCATAAAAAAAACACTGAACTTTGAACGTAACTTTTTTTGGTGAACGATTTTATAAACTTTTAGTTTTTGTATTAATACTGGTATCAAAGCCAACATATTCTGTTGTTAATAAAAATACAGGGTGGCCCATATAGCGTTTGCTTTTTGAACCACCTATTTTTTTGAGAATGGTAACACAAATGACATGTCAAATGTGTTTATAATTTACTTAAAGGTTTGACATTTACGAAATCGGGCGCTATACGCTTGAAGAAAATTGGGAAATATTGAAAACCTATTTCCAAAGTGGTGAGTCTTCTTCTTCTTTTCTGATTTTCACATCGGTGGCTACGTCAATAAGTAAAATTGTCGGATTTGGGGCTCAGAAAATCCACACGTTACTGTAGAGAAGCAAATGGATCCACAACGAGTCACTGTTTGGTGCGGTTTTTGGTCTGGCGGCATCAACGGGCCATTTTTTTTTTTCGAAAATGAGCGAGGAGCCGCGATTACAGTAAATGGCGAGCGTTACCGTGACATGCTCAACGAGTTGTTTCCAAAAATTGAAGAGGATGACATGGACGACATTTGGTTTCAACAGAACGGTGCAACTTGTCACACTGCCAAAGTTACACTCGAACTTTTGGCTACCGTTTTTGAAAACCGAATAATCAGTTGAAATTCCAATATCAATTGGCCGCCTCGGAGCTGTGATTTAAGCCCGTTGGACTATTTTTTGTGCCGTTAAGGGCAAATGCTATGCGAACCATCCAGAGACGATTGATGCTTTAAAACACGAAATCGAAGTTGCGTTGCCATTCATGAAATTGGAGCCCAAACAATCGAAAATGTGCTTAAAAATTGGGTTGATCGAATGGCCTACTGTAATGCCAGTCGTGGCAGTCATTTGAACGATATTATTTTTCATTCATAAATGACAATGTTTAATCTTCAAAATGAAAAAAAAGTTTGAAAAAATATTGATTAGTTTTTTTTTATAGCCGATTCGAAAAGCAAATTTTACATGGCCCACCCTATGTTTGAGTGTCGAACGAAAAATTAAACAAATAATGCCTGGTATTGCATTCGATTGTATAATTCCTTAACGCATTTATACGGTTAGACTACTGATCATTTCTAATGGTATCATTAAGTTTATAAATTGGAATGCTCTTTTCTCCGGTTTCGTTTACTTTTACCCCTCCGATCAAACCTGCTGCATTTTTTTACACAAAACATTATTGAAATATATTGGAAATATTTTCCGTTGTTTTTGTTGTGACTGCATTTTTATTTGAGTGCATATCTTTGATAAAATTTAATGCTATAATGAAAATTTGGAATAAAAAAAGTAATCACACAATTTTTTATTTCCAACTTTCACCTGTGGCGTTGTTTTTTTATATACCAAAATATTTTTATATATTGATTGGCTGTACATCTCTGATAAAATATTAATTTGTAGTGAAAATTTGAAATAACAAATCGCGCGATAATTGTATTAATATTAATTGATTATTAATTAATTATTTTATCATTAATTGACCCTCTAGCATCAACGATTACCGATTACGAGTGACAAATCAAGCGTTATTTGGTTAATTTTTCGTTCGGCATTCAAAAATTGCATACATTTTTATTAACAAAATATTTAAGATATTGTCAATATTTATCCAGTTCTTATAGAAAATAATGGAAAAACTATAATACCTCGTATAAAGAAAAAGTGAAGTTTGCTCCCTCACTACAATAAATTTACTACAGTTTATTTAGTTATAGAAAATAACAACATTTTAAAAGTATTTTTTGTTAATAACTTTCGAGCGCAGGAAAAATAAATAAATTCGCTCTTTCAGATTATTAATACAGGGACCAACGTGCATCGATTGGTAGCCCTCGACTTTTTTTGATAAAATTTTCTATGTGCTCCATAAACTAGATTATTATAATGTTTCTTGTTTTTGTTATTTTTGAATAAGTAAATATATGTTAATTACTGAGATTTATGCAGCTTTTTTTCTTTTTGTTTTTTAATAGCAATACGGATTTTTAAAGTCATCGCTTCTTCTTTCTTGAACCCTTCATTTGATTCCGGTTCGATTCATTCCTTAAAAATCGGTGTTCGGTCGATCTCTAGTAGTGTAAAAAGTACTTAACTATTCGTTTAGAGCAGGGGTCGGGAATCTGCGGCTCTTTGGATGTGAAGCTGCGGCTCTTTAGTTCCATACGGCCAGGCAGACACTAATGATCCGATGGCGATAAAATCTGACAGATGTGTGTCTTAAAGTATTACCAACAAAAGAAAAAAATATGAGCCGATTCTCACGTGCGCGGTTCGTTTAAATTAAACATTCATCATATGATCAGAAAGTACCGGGAAGGTGAGGTTGACAGTTTTCTTCAATTGCCAAGGCATAGTGCACCATGAGTACCTTCCATCGGGTTAGACAGTCAATAAAGAATATTATTTCGTCGTATTATTACGTCGCAAACGGCCGGAAATATGGGCAAAGAATTCTTGGTTTTCGCATGATGATAAAGCGCCATCGCACCGATCCCAAATTGTGCTGGATTATTTGATTCGTGCAAGCATCGGATTCAACTGATATGACCCCGTGCGACTTCTTTTTGTTTCCCAAGCTGAAGTTACAATTCGTGGAGGGAGATTTCAGTCGATAGAGGACATCAAAGAGAATGCGACGAAGGAGCTTGAGGATTGGGTTAAACCTTGGCACATGTGTATTGCTTGAGACGGGTCATATTTTGAAGGAGATAAAATAAATTTGCCTGAAATTTGAATCTGTTTTGTTTTATTTAAACATTCCGGGTACTTTGTGATTATAGGGTATGTAAAGTGCGATTACTCTCCAAAGGTAAGATGTTGAAACGTTTTGCTTTGTGCTTGAATGAAATAAATATATTCGTAAATGAAAAAGGCATTAATCACCCTGAATTAGAGAACGACAAATGGTTGGAAAAATTTTCCTTAATGGTGGATATCACAGCAAAATGAAATTAGCTGAATCTAAAACTGCATGGAAAGGGAAACCAGCCCATGTTTTGGTAGAAGAATTGGTTTGGTTTGAAGAAAATTTAATTCTTTTCGCAGAAGATATTCAGAGCGGTAAATTACTTCATTTTCAATTACTAAAGCAATATCGCGATAAAACCAGAGCAACTGTTGACACAAATTACTTCAGCCCAGTTGTAAAAAATTAAAGATCAATTTGCTGACAGATTTGAGTAATTCATAGTAAATCCTCTCAACACAAATAGTAACGAAATCCACATTGAGCCATTTCGAATTGATAGTGAGTCTCTAGAAATGCAATTGATCAATTTAAAAAGTAGATGTTTGTGGCAGGACCGTGGAGAGAGTATTCGGGCCCCGGAAACTTGAGATGCGGGCCCCTTCAAATTATGTCTAATTCATATAATTCGAATTACTCTCGAGTCCGGGCCCCTCTGAAAACTCCGGGCCCGGGGGAAAAAGTACCCGATGCCCCCCCCGCCCCTCTCGTCGGGCCAGGTTTGTGGAGTTGAACATTTACGGAGTTGAAAAGCAAGTTAAGAGTTGAAGCTCTAGAAATGTATGAACGTAACGCAACAAAAAATTGAAAACTTGAAAAGAAATGCCGCTAGTTAAGGCACTTATATTCGACGCTTGGAATAGTCTTCCAGATTGCTACAGTGAGGTGAAGAAGTAGGCATTTGGAGTGCTGACTATCTTCGGATTGACATGTACGTGCGTGCAAACGTTCTCTGGTATGAATATAATTAAAAGTAAAGTAAGAAGCCAACTAACAAATGAAAATTTAGAGTCATGTTTGAAATTTAAAACAAGTTATCAGCCAAATTTATCCCAACTTCCTAAAACCATACAAAGCCATAGTTGAAGTATAAGTTAGAGTTGCAAGTAAATATTTCATTACTTAAAGTTTGTACTAAACTAATAAGTAAGCAACGGTAAACCTCCGAGTGTATTTCTGCCATGAAAAAGTTCCTCATAAAAATATCTGCCGTTCGGAGTCGGCTTAAAACTGTAGGTCCCTCCATTTGTGGAACAACATCAAGACGCACATCACAAATAGGAGGAGGAGCTCGTCCAAACAGCCAAAAAGGGTGTACGCGCCAATTATATATATATAGATATATATATATATATAATAAGTAATTGTCTAATAGTGCCATAAATATATTCTATAATTTGTTGTGAAAATCACTACTTACATATATATGAATAAATAGATATTTTTTCTTATGAATAAATTGATTGGTTTTATTTTATCAAAAAACTTGATTTATGGGAGAACTATTTGTTGTTGGCAAGAAGCAGTTTTGTGGCTCTTTAAAAACTTTTGAATTTTGTAAATTGTAATTTTTGACTCTTTCGACTCAAAAGATTGCCGCCCCTTGGTCTAGACGACACATGTAAAAATTCTCTTGAAATGATCAGATGCAGGTCTGGTTCTGCTGGAAACGTTTAACGGAAAACACCAATATGACACGAACTAATTTTCTATGGATGCAATAAACCATATATACACATGTAGGTATATGTATATTTGTGATTGATTTTATTGCCCAATATTTCAGCATCGTTTAATCAATTACTGTCGCAAAACTGCAAGTGAAGCGTTGACGACGCATTTCGCTAACGCCCATAATTAAATTTAAATTTTGTTTTGAGTTTTTCTGCATGTGTATTGTTTTTTGTTTAGCTTACAGTGACTAACAAATATATACTTAGTACCTATGGTATATAAGTTCAATTGTAGTGGATTAGAGAACAAGGAAAATTGTGAATGGAAAAGCGCGCAGCTATTTGTGAGCATTTGGTTGTACAAATAACTCATTGACCGCACCTCAAAGAAGGCACACCGAGCGAAGTGTCGACGAATTGTATTTTTGTTTATACTAGTTTAGGATTTAATATATTTGTGTATTTTTACCCTTGACCAATTTCGCGCATCATTGGACACATATAAGCGCGGAAGCTGAGCGCGTTTCGGGTGCAAACTGATTAAGTGTCGATTGTAAATTTCGCTAGCAAGTGAGGCTATCAAATTAATCGCGAAACCAGTGTCGAATTAGATATACTCGTATTAAGTGACAAAGCGGTAAATTTGTGTAGAATAAGAAATGGGAAATATTTATGTATAACCGATGTGCATATAAAAAATGTAAAATTAAATTAAATTGTTATACAATTATAACTCTTATGGGAATGGTTACATAAATATTTGAAGAAAAGTGCAAAATTGAATTTTTAACCAACGAACTTTTAAGTGTATTAAAAATCGAGTTTAGAATGATAAACAACTAAATCTACTTTTTATGAGGTGCAATCGGGCGTGAGGTGGCGGCCGCCGTAGCCGAATGGGTTGGTGCGCTCGGAATTTGGAGAACATAGGTTCGAATATCCGTGAAACACTAAAATAAAGAAAAAGTTGTTTCAATAGGGGTCGCCCCTCTTCGGCAATGGCAAGCCTCCGAGTGTATTTCGGCCATAAGAAAATTTCTCATAAAAAATATCTGCCGCTTGGAGTCGGCTTAAAACTCTAGGTCCCTCAATTTGTAAAAAATATTAAGACCCACGCCACAAATAGGAGGAGGAGCTCGGCCAAACGCCCAAAAAGGGTGTAAGCGCCAATTATCAATAATAATAATCGAGCAAAACAAAAAAAAAAGTGGAAAAGAGCTAAAAATAACACAACATCCATTTAAAAATGCGTACTAGTCTCAATTTAACAAAAACGCCAAGCAAAAGAATTTTTTTGAAGTATATTAATTGCTTTATTGAACTGCTTAAACTAGCAATCAATTTTTGAATCTGAACTGATTTTTAGGCACACGAGTGGGCTCTTTTTGATATAAGAATTTCCGTTTAAGGAAATATTAGAGACTCCTAAAAGTGTTAATGCAAAATGTTGATGAAATAATATTATAAACACAAATAAATTGAAAAGATAAAAAAAAAAAATTATTAGTAAAAATTAAATATTTTATATATTTGGAGAAAACAACAAAAAAGTACAATAAAAATTTAGCAACCAGATATCTGAAAAGTGTGAACAAACCATAATTTAATTTTTAAAAAACTCAGCCCCAAAGTGTGAACCAATTGCACCAGGTCACGTAATACTAAGACCGGATACTTTTTTTAATTGCGTTTGGGGAAAAGTAGCGTGACGTCACGATTAGAAGCTTGCCATTTTGTTTATATTCCGTTACTTGTTTGCGAATTCATAGTGATTTTTTGAGTTATTTTGACAAATATTAAAATTAAACTGAAGTGTTCCGTTGAATTGAATGTAAAAATAATTACGATAATGACAAATCTGTGCATTCGTTTAGTAGGAAGACGAAAATATCCGTAATATCATATAACTTTCGCCAATGGTGCCACACCGGAAGAAATATTAATTGGAATTGGGAATTTTGCATTTTCCACACACCACAAATACAATAAAAAGAAACACAATCAGCATAAACTACATAAATCGGGGAAAAAATCAAAAATTAAGATTTAAATGAAATTTTCAAACATTGAAAGACAAAAATATTTACATTTTTTTTTGTGGGACAACTAACAAGTGCAGCACTCAGACATTAATTAAGTCCATTGTGCTACATTTGGATTCCCTTTTAATTTTCTTTAAATCTATCCAATCTCCGAAGAAATCTGAGTAGATCTTGTGGTGTCAAGGGCCAAGGTGGTCGCTTCTTAACACATCAGCGCCAAAGACCTCAAACCTGATTCGAGCGAAGGCGGGGCAGACGCACAGGAAGTAGTCCGCCGTTTCATCCTCCTCTTCAGAAGCTGGGCATAGTACACTGTCAGAGATGTCTACCTTTTCCATGTGCTTCGCCCACAGAAAGTGGTCCGTCACAAGTCCAACCAGCTGTCTGTACTCCATTCTGCTTAATGACAGAAGGGTTTGCGACAGTCCAGGCATCAGGCTATTATGTCTACCGACATAGTTCAGCCTGGATTTAAAGGACTCGACAACCCCTGATGTGGTTGGGGGGCAGTATAAGGCCATGAGCGCAGCTTGGCTGTCGCTGCAGACACATATAGATCTGCCTCTCCAGCAAAGTGCAGTTTTGTCCTGCTGGATTCCACGTGAACTCCAGAGCCGGACCCGTGCTCGGTCCTGGAATCATCCGTGAAAATGCGAAAACAGTGTTTGCCGGGCTCATTTTCTGAGTTTGACCACAGCTGAGCCTCTGGCAGCACTAAACTGTATCTCTTTTCAAGTACGACTCTTGATGGCATGGAGTCAAGGGGCATGGAGAGAATCGTTGGATCGAAGTCCAGGCCTTCTCTGTTTTCCAATGCCGGACAGGAGCCGTACCAGTTCCCATTGTGTTTCAGTCTGCAGATGGCCTTCAAGGCCTCTCCTTGGATGAAAGGATCAAGTGGTGGCAAACCAATCAGAGCATCTAATGCCGGGCCTGAAGTAGTCGGAAAAGCTTCAGTGCAACAGATGGCCACAGTGCGTTGTAGTTTCGATAAGGTCCTCTTGACTCCCACGAGAGAGCGTTTACTCATCCAGACCACTGATACATAGGTGATAATAGGTCTTATCATAGCCGTGTAGATCCACAGGACCTTGTTAGGAGGAAGACCCCACGTTTTCCCAAAGTCAACTTTGCACTGCCAGTAAGCTGTCAGTGCTTTGGATGTCTTTGTTTCAACGTGTGACTTTCAAAGAAGTTTACAATCGAGGATTACTCCAAGATATTTGATTTCTTTGTGTAACTTGATTGTGACTCCTTTTAGTTTAGACAAAATGAGTCCATCAAGCTTCCTCCTTCTGGTAAAGAGGACAATACCAGTTTTGGTGGGGTTTGCCGATAGCCGATTCGCACAGCACCAAGTGTCAATCATATCCAAAGTTTTCTGCACTTTTCTACAGATGCTTATAAGCGAAGGGCCCGTTAACAAACAGGCAACGTCGTCCGCATATGCTTGTGTGTAGACTCCAGCATCATTTAAGGAGGTGAGTAGAGGATCGATCGCCATGCACCACAGCATTGGAGACAGCACATCACCTTGGGGGCAGCCTCTTTTAACCCCGGACGACACCAGCAGATCCTCTTTCGCCCGCACCGTGACGATTCTTTGGGCTAGCATTGAACGAATCCAATTCACCAGCACCCGGTCTGCACCATGTCTACTGGCAGAGCTGCACATACTGTCGAAAGTGGCATTATCAAAGCCCCCTCTATATCCAAAAAGATGCCTAAGCGTAGTCTCTCCTGTCGATGGCCTGCTCGATCCTAGCAATAAGGTTTTGCAGTGCCGACTCGCAGTATTATCCGCTTTGATAGGCATGCCGAAATGGAGAGAGTGGGTGAACCTTCAGCGACCTCTGACGCATATGCAACTCCACTAGCCGTTCGAGACTTTTCAGCATAAAAAAGGCCATGCTGATGAGTCTAAAGCTGTTGGGGCTGGTATAGTCATCTCTCCCAACCTCAGGTATGATAGCGACCCTAACCATTCTCCACGAGCGTGGTTTATAAGCCAGTGCCAGGCATGCAGTGAAAATTTTCTTCAGGGGTGCAGTCACTGACTCTATGTCTTCCTTCAGCATGGCGGGATAAATGCTGTATGGTTCGGGGGACTTGTAGCCGCCAAAAGATTCGATGGCAAATCGAACCTAAACAATTTCGCCGTGTCACTCAGAGATTCAATACCGCCGCAGAATTCCCTACAAGAAGCCCTTTTCGACTCACGAATTAGCTTCTTGTAGTTCTTCTGAACATGACGGTATCGCTCTCAGTCCTCAGCAAGATTAGTCTTGTGGACCCGGTTTAGAAGTTTTCTCGACTCACGCCTCAATGTTTGGAGCTATCGGTTCCACCACGGAACGGGAGTCCGATCAAGGAGAGGTCGAATTGGACAGGCTGACTCAAAATATTCAACTAAGGCAGCGCTGAGTTTCTCAACTGCCACCTCCATCCCCTGTTCTTTCCGAAATCTTGGTGGCGTCACGTCAAAGTCCCGCAACGCCTCCCTAAACTTCTGCCAAAAATTATTACAAAGATATATACAAAATATTGCAATTTTTGAATATAAGATAAAAAGTAGGTAACAAAAGCAAATTTGTAAAACAAAAAACAATATTTTTAAATATCACAAATCAAAGATATCATAATTGAATTATCTCCTTTTCCTGACTTGTGAAATGAAAACTCAATGTCTCCCTACACACCTTCTTTACTTTTAACATTTTCTTGCTGTAAAACAGTATTAAAATATAATTTATTAGATTAAAACATCAATCCAGCACTAACTTTATTATTTACCTTCTTCATTTTTATTTTTTACTCTTATTTGAATATAAATTCCTGCAAAATATGTATCGCGTCATTAATGTAAAAACAAACTAAAAAAAAACTGTTTTTGTCAATTATCTTTGGCACCTTATTTCTGGCAGCCCGCTATTTCGTCTATCAGCTATTCATTACCCCAGGTTTTGGCAGTGCTGCCAAGTACTTAAATGAGTTTTTGGGCGCAATTTCACATAAAATGAGACAATTTCGCATCTAGCAAAAGTGTTGATACTCTTGTAAAAAAGAATTTGCACATGTATGACAAAATTTAATAACAATTTGAGAAAAATTACATTTAATGTCTAGTAGGATATCCTCGTAATCGAATAATCTCTTTTAGTCGGTCAGGCATTGAGTAAATCAAGTTTTTTGTATAATCCGAATTTATATTTTGCCATTTGATTTGGAGCAAGCTTTTAAGTTGATTTTTGGAAGTTATGTGGTGTTTTCTTAATCGTTTTTGCAATCGTTTTTGTGGAGGCGTTGATAACAAATGAGGTACTTTATGTATTAGCCATATCATCACTATGTGCGCGTTAGGTTTGGGATCGTTGTCCTGCTGGAAATAAAATCCACCAGACAATCCCATTTTTTCAGCGCTTTGTATTAAGTTTTTTGGAAGAATTTTGAAATATACTTCTTTCACTTTGTGACGTCACGGCTAAAAATTATAACTTTTCTTTCTCTTCGCAATACGTAATGTCGCGTAGTTCTCACACAGCTTATTTACAACCAATTCACGGCAAAGTGACGGACATGTTTCCAGTTTAAACTAAGAAATCTAGTATACTCTTTGATCATGTTCTCAAATATTTCTGGTCAGCTGTAAATAGTAACAGCAAAAGTGAACTAACAAAATAAAAAAAAGTGAAGTAACAAAACAAAAGAGAAACAAGTTGTAAAAAGAGTATTACATAAAACAGCGCAATTAAAAATCCGCCAAAAAAAGATAAAGTGTATTCACAAATACGAGACTCTCCACTTCGTTCGGCGCTTCGAATGCTACAAAAATGAATGTGTTAAGTAAAAAGTCTGCGGTTAAATGCCGTCTCGAAGGAATAATAAACCCGGCATACGTCCCAGAACCAGGACATGTTTGGGACGGTTGTATGGCTACAGCCAATAGTCATCGAGAGTGCAGTAACAACAACAATTTAAGCTGTAGTAAATGTGCCAGTGGCATAGGTGGAGTTTTAAATGGCCAAGCAACAAATTGGTGAGTAGCAACATGTTTAGCAACATTCTACAGCAAGCTTTTACATGTAAGAGCAACAAACTCTAGCGAATAGTTCTGTGGTTGATGTATATGATACTACTAGCTTAATATATAAGAAAAATACATTTCTTAGTTTATAATTTTGTACCGGAAACATATGTCTAAGTATTAATCTACTATACCTCACATAATTTTATTGCATTTGAAAGTTTATATGCATATTTTGTATATTACATATATTTTTAGCTTAATTTTCCTTTTTGCCATCCTCTTTCCCCCAAAGGTTTTCAAGCACTTTGTGACAAATTATGTTTGAGCTTTTGGTGTGTGCAACTTTCGTATTTATTTACTTATGTATGATTTTGTATGTTACTTTTATAAGCTGGTAAAAAGCGTTATGTAGGTATGCATATATTTAAAAACAAATACAGTATTGGCCAAAACTTAAGCACGGTTCTAAGTATAATTTCATTTGCACAAAGCTCTTATTCGATTTGGTTAGCTCAATCGTTGTGGACATTTTGCAAAAGAATACACAAAAACTCATTGTGAATTAGAGCTCTAGATAGCCGGGTACCGAGCAGCGCGAGTAGCTCGATACTCGCTGAATTGCGTTTTAGACATTTTCGAGCTTTGGAATTTGGGCAGCTAAACAAAAAATGGGAATTACTTTTTTGTGAGCATTCTGAAAACTAAATTACTATGTATGTGTGTGTATGGTACCATTTTGTCTGCATTTATCTATGTCTGCTTTAATTTTGTTTATATATATATATACATATATATCCTAATAATTTAATTTATTCGGAGTATTCGAACTCAAGCACTTCACTCGCAAACGAACTGCCAGATTTCGCTTAATTTTAAATCACATGTGCATTTTAAATATTATATATGTGAATGTGTCGCAGGCATGTTGCGCGGCATTTTCAAGGCGTAAACTGAGTACTACTTTTTCGTGAGTTACATACGAAATTCCACGCGTATTTCACGACAATGCAATTTGTATGGATTGTGACACTCATTTCACGGGAAACGCGAATTTAGTACTTTGATTTATGCGAAAACCAACGATACGAAACAGTCTAGTAGAGTTGATATAAAAGTACGTTCACATATGCAGTATTTAGCAAAAAATCTACAAAATTAATTTACCCGTTCACATATGGCATACCCTCAAAATTGAGGGTCAATCACATGTCAACAATGTTTTGAAAGGTTTTTTTTAATAGAAATTACTTTGGTGGAAAAATTTTGAATTTTTGGTTTGTTTATTTATCATTAATTATGAAGAAAATACAAGGGGAAGGAATAGATAATTTAATGCACAATTGACTGCTAGAAATAAAAGGTAGGAGGAAATCCGTAAACGACGTTTACTGAGGTTTCAAAAAATTATAGCAGTAATAAGCATGCGAAATTCGATATAACATTTTACAATAATCAATAACAGGCCAAAGTGTCTATGGCCACACGCTTTTTTATGTAATATGAATGGAAATTTAATAACATCTAACAACATTTTTTTTAGAATTTCGTTCACAAACCTGTACTCTTTGCCGGCGTTTATTTTATTTAGTTTTTACTTTGACGTTTCTACTTACATTCCCGAAAATAATTATCGATAACAAAGTAGGATTCTTTTATAATCTCAGAATTCGGGAGGAAAATTTTGTACGGATAATCTTGCTTTTTAATTACGGATTGGGAGTTAAGCACCAAAAAGTAAATAATCTAATAAGCGGCTTGAGTTGAGTAAGTAATATTACTGCCTATTGTGAATGCATTGCTCGAAAGCACGTAGGAAATTTCAGCCAAATATCAAACTGTTGTAAACACAAATGAAAAGGAAATGGAGTAACTAAGTAAAATCGCGTGTATTAATATTTTTTAATCAAAATAGCAAATGCGGTAAAGGTTATATTTCAGAATATAAGAAATATATTTGCTAAATATTTTATTTAGAACTAAATAAATTTGTTTACTAAAGATTCATTTGGAACTACGCATTTAGTTTTGTTTTTCGTTCACAAACAGGCGAGACAGATGACCTCAGTGTTCTGATCCAATTACTGGACAAGTTCGATTTTCGCAACTAATTCAAAATACAAGCGTAACCTAAAATTGATTAAAGTATATTGATTAATAATATAAATGATGACGTAAATCAAAGAGTTCATAGCACGCATCAGCACTTTGTTTGATAACAACTTCGCTTCATTTTATGTGAAAAACGTGAAGCAGAATTAATATAATTTTTATTTTGTGTTGTTGTTTCAATGCATCTTGCTTTATTTTCTTGAAATATGTAGACTTCTCACAATTTCTTGTTTTCATCGCTTAATTTCATTTCTTGTGGTGGATTCAAATTGACATTTCTTGTCAGAGACTGCAAAACTTAACACAGGTTGTTAAAATTATTTAATATAAATTTCCATTCGATCATCATCGGAGAATTCTCTGCCTCAATTCCATATATGTAATTCAATACTTTCACCATTATTTATAATCTGAGTAATGGTAGGCAAGGGCGCGTCTTCTACTGCAAAACAGTGATGCTGGATTACGAAAAATTTCCCCATTTGAGGGATATTTTGCAACAAAAATTATTAAAAAAGAAAATAGGGAGATTTTTATGATTATCGATGGACTATTATTTAGAATTCAAATAAAAGTAATCGCCCCTCTTACATAATTAATCGTGCATTTCGCCCAATCCTACTGTACTATCGATCAATATTTTCATTCACAGTGTGCTTTGATAACAATCAATATAAAGTACAATCGATACATTTCTTAAAGTCGAACGGAATTGTAACGGACGGAAATCCAATTAAAGATTTTAGAATGTCCAAATGCATATTTGTATTTTTATACTTTCTGTTTCTCACGCTTAATTTAACGCTTGCCTTATGATCATATTTTTGAAAAACTACAGTTTTTACACCAAATGTTGCATTCGATTTATTACTTCATATATGCACGTATGTACATATGTATATGTATATGGATACGCAACTTCGTAAACTTTGAATTTCTACCTAAACGACATTTCTATCCCGTATCCAAGTTGCACGTTTTAGACATTGTCTACGATTTTACGATAATTTTCCAGTGAGTGTTGTTTCTTAAAGTATTTACGTTCTTTGGTTTAATTGTTTGATTTCGTGCAATGCTGCATCTCCGGTTGGACTCCATCTATTTCCGTCAAAATAAAAATGATTCACACAATAAATTTGAACATTTTTTACCCCTCTACGCTAGATGTCACTATACATCGTCAGTGTTTTTAATTCTTACCATTTGACACTTTCATCCACGACAGATTGTGCTGTTGTCTCTGCGTTACCATCCACTCCTTGTGCGTTTTCATTCGCTTGACAGCTCCATTGTGCTGCTCGCGCTGACCGAACTACCAATGCCCAATGCCAATGCTCCACTGGCAATTTTGACGTCTTAGTGAACGGTTGTGTCTTGTTTCCGCCGAGTTGTAGAGGGGTTAAAGCACAGCTAAGTGGCAAATTAGTTGCATTGAGTCAGAGAACACACTTTCCAATTCAATATTACCCAATTATTAAAGTGCATCAATTATAGAAAACTACGAAAAGTAAACGGAAACAACGAATTTGTGCTCACAGCCAAGGCGGTAATAAACGCTCTTAACAACAATACAAAGAATAAACGCAAACGAAATTAAGAAACACACGAACGCTGAAGAAAAATCATTAGCGAGAAGGTGAACAAGCAAATTATTGATTTTCCGTGACGAAAGTAAAAAAAAAAGTATAGAACTTAAGAGTGCCAGCTGAGGCGAAAGACGGCGACGTAAAAAAGCAAAATAAACGCAAAAAAAGAAAAAACAAAAAAAATTTTGCTAAGTAATAAAAACAAAGAAAAAATTTAAAAGGTGTTTTTGGAAGGCAAATGTGGAAACAGTTCTTGTTCTTGTAATTGTGTCGTAAGCAGTGAAGTAATTAACAGAAATTTTTATGCAGAGGCTACCAAGAACAGCTGCTGAACAAAAAAAAGTCAATAAAAGTGTGAGAAATCCAAGAGTTAAGAGCCACGACTTTGCTCCGGAAGTGCATTTTAGCATTCAGGTCACACGCTACGCACACAAGCTCACGTACGCATACGCCTGCCGATCGTAGAAAGTTGCAACAGCGCAACCAAGGAGAAAAGGAACAGCAATTTAGAACAACAAAAACAAAACACAAGAAAAGAACACTACTGCAGGTGAGTGCCTTTGTATGCATGTGTCGAGACGTAATGCAGGAGCGAGCCGCTCAGTTACTTTGGTGCACTTTCTGCAGTCACACCTGTCTGCCCGCACACCTGTGCCTTGCGCCTTGCGCCTAGCTGGGCAAGCTGCTGTGACAGCAGATTTGGGTTCATATTGCCGTTGTGCAGGCCATTCGTAGCTTTAGCAGTGACTGTGGAAGAGCTGCTGCGGTTACGAATGCTCCTGCTGCGCGGCAGTGGCTGGAAAGCTTTGCACGTCTCCTTGAACAAAAAAAAAAAGATTGCAAAAACACACACATGTGCATGCATGCAAACGGATATGTATGCACATGTGTGCCTGTGCGCGTATAATTTGTGTATTAGAATTTTCTATCTTTGCTTCTGTGGCATTATCAACACACAATATCACGTCACATCACATCATCTCATATATTCATCACTTCACTTTGCTGCATATCGCATAATACTCGTATTTACATCATCACTAGTCCATGCGCCTGTCACTGTTTGCATTATTTACTTATTCTATCGTACTATACTACTACACACACTCATATGCACATGTAAATGTGCGGTATATAAGTAGATCTGTATCACTTCATCTTCACACGTCCTTGCCTAGTAGATTTGCTCACCTTAGTTAAGCTTATTTTGCCATTCCTTTTTATCAGCTATCACATTTTGAATTTAGTGCGCACTATACTCGTATAATAAATACGTAAGATACATCTTTGCCATTAGTAGCGCCTTTGCCTTTAACTTTGAACCCTCAAAGCCAAGCATTTGCAGTACCCTCTTTGTCAGCATTGGTTATATTATATTATGCATACACAGAAGTGGTTATTTATTTATTTATTTGTTAGCATAAGTTGTTGTTTTTGTGCATCCCACATTACCATATCTCTTGACCGCATAAAATTACCTTATTCGCAGCTATCATTGCCTCCCATATCTAACACTTCCTTTTTTCTACCAAAAATAATTTTGCCTTATATTTCTATTCCATTTTCCAAGAAGGGCTCCATCTGTAATCAACTTCATAACAAATATATTTTGCTTAGATATCACTCTAATTGGCAGCTGTTTAATAGAATAGAGTATTTTTTGCTGCAACATATCTGTAGGCTTCCGAAGAAAAACTTATTTCGATTTGACTGCTCTTTGCCATACTATTGTTGGGTTTTTTAGATTATACAGTGGCACAGTAAAGTCTACATACCCCATTGAAAAGCGAGGTTTGGAGATTTCTGTGAACATTGTAGCATTAGAATATATTCCAAACAAATCCAATCTAACAACAAACAATAAATTTTAACAAAAAAATTTTAATCAAAAAATATTTATTAACAAAAACAAACAAAATTCATTTTCCAAGCACAGAAAAGTCTGCATACGGCTTTGTAGTGGAGTACACAAAATGCAGTTCTGTACTCAAACAGTGCTACCAATCACTTCAGGCGTCTTTACTAGATACCGTTAGTTAGAAAGAAGTTTAGTTCTTCGATATTAATATTGTAGCTGTGCTAATTTAACCAAAATGGGTAAAGAAATCTGTGTTGAAGTACGTGAGCTAATTGTGAAATATTATAAGGAACAAAAATCTTTAAGAGAGATTGGAGAACTGATCGGACATCCAAAATCAAGCACTCAAACAATTATTCGGAAATATAATCACACTAATAGTGTAGAAAACAAACCAAGAAGTGGTCGCCCACCTAAACTGACTCCTCGTGCTAAGCGAAAAATATTGTTAGACGTGCAAGAAAATCCAAGAATAACAGCAATAGAAATTGCAAAAACTCTGAAAAATCAGGATATTGCTTCAGTGCATCCAGAAACGGTGAGACATTTATTGAGAAGCAATGGAATCCACAACCGTGTGCCTCGAAAGAAGCCATTCATCAGCAAAATAAATATGGAGAAACGAGTCGAATTTGCTAAAAAATATATTGATGCATACGAAGATTTTTGGGCTAATGTTTTATTTAGTGACGAAAGCAAGTTCAACTTGTTTGGCTATGATGGTAAACAAAAAGTATGGCGTCGAAATAATGAAGCATTATTGCCCAAAAACTTGCTTCCTACGGTGAAGCACGGTAGTGGCTCCATAATGGTTTGGGGCTGCATGTCAGCGGCTGGGGTGGGTAATTTAACATTTATTGATATTAATATGGATCGCATGGTATATTTGAACATTCTCAAAGATAATTTGAAGCAATCTGCGAGTAAACTGGGGCTTACGGCGGGTTGGTACTTTCAGCAAGATAACGACCCAAAACATACCGCTGGTGTTGTGAAAGAATGGCTACTATATAATGTGCTCCATCAACTTCATTCCCCACCCCAGTCACCGGATTTGAACCCCATAGAGAATTTATGGGATGAATTGGATCGTCGCATTAGGAAAAGGACAATTAAAAATAAACAGGACCTCAAAAATGCTTTACTTGAAGAGTGGAATTTAATTTCGTATAATTACACAAAAGTATTGGTAAATTCCATGCAAAATAGATTAAATACTGTTCTAGAAAGTCGTGGCGGACCCACCAAGTATTAATTCTGTTGTCTTTTTATTTCCTTTTAAGTGAAACACATTCTTTTTACAAAGTATGAAGACTTTTCTGTGTTTGGAAAATGAATTTTGTTTGTTTTTGTTAATAAACATTTTTGGATTAAAATTTTTTTGTTAAAATTTATTGTTTGTTGTTAGATTGGATTTGTTTGGAATATATTCTAATGCTACAATGTTCACAGAAATCTCCAAACCTCGCTTTTCAATGGGGTATGTAGACTTTACTGTGCCACTGTATTTATAATTTAAATATGTGCGGCTATAGTTTATTAATTCTTCTCAATACCTATTAAGTAAAGATGTAAACTATTTCAATAAAAATCTTAAAGGACTTAACCAACTGCGCGTGAGTGTGGCATGCCGACCTGCGGCGTGCATAAAACATTAACGATGCATGGAAAGCTTTTTCCAAAGCGACTGTTGTTCAGTATGCACTATACAAGAGGTTTCTATATAAATCAAGAGCCATTCGATGCGACAGAACACATAAATTGGATCCCTTGGTTATAGAGCAACATCCTCACAACCAGAAGTAGTTACACACGCAAGGGAACCAATTTTTTCCAGAGAACCTTTGTGTAGGCATGAGATGCTTCAACGATTCAGTTCTATGATATTGTCTAACATCGCATCATTTTGACCTAAATAACAAGAAATGATATTTTAAAAAATTGCGACAGCCGTGAGAATATTTCTGGTGTGACACAACCATAAATATGAAAAACAATACAACAATAAAATTAATACAAATATTACATTATTACGTCTGCTAATCATCTGCCCAATTCTCTGAGAACGGGAAAACAGTTCGTGGATGGCCCCACTTTTGTATTCTCTCTGCTCTGAAGAAGCTGTTCTTTAACACTCTTATGAACAAAAATGCCTCAGAAGTTCAATAAAAAAAATCAGTTACTTTTACTCTACTAATTTTTTTAATTATTATTACCAACGATACGGTATCAGTAGAAAAATATGATATAAATAAAATATTCGGTATGGGAATAATTTTCCGTCCCTTCTTAGCCAAAGCTACGAATTATTGAAACAATTAAATAATACATGATATTATGAGATGTGTGTGCCGTTGAAAGCTAAAATTTTACTCCATCTTTCAGGCAGCATACAGATTCTTCTGATTCCATTCTGATTTTTCCATTCAGTGAACATTGCGATGCTCTCGTAAGAAGTGAACCGCTCTCCAATAAGGGCTGACTGCATTGATCGGAACAGAGAGTAATCCGAAGGTGCAATGTCTGAGGAACACGGCGGGTGGGACAAGATTTCCAAATCAGTCCCTCTAAATATTTATGGACTGATTTAGTAACGTATGGCCTGGCGTTGTCATGCAGCAAAATGAGTTTGTCAAGTCTACCGTCCCATTTCGGCCGCTTTTCTTTGAGAGTTCGATCGGTAACGATCGCCAGTGATGGTTTAAAATGGTTTAAGGAGTTCATAATAGATTACACCCTTCTGATCCCACCAGATGCACAACATGAAGCATGAATATTTTTTTCGCTGTCGATGGACCTGGTTCAGCTGGTAGGCTCCAACATTTTCGACGCTTAGGGTTATCATAATAGATAAATTTTTCATCGCCAGTGACGATACGATGCAGAAAACCTTTTCTTTTCTGCCGTTCCTCTTCTTCAATTGATGGCACCCAGTTACCTGCTTTCTGGACCATTCCTATCGCGCGTAAACGTTTACCGACGGTTGATCTGTCAACATCCAACTCTTTAGACACATCATCAAGGGTTACACATGCGTATTCAGATAATAATTGTCGCGATCTTTATAATTTATAAGTAGATCACTTTTGTAGTGAAAACAAAAAGTTATTATAGTCCAATGTAACTCAGTTCTTCTTTACAGTGGGTCAAAGTTTCTTGATTTGCTCCTAAAAATCTTTATTTTAATGCTCTTTGTTAGAATTTTATTTTTTTAAATATTTTAACACCCTATCTTCCCTTTTTACTGCTCAATTTGACCCTTTTTTAAGGAAATTGCAAGAAGTTCTTTTAAATAGCACATTAGGGTTCAAAAATATTGCACGAAAATATTTGTCAGACATTTTTTGGGAGCGCTTCTAAAGACAAGAAAGCGTTGGATAATTGACAACATTTGAGAGATTCGCTGCAAGCTGGCATAGATTGTAGAACTAATCTGCGTTGGGCGACGCGCTCAAATTGCAGCCGACAGGCATTGTTGTTGTCCGGTTCATCGGGTGCCATAATGGAGCCGCTATCATAGAGCGCACCCTTTCTGCTTTAGTAATGGCATGCGAATAGTGCAAGTTGGCTCAAGGTGGAATAGATCAATTCACTAATTATGAATAAAATTTGAAAATTCAATAGAAAATTTATTTTCAATGAAATATATATGTAATTACCAGCTTTTGTTGTTTACATACATACATACATACATACATATGGCGTTTACATGGCAAGCCCTCATTTCAAAACAGGCTTTTACTTATATCGGGTGTGTTTTTCAGAAGTATGCATTCTTTATTAAATAAGCACACACAATGCCAATGCCAATGGAGGGCGGGAAAAAATATAGTACCACAACACTTTGACCAGTTTTGTGTTTTTAACTTTCATCAATTTTGTATAAAAATATAGTTCATGGTACAATAAATGTAATATGAATCAAGGTTTCAAATATTTTAATCAGAATTTATAACAAATAGTTGGGTACGAAGTTATAAACTAAGTTTTAGTAAAAAGTGCAAAATTTAAGTGATGCAAAATTCTCGTAAATTTTTGTTAATTTTTTTCCTTGACGGTGTTGACCGTTTTCTGAATATAAAAAAGTTTCGGGCATTCTATATATGGAGAAAATACGCAACCGTCGATAAACCTGGTTTCGAGTTCGCCAATATTGGCTGGTTTATCAACCTGGACTATTAACTTGACGTACCTAAACAAAAAATAGCCCAAAGAAGTTAAATTAAATGAGGCGGGCATGCGCATTGACTTAGGGGCGAATCGTTTGCCTATAGTGCACACTAAATATAACCACCGGATAGTGAATTTTTAGGTGCCTTAAGAGTCTGGATGTTCACATTGGAAGAGTGAGGATTGTTCTCTTTTCGGATATGCACATTTTATATTTTAAGCCAGACATAGACTCACGGCTAAAGATGATTTCATGGTAAAATTGTGGTTTAACTTCCAGTTACACGTATTTTCCGTCAATTCATCGAAGGTACGATGCAAGCAATGCTCCAATACATTCATTTCCTACGCCAGGAGGATAGGATATAGACGCGTAGAGGTGGAGTTGTTAAGAATGGCGTGGACTTTATACATTTGGTTAGGTTAGGTAGTGCTGGCTGATCTGTGAAAAGGTCTCACTTAGACCTGTAGGGTCCATTGTGTTACCAGTACTATGTATGTTATGTCGGTGTCGAATTATTATTTTATGTTATTCTTAATGTACGTCTTCGCGGGTTCTAAAAAGCCTTACAACCTTTTGTCAGCAATATCCTCCAAGGATGAAAAATATGTTGATTGTAGCCACATTGGTCGACTCCTGCAAAGGGCAGGTCAGCGGCAAAGTAGGTGTTCCAAAGTACTCCTAGCATTTGTTTCGTTGCATTTGCGCTACGTGATGTTGGGTGAGATTGTGTCCGTCTCATTTGAGACTTCGGTCGCCTTACTTTACAATGACGGTGTCTTTTTCGGTATGTCGCACAGTATGAGCTTGTTATTGCAACCATATTATTTGTATGGTTGAACATGACCATATGAATGTAAATCGAAGCATGTTATTTATTGCTTTTCAGTTGAACGGTTATGGGCACTTTTGGGTGGGCGTATTGCTCTGTAAGTTTTTCGCACAGAACGTGAATTAAGTGAATAAATCTCCACGATTTGCAAATGTTCGTATGTACATAAGTCTTTGTATGGCAATTCCCCCCAGTTCAAAGAATGAACATAAATACAGAAAACTTTTGCCTGCTCGGTCAGCTGGTTTCATAAATATCCCTAATAAGAGTTTTTTACACGTAGAAACACTCGTTATATACATATGCAGATACATCTACATATATATAATATATATAAATGCTTTTATTCTGATGATTGACTACACTAACTCTCCTCCTATAAGTAATAATACTCTTGGACACACACATATATACATAAGCTCATGCAAATATATTTGAAATATAAACTGCTGTAAATGTTTATGTGTGAAAACCCCACTTGGTATTCTACGTATCTCATTCATAAACTAATTATAAGGCGTAATAAACAACAACAAATTAACAATACATATATTAAAAAGTCTTGCTCTCATATAAGTCACATTGGGAGTTATATTTCTATATTTAAATAGTGCCCCCAATTTTTGATTCCATTGAACTATTGTTGAATTCCAAGTTTCATCTTCCTTCAAAATACATATAATACATTTTCTTTGACCTCGGCTTATCTCCACACCCCTACCTGAGCTGCTCGGGCCTGGTGCTCAGCGGTTAGGCGGTTGGCGGTGTCTCCAGTCAGGCGGCCGCGTTTGTTGTTCGCGTGACAGCCGCTATCATGACGCGAATGGGGCAGAAAAAGCAAAAATAAAAAACTATGCCAATAAAATAAAAGAAAAATCATAGAGCAGGTGCTCGTGAAGGGGCTAATATGCTGTTACAGTAAGAACGAACACATACACACACAACCATGCAATCAGTCGTTGCGCCGATTGAACTCGTCTGGTAATCGCTTTGCACTCGTTTCCAACGCGGTATAATGACGTAATGTGGTGACTGTTTTCATTGGTAGTGTGGGTGTTGTTGCTGGTTTGTGTTGCCTGCAATTCAGCTAGTGACAATGTTGTTGTTGTTAATGGCAGTGCTAAGGGAAGAGGATGGTTTGGTGCTGGTGTCGGCAGGGCTATTGAGTTCTAACTTCTGTCCAGTTGCGAAAATTTATGAGAATAATCAACATTGGAAACAACTTTTTCAACAAATTTGTGTCTGACTGTTTGAATGTTTGCTTGTTTCTTTGCTATTATCAAATAGTTACTTGACCATTCGCAACACACTAATTTAATTCAATACTTTTAGGCAGTGTGTTCCTGGCTCATTAAAGGCATTATATTTTAGCAACTTTTGCTTCGAATTAAAAGTAAAATTTTTACATATTTCATGGCAGAAATAGACTTGGAAGTTTGCCATTGCCTGCGGAGGTGCGACCGCTCTAAGAAGATACTGTTTCTGGCATTTAGTACTGGAAATACCCCCAATAGTAGTGGATATACCCCAACGATATTCTTTTAGCTCGATATAATTCATTCAACAATAGGCGTTGTTTCAGCAATGAACTCTTCATTCGACTGAAATCTTTTACTGCCGATTTATTTTTCGGCAGGGAGTACAAATCTTAACCTAATTCATGTAATTTCGAGATCACGACTGTAGGCTTTGCTCGAAAAAAACTTGTTTTCTTACTAAAGACGACCAACGAACCAATTAAACACTTCTACCTTCCTAGGGTGACAGCAGTGACTGATACCGCGCGCATCCCAATAAATTGTTGTGAGTATCTCGATTGGCCTCCTTCGGTTTTAGTTTGTGACGGCAAGTGCATTGTATTGACTTTTCTTTGCTCTTTGGTGGGTTTTAGTGATCTCGTATGTTGTCCACGGTTACGGAATAGATAAAAAACTCGTTCAGATTGTGATTGAACATTGCCAAAGCAAACTGACTAAGTTTTAGTAAACATTTCCCACTATCGATCTGTAAGTTAACTTCAGTTTTCAGCAAATTTTAACTTTATTCGCAACCTGAGTTTCCTGTCGCAATAATAAATTGACACCGATTGGCATTTTTGGCAATTTCCCCATGGGGAAATTTTGACTTGTACAGGTTCTCTCCAGTAGGGGTGTATGCTTAATTTTATGACTCGATTGTAATATTCCTCGTCTGTTTTGTCATTTAGTAGTTCCACTTTTTGTGGACCACCTTAATGTGTTTTAACGCAATATATATGTAAGTACATACAATTTCCACTTGCACCATTCAATTTCCCTGGTAAGTGCAATATTTGCGTTTAAACAATAAAGGTCGCTCTTAAAAGTTCAACTGGAGCGAAATGACAAGCGCTCGAGTGTCTCATATCCGCATTGCACACGTTGCATGCATAAAATCGTATTCAGTCATCAAATTCCTCGGTGCCAACCTTGCGCACCACTATGATAAACATTTACCCACATAATCCTAGCTGCACATGAAGCGCCACGTCCAATTTCCGATATCACATCAAAGCCAGGCGTGCGAAATGTTTCACTTTGGTCAGTGAGTGGTTTATGTATGTAGTAGTTAGTTTAGAGTTGGCAATACCTAAGTATGTATTGCGTAATATCACAAAAGGAAATTTTCGTTCTGGTTCTGGTTAGACAACTAAACATTCTTGAACCTTTTAACCCCACAATGTGTGTCCACTCAAATGCATCTACTTATATATACGCACTTGTTTTTCTCTCAGCTGGCTCTAAAGACAGACAACGCATTGTTGTATTGCGGTGCTTTGAAGTGGTTTTGACTATGTGCTTTTGCCCGCAATCTCACATTTCCAGCATTTTTTAGAATACTTGGAGTAAATTTTTACACACACAATCATGATTCTCTCATCCATAGCTTAATACAAATGAATTCTGCGTGGCTGGTGAGCAGCGCATCTGCATTTGTGTGATAAGACATCCTTAAACAATACACTTAGTTCACTTAACGCACAGGAAACTGGTAGTTAAATTCAATAGCAGTTTGCTTGCCATCTTTCCATTACCCCCATCCTCTCATTGAATTGTTATGAATATGTGAATTTATTACAAGGGTCGATCAATAAGTACCTGGATGAGTAACTAAGGCTAAAGTTTTATCGGCGTTTATGTGACTCCATTCACTCCTCTCTTGCCAAAATCTCAAAACAAGTTTCTGTTTCGGGTTTGAGCCGCATCTCTTCTCTATAATTTAAGGTAACAGAGTTAGAATTCGCAGGGCGCCAGGTCGGACGAGTACGGCGAATGCTATACGTGGTGAAATATCAACTTTCTTAACCAAGTGGTGTCGTATCTCCTTAAATTTTTAATCGAATCGGTCCATTAATTCACTGTAGTATCACTCCGTTATCGTTCTTCACAACGGAATGAACTCTTAAGACTGAATTGACTTTTTCGCTTGTGCAAGGTGAATTGCGGAAAGATATTGTTCTTGTTGGGATATGATAGATTTAACTGTCAAGTAAAAACTAACTATAAATCAGTCCGAATTGTAGCACTGCCTCACTTGACAGATAACAAACAGTAAACGATGGTCATCGTCATTCGACCTTCGTGCACTTTCTTCAGTTAGATTTTAAAAATATTTCAACTCTTTGCTTAAAAACCACATGACAGATAAACTTAAAAACATGAAACAAGTTTCAAATAACTATATTTTTCTTAGAATGTTTGAATTGTTATGCCAATGGTAACAAAGGGGAATAGTATATGACTTGTCATAAAACTAATCTAACTTAATCGAAACGAGTTCGGATCACGCACTCGCTGAAAAACAGAATATCTCCATAATCTTTTTAGTTCCAACGACAAGCTTTTCCCGGTCATGCTGGATGTGCACTCTGTGGAATCTGTAAGAAATAAGCAGATGCGTAGTAGTAACTGTCTGGCCTGACCTGGCCTGTTGGCTTCACTTTTTTGGGACAGTATTCCACGGTGTTTAAACCCGACTAGGAGCTTATGTCGATGCAGTATTAAATAAGTTGGTGCAAAGGTATGAATGGACCAGTCGTCTAACAATTTGACCACTTGGCTAGTTTCAGTTCTTTTCATGCACTTTTTGGACCACAACCATTTGCTTCTCCTCCCCAGTGGTGATTGGGATGCATCCATGGAATGCACCTTGTGTTGATTTCTATTTAAGAAAGTTTAGCTAGGTATCTGCTCTTATTGAGATAGAACTATTTGCGGAGTTAACAATTTGGTAATTTTTTAAGGTTAAAGTACATGAAAATCTTATCCATCCTTTGCTGAGAATCAAAACGATTATTTACTGAAAAGAATTCTTAGATGTGCTTCAGTATTTTATTGTATCTTTTGCTTAAAACGTACCAGAAATGTCTTCCTCCAACCTATTATAAATTTTTGAATTGCCGTGGCGTTATTTTTCTCGGACTCTTTACTTTTGATTAAGTCGATTATTTTTCGCATTACTGCCACATAATATCGCTAATGAGTTTTGTGTGTAGATATGTGTGCGTATATATTTATATAACAAAATATTTACTTACGAGACAAAAATATAATGGGATTTTTATATTTTTCCAGGCGACTGCATTGACCTACTCTCACTTTCACATTTCCATTACTTGCGAATAACTCTTACGCTGTTCACAAATCTACCTTATTCTCATCTTTATGTAACCTCTGCATCGATTCAAAACGTCATACGTTACCTCAGCAACAACTCCCCTCCTCCTTTTCGGTTAGAACTATTCACCAACTCTTAGCTACATTTTACCTACATACCAGATCCCTTCACAACTGGTTGGTAGCTTCGAACTTCATTATTTACTTGTACAATCGTTGCATTGTTGGTGCGTTGATTTGTTGTTGCTATTTAGTTACAGTGTTAGTTCGTTCATATGTTCGTTTGCCATCACCGTCGCGTCTATGTAGGTTTAGCAAGGCAACAACAGCCGCACCTCAGTCTCGTGTTCCGACGCTTCCCACGCCATTGTTTCGTTCAAATTCACGACCAGTTTTAGCGCTCGGTCGCTTTTCTATCGCAATTCCATATATTGTATGTCAGCAAGGTCATTTCCTCAAACCAATAAATGAAAATTTCCTTTACGGTAGCTTGAAAGGGGAGGAGTGAGGGGAAACACTTCTTTTTTCTACTACAAATTATACAAATTACTTACATGGATGAAGTGGCAGGTGAGATGCGACCTCATAACTAAAATTTTAGCATTTATTGCAGCACACGTACTTTACAACCGTCGTCGCCAAACATTTGTCCATAAATATCCATAAACCTCCTACGCTCAACGCTTATGTAAACCGAAGTCACATGTTTCAGTGGTTGAAGTGAGGTGAAAAAGAAATAGTTGTACTTTTGTGGCTTAACACGCCATAGGAGTGGTGGTGCCTTGTCTGGTTGGCGCCCTTTTGATAATTTTTTGTTTTTTTGTCATATTAATTTTTCAGTGTGTCATTGGTACATGGCTGCATATGTGGGTGAGTGTAGTATTTGTTTTGGCACTTTTTACCGTCTAGTTGGTTGCCCATGGTTACACTTTCCTGCTCCGCGGAAGCATTTCCTATTGGTATCATTCATGTGGTTTGTACTTTACCGGCTTCCTTGTGGTTTTGGGCTTGTGAGTCGCAGCGAAATCCTGTATATCTATGCTTGAGTGGGAAAGTTTCTACACATGGTAACATTACCAAATACAAAATGAATGCAAAAGCATACACGCTCAATAATTTTACGAGTATTTTACTGAATTTATTTTTGTGTCATTAAATAATTTGGAATCAGTTGGTCAGCAGATTTGCTTTGGCATTCGATGGAAGTTTATTTGAGAAATTTTAAACGAAGAAGAAATAAAATGTTGATTCAATAGGAGTATTGATTTTCGGTAATAAAATATGTATGCATGCATGTGTATTATTTTAAATGAAATATAAAGGCTTAGAAATTGAAAGTTGACTTTAATAGTTTTGAGGTTAAAAGGGCTAGATTGTTTGAATTAATTGATTTCAAAAGAAAACTCTTATATACTCGTAAAATTTCGGCAAATCGTTGTCAGATTTCCATCTTGAAATGCATTTAAGTGAAGAAATCACCAAAAATCGTCTTAATTTCTAAATTTTTAGAGCTTACACATTTTTCTTAAACATTTTTATGCTTCTTCTTACTTTACTTTGAAAATTGCATACTCAAAGGATAGTCGTGGAAAAAATGTCTGATGTACTTTTATTTTGATTCTTGGCACAGCCCCTCTCGATACCGAAAACTTTAAAAGCGCTTTTCTCGAAGCTACATTTTTCAAGTAATTTTTATGAATCAATGAAAAGAGAGTTTAGAACTTCGATCTTAAGATCTGTATGTGTCCCGCTGGACTCATAACTCGAATAAATCTTGACCAGAAATTTTCTCTATAAACTGTTTTATTATTGAATCGATGTCTTAAAAAAACAAAACTTACATACTTTTATCGCCATAATTTAAAAATTGCTGGTGCAATTAGTCTGGCGCGCCTTTGAAAAAGCCTTCGTTGAAGAAAAGATAGCTTTGCAGTCGCCAATTCGTTTTATATTCATTTGAAAGAAATTATTTATAAAGGATATTTTTCAAAATTTCTATTTATTTTATTTTCTAGCTGAAAAACATGCCCAAAACATTCATATCTTTTCCTCTCTACAGTGTTCTAACACTTTAAATACTTCTTGCAGGTTTTGTCGGCTTTGAATAAATAATTGGCGCGTACACTTCTTTTAGGTATTTAGCTCCTTCTTCTATTTGTATCGTGCGTCCTGATGTTGTTTCTCAAATAGAGGGACGTATAGTTTTAAGCCGACTCCGAACGGCAAACGTTTTTTTATGAGGAGCTTTTTCATGACAGAAATACACCCAAAGGTTTGTCATTGTTTGGTTTTCGGCCATCGGCTTGTCGGCTATTTACCAGGTCATTTTATACGGATAAGGTAGCTCGCTATATGAATAAGAGAAATAAAAAATAGAAAAAAATATGTATTCTGCTTCGTAACTTATGGAGGTCCATGTAATTGGCTCTGCCCAAATTAATTTGCTTTGTTAATTATTAAAAAAACAAATTTTTGGTAACTTTGAAAATCACAACTTACTTTATGCAAAGAGAAACATCGGCGCTCAGTTTCTTTAAAATATCTCAAATTTAATTTCGGTTGTTCATTAAAAAGACAGAGAGAAGCTCAGGCTTCTCCCATCGTTATTCGCGGTTCTCATCGGACTTCAATAATTTTCAAAATTATGCTTGATGAGGTCAATTGCAAACATACCAAATTTGGTGGATTTTGATAGAGTTTAATATCTATACTCGAAAGTAGCTTATGTTTTCAAAATTTTTGGAGAATTATTTTTCTGTGATGTTTCTGTATATAAAATTTTATATATCGCAGTTTTTAAGTTTTTTAAATTGCTGATATGTGGAAGTGAACTGGTTATTGCCCGATTTTGTTCATTTTCAATATGAACCTTAGCCCAAAAATAACGCACGTATGTACGTAGCAACACTAACCACACTAACAGATATTGCTAAATTGATTTTTCTAGTCATTCTGAATATTTTGGTATACCATAAATACATATGTATTTTTATATCTATATCGGTTCCGCAATACTGTTACAAACAATCGTTTTGTGAAGGGAATTTGAATACCGTTGAATCCTAGTGCTCTCTGTATGTTATTACCGAGCTCAGACTGGCTATGCTGAAATATATGGTACCTATTAAGTTGGATTCTAGAAAGCAGGATCTGTTCCGCTGAAGAAATACCATTTACTGGCCGCTCGAGTGCTTTGACAAGAAACGCTGTCAAGTTGATGGCTGCTTATTGTCCTTAGTATATATGTATATATAAATAGCATTTCCCCTATCATGACTTTAGAGCGTTATATAATATTGTCTATTAGCTTAATATAATATGCCCTTACATTTGCAGTGGGCTTAGTAGCATACAAGAGATAGACACATAATAATAGACAATAGCATAGATTTGACGTGTGAAGCTAGCAATCTAGTCAAGTATCTCGATTGTCAGTTATAATTGTGCAAAAAAATGTATTTGAAAATCACTTTATTGCCACATTCTTATGAGTTTTATGCTGTAAGCAATGCCAATTATGTGATATTTTCAACTCACGCGAAAGTGAATGAAACTTATTTCCATTTTCTCGGCGATTTAAGTTTATGCCGCAAATAATCCCTCTGTGCCTTAACAATCGCCCATTTCAGCATAACCAATTTTTAGTGGCCATATTATTTTCAATTCGCGCTTATTTCAGAGTATTTATTTTTAATTTTTATTAAAAGTCCCACTTGACTCTTTATTTGCTTAAAAGTCTGTAAACAAAGCATTCCATTGTAATAATTTTATTGCGTTCCTCTTTGCGCACATTCACAATTACCAGCGTAAGCATTAAAAAAGTTTCAAGCGCTTTAGAAATTAAATTATTTTTCAAGTCAAACAAGAAATTGTAACAATTTGTAAGTGTACTGTGTAAAAAATTCTATTTTATTTCGAACTACTGCTAACATTTAAAGGATCATGAAAAAGAAAAAATCACGCTCAAGCACCTAAAAGTAGGCCGTTTCTGTTGCCGTCGGTGCTGAAACGCTGAACTGCTGACCTGCACTAACCCAATTGTGTACCCCGATTTGCGGCGCTTTACACTTGTATAGTATGTAGTGTATGCTTGTGTATGTAGTAATTTCATGTGATTTCTTTTCATGAACGCTCGCTATACACATTGTTGTAGTTGCTATTGATTTAGTTGTCCTGAAGTTTTGCACTGGCTTAGTTTTTAGTTGTTGCCATGTTCGCTAGTTCGCCATTTCGCTCTGTTCTGCGCCGTGTTATTTAGTGAACCAGTGTTTGTTCATACCTGCGCAAAACAATTGCTGAACTCTCTTTTTGTATTTGTTTTATTTTACTTTAATCAAGGTGCTAATTAGCACACAGCATAACACAGCGCTCAATTTTTGTATTTGCACTTGTAATACCCCAACTGACGTGCCTAGTTGTGGCTGTTGGAGGCTGTTTGGAGAATTGTTGAATTACTCAAAATATTTGTATGGTTTGCAAAGAGCACAAATTTGCATGTGGTTGTGTGAGTACTTCACTGTTTTTGGCATGCAATTCCCGTTGATTGGCTTTGGCACTTCAAACTAGCAATTCTCGATTGAGTAATTTGGAGTTGGTTGGTTTTTTACCAATTCTGACCTATTACACATAGTTCGAAATATGCAAAAATAAATAAAACTCCTCATACTTTTTGAACTCTTTTTATTTGATCTCCTTACTTTTATGATAGATATTATGAATACGAAAAAATCTGCACTTTTAATTTGACAAACTGCCACTGATTTTGAATTGCTCATTTCATATGCTCTTCAGCGCACAAGCGGACCAAAGGCGCAGCTGGCCTCTGCCTTCTGCTACAATTACCTATGTTTCCATGCCCCACTTGCCTGTTTGCTTTCATTTAACGCCTTCATTTTTCTGCCCGATGATTATTTTCAATTAGTTTTTTAGCTGCTGCTCTAAATATCCCAGCGCTATAGAAAAAAGTCGTAAAATAGCAAAAACACTTGTTATGTAGCTGAGTGGTGACCAGCACATGCCCAACTGGAAAAATTGGCACACTGAATTTTTTCCAATACAGTAAAGAATACAAGACAAATAGTGCATCGACACGACTCTAGCATTGATATCAAATTTGTTTGAGGAAAAGTAGAGACTTTCAAATCAGAATTGCTATTATCAGGGATAGTGATAATTGTGAGTTAGAAAAATATAAATTAAAATTTATTCATTTTTGCTGTATTTTGTAGTCCCAGGTTAGAAATTATTGTTTACTTTTTTAATCAAGAATATGAGTTTTTATTATTATTTTATTTATATTCTCTTATAAATGTTTAATATGATTTCAATTTTGATTTTCTATATTACTTGAATATTTTTTCTACTATGTTGGTCATCGCTAAAAATGAGAATCTTCCACTAGAGAAAAAAATACTTATACAAAAAAAGTAAATTGCAATAAAGGACATAGAAGTGATCATTTCATATAAATAAATAAATATATTTACAAAATATAGTAATAACCTTATTCGTAATGTTTACTC
The DNA here is from genome assembly GCA_037575425.1 of Anastrepha fraterculus. Taxonomy (NCBI): domain Eukaryota; kingdom Metazoa; phylum Arthropoda; class Insecta; order Diptera; family Tephritidae; genus Anastrepha; species Anastrepha fraterculus. The sequence goes on from JAYXIM010039842.1 coordinate 400,899, forward strand.
GCAACCCCACTGACCTCAAGCTTATATTAACGTACCAAACTTACCATTAGCAATCAGTTCGCTTACCTACCTTTGGATTCAAGAGCTACAAAGGAGAAAAACCTTCATAACTATCAGAAGGACGATAAAAAGCACAACGGACGACCTCACAACAGTATGGTAGCTAATAAAATCTTAGGATTCACACTTCTTCGACGTGGAATCTCTTCCATCTCTATATTTTTTCTATATAATTGGATTTTACAGCCTTTATTGGTGTTTGGTCGAGCTCCTTCTCCAATTTGTGGTGTCCGTGGAGATCCACAACTCGTCTCCGAATGGCAGAACGAAAATGTCAGACAAGCATATTGGGCGTATGCGGCTATTTTCAGTTATTACTTCCTTTTTTACCATCATCGGAGCGTTTTGGAAAACAAGAAAAATGTAGTGGCATTTCACTCTATATTAATTGAAATGACTCATCTATTGTTTGCAGGTTTTTTTTTCAATAGATCGAGGTAAAATTAACGAGCAGATATACGAGGGGAGTTTAATAGCCACATAGTGAGACTGACGCCGAAAATATTTTATTTTGGTTTCATTCCTGCATTTGTAAATACTTACTTCCTTATGGTCAAACTCAATATACATCCCTCCACTATCCTTACAACTGCTACATGAGAATCTTCAATTGTTCTTAAACTGTTTTCTTTTGTCAGCTCCCTCAAGTGGGGTGCCGCCTTCTCTTTAATGGTTAACACGGACTCAATTCTTGGTACTTTTGGGATTTTAATGCAGATTCCACCTTAGGAAATAAAAAAAAAATACATCGGTTAAGAGCCAATGAATAAGGCAGATAGTCTAACATTTGGACGCTGCACTTGCTTGGAAACCTTCTGAGAGACAATGGGAAATGAGCCGACGTAGAGGACTTATGACTTGTCCTTCTACAATTTGTCTTGTTTTTTTTGTTATTCTTTGACGGAGCTCAGCAGGAACGTGAGGATAGTAAAGTTGAGTAATCGTTTGACCTTAAGCAACTGACATCATCTTGTTACCATAGCCATACCATCGTATGGAACGCATGAAGTATGATTTGTTTTTTGGGTTTTGTAAGCTGTGCTGTCTCTGTGACAAAAACTCCTATCAACTATCGCCGCCATTAAGTAAAGAAAACAATTTCTTGCTGGAAAGTAAATAATAAATAAGTATATTTGTAAGTATATATGTATATAAGTATATACTCGTAAACAGTATGTAAGTATGTGTGTACGGTTTCGCACCACTCGAAAACTTTTTGTGTACTCATCAGTGAAAAAGTTGAAAATGCTGCGTAGTTGTTTGCCTGCTTGCCAGCCTACCCCGTAGAACCTCGTACCACTCACCGCCAGCCGCCCGTTCAAGCCTCCTGATTCCTGCCGGAACCGCCCAGTCTCCATTAGTTATGAAACAATTTTTCATTTTATTAATATTTCTCTCTTAACACAGCACGCAAATGCTTTTCTGTACGTACTCTTGTTCATATACATATGTATGTATACCTACATATATACGTAAATAAATAGAAAATGTGGGTTATTACGAACATTTATAAAAGGTTACTGCTGTTAGGGTTGACGTTGTGCAGAGATGAGTCTCTGGAGCCTCAGTCGTGCGTCTCCTTGAAGTCACGCAAGACACTGGCATCATTGCGGAAAGAAGATGAGCAGCTTCAAAAGCAAATTGTTGAAAGAAATGTTCTTTTGGTTATCTAGTGAAAGGTATTCTGTGAAGCTGCACTTTTATCTCATCACTTGAATAAATTTTGTAATTTTTTTAATTTTTTTGCATTTTTCTATTTCTTCTCTTAATTAAGAGGGCACACATTAAGAGTCTCACACACTTTAGATCATCCTACGTTTTCCTGTAAATTTGCCAATTAAATAATAAAGCTTACGTGAAATATTTTCGCATCGCTTACTTTGAGAGTTTCGTTTCGCTTTAATGGACACACTAAGCTGAGTTGTTTTTAATTTTTATAATACATACTAATTGTTGCATACAGAATAGTTTGATTATAATAAATAATACTTATTCTCTATCACGGAAAGACCTCCACCTTTCAAGCCTAACTTTTTTAAATGAATGGAAGTATGCAATCGTCACACCTTTTTTTAAAAGCGGAAGAAAAAATTATGTTCCAATTATAGGCCACTTTCCAAACTATCAATCCTCTCTAAACTATTTGAATGCATCCATCGTTTTCCAAAGGGCTTCAAGTTGACTGCATTTACACTGACTTCTCTACGGTGTTTGACAAAGTGTCGCACAAGGCTCTAGTAAACAAGTTATCTTGCTTGGGCTTTCACTCCACCTTTCTGCGACAGATTAAATCATACTTGTCGAACAGACGGTGCGCAGTAAAAATTGATGGAGTGCTAGCGAAAAACTTTGTTGTTACTTCAGGTGTACTCCAAGTGAACATCTTAGAGCCACTTATTTTTGCCTTTTTTTATCAATGACATAGCAAATGTTTTCCCTTTAAAAATTTCTTGCTCTACTCGAATGATTTAAATATTTTCTTCACTGTTAAAACCTCAGTCAATGCTCAGAAGCTTCAACTTGACTTGAACAATCTTTATCGATGGGGCATGCAGTTGCTCTACTCGAATGATTTAAATATTTTCTTCACTGTTAAAACCTCAGTCAATGCTCAGAAGCTTCAACTTGACTTGAACAATCTTCATCGATGGGGCATGCAGTCGCGTCTGTCTTTGAATATTAAAAAAAGTTTTCACTTCACATTTTCGAGGCGTCAGTACATATTTAACACATCCTTCAGTATTTCTAATACTGCCCTACAAACTGTAACAGAGTTTAAGGCTCTTGGAGTTTTATTCGATACAAAATTTACTTTCCATAGTCACAACAATTTTATTCTTTCAAAATCGTACTTAGTTCTGGCTTCATTCGTCGCAATGTATCTGAATTTTCGGATCCGGCGGCCGCCGTAGCCGAATGGGTTGGTGCGTAATTACCATTCGGAATTCACAGAGAGAACGTAGGTTCGAATCTCGGTTAAACACCAAAATTAAGAAAAAGTTTTTGCTTCTCAGCAGGCAATGGGAAACCTCCGAGTGTATTTCGGCCATGAAAAAGTTCCTCATAAAAATATCTGCCGTTCGGAGTCGGTCACTTGTTCATGGTCACTTAGAGTACGCAGTTATCATTTAGAGTCCTTATTACCAGCTTTCGATAAATAGAATAGGGCGTTCAAAAAATATTTTTTTAGCAGGCATTACGTTCCCTGCAATTTGAGGCCAATGTTCCATCCTAAAATTCTCGGCTAAAGCTAATTAATTGGAATCTCTAGAAAAGAGAAGTCCTTTTACTTTCGATTATTTTCAGTTTTGTTAATGTCATCGTCAACTGTCGAGATCTCCTTGAGCGGATAAGATTTAATGTTCCACAAAGAAGTCTTCATAATGTTTACCCTTTGTATGGGGGAAAACTTAAATACTAAATTTGCGAGTAATTTACCCGTTGCTCGCGTACTTAGAGACTAGAATTTATTATCCCGTTCCAGCCTGTTTGATTACGCTTTATCTAAATTGAATTTTGTAAACATTTTAAATTTAATTACTTAATATTGTTTTTATATTGATTGCTAATATTTTAGTTGCCTAATTTGGCTTGTTTTTCTTTAGATTTTTGTCTAGTCTGTAAGGTAATTTGTACTGTAGATTAATAAAACCATTATATTAAATTAAATTATAAATATTAAAATAAATAAATTAAAAAAAAAAATGTTGTAGCTCTTACAAAACTTAGTTATGTAAATTTAAGTTATTCCATTTTCTACCACGGCAACTGGGGTGTGGCTTTAAATAACGAGACTAATGATGGTAAATAATAGTTATTCACGCCGTTGCAGCTGTTGTACCACAGAAATACAGCTGAAGAAGGTGTAACGAAAGTGGTAGAGTTTCAGTATAGTGTCAAAGCGATAGTTCCGTTTTTACATCCGCGTAGTGGTCCCGAAGAGCATTATAATTTTGTTCACATAGCGGTTGAATGTAGCAGCGTAAAATAATCGAGATAGATATAAACATGTTTAAGTATATATATTATAAATAAGTACTGAAATGCTCGGAATGAAGGGTTTGCGCGGCTATCCGGGCGTGCGATAACTAGACCAAGAATTGACAAAATTTAATAAAACTTGAAAATATCGTATCCAAGGTAGGTTGGTATTGAAAATGCGCGAAATCGATCAAGAAGCACCAAATATTTTCAAAACAACAAAAAATAAAACGTGATATCTCTGTTATTTAATAGAGAAAAATTATCCAAATTTGGTAAAAGTAATAAAAAATTATCCAGAAAAGGTAATTAAAAAAAAAAGCTTGGAAAATGGCCGACGCCAAACTCATTGTTGGATTATCGCAATAACGACTAAACGCTCGCTCCCTACCTCATTTAGATCCGACATAAATACATAAATAGTATTAAAATCGGATAAAACCACCTCCACTTTTTTGTTTGCCAAGATTAAATTCCCTTCCGTCCGTCTGATTTTACAAGTTATAACTCGAGAAAAACTCTAGATATTTTTGCGAAACACAGATCCTTACTGTGCCTTAAGAAGGGGATAATTTTGTGTTTAAAATTGGGTGAATTTGCCAACAAGACCCACATGCTATATAACGGTAATTTTCAAAAAACGTGATTTCCCTGTAATAAATGAAGCTAAATTACTAAAAGTTGGTATAAATCGTAGACCCCCCAAAAGCAATGCGACGCAAATGAATTTATGCAAAATGGGCAGTGCCATGACCGCCTTTGGATAGCAGCGTGAATTTCAATAAGGAATGAATCAAATTCGCCGAAATCGGAATTTGTTTGATTCCTTTGTGCCAATGTCGCTTCATTTTGTATGAAAAATGTGAAGCATAACCAATAAATTTTCTATTTTGTATGCATGTATTTATATTTCAATGCATTCCGATTTGATTTCTATAAATATGTATTCGGACTTTTCTTATTTCTCCATTTTTATGAATTACTTAAATTTTTTTTTTGTGGGTTTTGCCAGGGACTGATGCGCGTAAATAGGTAGTCCAAATTCAATTTGACTAAAATTTGCGTGGGTACATAAAGTTCGGTTTGGACCGAATGTGCTTACTTGTTTGTTTTACATAAAATTTCCTTATATGGCTTCCAGTTACATCACATACATATACATATATATGTATATATATACACATACATATGACACATACATACATGAGGTGCTTTTTTCAATAGTTAAAAAAAAAAAAAATGTATATTATGTTCAAAATCTTTATTTATCATTTGAAAGGACTTTCTTTGACATTTACTTTTTGAATATGACTTCATTCAAATGTTGGCCACAACTACGCTTAAGGTGGTCCATTCTGAAGGTCCAATTTTCAATCACTCGTTCGAGCATTTCGACTGGTATGTCGTGAATAACACGCGTAATGTTGGCTTCCAGAGCTTCAATCGTAGCTGGTTTATCAGCATATACCTTGGACTTCACGAATCCCCAAAGAAAAAAGTCCAAAGGTGTGATATCACAAGAAGTGGTGGCCAACTCACAGGTCCTAAGCGTGAAATCAGCTGCTCTCCGAAATGACTTCTCAATAAAGTCATTGTTTCACGAGCTGTATGGCAAGTGGCTCCGTCTTGTTGAAACCAAATGTCATAGAGATCATTAGATTCAATTTCAGGTAGCAAAAAGTCCGATATCATGGTACGGTAGCGAGCACCATTCACAGTTACGTTGCGGCCATCATCATTTTTGAAAAAATATGGACCGATGATTCCACCAGCCCATAAACTACACCAGACCGTTGTTTTCTCTGGGTGCAAAGGTAGCTCTTGAACCTGTTCTGGTTGCTCTTCATCCCAAATACGGCAATTTTGCTTATTGACGTAACCATTGAGCCAGAAATGCGCCTCATCGCTGAACAAAATTTTGCTCGAAAACAGCGGATCTTCTTCAATCTTTTCAAGAGCCCAATCAGCAAAACGGTGACGTGCAGGAAGGTCATTTGGCTTTAGTTCTTGTACGAGCTGTATTTTGTATGCTTTTAAATGAAGATCCTTCCGTAAAATTGACCAAGTTGTTAAATACGACAGTCCAAGTTGCTGAGAACGGTGCCGAATCGATTCATCGCGGTTTTCACGTACACTCTCTGCTACTGCCGCTATATTCTCAATGCTTCTTGCTGGACGTGGTCTATTCGGTCGAGAATTATCCACCAATGAATATTCGGATTCAAATTTGTTGATGGTATGTCGAATAGTGTTTAAGGCAGGCCGATTATGTTGACCATAAGCGCACGAAAAACATTTGTCACAGAACGCTGATTTTCATAATACAGTTGAACAATTTGTAGACGTTGTTGCGGTGTGAGTCTTTCCATGATGAAATGCCAAACGCTGTTCAACAAATCCACGATGACAGTTTGCCACAACTCGCGCGCGATCTGTAAAAAAAACGCAAATGAAAAAAAACTCCTCTTAATTGATCACCCGTTATAATCATATATTATTATATATATTACATAACCACCCCTCTAAGGATATTTGACTAATTTCTGGGCCTTTTATAGGAAATAATTCGGCGTAGTATTTAAATGACTCACTAAAACCTACTTGGATACCTTGTTTTTCAAGAACATTTTCCTCATCGGAAGGCCTTAAATCCCTATTGGAAAGCCTGTTGGTCAACCTTAAATCAAACAACTAATGGCTCACAATCACACTCACAGTTGATCTAGATTCAAGGCAAAGTAATTAGAGGATGACGCATCTCTCATCACGAACAATTATATATACATATATACATATATATATTCCTCCTATGGGAGGAACAATGAACAGCTGTTCTATTGTACGTATGTGTGCATGTAAAATGTAGTAATAGCGTCGTTTTTACAGTTGTTTATCCATGCTTAGAGCCATGCTTGTGTGTAGGTAGAGTATGTACTCGTACAAGTATGTATGTATGTATTTGTAACTCGTATTGTTTGAACTCGTAACTCGTATAGGATTGAAGCTGCTGATGAAGATCGCGTTGTCCAAGTCAACATGAACCGTTAGTATTGTTGTTTCTTTTCGTACTACGTCGCATTATTATCTGTAAATACATTTTAAAGATTTTCCACCATTTGCCAGTCTAACAATTTATTGTTATGTGCATATGTATGTATGTATGTACATATTTATGATTTGCTATTTCGTAAGACGACACAGGTACGGACGCCTTTATTTTCCGATGCAATGAAAAGTGCTTTTATTTATGTGTATTTGTAATTTGAAATGCTCTGCATTATCAGTATCTTTGAGGTTTGATAAGATAAGGCTATTGCTTTGCTATGAGTTTATTTAATTTAAAAATTGTACGTTGGCGGCTTGTGTTAACAGCGTATGGCTCAAAAAGTATTTATAGCAAAAAGGAAATTTTTAAATTTAATAACAGAAAACAAGTGATATCTTTTGCTATGGAAAATGTCTGTTTTTGATTTTTCATTGTCAATTGAGTTTGCCGTTGGCATATCCAATTTATAAGAGTCGCATATGGCACTTGACAATGTCTAGCTTTGTTCAGAATAAAATTTTCAACATACTCACATACATATGTACATGCACCTTCTATTCCAAAAAAATATCAAACTTTGTTGGTATGGTACTTAACAAGTTTTAGTTTTGTTCAGAATTCAATTTTCAAATACCCTCTATTCCAGAAAAACTGAACTTTTAACTAATAAAAACTAGCAGTATATGATTTCTGAAAAATATTTGTTATTAATCAATATTTATGTACATATATATGTATATGTGCATATAATTGGCGCGTACACCCGTTTCGGGTGTTTGGCGAGCCACTATTTGTTGCGTGCGCCTTGATGTGGTTCCACAACTGGAAGGACCTCCAGTTTCAAGTCGACTCCGAACGGCAGATATTTTTTCTGAGGGGCTTTTTCGTAGGAGAAATACTCTCGGAGGTTTGTCCTTGCTTGCCGAGGGGTGACCGCTATTAGAAAAAACTTTTTTTTCATTTAGGCCTTTCACCGAGATTAGAACCTACGTTCTCTCTGAATTCAGAATATTAGTCTCGCACCAACCTATTTGGCTACGGCGGCCGATAATCAATATATTCGCTCGAATTTTACACATAAATTTTGTACGTTTTCCAAGTTACCAAACAATCTATCTACATATATATTTGGGAATGTTGCTTACGCTGAATGTCTTAAATCTATCCTGCATGCTTACCTTTCATCGTCAAATGCACTACTGCTGATAGATAACAGTCACAGGGTGTTAAATTACATGAATACGGTGAATGCTGTACTGAAATATTTGCATTTTTGTCAGAAATTAGGTAAGCGTTATCGTTATCTGTCAGCTTTCGTGACACAAATCTTGAATTGAGCTTGCGAAGATATATGTAAATCCCTGGTGTCTGAGGACCCCAATAAACATTTAAATTATTTTGTTCGTATTATTTTTAATTTTAAATGAAATTACGCACTTTATCGATATTTAAATAACTTTTGAAACTCATAAATTTGCGTGGCGGAAAAGCAATTATCGCTAAATGTTGTTCGAAAGCTTAAAAAAAAAAATATCAAGTTCAACCGCAGTTCCCAACTTGATGCTTTAAGCACTACATTTTGTGCTTTTTGAAAATTAAAACGCCAAAAAAATTGTTTAGTTTTTATGTGAAAATGTTGCAGATTTGATAAATCGACTCTTGTCTTTGCCATACTCAAATGTCAAAGTTGAGCGCGTTTTTTCGCACTCAGACCGTAACCGTTTTCCCTTCCTTCAGTAAATGCATTGGCTGAATTAAAAAGATAAAATTGTTGTTGCGACAATTATATAGGTATAATATATCAGATGATCTGAATTGTCGCATCGATGGTAAACACGTTAATCAAAGCTCAAAATATGGCTTGAAGTTAACTTTATGACCACAAGTTCAAAATATGATGAAATAAACTTTTAAATCTCTTTCTGATATAATTTAATTGTTTGTTTTTAATTTTGTTAAATGCTAGCTTTGTTCTTTCGAAGTTTTATGCTTTCATAGTGGCAAACGCTTTTTTCCAAGCGTTGGCGGTTTTTGAAACTCAATTGGGAATGTCAGTTTTGAAGAGTTGGTAACAGATGCTTTCCATTTCAATTCAATTTTCAACTACTTTTTTGCAATTGTTTCTACATTAAGTCGCTCGTGTAAGTAATGACGATCATTTTGAACCTAGAATTATTAAAATCGGTTCATTTTTGACTAAGTTATGGGCATTAAAAAAAAAAATTTTCTTAAATAATTAAAAAAAAAACGATTTTGAGCCGAAAAACAAAATTGCCGATAACTCTTGAAAAAAAAATTTTTCGGGCGAACAAAAAAATACGTGTCTCATTATTTTGACCAGAGAGCAACATACAACATATAAGAGCAACAGTTACATCGAAATCGAACACTAATTTCAACACATAACTAAACCACAATATTTGTTTCAAACAAATTTCCCGACCACTATGCAAAACATTCTAACAAAGATGGCGAAATTCCTTAAGTTTTTTACATCCAAATATTAACTTATTTCAAAGTATGGCAACGCTGAACTAGTATTCAAATCCAATTCAAAAGTTTTCTAACAGATTAATCCACTAGATTTTTTTATATATAAATAGTTCGGTTTTTTTGGTATAGAGTATTTGCTTTACCTGTAAAGTACTTCGTAATAACTTTTATTGGCTATATTATGTTTTTGTAGCAAAGCATGCTTACAAACATATCCCTACCTAAGCATATTGACATAAAAACCAGTTTTTACGGTTTTTGTTTATGTTTTGGTATTTATTTAACGCGCCATACTCAGAATTCGGGCTTGTACTAAATTTAGTGCGGAATAAAAATTAAATAGTTATTTGTGAAAAAAAACCCATACAATATTGCGCTAGCGTATCAGATCACAAGTCTATTGATGCTTAACATCAAAGTTGTTGTAAGCTAATGAAAAAAGAATTTACAAGGTGGTGCCCAATTAATCATCAATTTAGTTTTTGATATCTTGTCTATCATATTCGGATTCTACATAATATTATATTATGAGATAAGTCTACATGTCTGAAGTCATTTGCGAGCTTTCCAAATTTTAAATGAAACTATCTTTAAATAATACGTAAATATAGAGACAGTTATGAAGATAGAAAAGGGGAAAGTGAAAAAGATCTAAAACCAAAAAGGTTATAATGATTTTTGTTAGGTGTAAAAAAAATTAATGATTTTTCCGTCTGCAAGTTATACTTTGATTTACAAATAAAAAAAATTACAGGCAGTCTTTTTTCCTACTACAATATTAGAAAAATTACAAATAATTTGCTTTTTTGGGCCATCTCGTAAAAAAAAAATTGATATCAAAATCTGCAAAAATAAATTTGTATTAAAAAGAAGTAACATTCATTGTATTTAAATAAGTACTAAACTGCAGTACTTCGTTTTGATTAAATATAGTTCCTTTAGAAACCTTGAGGCCGAGAAGATGACTTTAGGCTACGCTCTGGTGGACATTTTTTCTTACAGTTTTATATAGAATCCAAATTAGCTAGGAAAGATCTCGAGAAAAAAATGAATTGCCGTAATGTGCATACATCTATGCAATTTCTATATCAAATTCTCCTAAAAGTTGCATACAAGTTGCAAAAAAGCAGCTCAACTAAATTAAGGATATTTTAAAGAAACTTAGTACACATATTATTCTTGAAATGAAACAAGGTACCATTCGAAATAGGCAAAATCGGTCAAAAACCTCTGCCATATAACCGTAAGTTACAAAGTTACTAAAAATGTGACATTATAAATAATTTTTCTTAATGGCGGTCGCCCCTCAGAGGCGAAGGCAAACGTCCGAGTAGATTTCTGCCATCAAAAAGCCCCTCATGAAAAAAAAAAACATTTTCAGTTCGGAGGCGGCATAAAACTGTAGGCCCCTCTTTTTCTGCCATGAAAAAGCTCCTAAAAATAAGTGTCGTTCGGAGGCGGCATAAAACTGTAGGCCCCTCCATTTGTGTGGAAACATCAAGACGCGTACCACACAAAGGAGAAGCTTGGCCAAAATAAAGGGTGTAATATAAAATGATATCATGGGGAGGGAGTATGTCTACAATAAATTTTTTGTACATTGACCAGAATATAAAAATTGGTGTGACACCGCCTACTTTCGAGTAAGTATTGTCATATGCTGCACCCCTATCTTCTATACTATAAAAGTGAATGTCTGTACGTTGTCCGCGCATCACTACGAAACGACAAGACCGAATGATGTACAAATTTTAATACATTCATATTTTCACCCAATGAAGGTTATAGGCATGTTTTTATGATGGAACTCCTTTCCCACAGCCCCCCGGCCGCGCCACCACTCTCATTCGTCACTAATAATCGAATATTTGCTTAAATTTAATCTAAAAAATCTTAGTTTTTCCTATTTCCCACTATTTATAGCACACTCTAGACTTCATAAGCAGTTCAACTATGACCCAAATGCAAAGTTCAAAAACGGTTTGAGATAGAAAATTAATAAAAATAATAATTTTGCTTGATATTTTTCTGATTGGTTATTTTGATTCTATTCAACGAGGCATAGTAACGGATGCCGGGTATTGTAATATTATGGTTATTAATAAAATAATTATTTTCTGTGAAATTATTGTTTGTAATTCTTTTATATATATATCCTAAATCCCTCAAAACTACTCTTACGCGAGCGGGGCCGCGGGTTAAAGCTAGTCTTCTATAAAATATCTTTACCAAGTTCCGTCAAATTGGATATGCTAATCCATTTAAGCTTTTGAAGTAATGAACAAAACAAATGCGTCATATTTTAGCTTAATGGACGCCGAGTATAAAAAGTTGCAGACTTCTCCGTATTTGTTTTTTATTATCTTTTACCTGCTCCTAATTAAAGCTAATTCATTACTTATTGTCTTCCATATACATAGGTATATGTATACAGTAGGTTCTGTTTTTATGCGGCTTTTTTTTATGCGGTTTTGAAATAGTGCGGTTTTTTTTTTAAATTACAAAATGCATGTCGACCTATCGGGAATTGTACATATAAACAAGATTCTAAACCAGCTAAGCAAAAACTCATCATAGATTACATCAGAAATGCTAACCCTACAAGTATGGAAGATATATAAAGATATAGTTTTCAAAGATACAATATTTTGTTTATGCGATTTTATTTAATTACTTCAGATTCATGCGGTCTATGGAACGTATCTATAGTAATAATATGGGACTAGTGCCCTTTTTTGTGCGATTATTTCAGATTTATGCGGTTTTAGCATTTGAAACGTATCTATAGTTTTACTATAGAACTAGTAGCTTTTTTTATGCTGTTTTTTTTTTATGCTGTTTCTTGCGGAACGTATCTACCGCATAAAAACAGAACCTACTGTATATGTATATAAATCATCTCCTGTATTGTTGTAGTTATTGGATAATATTGTTGAACAAATTATATTTATGTATTAATTGCAAGATTTAAGATGTGGAAATTATTTTACTAATCAGTGAGTTAGTTTTATAATTCGTGACTATAGACTGTATTAAATATAATAAAGGGTTTTTCAATAAGGGCGGGTAGATGTTGAGAATGTCAATCGTGGCGTTTGCTGTGTGGCACGTAGCGCCGTCCTGCTGGAACCACATGTCGTCTAGGTCCATATGGTTCAATATGGGCCATAAAAAATTGGTTATCATCGTTGTGTAGCGCTCGCTGTTGACGGTGACCGCCTCACCAACGTCGTTTTCAAAAAAGTACGGTCCAATGACGCCGCCGGCCCAAAATCCACACCAAACGGTAACTTTTTGAGGATGCATTATCACCTGGTGAATCTCGTGTGGATTCGTGTCGTCCCATATATGGCAATTTTGTTTGTTAACACAGTCATTCATCCAAAAATGCGCCTCGTCACTAAAGATGATTTTTCGCCCAAAACTGGGGTTCTCTTCCAAACGATTCGAAGCCCAGTCAGCGAACAAACGGCGCTGTCTATGGTCATCAACTTTGAGCTCCTGGGTCAGTTGGATCTTGTACGGGTGTATGCCCAAATCCCGACGCAAAATTTGCCAAGTTGAAGTCTGCGAAAGGCCAAGTTCTTGTGCACGGCGAGGAATAGACTGCCTCGGGTTCTGCTGTACACTTTCACGGACCGCGGCAATGTTCTCGGCTGATCTTACGTTCCTTGAACGTACGGGTGTTGGCTGATTGTTTACTGACCCGGTCGTCTCAAATTTGGCCACCAAACGTTGAAGAGTCGACTTTGAAGGGCCACCACGTCGACCGAAAAATGGGCGCAATGCGCGCAACGTTTGCGTTAATGAACACTCATTTTGATAATAAAGGTTTTTCATTTGAACGTGCTGTTCAATCGTGTAACTTGCCATGATGATTTGGCATAAACAACTGAATAATAAAACAAAAGATTTGACAGATGTCATCAAAACAAAATGACTGCCACAGGGCGCCAAAATCGACCCGCGCCAATTGAAAAACCCTTTAGTATTTTGTACGTATATTTAGGGTGTCTCACTTAGAGTGCATAGTTTAAATAGTTTTATTGTAATAATAAAATAAATAAATAGCCATCTCGTGAAGTCAAGTTTTTTAACGAAGTTTTGCATGACATTTTGATAATAAAAATTATGATATTTACACCTATGTAATTTTTAAATATATACTTCGTATGACCTCTCAGAAGATTTCTAGTTTTGCAAATGGCGTCGTTCCTTAGTGATAATTGACACTTGTGATCACGAGAACTGCTGTATACAAACAGACAAGCAATGGAGCTCGTAAAGTCAAAATAAAGATTTCCATAATTCAAAATCTTGTTTTTTTGTATTTAGTGAAAAAGTTATTCAAACACCTAATTGGATGATTAATTTTGCGCCACCTTGATAGTGGTGGCCCCTTGAGCCATTTCTGATAGTGCCTACAAATGTGAAGGTCGTAAATTTTAGGACTAAGCATATAAATAAATAACTGCGGGGTTTCCAGTTTTATGACGCCATCGAACGTAATTTTCTTTTAATTAAAAACCTTTTCATGCTAAAAGTGCACATACAGGTTTGCCCATTGTCTGTATGGCCAAGAATAACCACTATCAGTAATTTTTTGTGAGTAATTTTGACCATCGATCGAACTCAGAACTTAGAGTCAGTATACTATGCATAAACGCACTAGCCCTTAATGTCTTCGTAAATTGCCATGCACATTAGGGTGAAGTGCATTTTTCGTTTAGTGGCATACATGCAGAAAGTTGGTTTTCTATCTCAGAAATAAGGCTGCACACCATTATTTGCCACATCGTAGGTTAAGAAAGTGCGCCGGAAATCATTAATTTTTGTAAAAAGATTAAATTCAACCTTATCATTTTCACTTTCCAAAATTTCCTAGGCAAGTACAAGTGTGCAGTTGTATTACAATAACTTTTGGTAGTTGTTAGTGTTTAAGTAGATTGATCTCAAGCAGTTTTCAGGAACTTCTCTTTAATGTTATTGATATAAAGGGCCTTTCTAAAGACGCCCCTAGATGTTGTTTAAAATAAAACATGTAGAAAGTTGGATTCTTTCAGGTCGCACTATTTTTATTCAAAATACGGCTTTTGATAATTATAAGTGAAAAATTAAATAATTTAAATGCAATATTCAAAGAGCAGCAGCAACAATATTCTCAACAGAACATCCATGAAGTGACTTTCAGTGATGAGCTTGTATTGGTTTTTTAATTATTATTTAAATTACTTTTGTTATACAAATTATTATTATTTTTACTTGCGGTTAAAACATGTTAAAATCTTAATACGAGTATACGAAGTTTATTAATAGCTGTGTAAAATTTCGTTTTTTCCAAATTTGATTAGAGGTTTTGAGGTGCCTCAGCCTCAAAAAGAAGCAAATATTTTTCCATTATAATTAATTCGTATAGAGACAGCATTTCATTGCTATGCCATTATAAAAAAAGAAAAGAAAAAAGTATATAAAAAAGTCCACTTACAATCGCTCCGACTTAGTGCATATATAGAGTACTTGTGCTACGTTAAAGCTTGCGTTTCGCATTTCTCTGCTGCATGTACTACTGTGGAATTTTAAGCGTATAGACAAATGGTATTATTTTCCTCAACGTAGCTGCATTTTAATTGTCCTTGAAGCGGGTTTTTATTTTAAAATCTCATTATTTTACCAATTCTTTTGTTGCTTCTTTATTGTACTCCCATTCGTATCATCAATTACTGCATAGTTCTTGAAATTTTCTATCACTCCTTCTGCCTTTACTCGAACACTAATTCACATTTCATTTTTTCATTCCACCACTCAGTAGAACTCGTATTATATTTTATCTGTACTTAGTCGTCTGGCGTTTAATGAGCTATTATTTATAGGAATTTACTTATATAAAGTAGCATTGCATTTCCTAATTATGGCTGTATATGTATGTATATCCTAGCAGCACATACACAAGCACACAAAGCAATACGCCCTCTCTACTCGTATTTCGGATACTCAGGCACTATCATTAGATTTGCACACTTAACATTTTTTTCGTTTTTGGTTTTCCACACGCACACACACACACACACACAATTGCGCTTTCGTTCATTTGTGCTTTAGATTGTGCAATTCTTATTTCATTTGTACTTTTATTTCAATTAATCCTTAATTTTTTTATAATAATTTTCCTTTTTTACTTTCTGTTTATTTTTCGATTTGTTTGATACGAACTCGAATGCCTGTCGTACTGAAAAACTGTCATTTGCGCTCGCTGACGCTATTAAATATACGAAAAAAAATACAATAAATGCACTCACCACACGCGCTATGCAATAAACGCAATTCGGCAAATTAAAAAAAAAACAAAAAAATTTGTCTATATATATTTAAACAAAATGTAAAAATATAAATACGAAAAAAATAAAATGCAAATGCAAATGCAATGCAAAACTAATTGAAATAAAAATAAAATGCACTACTGCCTGTCGTTTGGATTGCCTGCCTGTATGCCTGATTATCGTCTTAATGCATTTTGTAAAATAATTATAAACTATAAAATATAATGAAAAATCAAAAAAGCTCAAGCTCAAACTCAAGCTCAAGCGCCATCGCAACGCCAGGAATCACAACACGTCAGTTCAGTTACGTCTCACCCCCACACACATCCACCAACCACTACTCGTACAACCAACTACCACTCATAACACATCCACTAAGCACCAGTGCAACAACAATTACTACTACTCCATCATAATTCGATCGCTGAACGAAGAAGAAGAAACCGCAGGCATCGTTCGGTTTACCTTATTCTCGTAAGTGTTGAATTGTTGCCTCGAAGATGCCACAAGCTGAAGGTGGCTATACAGCGCTGGATAGCGCCGGCACCAATGGCCATGATGGTAGCGGTGGTGCCATCTATCAATCCACCACAGAACCGACTGGGCCACATTCGGTTTTTGAATCGGTTAAACGCGCCATCGGTCAAGTGGTGGGCAATACGAATGGTAGTGCTCAGGATACAGATGATTTGCTCACAGCGACCAATGGGCGTCAAGCAATTATTGTTGGATCAAGGTAAGCGAAAAATGCCTGAAAAATTTTATTAAGTAGCAAAAATAAAAAAAAGTGTAGATAATTGAGAAAATAAGGAATTATGTTAATTGTGTGCTTGTTTTTGTTCTTTGGTTTGCATTAGTAAATGTTTGTTTGTTCGAAAATTGTTTAATGCTTTGGGCAAAGGTAAATAAAGTAAAGAAATGATTTAAATACTTACATAAAATATTAAAACTAAGTGCATACATATAAATATCACATCATAAGCAGCAGTTTCACTTAGACATACGTACATATAAATAATACTCATTTGTGCTTAAAGTTAAAAAAAAAAATTAATATGTTGCTGAAAATGTGGTTAGGTTGAAAAGGGCTATATAAAGTCTGGCTCCATCCTACTCATATATTAAATATACTACATCTAATCGCATCTCCAACTAATCTATGTGACACATCTCCTCGAGTTTTCGCAGTAAGAGTTGGCCAAGCGTGCGTAGTCCTTTCTTGCCGAGTCTCCGACAATGATAAGTTCTAAGTATTATAAAGTTAGAATACTGCTTATAAATTTAGCGAAACAGTTTAAGGTCAATCAAATAATTTCACAGTATTTGATATTGATGAAACAAAAATGTTATCATCTAAGAGGGCTCTGGGTAAGTGACCTAACTAGGGGAAAACGACTTCGGAGCTCAAAAGGGCATAAAAACGAAATATAAAACACCTCTAAATCGGATCTCAAATCAATAAGATATAGTAAAATAAATTTAAAAAAATACATTTCGAGTATTTTTAGAAGAAGTAGTAAATATTTTTTTTATGACGCCCAAATTTTCTTGATAGAGGTTTTTTAATACAGGTGTGGAATTTTGCAATTTATTTTTTCAATCCAGTCTAGTATATATTCAGCTCTTCTTCAGTCTCTTGATTTACAATCTGGTGCAAAAAGCGCCTACTAAATTGGTCCTGTGGGAATCTGAGTTTGCATAGATATTTCCGCTCGCCTATTCTTCTAACTCAGAACTATACAGGTTAATTTACGAAAGAAGCCTACAAGTTTGGGCCGATGAAATGCTGCCCGGCATTAAACTACTCTGCAGGTAGGGATTTCTTCAAATACGCTTGTATGCTACTTAAGTACTAGTACACTTTCAAGGCAGCAAACTCAACTCATCTGCTAAATGCACTACAGGGTCCGGCACTCGAAGTGTAACCAATTAAAAAGGCCATAAATTTAGTTTGGAAAATTATCTTTTGACTTGACTATGGCCTTGAGGCGGTCCAGAAACGAATCGCAAGCTGCCCGAATGTGACTTGCAGGTATTTTGGCCCACTTTCTGGCAATGGCTTTTTTCAGCGCCTCCAGACTGGTGAATCATTTAGTTTGGTCCTTGCTTTCCAAAATGGCTCAAAGAAAATAATCCATTGAATTCACGTCTGGTGAATTTGAGAGCCATTGTGTGGACGTTATGAAGTTCGGAATGTTGCTTATTAGCCATTCTTGGTTCACTCGAGCTTTGTGAGACGGGGCCGAGTCCTGTTGAAACGTGCATGGTCTGCCACTGAATTATTTGTCTGCCTACGGCTTCAGAACAACCTCCAGAACACTTTCCCGATAATATTTCTCATTTACTTTGAAGGGAAAAACGCGCCCATCTGCGGTTACAGCAGCCCAAACCATTACCTGTGGCGGGTGCTGCCTCCTGGTGGCCAATCGATGACTCACATTCTCATATGAACGGTCGGTCAAATAAAACCTATCGTTTTGGGAGTTCACGAATTGCTCAATTTGTAAAATTTTCTCGTCGGAAAACACAATGTTTGGAAATTGACCACCTTCGGCCAAGCGAAGCAAGACCTTTGCTCTCTCAAGTCTGACTTGTTGCTGCTTTGATGTGAGATCATGCACCTTTTGGAGCTTGTAGGGCTTGACTTTAAGATCATTTTTCAGTACGCGGTGAATGATATGGTCAGATATTTTCAGTTCTTTCACCATTTGATTCACACTTCGTCGGTGATTTCGCTCAAGTCGCTTCTTCACTTTTTGATCCATTTCACGTGACGTTGCAGTCTTTTGATGACCAACTCCATGACGTTTCGCGATCCTATCAGTATCTTTGTAACGAGTAATGATGCGATAAACAAAAACTTTATTTAGCGTAAGGTGATCGAGCTCATGAACAATCGCTGCCCGTGCATCAGCTGCGCGAGCGGTCTGAAGTTGGTTACACTTCGAGTGCCGGACCCTGAATTGCTCTCTATATCTGTGCCATTTATGGCATAAATTGCCAATAAGCGACAAGGCCATAGTTAATTAACGCACTGCAGTATGGAGGTAGATAATAGAATTCTGCTTGTAGCTCAATTTGCTTGTGTTTTATTGACAAACTCCCGGGGCTGAATTGCCAACTCTTTTTTTTGTTTAAAATTATGTTGTTGAATTTTGTTGATTAGCATAAACTTGGTGAATTTGTTTTGTGATTGAGTTCATGAAATTTATTTCTAATTGATCATTAATAATATGCAAATTGAAGCACAAAAACCAAAAAAACCAATCCAATGTTTGCTGCCATTTAATTGTTTTAAAAACTATACCCACGTGCATGCATAAAAAATGCTTGCCAGTAGATTTTCCTTCTCCGTTCAAGCTGACTGTACGATTGCTGCAACACGGCACACTAAAGATGGCAAAATTTTGTTAAAGTTCAAGGCAACTGTGAGTTGGCAAATTTGTGTGAATGGGTTGCAACATGGCACCAATTGTACCCAGAGACAACCAACAATCAAACAATCAACCAGAACTAGTGCAGCCAATAAAACTGACGTTCGTTTTGAGTTAGTGAATAAATCAACATTATTGCGGCAGTGGGGGCAGGGCAATTGTTGGTGCCACATGCCACATGCCACATGCCGAATGCTATATTTCGAATGTGTTGCTAGAATGTGCGGCTTGTTTTATCAATACTTTGTTGCAACTTTGATGTTGTGAGCTTTTTTTCGTGGCCTGCTCTTCGTTAGCATCGTTCGCTATGTTTAACCCCCCTCCCGTTGTTTGCAATGAGCCTTTTTCCATTACCAATTTCCAATTTTCTTTGTATTTTATTTTATTGATATCATTTAATTTTTTGCACATTTCGTGCTGGGCGCGCAATAAGAGTTCAATTGCTATGAGAAGCATGTGGCATCAAATAAATCGCATAAAAAAGGCTGAGTGACTGTGTTAAATGACTTGGCCGATGCAGTGGTTCGTCGGTAATGGTTTGGCCTGGCCTGCAAAGTGGCAATGCTACTGGCACACATACATGCGCATGTGTTTACGAGTACAAGCTACTTGCCACTGGCCGCATGTTGCCTGCTGCTTGCTCTTGATTTCATGTTTTATGCTTTTTCACACTGGTCGTTCGGTTATTGCGCTTATTTATGCCAGTTCATGCTGTTGCCGTTCCAGCACCCCACCTTTCCGCTTTTGTGCTCCCACTCTGCAATTGGTTACCCTCTTGTTTTTTTTTTTTTTTGTTTTTTTCCTTTTGCTGTTTTCGAGTATTTTTTACATTGCACAATTTCTCACTTGGCATTGCGCAAATCTGGCGCAGTTGGTCAATTCCATATTCCAATTTCCAACTAGCTAACGACACTTGAACGACGAGCCAGCAAGTGCACGAGTGGCAGTGCTGTTGCAATGCTGTACATATGTCACTCACTCACATTCATGCTGTTGCTGGTGAATTTACATAAATGTAATATATGCATGTCAATGTTGCCACAAGCAACTGAAATTGGAACCACTGTCATGAATAAATGGAATTATGTACTTACTTAGCACTTACAGATGTAGTCACACTTACAAGTGTACTAGTGAGCTTGTATGTATGTGTGTGTGTGTGTGTGTATTTGTGTGATTGCTTTTGACTTTTTGACCTCTGGTTTTGGCCAACTTTTTTGTCAAAGTGCACTTACCCACATAGCGGGTATGCTCTTGGTCCGCTATTCTGCCCATTTTATTGACATCTATTGGGACACTCCCCCCTTGTTCCCGTAAGGTGGCCTTCTAATGTCGCTGTGTGAGATGTAAATTGTTACCGCGTGAGTATTACAAAATATTACATGCAAAGTATTCTTTGGTTACTACTTGGGCTCCATTACTAGCACCAACAATAATGCCATTAGGGTCATTAACGAAGTTAGCCAACAGCCAACAGCCAGCAGCCACGAGCTATCAGCAAATTGACGAGCCAACAACAAACGACAGCGTGTTTAATGTGTCACACATGCGCAGATATAAATACCTGTGTAAATTACGCACTCTAACTTCATAAATATTTATCACATTTTTATTGAAATTCGTTTTAACAGCTGGCGTTACCTTCGATGCTACTGCAGAAAATTTCTTTACATGCCATAATTTTTATACATTCGTGCGGGCAATCGTTCATTTGATCACATTTCACGCTGACTCATGTAGGGCTGTGCACATGGAAACAAATAGTTTTGTATACAAATACATGTACATACTCGTATACATATATACCTGACCCGCTGGGAAATCTTTTATATTGTAATCCAACTGACCTAGTGAGTTGGTAGCCGTGACCAGTTCGCGTTCATTAGCCCATTCTTGATTTTTTATATTACACAAATATAATATGTATGGGTACAGGGGGACGCAGAATTTTGGCAAATGAAGGCTTCTAAAGGTAGACGAAGCCCTCACGGCAATTCTGCTGCAAACTGCTGCTAGTCCCGGTTGGAAGTCAGCCGAAGGGCTGGAAGCATGTCCCACATACCATTGGTGCGACGGTTGATTAAATGGTTCTGACATTTTTATCATTTCCTTAAAAAAAACTGCTGCTAGCTGTAGTATAGCTATTATTATTCAACAAATGGGCAAATTAGGTTAAGTTCAGTAAGACGGGCTATCTTGAAGAAGTTATCTCAGCTTCGCAGAGATCTATTGAGATTACCAAAAAAGGGGTTTCCCCTGTTTCAATACCTATTAGTATTTAAATCCTCTTGATATATTAGTATATTGAGACAGGCCTTCATGGAGACTGCTAGATAACCCGAAAAGTTGTCTTTTAGAAATCTTTAGTGCGTGTTCGAAGTGGCAGCAAGTTTTAAATAGATTACACCATTTTGTAATTTTTACAACTCCTGCAGGAATACTTAAGTCGGACCCTGAACTTTGCGTGTATCGGATCAATGGTCTTATGCTCCATTTGTATTTCCGTGTGGAGTCGTTTGTTAGGTTTTTGATAGTCTGATAGATCTCACTATGCTCGTCGTTTGCTCTTACTGGTAGTAGCTGTTCTATATTTTCCATAATTTGATAATGTAGCCAATTTATCAGAGGGACTTGATCGCTATGACCTCGTTTCCTTATGTATTACTTTGCCTCCTCGTTTTCTGGCTTATTACTATCTATATTCTAGCAGCCAAAACACTTTTCAAGCTAGTCGTTCCCTATCTAAGAGATTGGATTATAGTCCCACAGTCAGTCTACAATTCATGCGATTTTTTTATATAGAGATATATCTTGCTTGCCATTTTTATTGCCATGCTGGTCACGTAGATCTCGGCTTGAGAAATACTAAAGTGCTCTGGAAATCAAGAAGTTCTTTTTATTGAGAGCAGTTGGAAGAAAATGCCGAATCGTGTTGCAATATTCAATTTTCATCATCAGTCCGATTTGACAATCACTTCTGTCAAAAATGTGTACATTAAAATTGTCGTCACAGCTTTTATACTCAACACACAACTGAAGATGCAGGCATAACATTTGTCCGTCAAACGCAGCCTCTTCGACGCCCTAAACCCGAAGACCTGCTAGGTTGAATATTTACAAGAATTTCTAGCGCCGTCTGAGGCTATAAACGGGCTGCTCCCAAAATACTGCCTTGTGGCAGTTCATTCGGACACTCGAGCGACTATATTTTAGAATATGTTGTGTATATATTTCACATGTATATGTAGTAGCTAGAGTGCCTAAATGAACTTCTTTTAGGTATTCCTGGAACATCGCTTTGTCTTATTATTTTTCTTTATATAAAATCACTTTCTTGGCGAGCCACACCATCAATTAGTTTAATTCAGATGTAGTCGCCTTAAACATACGACTCTTTAGCCCACAGAAATCTTGTACCGTCTTTCTTTGTGACAGATTGTACCATTTACTAAGGCCTTTCGTACTTTAATGTACTAGTAAAGGCAATTGAGTAGTAAAGTTCTCTCTTGACGAATAAAACTAACACTTTATAAGGCTGTCATCATACCCATCCTATTGTATGCTTGGACGATGACAACATCCGATGAAGCGTCCCTTTGAGTATTTGAGAGAAAGATTCTGCGGCAGATATTTGGACCTTTGCACGTTGGTGACAGCGAATATCGTAGGCGATGGAACGATGAGCTGTATGAGCTTTCCGACGACATAGACATAGTGCAGCGAATGAAGATATAGTGGCTGCGTTGGCTGGGTCATGTCGTCCGAATGGATATGCCCTGAAATAGTTCGATACGGTGCCAGCTGGTGGTAGCAGAGGAAGAGGAAGACCTTCTCTACGTTGAAAAGATCAGGTGGAGAAGGACTTGGCTTCACTTGGTGCTTCCAACTGGCGCCGGTTAGCATCAGAAAGAAACGACTGATGTGTTTCGTTAAACTCGGCCAAAATCGCGTAAGCGTTATCGTGCCAATCAAGAAGAAGAAGCAGTAAAGGCAGAATGGAAGTTCGCAGTTTCAAAACCGGGCTTGAGAAACCAGTTGATAGAGAACAATTTTTTTCTAAAAAAGGTCAATGGCAAATTTCGGAGTGTATTTCTGCCATTGCGATGCTACAGACGTGTTTTTGAGGTTATTGTTGTTGTAACAGCCTAAAACATTTCCCATACATTTTTGGGGAATACTATTGAAGTGACAGTTCTTGACCAGACTTAAATTGTGGTCGTTCTGGTAACGTAGAATCGACTGTCGGCGTCATTAATGAAGCTTGCTCGGTTATCTTCGTTTTTGAAGAAGCATGGCCCGATTTTGTCTTCGTCTCACAAAATGAGCCAAGCTTTAATATAAAGCCGGTATTACTCGTTAGCTGTCAATATACCAGCATGTTTCTCTCCATTGGAAAAAAAGTCTAAAAGACGGACTTTATAATTATTATCTTCTGAAATGTAAATTCTTGAAATCGTTGGGCCTACTAAAAAGTGATGTACATTTATGTGTATCAAGTGGACATGTGCAGTATACACTTTCGCGAATATTCTAATAACGATCGGAAAAAAGTGTTGTATCTCACTCTTACCTTCAGATTTTGCTTGTGATGTGTAGACAAATAAATCACAGACTTACTTCAATTAACACTTCCTGCCCAGCTGTTAATAGCGCCAGCCCACGCTAAGCGCTTTCATAAGTCGTTATACAAAATTTCCCAACTAATTCATACAAATAAAAGCTCTTACTCACCCATATGCCCACTTGCATGTATGAATGCATTCAGTTATATTTGTGCACTCATACCGATCCAATTTTTAGCCAGTTGTTTTTGCATGTATGTAGGCTCGAAACATTTGACCGCGATGACCGTGAATAGTGGATAAACACAAGCTTGCTTCAGTGCAGCTCAATACAGTTTCTGCTCTCTTTGTTGTTGCATCAATTAGTATACATACGTACACTCAACGTTGATAACTCGAAAATCATGTAAATTAGCTAAATTTAGCTTATCAAACTGCTCGTTCCACTGATTTATTCTTTGTAATTTCCACGTGCACTAATACAAACAAAGGTATTAAAAAAAAATATATTAAATGGTTTGTTAGCGCGAAATAGGGTCGCGGGAAAATGCCCTTTACTTTGCCCTGCTGCAGGCGCCATGTTTCACAATTAAATCTTTGCTCTCAACCCACAATGCCATTTGCGATGAACTACCGCATGCGGGGTGTCAATATGAGGCATGCGGAATAATTATCATGTACCTTCTTTTACGGAATTAAAAACAAAAATGAAACATCAATTTATAGAAAAATCCCCTTGGCAGGCAATGATAATATTCAAGAGTAGTATTTTCATAAAAACTATTTGACTTTCGAATGCGGTATAGCACTGTAAGTCCCTCCGTTTTTGGAAAAACATCAAGACGTGCTCCATAAATTGGAGGCGGAGCTCTGCCAAATAACCAACAGAGGATTTAAGCATTAATTATATACAATTTGGGAGAATACAGCTGCTAGTGCAGTTTAATGGTCGACGATATTTTTTATAAAATCCGGTTTTACTACTTTGGGTAGAGAAGGAGACTGTTCAGCATTTTCTCTGTAAATGTCCGGGCTTGGCAGCTAAACTACTAAGGTCACTGGGCGCTACTTTCTTCGACAGTCTGGTGCAGTGCGCCAACCTAAATCCAATCAATCTCCTCCATTATATCAACAGCTCTGGCTGGCTGTAGATATCTGCCTGTTGGAGGTCTCATAATGGTATCAAAACGGATCTTTAGTGCTACTTGAGGAGTGCCAGACCGGCACTTCAACCATTTCACCTACCTACCCACCTACTTTGGATACTTAGTATTGCCTTCAGAGTAGCCTGACCATAGTTGATACCAGCAACTTTCTCTATGGCAAAGATCTCCGCTCGCAAAGCACTTCAGGTATGCAACAAGCAGAGGAATACTGTTTGGTCTGCGAGGCCTCCTAGTTCAGACCGACTACGGTTCCTTTCCTCATTTCTAAGCTACATATTTGAAACTTCATATTTATAGCAAATCTTTAAGAGGTGTAGCGCGTATGTATGCGAAAAAGAAGTACTTCAAATGGCTTTGTGTAGGGTTTTTTAATTACCAAAGATTTCAGAAATCTATACATTTTGAGAAACCTTAAACGCGTTTTTTTAACTTTGGTATTTAACCACCTTTTCTCCGATGCGGTCACATATATGTACATTTGTATATACTGAGAAATAACTATATCACTTGGATTTATTGTCGAGTTCCATATAAAAAATGTCTAGCATTCGTTATGTGGAGAAAACGCACAAGATCGCCGCAACAAAATTTTTTTTTAAATTAACGGTATTTTCGAGCTACCTGAAATTTGCACTTTATGATACCAAAATTCCATGGGTTATAAAATAGCATACCCGTAATTATTCTAAAAGTTCTGAATATAAAATATGAAATTTTTATGAAAACTATTTTAATATCTTTTTAAATTTGCACAAAGAAAGTAGTAAGAAAAGAAAAAAATTCACTATAAATCCAAATTGCAATGTGGCTAAACTGATTGACAGAAAGCGTTTAGATAACAGGAATCGAATACTTAGGGTGAGTTTTGGAAGCTATGGAATTTAATGGGGCATAAGTAAATTTACTAATTTTGTTACATCTCGCTTTGCTACCAGAAGCAGCTATCCAATTTTCTAACTACTAAGATATCTGAAAAAAGCGAGGGTGCACCTGAAAAATGTAAGAAAATATTGAAACCAGTTTGTTCTGAAACTCGTTTCATAAATTAAATCATTTTAAAATAAATTTCGTTGCCTCAAATTTTTCTTCAAAAAATGTATTAGAAAACATCATGAGATTTTTCAATTATGAAAGCAATTATATATATTTTTTGTTGTATTGCCCTAGTAATTGGCAGATGCCGTGATTCTAGGTAATTTGCACTTAATTATAAATCGCTCTATTGTTTTCAAATGTAAAAAAATTCCCGAACCGAAAACTAAGATGAGAAATTTCCTTCTGCACAAATAAGCATATTTACATACAACAAGAATCCATTGAAAAATAAAAAAAACAAATTTCCATTGAAAATAAAATTAAAAATTACTAAGTGTAATATTTTCATTGGAACCTTGTCTCGCTTTTTGTTTTCAAAAATATTTATCTCGCCATTTTTACTGCTACTGCACTTATCGTTTATTGATTTTGGCCGCAATATTAAATATCTATACTGTATGTCCCCTCAGCCACATCTGGTGGGTGTACTCACATTTACGCCCACTGCACGCCGAAAGGTAAATATAAAGCTCCTCTCCCCAGTATACATGGGACCGACTCGTGCCAATTCAACGCTCATGAACTCTCACACTGAAGGATCTACAAACGGCCACCGCAAATGAATGACAAATCGGCCAAGCAACCCATCGATTGAAAGCCCCAATCGACCGACCCTGCACCCACATTAATTGCATATTTCTACAAGGACTACAAGAATTGTGCATGTCGAATCGTACATAGTGGTTACACCGCCGCACGCTGTTTCAACCCTGCTACCTCCACCGTTAATGGCACCAAATTATTGCCTTCCAAGCGCCAATGTATTGTAGATTTTGTTGATACAATGTTGCATTTTTTTTTTCATTTTGCACAACCTTTAATTTTGTTGATTTTCTTTAGTTCCATTTGCTGCCACTGCTACTGATGCGCTGATGTTGCATGTTGCTATGCATTTTTCATACGACCCAGTGGTGCGTTGTGACCTGTGTGCTACTTTCTTTGGCGCCCAGAAGCAACCAAGGCAGAATTTAAGTAGCCATATTTGTTAGCCATGCGGTGGTGTGCGTGCGTGATGTTCCAATGAATTTTTAATGCTCTATCGCTTTGCTGCATAACACACAAATACAAAATCGGGAGGTGGTAAAGTGAGGTAGAAATAAATAAGTGCGTGGACGTCTGTTCTTTTCATTTTGAGTCTTACGGCAGCTTTCAAAAGTATAACTACTGAATTGTTTATATATAACCGAAGCCGACGGAAACCTCAGGCTGCGTTAGAGACATTCTGAGGTTTTACGCTTGTAGAGTGCCCTAAGACTTACGTCGTCTGCCCGCAGACAATGCAGATAAAGTGTTCAACATTCTCCACTTCCTTCTCGCTCCTGTAGCTGCGACAAAATTAAAGGGAAACACCATACGCTTCCCATGTGTTTCCCTTAGGCAGTGTCCGATGATGATACCAGCTCCCTATTTCAATGGAAGACCAGCCTGGATTGATGAAGACCTTAGTTCCTTCTAAGCTAGACTTGTCTAGTTACCTTCTAAGTGGGATCCGGGATTCATCTACTGTGAGCCGGCATAATATGGACCGACCTGTTCCGGTTCTTGCTTGAGGATAAAGATGCCTATTTAAGGGGCAGAATTGACTGATTTGGGATTCGTTTGCTTTCTTGCTGGCTCATGACGAACCGCTTAGCCATTTTATTTAGAATAGCTAAACGGCGGTCGCCGTAGCCAAATGAAAGAACATCAAATAATAGAAAACGTTTTTTCTATTAGCGGTCGCTGCTCGACAGTCACTGGCAAACCTCCGAGTCTATTTCTGTTATGAAAAAACTCATCATAAAAAAATATTTGTCGTTCGGAGTCTTCTTGAAACTTTGTGGAACAACATCCAGACGCACACCTCAAATTGGACATATTTATTTCTGCACTGTAAGGATACATGACAGCTTGACTATCATAATAGTGCTACAACAGGTGAGCCCCTGATCCACAACTTAGTCTCTAACTACGAACTCAGCTCGAAGGACACTGCCATGGTCAGGTAGCTGTGAGCTTAGGTTCAGTTGTAGCACCTCTGAATATATGCCATTTCCGACCTTATTATTTAGTATTGTGTCAAAATAGACTCTGACCCAGGGACCAGGTCCTTAACGTTATCCCATTCACATCTTTCTGGGATTCGTGTAGAAAAATTATTTTCAAAAGAAAATTGTGGACCAATGAAGCTAAGTCCCTGTGGAATCTAACTCAGTTGAGAGAATTTTCGAGTACCCAAATCTAAAATTGTTCAGGGATAGGCCTACAAATACCTAGATTCTTAATCTACATATCTTGATCAGATGTTTATAAATAAGTGGTCGATATGATATTAGGACACTGTCAAATGACTCCACCAATGACTTTTGCTGAAGTTGGAGACTATTACACTGTTTCATTATGGCTGAGGCGTGACAACGTTAAAGCAGAAATACTTTTTTGAATATCTAGGAAGCTTTCATAATATTCAAATATGGTTCCTATTCTTTACCTTTCTGGAGTTCTAAAACGGAGCACTGTTGCCAAGTGTCATCTTGCAAAACCATAGCCACCCAGGGTCGACTCTGACGTTAGTAATGGGTTTTTCAGTAAGAGCGCTTCAACTTTTGAACTTTTTTGAATAAAACACAAACGGTTTGACTTTTTTAACTAATTTTTCTTTTATTATCGAGTTTGAACATATACATTTAAGTATGAAATTCGATTTCTTTTGCATGACCACCGCGTGCACGTTTTACGAAGTCCAATCGTTGAACCAAATTTTCGACCACTCTTTTGCATAAATCGGCCGAAATTCCAGCAATCTCGCGTTCAATATTGGCTCTGAGCTCACAAATCGTCGCCGGCTTGTTACTGTAGACCAATGACTTCACATAACCCCAAAACGGGACGGCTTGTTAAATGGACCGTAAAATGGCCGTAATACTCTTAAAGTAGCAGCAACAGAACGATTATTTTCATAAAAAATTTGCACGATTTGCAATCGTTGCTCAAGTGTGTAGCGTTCCATGATGAAATGTATACTAATGAAGTTTACAAATGACAAGCGAAAAATAAAAAATATTGCGTCGTTCGCCCTCCCTATCAGAAAAAAGTTGAAGCGCACCTATTGAACAACCCTATATAACTCATTTCTATTATTTGAGTGTCACAGGATCGGCTCTGAGTCTAAGTGTAATGCACAGAATAAGTGAATCTTCAGCATTATGGTGTTTCAGCTAAGCGAATACGACTGCACTCTTATTTTGCATTGTTATCAACTTTAAAGTTGTGTTTCTAATCGGTTTTCCGATTTCTACTTGCACGCATGTCTTTACTTATCTACTCGCATTATTTGCAAGATTTGTTTACACTTCCATTTATAATTTGCAGCATAAACAAAAAAAAGTAAAACTACTGGCGCTTGCAAAAACAAGAAGGTGGGAGTGTGTTGCTACTTCGCCAGCGGCATTACAATCACCACCTCAGTCACTACAACTACCCACGTCATCGATCGTGACTCTCGTGAATATTGATCATACCATAACTATGTAAGTCAGACAGAAGTTTCGCTGAGCGTTTAAGCAATAAGCCGGTACAAGTGGACCGGTCTTCGTTTACTACTGCCACTGGTTGTGTTGCTGATCGCTCGTGCTGGCGCTGACGCTGACGCTGACGCTCCATGCTTCCATTCATTCAATGAGCTGCACAATTTTTCATTTACTTGCATTGTTAATCACTTGAACTCACCGTCACCAGTTCACACCGGTTCAAAGCCGATGCAGTCGGGTGTGAGATTTTTTTATATCAAAGTAAGCCGGCTTTAGTCAAGTCATTACAAAAACAAATACAGAAATGCTTCTTTTGTCCATATATTAAAAAATATTACAACGTAGTCATAGTGGGAAATATGTAAACACGACAACACGAGTAATAACCATATAAATAACATTTAATAGCCCATCAAGCCAAAATAATTCTAGTCGAAGTGTTAAGTGACAATCTGGAAAAGTGTTTTTGATGTGGAATTTCTACATCTAACCCATAAATGAGAAACTCATCACATGGCACCAGAAACGATTTTTTTTACGCAAAACTTCCGTGAATATTCACTGATCTATATGGTAGTGATATCAGAAATTGAACGGATATGGAAGAGTGATTGCATCACAAAACAATTTAGTAAGATGCGCACTGAGCGATGAATTAGTGTGGGATTCAATTTAATTTTGACTATTGTCCTTGATGTCATCCTAAGACTGGTGAGAGTAATTTTATACCAAGATTGATATATGAAATTTGATATACTTACATAGCTGTAAGCAAGTATCACTGCAAGTATACTAAAGGCTCAAAGAAGCAATGGGGTATAGGTATAGCAATTGATTTTGCTGAGCTCCTACCCGCCTGTTTTTCAATGCCACAACCTTTGGAAGTGTAGTAACTCGAATCATGTTCACGGCTTGTTCAACGCTTTTTCGCATACATTTAGACCCTTACTAGAAATCCAGACTGGTTATGCAATGCAGAGCTCCAGCGGAAAGCGTGCGTAAACAGCCGAATGAAAAATATCCTGAAATAAGTACTAAATAAGTACTAACGATGTAGTTACAGAAGGGAGTGAATTCTATGAAAAATAAAGGCTATAAACAAGGGATATTTGCCGTTTCTACGATATTCAGCTTCACAGTGGCTTCAGGCTGCAGAACATATAAGCTCACTGGCTAGGCATTATGAGGCTCGTTTTTTTTACATTACTGCACTTAATTGAAAACTGCCTACTATAGAAGCCGAGTTCATGAGGATGCGTAAGACCATAATGGATGTATTTGAATTAGCACCATCAGCCCGATATTAGGCTTCTTAACATATTCGCTATTATTAACTGAGATTAATTCGGAATAGAGTGAAATTAATTTTGTTGCTGTGACCACTTACTTAACAACGCTAAATTTCACCGAAAATACCTACTACGGAAGCCATAGAGTAGAAAATGAAAAGCTGCGACATTGGAATCGGAAATAACCTATTGGGATAATTGAGTGGTTTGGCTACAAGAAAACACAAATTTACGAGAATTCCAAAGCTTTCCGGGAGAATACTTGTTTCAGCGAGGTTTGGCGTTTGCTTACAATGCAGCAATGTGTCATTCTTGGTTCCAAAGCAACCTTCCCTACCACTGGTCACCAGATTTGTGGCCACCTTCTAGCCCAGACTGCAATACCCTTAATTATTACGATAGGGGCGTAGTGGAAGCAAATATCAATGTTAATCCTTGGAACACTAAGAACGCTCTGAAGGCTACCATCATGAAAGAGCTGATCAAATAGGCAAATAAGAGCTAGCTCGTGTATTTAAGCGCTTCCGGCTTCAGCTGGTGGATGCCATTCATCAACAGGTTAAAATGTATAGCTTTCAATTATGAAATGTCGACTCTCATTGTACCAAATCGCGTGAAAATTAAATTATCTTCTAGTTTTATTTTCAAGCTCATTAGCTTCGCGGCACTGACATATATACTACATATGAGACCATCAGGTCTTAAGCAATATCTTGTGCTTATCAACCAGAAGGAGTGATTTTTTTTTTAATTAAAAAATCATTATCCGGCATATTTATATTAGTAGTTTCAGAGAAGGCAGTTTTTTGTATAGAGAAACATGAGTTTTACGATACAATTCTTCTAAAATCATTGCGCATTGCTTCTTTCTATTACACCTAGTTCACAACTATCAAGTAATATTATTTTATTAAATTCGACAGTATTTACAGGAAATACGTATATATCTGGAATACAGCTGACAGAAATTTACATATATTTGTCAGTCATCAAAATTTCTGGAACAAGATCATTTGGTTTTTTTCGTTTAAGTCTCCGGCATTGGTCATCTAAATTGGCAAGTCGCCGAGCCTCCGGGTTAGTATGTTTTTCGAGCCTTTCGGCATGAGCTACAGCGCAATGTTTGACAACTTCTGATACTAATGACATCTTGAGGTCACGATGTAAATCAGTGTTCCTCACATACCATGGTGCGTTTACTGCGTTCTTTAGAAACTTGTTTTGAAATCGTTGTATTTTTTCGATATGAGTTTGTTTGGCACTGCCCCATAGCTGTAAACCATAAGTCCACACAGGTTTAAATACTTGTTTATAAATTAGAAGTTTGTTTTGTATGGAAAGAGGAGACCTCCTTCCAGTAAGCCAGTTTAATTTTTGCATTTTCAGGTTTAATTCCACGTGTTTTATTTTAACGTGCTCTTTCCAGCATAGTTTGGCATCAAGCGTCATCCCTAAGTACTTCGCCGTATTGGAGTAAGGAATTTTCGTGCCAGAAATATATACAGGATGATATTGAATTTTTTTGTTTGTAAAATCCACATGAAGTGACTTGGCTTCATTAAGTTTTATACGCCACTTTGTAGTCCATTCGGTGATTTTGTTAACATCTTCCTGAAGTTTGCGAGAGGACAGTGTCTCATCGTCTCCAATTGCTAAAATGCACGTATCGTCGCATTGCTTCTGAATTCTTTCTTGTTTTAAATTTTATGATGAAATATTGCTCGGCCAGGATCACAATAAACGAAAGACTTTAGATGGAATTCGTGGATTTACAAACCTCATATCATAAAACCCCATGGTACAATAATTTCAGGTATTTCCTGCCAGAAAATGCATACACTGATCTGCCTTCTTTTGAAAATATTTGTGTTACCTACACAAAAAACTTTTCTACAGGCAAAAAGGGATATCTCAATATTCGCGTTAGGTAATTTCATACCATTGAAGGTTCAAGAAGAAGAAAGTTCAAATTCTTAATATCAAATGGATATTTATTGAACAAATTTTTAAATTTTTATTACATTGTATGACAAAATCAAAGCTTTCAGCAAACTATCTTTACATTTTACCTATATGACGTGTTCAGCAGTTTGTGCAGTTTATGCAACATTTTAAGCCTTTAATTATTCCATAAATGTGCCCTCTTCCACCCTCTTGCAAAGCTTTAGCTAAATTTGCATAGGAACTTGTGATCTGTATATCTTAGATCCATGATGCGTCTACCAGTTCTATGTAAAAACAGCGGGAAACATTTTTGTCGACCATTTAAACTCTCTAATTTCTCTTATATAGATAAATCCTTGTTTGTACGTTTTCTGTAAAAGAGGAAAAAACACTCATAACAGAGGGACACCCTCATAACAGAGGCACACCCTTTTTGGGTGTTTGGCCGAGCTCCGCCTCCTATTTGTGGTGTGCGTCTTGATGTTGTTCCACAAATGGAGGGATCTACAGTTTCAAGCCGATTTCGAACGGTAGATATTTTTATGAGAAACTTTTTCATGGCAGAAATACACTTGGAGGTTTGCCATTGCCTGTCGAGGGGCGGCCGCTATTAGAAAAATGTTTCTCTTAATTTTGGTGTTTCACCGAGATTCGAACCAACGTTCTCTCTGTGAATTCTGAATGGTAGTCACGAACCAACTCATTCGGTTACGGCGGCCGCCATTTATGTAAAAAATGTGCCACAGAAATATTTGTCATAAAATTCTACTACACGTCTCTTAATACACCAAAGCTCAAAATTCAATTTAAACGCTAAAAATATGTGAAAGCGGACAATGTGTTTTTAAGGAAAAAATTCGGGTATAAGCTCTCAAATCGCCGATACACGTCATTATGCAGTCTTGAAAAGTGATATACTCGGCATACAAGCAAATCTATAAATGCGCTGAACGACGTCACAGTTGGGCAGGAACAGAACAGAAACGTTGCAAAACCTGCACTGTAAAAGTTTCATCACAGGTTTTAGATCTACTTGTGTGTTATTCAGTATTAATAAAATTTTGTGTAATTTGGTCAGGAAACTATCAGAGGTCGAGCGATGCCAAGAAACAGGAAATAACTGGAATTGTTATCGCTCGCCTAAATAAATGTAAAAGTATAATTTAATTATAAAATAATTGAAAGTAATTCCAATACTTACTCAAATTCATGCAATCGGCGAATAAGAGCAAAACAAATAGCAAAAATTAATCAGTGATGCCTAGCATACATTTTGCTTTGAAAAGTTAGCGCAATTAACAGAGAAGCACCACAGTTTTTCCTCAGCCAATCAAGATGGCGATTTAGAGTGAGGAGCTGTCATGCATCATGGATGCACTTATATTTGTTTTGTTTCCTCTACCATTACTTATTGCCGGAACCTTACTATTGTTTTTTGTTTTCTTTTTTGTTGTGTTGTATAGTCGTTTTCATTGGATATTTGTGCATTTGCAATACTGTTGAAATGTGTTATTCGAAAAATATGCGGAGTTCGTAGAATAATTTCATGAAACTTAAACTTCGTTTACATAGCTTTTCACATAGATGCGCAATATTTGCAATATTATTCTGAACAACGTTCAAAAATGTATACACATATTCCTTTGAAGATTTCATTTAATTCAAAAATTGTGCAGTCGGCTTTTTAAGTCACCGTTCGACAATCCAAGTACAAGAAAGTTCGTTAGATTCCAACGCAAGTAGTGAAAGCTTACGAATAGTTACTCTGCCATACTATTCAGTGCATTTTCGCACCTTACGGCGCTTTTGTCATATAGTTTCAAATCACTAGCAATTTTTTCATTCTCAACTATTTCCTCAATCAAATCCACACTATCGCAGTTGCTCATTTGTTTCACCTGCATATTGAATACCATGTGTTTGGAACAATTTTCGACATAACGCACAATTTGCTCTCTGTATAAGTTATAGCACATATATTTCTTAAAATAAAAACCTCAGTAAACATAAAAATATTACATCAGTCACTTAAAAATTTGAATTGAAGTGAAAGTAAAACTAACAGCATAGCAAAAACGAAGAGTAAAAGCAGCAACACTGAAATGCGTCACATAGAAACTAAGTGAACCCGAAATTCGATATGAAATTCGCTGGGGGAAAATATCTGGGCCTGATTGTGTGATGATAAAGTTCCCTAAATCTTTCTTTTTGAAAAACCCTTGGCAATGAAAGGGAAAGTTCAAGCGCGCATGTTTTTTAGGTTTGCTGGGTATTTTTGGTATAGGAGAACTGTAAAATAATAAATATTAAAATAAGAATATAAAAATGTTTATAACGACTCATTTCCTCACAGAGATTGCTGTCAAGTTTTATTGCATTTAATTATTGATTGCACGAAAGTTACATATTTGTGGCAAACTCGATTGAAGGTTTTAAACAGTTGATTATTTTAGTTTTGCGTGTGCAATAGTGTTGTGTAGTGGTGCTTGCGGAAACTAAAAAGAAATATTCGGATGTACGTATTTTACTTGTAGTGAGGAAACCACGCATCATCAGTGGAAATTATTGAGTTAGGAAAAATGCACAGCACTCATTTCAAAACTAATTTCTTAACTGAGCAATTAAAAAAAAATACAAAAAATACAAAAAAAAAATGGAAAATCACTTATGTATGTACGTAAGGCGCATCTGTTGAAGATGATATGAGTGGACCAGCTGATTTGGAGAGTATTTCAACGACTGGATACACGAACTTTTATTAGCTATCTGATAGCGCACAACACAGTATACAGAGATGTAACCCCAGAAAAATAAGTTTATCGTATGCTGGAAACTTCAGCTTTCGTTGGCAAATCAAATACCAAAACTTCTTCTCTGTAGCTGTTCATTTATTATAGTAATGGTACCAAAATTTTAAATTTGCCGGTTTTTCTCAAGAACGATAGAAAAAGAAATTGTGGCTTCAACGTTCCGTACACTTTTTGGCTCGAGTTTGACAGTAACTTACATGGATGTCACGTCATAAACCACATGCAAATTTAGCAAAAAGAAACATGTAAAAGGTGCGCGGCTTTTTAAGTAAATTTTTAAATAAAAAAAAAACAGTTATTTTTAGAAATGAACTGTGCAGTGACGAATTGCAACGATATTTCATACAAGTCGTTATTAAAGAAATATTTTCCATTCCCGTCTGATACGGTTGTAGCAAAAAATTGCCGCCGATGAAGTGCTTTCAATCACAAAAAATGCGATATGAAATGGGTAAATTATATTTATCTATTTTTTTTTTTTTTTTTGCATAGCAGTCGTATGTGATTTCGACCCATTTTATCTACCTTCTATTCGTACTGTTTTATTTATGACGTAAGAGCAGGCTCTGGGCATAATCTTCCACTTTATCACTCTCGGGTTTTTAAATGAAGTATTTATTAAAGCAAACTCTGTACAACTCGTTTATTCATAGTATTTTCCTTTGCTAGTCACTACTTTGTTGATCGCCGAGGCAATTTTCAGATATTTTTCTCGAAATTCTTACCTGGTTTTTGATGTAATCTACGAAGTGAACCAATTTGCAGTTTCTTCGAAAGAGTCATATTGAGTGATTCCATGTGAAGTGATTCAGATATTTTAGGCATGTCCTTAACATTTTCTCAAAATTGGTTTATTTGAAGGCCTGTGTACGAGTATAATATGAATTAATCTGAAAAAAATTTTGAAAAATTTATATCTTCCAGATTTAATAAATTTTGAACATTTTATTGTCTCGCTTTTTTGAAGCCCTATTTTGATAAATTACACTTTTAATTTGTTTAGAATAAAATATCTATTCTTTTAAGCAAACGTTTTTTATTAAATATTTAAAAAATTTTTTTTTTTGTATGCAATTTGTGAAAAACCTTGCTAATTACGTAGCGACGCTTGGATCGAATAGCAAACGGACGTAATTTACGAGTTTACACGAGTACGCTCGCACTACCGGCCGCTGTAGCCGAATAAGTTGGTGCGTGACTACCATTCGGAAGTGAGTAGGTTCGAGTCTCCGTGTATGAAACCCCAAAATTATAGAAACAGGTTTTTCTAATAGTGTTCGGCTCTCGGCAGGCAATCGCAAACCTGCGAGGGTATTTCTGCCATAGAAAAGCTACTCTTGAAGAAAAACATCGTCCATTCGAAATCGGCTTAAAATTTTAGGTCCCTCCATTTGTGGCACATCATCAAGACCCATGCCACAAAGAGGAGAGTGTAAGCGCCAATTATATATACATATATATATGTGTACTATATATGCTCAAATATGTTCCCTAAAAATTTTGAACAAGAATTTAAATATTTTGTAAACAAAATTATTTTTAATTTATGTTGGTCTAAAAAGTAAAAAAAGCAAAAAATTAAAAAATGGTTGGAAAAACCCGATGATATTCGTCTTTGAAAAACTCCACATTGTATAAATCCCAAAATTATTAAAGTTTTGTATGCAAAAAATATTTTGAAACAAATTGAAGGCCATGCACAAAATACTTATATCACTTGACACAGAAACGCTCTACTGATGACCTACCACATTCTTCTGCAGGATAAAAAGCAGCCTGTAATAGAAAGCGACAATGTCGGTGAACACGAAGTGTTACCAAATTCATTTGAACAGTGTGTATTACTCTTTCGTGTTATGTCTCGATTTCAATAATTGCAGTCGATACCTATACCCAGTAATGGTTTCAGCAGGTTTCAGCAGCCACCAACATATATAATTCGTAACATTTCAACTAAGGCTATTTGATCTAGGATTAATTTTCTAGTGCTAGTTTAACTGTGGCAAATTTTTAAGAAATATTTTAGCCTCTTGGGCTTTTAAACTTAGTTTAGCTGAATAGCGGAGTTGAGCTGCTACTTTGGAGTTCATGCACATTTCCAAAATTCTATAGTAATGCAATGACATGCACCTAAATCCCCAATATAACTCCAAACTTGAGTACTGCCGGGAGCCGAAAGAGTAATTGTTGAGCTGTGAATTGTACGAAATTCGAAGTGTTTCACTTTTTGTTTGATGCTCAGCAGATAGACGTAAAGGGTTCATTTAGAAATACCCTACCTAGTAGTTGAATGTTTTTGCTACCAAAGGATATGCAAAAGGCCTCTTCTATTGCTCTATCGCATTCCACATTCCGTTTGGAGTTTATCCATTGATTTAGTATTTGGTTGATCACTTGCTTAGACAATACAACGGTTCCGTTTTCATGAGAATGGTTGATGCAATTTTTTTTGCCCACCCCTTTATGGTCAGGTACTGAGCGCTGCATTATCTACTGTGTTTCTTGGTGCCAAAAGCTGAAAACTCATTACTAATTTGTACATAGATATAAATATCTGATCAGAGAAAGAATTTTGATGACCGCTTAGCTATCAAAAAAAGTGTAATACAATTTTTCAAACTTATTTTCTAGGTTTGTAATTCTTAAATTTTTTTTAATTTCAGCAAATGGATTTTTGTAACTAGTTCTTTTATGATCCTTTCAAAAAATCGTGCTCTAAAATACACCTTTACCAGCTTTGTGCCTGTGCTTTGTATTTTCCAGGGTTTCTGCTTCGTCTCATGCAACTTAATATACTCTATACTTACTTTCGCCCGCGTTTACTTCCTTTAATTGCTTAACTTTAATTACGACCGGTTAATAGACCGCAATTAAATAAAGAAGGAAGGAAAATAAAGGCCAATAAACATTTCAAACGCAAGCCCATTCCCTTGCTGGCGAAATCTTTCGGCATTTTTATATAGTTTCTCTATGTTTGGTTAATTTTTTGTTCGTTTGCTGTGTCCTTTTCCCCAGATGTGGAGCAGCTTTTAACTCAACTCCTACCTGTACATACCCATGCATATTATTTACCTTTGCTTTTGACTACACTTTCGTTGGACACACTCCTATTGAAATTTACTTACCCGTCAAATAATACAGCCATGGAATTATTTCAAATTTCTCTTTGTGTGTAAGTGTATAACACATAACTGAAGAGCTTTGTGTGCTTTTAGTCCTTTGTTGTATACCCATTACCTTGTTCGCCTAGGCGCCACCGCGTATTTAAGTGCCTCTGACTAAGCGATTCAGCTGGAGGGTGTGTGGGTGATTGTGTAGTGATCCCAATTTCGATTTCCGCTTGATGCTACTTGTGCTGACGGCTTTGAAGGATTTTTGCGCCTTGTGTAGACTTACTCACATATACCCATACTAATTGCATACAGTGAAACTTTGGAGAGAAGAAAAAGGGCATTATAAAAGCAAAAGAGAAAATGTAAGAGTCGTAAAATTATTTAAATACAGGCTGTGTACCCTTTACGTAGGGTCGGTTTAAAGTTGCTTGCTGATTACTTGAACGGTCATATCAGATTGCGTTCGCAGCAGCACCGAATAGGTTTCTCTACTGAGACTCTACTGAGACTCTCCGGAACACGAAGGAACATCTCAACACACACGTTTTCGTGAATACCTGACCTTAACTGTATTTGGGTTAATTTTTTTCTTGAAGTGTATTGCGAATCCTTTTATAGGAAGAAATCCGGCAATCAAGTACCTATCGCCTTCATTATGGAATCTGAAGATGCCTGCGGTACTAGTATTTAGGGACGTGATATTGAGGTACAAGAAATCTTATTTACGTCGCAATATCTCTCCGTTAGTGTCTAATCGAATGAGAGATACAATGTGAAGTGATTCTCAAGATAATTTGGACATTGTCGTCATTTTTTCTGAAAATTGGTTTAATTGTAAGCTCGAATATAATAAGGAGTAAACTACAAGATAAAATATCCGCCGTTCGGACTCGGCTTGAAACTGTAGGTCCCGCCATTTGTGGAACAACATCAACACGTACACCACAAATAGGAGGAGGAGCTCGGTCAAACACCCAGAAAGGGTGTACGCGCCAATTATATATATACAATATATACATATACATATATAAACTACAAGAAATCTTAAAAAGTTAATAATTTTGATTTTCTCAATGTTAAAAATTTTGGCATAGAGTTTCTTTAAGTGTTATGTTTTCGGTTCTTTTTAACACTTTTATTAGGCTTTTATTCTAACTTTTTAGGATAGAATATACTTTTAAAATTCCTTTTTTTTTGACAAAATATTATATTTTTGTTCAAACTTTTTGGTGGAAAAATTTTTTTCGTCATTTTTGAATGATGTTTTTCATTAATAGCTCAGACTATGCCCAGTAATCCCTAAAAGTTATATTCAAATCCGTACTGCAAACTAGTAAGGGTGCTGTTAATTGCCTAGAGTTCTTGGAACTCGGAGAAACCCATTCGGCGGTACCCGGCCTAGCTAGTTTATAGGCTACCAAATACCCCACGATACCTCTAAGATCACCTGATGCCAATATCAGCCTAATAATGAACTGTTCAGAAATACTCAGCGACTAATTTCAAGCTTATTGTTAGAGAAACCAAGAAGATAAATGTGGACCTCTGACAAAGTTGTACTGTAGGGAAGTGGTATGGAACTTTATAACTTAAAGTAGCTCAGCTGCTCTGCGTTTGCGAGAAAAGGATACAAAACCACGATTGAGAGAATACAGAAGGTTCCACATTTATTGGGTCGCTACTTGGCCCTCCATGAAGTTGACAGCATCAGCTATTGGGATGACGTGATTCCAGATTGTTTTGTTTAGAAACAATATTTTCATTCTACCCACTTTTCTATTATATTCTTTGTCTACATTAATCTAATTTAACTTTTAATTTTTGTGTTTAAATCTTCGCTATTTTAACATTATCTACTTGAATCGTTTTCTCGTATATCTCTCCTAGAATTGCATCACGGAAAAGGTGCGCTCCTTTTCAACTTCAGTTTGCGCATCTTTGCACTCTTTCATTCTTGATTAAAATACACGATGTTCAGAATATCGTAATGCTATTTCGCTCGCAGTCAATTTGTCAGAATCGCTGTGTGTGTGACG
The DNA here is from genome assembly GCA_037575425.1 of Anastrepha fraterculus. NCBI lineage: Eukaryota > Metazoa > Arthropoda > Insecta > Diptera > Tephritidae > Anastrepha > Anastrepha fraterculus. The sequence continues at coordinate 441,754 of JAYXIM010039842.1, forward strand.
TCACATTTGCACAATTTTTTCGTGTGTTGTTTTTGCAATCGCTTCGCCTTCTTCTTTGCATTTTCAACTTTCTTTCACGCAACTGCACCAGTGTAATGTGATGTGCTCTGATAGGCACAATCTTATATTCTATAATTCTTGATTGAAATATATTTCTAGTTTCTCACATCCCCAAATATTTTGGAATCTATCAGGGAAGGGTTGAAACATTCATATCGGCGCCGGCATCTCTCTAATTAGCCGAAAATTATTATCCTCCATAATTTCTTCTTTCCCTTAATCGTTTTCTTCTCTTCTCTCTCTCTCTCTCACTCTCTCTCTCTCTCTCTCTCTCTTTACTGAATATGTACTACTCACTTTCTTACGTTGGAATAAGTCTTAGAGCTACGTTCTTCTGAAACATACTGTACCTTCATATATGTTAGTCACATGCGTGCATGTATGTATGTATTTACAGCTTACAAACTGCTACATACAAACACTTTATGACTTTGAATGAAATTGGTTGGGTTTGCAATGTTTCGCATAATTTTGGCTTAGATTGAAAGGGGTTCGCTCGTGCGTTAAGCTAGAAATTCGTTGGTTGGGTGGAGTTGTATTTGATTTGTGCTGTGGGCGCTTTGTTTCCCTCCGCAGTTGGTCAACTATTTGTGAATGGCCCAGTTATGGGTGAAACGCGCCGGTTTTGCGGCGCCTGCTTTCCAATTTTACGAGCGAATACCATTCCATTACTCTTTGGTTGGTCGATGGAGCCAACTAAAACAGGACACAACATAGTTACAATGATTTTTATTTTTAGCACAAATCGAATGTACAGTTATTTTCCATCTGCCTGGTTTATTTAATAGTTTTGATATTTCGATTTTATTATTTGCTCACATTTTCTTGTCCTAATTTTCGCACAATTCTCATGCTTTTTCCTGCTTTAATGCTGAATGAATCATTTTTGTATTCTACACACATTTTTCAACACAAACATCTGCCATATGCACATCTCTACACACATATTTATTATTTCACACATACTATTTCACGTATTCGCAGCTGTATGTGTTTTATTCTCTTTTTATGTAAGTGTGTGTAAATTTTTAATTTAAGCCTGCATAAGAAAAATAGCTTGCGCTTTGTGCTTTTTAAGCACAACTATTAAATATTTTCAAGTTTTCATTCGAAATACCTCTTTCTCTTGATAGTTTCCAGCTTTTGCATGCGCCTGCTTTTATGCTTCATAGTTTGGTGTAGTTTTTCACTTTCGTATCCCTACTGCCAGTCAAGCATCGTAAATGATTGCCTGGCGTCTTAAATTTATTGCATTGTTTTGCAATCTTTAGTTTTTTATTTACTAAGTTTTTAATGTACTGTTAGATCCACAAATATATTTTGCTCTTTCGTTATTTGCACTGAAAAGCAACGCCACTGCTTTATACATACTAACACATTTTATGAATTCATCAATTTCACTGCTCATCTCAGTCCGGAAGAAAAGTGTCATAGGTATAAGCTAACACTAATCCGCCGTGTGAGAATGTTTTCATGTACACGAATATACAAATACATTTATACTTGTTTAATACGTACATAAACGCGTATGTACGCATAAGAAGTGCCTTTATTAATTTATTCTTCATGTTGAACATTTTTAATTATAAATAAACCTGCCGTATCGTTCATACAAGGTGCCGCCAAACTTATCATGTACTTTCGTTTTTGAATAATTTTTACTTAATGCAAAAAAATTATTTTGAGTGATGGAAATCTTTAATTTAGGCTTTGCGCGCTCCATTGCTGTCTAATTCACAAGTGTCACATATGGTTGACGTACGACGCCATTTGCCAAAACTATAAATTTTCCGATAGGGTCACATTGTACTCACCTTGCATGAATCTATTGCAGATATTCTCAAAATTGGAAGCCCCTCCTTGCCTTAACGAACCGACAAAAAAGTAGGCGAACTATTACCAAATACACCATTTATTGACAATTTAAAAATCAACGAAGCTGAGATATAAAAAAGAGCAGGACGCTTATCAGAGTAAGGCGGAGTTGAAGCTAATAATTCAAAGTTTCTAAAGAAAATATTGTTATTCTTAAATATTAAATTTCTTAGTTTGTCCTTTCAGCACCGTGAGTGCAGCGTCCTTAATCTTCTTTGCGCCGCGATGATGAGTTCCTTGATATACAACTTGATCTTGGAGAATAAGAGAAACTCGAAAGCTAAATGATGAGTGTGATAGCTTTGGAATCATAAAAAAAAAAACATAATTAAAATATTTCCATTGCTACCTATTTCTTTTAGTTGGTTGTAGGATAACGAACTGTCAACTGCTAGAACCTCATAGTGGACAGATCTGTGGCAGGATCCTTTGGTTCGTCTTCGTCCTCGTAAGCGATGTGGGTTCCATTCTAGCACCAGTGTGACCCAGCCCTTTACACTTTATTTCTCTGATTTCCACATTGAGCGGTTCTTGACAGAGTTCCTCATTAGAAATCCAGATGTCTGGTCGGCATATTCGCAAGAAGGTGCGAAGGCGTCTATTTACAAAGGTCTGCAGTTTGTCCAATAATTTTAGTGCACCACAGACCCCACATTGGAGTTAAAACAGTGGAATTTCGTAGTTTTACTATGTAGAGAAATATAATGAATGAGGAATAGGCTGGTGAAAAATGCGTAACTGCAACAAGGAATAGGCTAGTGAAAAATGCGTAACTCATTAAACTCTAATACTCAAAACACTTTTAGAGCTTCTAATGAAGTGTAAATGTTTCTGGTATTGCATTTTTAAGTGTTATGTGATCAGCTACATATTATATATGATTCTGAAACTATATCGAGTTAAATCCAGCCAAATGCAGACAAATCTACTGAGATATCTGCTCAACCTTCACACATCTTTGGCAGACCGCCTCATTAGAAACACCAATCCGTTCCAGCGCAACCTTAATGTGGTTTCACCTAATCAGTCATTCAACTATCCAAAAAGTTTCGCTTTATAGCATTCAGTATTTATAAATAACTTCGACCATATGAAGATTTCGACTACGTCTTATGAAAGTCATGCGGCCAGTTCGAATTTGTACCAATTTTCCAAGTTTAAACATAGATGGATGTCATGTTTAGCACTTAATCAAACATTATTGACTTTATCAGACTTCAATTTGGTTTCCTGAGCCCAGGGTGGCTAAGTGGCATAATAAAGAGTGGTTAAGTTTCAAGGGCCGGTGTTGATTTTGAATAAAATACAATTTTTTTAGGAAATTATTGTCATTTCTCTTTATTATGATAATATTGGTATGGCTCAATTACGTATGAAACAAAATATCGGCTAAATGGCCGCCGCGGCCGCGTCATACCTCCATTTTCGATGACGCTGATACATAATTGTGGTTCTATGCCGTTAATGTGCCGAATCATCTCATCCTTTAGCTCTTGAATTGTTGCTGGCTTATCGACGTACATCTTTTCTTTGAAATAACCCCAAAGAAAGAAGTCGAACGGTGTCAAATCACATGATCTTGGCGGCCAATTGACATCGCAGCGACGTGAGATTATTCGGCCATCAAATTTTTCGCGCAAAAGAGCCATTGTTTCGTTAGCTGTGTGACAAGTGGCACCGTCCTGTTGAAACCACATACCGTCCACCTCCGTATCTTCCAATTCGGGCCATAAAAAGTTCGTTATCATCTCACGATAGCGAACACTATTCACAGTAACTGCCTGACCGGCCTCATTTTGGAAAAAATACGGCCCAATGATGCCGCCGGTCCATAAACCGCACCAAACAGTCACTCTTTGTAGGTGCATTGGTTTTTCGGCAATCACTCTTGGATTATCATTCGCCCAAATGTGGCAATTCTGCTTATTGACGAGTTCGCTGAGGTGAAAATGTGCCTCATCACTGAAGATGATTTTCTTCGAAAATTGGTCATTCACTGTTGCCATTTCCTGCCACCATTCTGACCATTGACGATGCTTAAAATGGTCAAGAGACTTTAGTTCTTGAGTCAATTGCACCTTGTAAGCGTGTAAATGCAAGTCCTTATTCATAATGTTCATCAACGACGAGCGTGAGAGGTGCAATTGTTGGGCACGACGTCGAGTTGAGGTGGACGGCTGTTCAACCACACTGTCGCCAACAGCAGCAATATTTTCTGCAGTACGAGCAAGCACTGGTGTTTTCACATCTCCTACAGACTCGATTTGCTCAAACTTTTGCACAATTTTCCCGATTGTACGCACATTTGGGCGATTAAATTGACCGAAAAAATCACGAAGTGCGCGATATGCATTTTGATTTGAAACGCCCGTTTTCATAATAAGCCTGAATAACTTTAACGCGTCGCTCGATTGTGTATCTTCCCATGGTTCAAATTGAGCTTGTCAGAAATTGAAAACTGTCAAATGAAATGTAGAACAAAACTTGACGTTTAGGTGTGGTTCACATTCAACATCGGCCTTTGAAATTTAACCACCCTTTATATCAACTTTAATTACAGCGCAAGTATGCCAGATTTCTACTATACACCACAGCTAACTTTTCGCGCTTACGACTAAGTTAGGTTAGGCTGAAGGGGTTGTCATGCGGATCACACTGAGGCTTATATATAACCCATTGTGATGCCGCTACCCACGCGGCCACCTGTCCTTATCTCTTCTAAAACCTGTGTGTGCTTTTCATAAATTTTAGAATATCCATGATTTCTGCAGAACTGCGATCTTCCAATTAATTAAAAAATTGTCTACCAAAATAGGACTACTACGTGTGAATAGAGCCATGTATTTGCATACCCATCCTTTGGGCGTGCCTACTGCCACGTTATAACTGAGATCACTGTGCTGAGACGGTGCTTATTTTGGCTTAGCAAAGATTCTGTGCGCTTAACATTGAGAATCGGCCACAATTATCAGGCGATTGCAATATTAAAAGTGGAAGATAAGGAACATTCTCCATTTAGACCAATAAGTTCGGCCTATACCTCTGTCAAAGCTGGAGGCGTATTTGACAACATTGTGGTTTGACAATTTTGAATTTTGAGAATATCTTCAACTAATGTAAGGATTATTTATAATTTTATTTCCTGAACTCAAAAAATAAGGGCATTGCTTATTCATATACATCACATAAAATACTAAATTATCGCCTTTCACACTTTTTTTGAATCAGAAAACATACATACACACACACTTACACAATATATTATTTACATTTAATAACATTACTGTGCTGAATTCTAGATTTCAAGTGTTTCCTTTATTGGGATTTTACGCTTTAAGATCCCTTTAATTTGTTTTTTATAAAAAATAAGTTTGTATTTGTCTTAAAACGATAATTATTAGCGAGTTTTGCTTGAGCTTTTAGAGACTTTTGAGGGAGTGTATTGGAATAATGAAGCTATTTTTATTTTATGTATTATACAGAAATTAAATAATAAATCACCTAACTACAATACGTAGGAGCACAAGATGAAACTAGTTTAGTAATCTACATCGAGATTTTTAAATGAATTGATATCTTGAAATTTGGAATAAATTACATCGAATAATTATTATAGTTGAAAAAGACGAATTTTTCTCTAGATGGTTGAGTAATTGAAATGTAAAATTAGAAAAGATGTGTAGTGTACTCTTAAATTACAAAAGAAACTGAATAATTACATAATTTGAATCAAAATCAACCTTATTTGCCTTGGTTGCGCATATGCAACTTTTACGCTTACGTACATACATATATACAGGGTGGTCCAAATATAGTTTTATTTTTCAACCATAAGTTGTATTGACCAGTCAGCTCACTTTCAGTTGAAATGTTGACCGCTAGTCGGTAATATGACGCCATAGAATAAAACTAACCTAATAATGCCTTAAAAGCTTCGAAAAAGTATCAACAATGACGAACCCGCTCTAGTCAAAAATGGTGCACTTGAATTCAATAGCATCGACTAACAATCAATTTGAACCAAATTACTCAACATTTTGCACAAAGCTCTCGGATGAATAGCTTAAAAGTAACAATTGAATCAGGCTGGGGAGCTCGAGCGGTGCAACGACTTTGGCCGAAAAATCCTCACTTCTAACAAGGTGAATTGCCAACTGGACAATATTAATAAACGAAATTGTCAATTGCCGGTGATTAGCGCAAATAGCAATAAATATGGCCAGGTATGTCATTTTGACGCTTCAAAGCTATGATCACTGCCTACTCGTATTTGTAGACTGAAATTGAATACATGGGCTGAGATGGTGTTTGATTTGAGTCATGGCATGGCTCCCGACACACGCAGCCTATTTAAAAATATATATTTTTGCACTAAAAATGATGATGGTGCCAACAGCTTTTTCGGCCGTGACGACTGTCCACCTCGAAACACTGTTTAATACATAATGATTCAAGTTTACAAGTTAGAAAAAATTTATAATGTCTTGAAAATTGTAGATGCATGAATGAATGTACTTCTTCAAAGCCACACATCAACGAAATTGTATTCTTTAAATACCTGGCTAATTTTATCTTTCTGGTGAAACCAACCATACTATGAAACATAGATTCTTGTTCATTTTGTTAAGAAAACTTTTTTTTTGGACTACCTTGCGTTTGCAATCTAGAAGATAAAAAACTTCTTGCGATCTTCTGAATTTCATTTTATATGAGTTAAACAAACTAAATAGCCACAGCTCACTATGAAAAAATATAAAATCCGTATAATTTTCGTTGTCGATTTTCCCAACTTTAAAAGCTCGCTAAACATCGCTTTTGATTAACGTTTAGGTTTTTAATTATTTTTCTTTGAAAATTGTTTTCTTTGCGCTTGCATGTCTATAGTATTTATTTCAGAGACCGGGACAAAATCGGTAAGCCACTGAACACGAAGATGCCATCTGCGCCGACACACACGGCCGAGGAGGCACGTTTGTTGGGGTAAGCGCGCTGAAAATTACGTCTACAATAAACTACAATTACAACTAGCAACTACAGCCTACATAATAAATAGCTTTTCATCTCAAATCAAAAAAACAAAAAACAAAAAAAAAACAAAAAACAGCTACAATTAATCAAGTATACAAAATTTAAGTAAAACTGAACGACTTTTGTAAAACAGTGGAAACACCCGAATCCTTCCTATCAAATAATTTACATGTAACACCTCTCCTGTGTGCCTTTTTAAAAAACTTTTTTTTTTTAATAAAACTAGATTTCTTGTATGACATATAATTTTCTGTACTCCTTTAGCTTTAGATTCTTCAAATAAGTTTTTGAGTTTGTATGAATATTTTTTTCATATTATCCCTCGGTTTAATTTGTATATTCTTTATTAGCTTAGCATTAACTTTTATTTGAAAAACTTAGCTTAGCATTCGACTTGAAACACGTAGCTTAGCATTTGTATGATAGTTTTTGAATTTAAGCAATTTTGCCGCATTAAAAAGCATCCTTAGCTATATACAAAAAAAAAAAAAATATAAATAAATAAACAAAAACATCCGAGGAAAACTGCATTAGAGTATTTTAGAAATGTAAGATCTAGCAATAGAGACACGCCCGTTATTGCCAATAGCAATGGATTTGACTCGACTCTACAGAACATAAGCCTGCTCATATACACTTGCCTGATCTACATACAAGTACATAGATGAACATACTCGTACATAGTACATAACCATGCATATATAAAACTAATAAACAAATTTATACGTAAATAAATAAAAAAATGATATTTTGTAAATGCTGAAGATTGCTAACACACACCACCTGATGGAAAGGAAAATACTCCCAATATACCCAAACATCCAGTTAGAATGTAAAACTCACAAAACCTAAGCAATTGCATAAAAAATCAGTATCAGTTCTACACCAAAAGCTCAAACTTTCCTTCTTACACACCAAGTGTTCAGTTCCCAATTGGATAGTCATAATAACCTGCCACCTATGTAGTTTCATACCTGTACCAAACAGTGTCCACGTAGCGATTCAAACTTTTGTATTTATATGTACACCTATAATGCCCAACAGTCAGTTACTTATAATAAGTCAGGTTATGCTATAAATACTGTATATAGGTCTATGTATACATATGAATTTATTTACTTAATTATTTTTGAAATGCGATAGTTTTTATTAAAGTGCTCTTATTTCCATCCCTTTAGCACCATGCCCATCGACCCTATGGATGATATTGAATTGCGCTCTGTGCAGTTGCAATTCCCTAATGCACGCAACTCTATATTGGAGGCATGCGATCAACGTCGTGTGCCCACCGATAAAGGGGATATACATGTGGCCATACAGGGTGACACCTCAAAGCCAGCGATTTTGACGTATCACGATCTGGGATTGAATTGTGAGTATGAATGATTTTAAACTTTTTTAAAAACTTAGATAAATACTTGGATACTCTTATGATGGAAACGTAGTCGGCTTACCTATTTACTGCGGAGGTTATTTACATGCAATATATTATAAAATTGGGTTTACATATTTATATTTATATATTTCGGGTGTTTGGGTTTGTTCCTCCTCCTATTGGCGATATTCGTTTGGTATCTTTCACAAATGGAGGGACCTAAAGATGGTTTTTTATGAGGAGATTTTTCATGATAGAAATACACTCGGGGGTTTGTCATTGTTTACCGAGGAGCGACACCGCTAGGCTAGAGAAAACTTTTTCTGTCAATTCATACTTCGTGATCGGAGTTTTGAATTTTGGGCCTTTCCGAATGTGGTCAAGCACGAAGATTTTTTCCTGAAAAGATTTCTGCAGAACAAAAAAATTATTGGTACTACTTTTACGAAACGTCTGGTTTCTTCATGAAACAAAGAGAATGCTGCAAATTATATGACAACATGATCCTTTAGTTTCAATAGTTCCAAGAATTTTTGTGATAAATAATGTGATAGAGTGAGAACTCTTGGTCAGGTAAGTGAAAGTTTCTATTATGGGATCGTTTGCATGCTGACCAAATGTGCTTAGTGATATTGTTTTTAAACAACATAATGAACCTTGATGGTATTTCTAGAAGAACGTCAAGATTTACCACTTGGCAGCCATGCAATTTCTCATTGAAACACACCTTCAAAAAGACTTCCAGCATCAGAGCTAAAATTGTATCGAGTGATACAATCGAGGGATGATAGGATAGTAGATTGTGAAGTTAGAAGTGAAAAAGTGAGCGTAACTTTGAGGCAAAATGAAAAAGCAAAATAAGAGTTAAGATTGGTAAACGTAAATAAAAAAAAACAAAAAATAGGTTATGTTAGTGTAAAGAAAGAAAATAGTAGAGAAGTGAACAGAGTGAAATTTCTTTTTGTAAACAAAAATTGAAAATAACAACTGATTCTGTCGAAATCTCTGAAAACCCAAGAACATCTTTTATGAGAGAAATGTGTAAATTGCGTGGTGGTTTAATTTCCGAGAGCATTTGCTGACTAATTTGTAGGTACTAGTAGTGGATGAACAGATGAGCAGATGTTGTTCTTGGTTGACTATTTCTACTCTAATAATCTTAATAAGTGACTAGCGCCGTTTTTTACCACTGTTCTCGTGTAATGCCTTCTGTTTTTTTTTAAGTGAAACTTCTTAGGCGTCGATGGACGATCGAGAATGGAGAGTAAAATTTCAAAGCCATGCAACGTTTTAGGCATTTTCGTTCCGCGGGAGAGAAAAAAGATATAACGTAGAGAAAAAGGAGAGAGAGAGAGAGAGCTATACCTTATATATATCTTAGATACACTTTAGGCTATTTTTCCTGAGTTTTTTTGTGGTTGCTTATTTCTAGTGAGAAATAACACTGTCCAGTTTTTGGCGCTTGCTTGTTGGTGCAAACTTGTAGAAAATAGATTTTTAGTGCCTACTTTTTGGCGTTATAATTCCTTGGTGCTTACTGTTTGGGGCGTTTTTTGCCTACTTTTTGGCGCTTATTTCCGTTTCTCGGCTAGTGCTTGTGCATACTATAAAGTGCTATCCATTCCGGCGTCGGCTTTATTGGTATTGCCTTGCGGTAATTTGTGCCGTTGCTACGGTCCTGGAATCGCTGTTGCCACGGTTTGTGTCCGGCGTTTAGCTGCACTGGTCAAACTTTCTCCGTTTTTTGTAAATTTTGTCTATTTGTATTCTCTGTAAATGTTGTGAATTTATTTAAATTATATTCTTTCTCTCTCTCTCACTCATTGTCTCTCGGGTCTCTCCCTCTTTCTTTGTCTGCCCTGAAAGTTTCACTTCTGTTATGTGTACTACGCTATACGCACTGTTTTTCCATTTCGTGTTCTGGTTAAATCTGGACATTCGCATAAATAGTGGAAAAGATTTTTTGTCAGTCGCTCCGCTTGACAGCTTCTGAAAATGGGATTGAAAGGAAGGTTAAGTCGGGCTGCATGATACCCTACCTTTCAGTGACCTGTAAGGGTTACAGTAATACGAGAATTAAGCATCCTAGCAGGTAATTCGTCCTCTGGATGTTGTACGATAGCCCTGTTTTTGTTGTTGTAGTACATGTAGTTAATTGTTTCTACCTTCTTTCTGCTAAAGCATAGTAGTGGGTAGCAACAGCCCCCGCCTCTGCTATGTCTAGTACCGAACCTTTTCTTACTACCTCGTCTGCTTTCCCATTACCCTCTATATTCCTATGTCCGGGAACCCATATCAGAGTAATTTGAAACCAATGGCCAAGAAATTCTAGTTCCTCCCTCCCTTATGAAACTAGTTTGAATAAAATGAAGTTGGAATTTAAGCCCTTAATAGCTGCTTGACTTTCTGAAAAAATAGCTACTCTAGCACCACTTTCTTTGTAGTCTTTTAGTGATTTGCAAGCAAGCAGGGAAGCTAATAGTTCTGCTTGGAATACGCTGGCATAGTCAGGAAGTCAAATTGATTTGGATAAGTTGAGCGGTTTCGAATAGAGACCAACTACCACACCACAGTTCACCTTAGAACCGTCAGTGTAGATCCTGTAGTTCTTTGCGAGAAGGTAGTATATGCGGCACACACTTTCATAATGTGGGTCATATACGTGGGTCGTTTGAGACTTGTTTGTTGTTGCTTTCTCAAATTATTATATACGCTATTGAGTTAGTTTACGTTGAGCCATAGGATCTAATGCTATTGAATAAAAACTGTATTTCTTTTTTGATGAATATGCTACTAAATATTCAGGAAGAGTACTTATTAGGCCGGGTCGATTTGTGGGGAGGCAAAAAAATCGCCCATTGCTCTGTGAAAATCATATTCTAGGGATCAAAATAAGAAACTTTGCCGAAGGAACCATACCTCTAAAACGAATTCTGATGTCCCCCACTTTGGGTCGAACTTTTCAGTTTCTTTTCTCATGTAAAGGCCAAAAATGGTGATATTTTGAAATCATTGTATGGGGAACCCCCCAGGGGAGTTCCAGGGGGTGTCCCACTGGCATGGGTGGATCGGCCGGCCAAAGTTAGTGGGGGTCGGTCATACATTTGGACTCGATTGGAGCACTCTAAATGAGTCAAAGTGGGATTTTTCGTTCGACCCAAATTGGGGGACATCAGAATTCGTTTTAGAGGTATGGTTCCTTCGGCAAAGTTTCTTATTTTGATCCCTAGAATACGATTTTCACAGAGCAATGAGCGATTTTTAAATCAACCAGCCCTAGTACTTATATATGTTTATATGCTAAGAATTATATTTTCGTATAGGAGTTAATAAGCCCTTAGTTTCCCTAGGTGAAGGGTCTTCCAAAAGTGACGCCTAGATGTCAGTAGTGAATAGTACCTAACATAGACGTTCCAATTTTTAAGTCATTTTTAACATTTGTGAAATAAGCCGATGTATGATTTTAGATGGTTGAACAAAGCGCTAAAATTATTGAAATTTATTACGAAAATGATGGAATGGAAATAATCATCCGTATGAGTCGACAATTCAAAGGTTGGTGTAAAAATTTCACGAAATTTCTTCTGTCGACCATAGAAAATGTAATAGCAGACCCAAAAACTGGAGAGAATATTGGTGCTGTAGCGCAACCTTCAACATCTCGACTTCGCCGTTCTCAAAAATTAGACATTCATGAATCGACTGTTTGACGGATTTTACCTGTAGACGTGTCCATGGTGGACATTTAAATGGTGTAATTTTTCACATATAATTATTGAGAGCCGTATTTTGAATAAAAATAGCGAAACCTGAAAGAATCTCAAACTTTACATGTTTTATTTTAAAACAACATCTATGCGCGTCGTTTAAAATACTCTGTATTTTTGCGCTGCTCATATTTTTATAAAAAATAGTGCCTTTTTATTATATTATCTAACTCTATCCATTTTCTTACAGATGCTACCAGCTTCGCTGGCTTCTTCAATTTCCCACCAATGCGTGGGTTGCTCGAGAACTTCTGCGTCTATCATGTTACAGCGCCTGGGCAAGAGGAGGGCGCACCTACATTACCAGAAGAGTAAATATGAATAGTATTTAATAGATATGTATGTACTTATAAATATGTTGTTTATGTTTTAATGTAAAGTAAAACAAATCTAAAGCCGTGTAGAACTAGGTTAAGTAATAATGGAATTTAGAGACCATTTACCATTTTATTTTTCAGTTATAAGCTTGGCTCAACCGCTCAGAACTAAAAACAAAAATTAATAAATACAAGTTTTTCACCTACCCATTTCCCTTTTCACTTTATCCCACAGCTACATCTTTCCTACAATGGATGAGCTGGCCGCTCAGCTGGTTTTCGTGATGTCACATTTTGGCCTGAAGTCAGTGATTGGTTTTGGTGTTGGCGCTGGCGCCAATATATTGGCCCGCTTTGCACACACCAACCCGGATAAAGTTGGCGCTTTGGTGCTCATCAATTGCGTGTCGACACAATCCGGTTGGATTGAGTGGGGCTATCAGAGCTTCAATGCACGCTTCTTGCGCACCAAAGGCATGACTCAGAGTGTTATCGACTACCTGATGTGGCATCACTTTGGACGCAATCCAGAGGAGCGCAATCACGATTTGGTGCAGATGTACAAACAACATTTCGAACGTGGTGTCAATCCCACTAATTTGGCTATGTTTATCAATTCGTACATCCATCGCAACGATTTGAATATTACACGTACTCCACCAGGAACTCCAGGTACCCAGCCATCAGCGTGCACACTGAAAATGCCGGTTATCAATATTACTGGCGCATTGTCGCCACATGTCGATGATACGGTCACCTTCAATGGGCGCTTGGATCCAACAAATTCATCTTGGATGAAGGTTTGCTATAAGAGGATTTGATGAAATGTTTTTTTTTGCTTTTGGAAATCTTTGAAATGGAAACTAATTTCGTATTTTGCCTTGCAGATCTCCGATTGCGCCATGGTGCTAGAGGAGCAGCCAGCGAAATTGGCCGAAGCCTTCAGGCTTTTCCTGCAGGGCGAGGGCTACGGTAAGTGTTAAGCTACTGCGCAGCTAAATTTACACATAAATAAAAGATAATACCATCACCTCCACCACTACCACTACCACAACCATGACAACCACAATTTATACAAATTATTACATACATAGTTTCCATTATCACCCGTAGTCTAAATTCGAATTCGTATCAAAGACTCAAAATATAATAATAAAAAAAAAAATAATACTTAACCCAGCCATTAAGCGCAACTATTAAAAGAAAATCAAACATTCGAGTTAAAAAGCAGAAGAGCGTACGAAATAGCGTAATACAAAACTAGCCAATTGCGAATAATTTTTTAGAAAAAATTTTTAGTAAAACGAAATTTTATTTATGATATATAAATACTATTTATGAATGCTTAAAGTTAGCGGAAGCACAAATTATAAATTAACGATAATCATTTTTGGATTAAGAATTGTTAAGCTATGTATAGTTTCTTCTACACATTTTACACATACACTGATGCATAAATCAAATATAAGTTACAAAATTATGTACCTAAAGACACACTTGACCGATCAAAATGCTTGCTCCTCTATCAGTCATAGACATTTACATAAAATTTACTATCATTTCGTACATTCATCCGAACACTGAGCTTAGCGTATTTTTGACGAGTGGGGATGCGAATGCATTTTCTATTCATACCCCCTGAGTGCACAGACAATTATTTAAGGTATTTGCTAGGCTTCGAGCAGTCTCTGTAATTGGAAATAATATTTATTGGGAAAAGATAAAAATACCATCTGACAATTTTGTTCAAATTATTTATATACAGCTCTGAATAACTGCGAAATTACTGGAAATTCTTAATATCATAAGAACTTATGATCTGTGAAGTCACTGATCAGGAATTTGCCAAATTTCGTTTGGCTGCTGCAGAGCTTTGAAGCTTAGATGAATATAGAGGATCACGAAATGAATTTATGTGACGCAGTTGAAACAGAAAGATACCAGGTTTCAGAGCAAACTAAATTAAAATTATAAAAACATCAATTTTAGTATTTGAGTTTCGGAACTTTAAGGGCCTAGCTCTGAGTTTAACTAGAGCACTAAGCATTATTCTCACGGTAGCAATAAAAAGGTTGAAATGAGCACTCTAACCTGAAAATCTTCTTTAACAGTCAGACATCCATCTAGGCAGTAATAGCTATTTTCGCGTTGTGCGCGGCAGTGAACGTTGCACTAGCAGACGAGACATTATCTGGGGTGCGCCTGGACACAGGGGAATAGAGAGTGTTACACAGCTACCTTAAAAAAGAGCTGTACATCACAATTGTGTCGGACGCAAATACCTCGTGATATGCATTAACATCTCGCAGGACTGCCACAATAGCACTTCGCTTTTACATAGAAGGCAAATCTATCAACCATTTGTTAACACTTCCACGGATAGTTTCTAGAGTAGTGGGTGGGATACTTACATGACGCTGCCCTACGCCATCTCACGGGCAAAATGGGGCGATGGTCAAGGTCATCTCCGTGTTATGTTTTTGCATGCACAGTAGGACCGCAGTAGAAAAGTATTTCTTCCTTTTTGATTTTTTTCTTTTTTTCTATGACCAAGCGCAGTTCCAATATTATTATGAGAGAAGTTAAGAGTGCTTGTTTATTGGTATTTCAAACAAAATTTTCTAGATGAAACTGCGTTTAAGCTTGACACATTTATGCCTTGGCCAAACAACTTATGTGACTTTAACAGGTTTGGCTTTAAGCTCAATAAATTCTTATCTACCATAGAAAAATTAAGTAAATTATTTAACTTTTATTTATATATCTACTCAAGTTACGGATATAAATGATTAATTGATTAAATATTTCAAAGAAAGTAAGCAATTTAGAGCGTTACAGAAAAAAGTGCTAACTCGACTTAAGTTGTTTTATCAAAAGTATACAGATATGTATAGTTAGTCATTTCGGGTTTGTTTTAAATCTGTAAATATATAAAATTAACAGACCTTTCATGAAAACATACTCAGTTTTTTTCGGTACCGCGAAACCATGTTCACGTTACTAGTTTTATTAGTTTATAATAGCGATCCACACTTACGATCCACTGGCTTACTGCGCGCTCTTTCTCTCACATTAATTTAAGGTCAGAGTTTGCCGGTTGATATCTTTAAACTTTAAAAGTACAGTGGCAGCCAGTCGAAAGATGATCAAAGCAGTGGATAAGATTTGCAAGTATTTTGTTTATTTTTAAAATATTAAAATTGTTGTGCATTGTAATTAGTTTAACTATTACATGCAAATGTATTCGAATAAGTCAGTCTGTTTTTATTAACTCTTTTAATTACTCCATATTGGCTCACATAGCATCACTACCCTACTCTTCTGCGCTTTAAACAATACAAGTTAGCCCGACCCGCGGGCCACCAATATCACGAGGAGCTAATGCAAAACCCTATGATTCACCGATAGCGAGCAAACGCTGTGCTTGTAAAATAGGATACCGTTTTAGCTAATTCAAATCAACAGGGAACCGGCGACCAGAATTTATACGTGCAATTCTGTCAGCTATCGCCCCTTAAATGAATTATTTGATGTTACTGTGAAAATAGAAAGGGTAACATTTAGCGCAAATAGCAAGAGAGTACTGGGGGAACTAAAGTACATTAAAAAACGGACATATAAAAAATGTTTCCAAGCTTTTAATTTAGAGTTAGTTGAATCGTCCACTCTTTACTACCTTTACCTGCAATTCCTTAAAATTGAAAGTTAAATATATGCATGCCAGGATGCCCTAAACAAAGAAATGGTTTTCTTGATGGTGTTCTGCAACCAAACAACTGTTTTTTTGGGTTATTTAATATTTCACCGTGCCACTAATGCTTAGAATTCTCATGTTGGGTACACATTTTAAACAGTTTTCTGATCGATATTATTTAATCTCTTATTTTAATATCTCTTCACAAAAATCTAAAAAATTATATCAAAATTTTTTATTTTTTTTTTATTTTTAAAATGTTTTTTTTTACAATTTGGGGAAATTTAGGAAAAATAATGAAAATTGTTTTTTTTTCAGTTTAGTTTGGGCGTTTAGTAGAGGAAGTTAAAAGGGAGATTAAATTATATCGATCTGCAAATATTTTATACAACTTTTTTTCTCCAATTTTACAATTTAGTGTGTGCTGACGCGCTTTGCTCCAGGAGTTAAAGGAACTGTATTATAAAAGACTAAATAGACTATTAAAAAGACTATTATTATTATTATTACTGACAAGTTCCAATATTACAATCCACATCCTAACTTAGAAGAAGAACTTAGACTAACTACAAAAGATTTCCACGAATCAGGTTTTCTTGCTACATATTTTAGTTCGTTGAATTATTCGCTGGCTTTCTACATACAAGTCCTACATCAAGTTAATTCAGGCCGCCTTGTGGTTTCCGCTGCAAAGCTGAATGAGCTATTTCGCCCGAATTTGTTCAAAGCGTATGACCAATCTATTAGTACTTTTTCCGCATAATTTCCTTTTCAATTGGTTTTTGTTTGGTTAATTGCCACAGACGTTGGTTGTAAATGGTTCGTGACCACAAATGCCGATAAAACGACGCACGCATCTAATATTTACAAATGACTGCAGTA
Organism: Anastrepha fraterculus; assembly: GCA_037575425.1. Lineage (NCBI taxonomy): Eukaryota > Metazoa > Arthropoda > Insecta > Diptera > Tephritidae > Anastrepha > Anastrepha fraterculus. Next base: position 458,752 of record JAYXIM010039842.1, read on the forward strand.
TTCTTGCCGATTCTTGTTTTAAGTGCCACGTTTCGCTCGCATAGAGTAGAACTGATTTTACACAAGCTTCAAAAATCCTTACTTGTGTTACTCTTTAGGCGCCTTATTAGACCAAACTCGTGAGTAAACCACACTCAGTAAACTAGTCTAGTGCACCGTGCCTCACCTCGCCATACTCGTAACAACCCCGCAAACATACTATACTTGCCGCTTTGGATAATCTTCGCTGAATGTGAGACGTTGTACCATCATCGGGGGTCAAGATGCTGCCGACATACTCTAATTCGCCCCCCACATCCCCCACTATTTCGAACTGTGTTTTGTTGTTTACTTTTATTCGCATAGATTTGGTCTTCTTTGTATTGACTTTTAAGCCTAGCTTTAAGCAGTCGCTTGTCACATTTGGCAACCTTTCTTGCATTTCAATGAATGTATTACTAACAAAAAAAGCTTCGTCAGCATATCAAAGGACACCTGGTTTTTAAGTCATCTTCCAATTACTGCCACCACTGCTGTAAGTTTCCAAAAACTATGTCCAAAGTTGCTATGAAAAATGAGGGGGGAGTGCGCAACCCTGCCTCGAGTCAGATACTGTCGAAGAAGATTAGCTAAACTGAACATCATGTTCCATAATGTTAATTATTTTGGCCCTTTGTTCCACTTAGGAATTACGGAAATATATATATATGTATATACATTACCACCTCTAGCTAACAGAGCAGACCAGATTACGTCACACCTCAAGGCATGAAGTGTTTTTGCGAAGTCGATGAACGCCAGATAAAGGGGTGCATTGTACTTAGCATACTGCTCTATTAAAATTAAAATCCGCATTAAAAGTAAATAAATAGATAAAAAAATAAGTTCATTTTTCACATCGTAATTTTCAAAACGTTGGCGACGCTGGTAAATATTACATAACAAAAGAAAAAGTTGGTTAAAATAAATTTTTTGGGTCATCCTAATATGCATACTTAAAATAACCTTGCTTGTTTTGCAGACGGAACTTGTAAAAGTTGTAAGTGAAATAGTGAAGTTGTAGGTGGAGAATCCAGTAGTTGCGTTGGCTTTACAAAGCTTCTGTTAACCAATATAGCACCAAAGCCTCGACAGTCGCTTGAACTGTTGAATAAATTGAAGAACTAAAACGCGTTTACAACTTAATGCACTTCAAATAACGCATGACGCTTACTTTAAAACCCTAAAGCAATGCCTATATTTGGCTTAAAAGCAAAATTAAGAAAAAAACCAAAATAGGAATAAAATTAAAAAAACGTGGCTGACGCTCCACTGCTTTTGCGCAGTCATATGTGCGAATCTGTGCCCATACGAGTATAACACACAACTACATACATGTTAACATTTATACTAGGAAAATGTAGAACAATGTGTGGCATACCATAGAGTAAATGCATAGTATACTTGAAAAGTATGATGCCACAATAATTGTTTTATTGAATTCAAATGAGAAACGCTACAGCATCTTATACGAAAATAAGTTTTAAAGACTAATAAAGCTGTTTATATTGTACTCTCTTTATATACAGGCGCTACAAAGCTTACATAAGTACTTAATAAGCAAAATTCGTTTGAATACATACTCGTACAATTACATAAATATTCGGTATGAAAACGTGCTACCCAAAATCTATACCATTAGCCATACTCACACACCCACACACATATAGGTATATACAATTACAAAATCATGTATTCAGAGAAACTGTTATTACATCATACACTCGTACATAACTTCATATACTCGTATAAGTATTCAAATTGTATGTATGCATTATCGTACAAAATTACATTTATTGCATTGCGTTGATAAAATAAATCTATTATATACTTATATACATATATTTGCAAGTAAAATATTGGCTACGAATTTGAAAAATAAATTTGCAAACATTAGTTCATTTGTAAAATTGGTTAAAATTAATATTTTTGGAAGAAGATTAAAACGATGTGAATTGATTGGATTTATTCAAAAATAAAATAAAATTGTTCGAAAACAAAATAAAAAATATATATGAAATTCTTTTCCTCATTTCGACTGAGCTATAGTTAAAAATGTATGTATAACAGAGTCACACAATCATTCATTGACGTACGAGTTTGTATGTTTGTATAGGGAATAGCCTAGCTTAGTGGTGGGTACGTTAAGGATATAAATGTATAGATAATTGTTGCTTACACCCTTTATTGGGTATTCAGCCGAACTTCTCCTTTGATTTGTGGTGTGCCTCTTGCTGTTTTTTTTCAAAAATGGAGAGACCTACAGTTTTATGCCACCTCCGAACTGCAGATGATTTTTTTATTAGGAGCTTTTTGTTGGCTGAAATACATTCGGAGGTTTACTACTGCTTGTCGAGGGGCGACTGCTATTAGAAAAAACGTTTTCAGCCATTTGGTGTTTCATAGATACAACTGAGACAAATACCATGGTTGAAACGTTTTGACTTTTCCTTGCTTCAAGTAGAATGGGAAATTGTAAAGAAAAAAGTGAATCAGCATTAAGGTGAATTCATAAAAGCTGGGCGCAGTAGCGAAACAAAATTGGCATTAATTATTTAATATTCTCTTTTGATTCTTCTTCATAATAAAAATAATACGAGAAATAAAAAACGAGATAATTAATTTTTCTTAATTTACACTGTAATTGTAATGTGAATTTAACATGTAATTTGGGTTTTCAATTTGTTGGCTTGAGTGTCAAAATCAACTGAATACTTTCCAAGAATTTCAATCACTTTGACATTGAAATGACCAATATGAAAAAAGGCAAATCAGCTGTTCTAGTAAAACCATCTTGTATAAATTCGCCTTTATCATTTTTTTTTTGTATTTCTAAACCATACTCGCAGGTGAGTTGCCGTGATTGAGAGTATTAGACATTATCATCTGATATGGTTTAGAAAAAACAAATGTGTTTCTTTGCAATTCACCTCAGGTAAAGTGAAATTTTTCTAACTATATATATGTATGTATATACCTATACTATTGGGTGTTCTTTTAAGAGCTTGAGAACTTAAAATGATAATACAAAACAGTAAAATTGTTCGATTTAATTTTTTGTTTATTATTATATAATCTCGTAGATGATTTCATGGCACTTATTTTTTGAATATGAAATCTGGCGTATGTTCGCCGCGCCTACCAGGTACATGGTCCATTAGATTATTTCTATTTTTAACTATTTTTTCTAATAAATCTGGCCGTGCGACATCAATGATAGTTTGAATATTGGCCTCCAATGCTTCAAGATTTGCCGATTTGTCGGCATAAACCAATGGCCTAACATAGCCTGTATTTTATAGGAGCATAAGCAAAGATCCTTACGTAAAATTTTCCACATAGTCGAAGAACAAAGGTGAACAAGTTGAGAGTGAGGACAAATCAACATTTCGGTGTTTCTTTAATACTTCGCGCTTCAGCAGAAATATTCTCTTCAACACATTTTTTTGTCTTGTTGATGGCTTTGATTGGAGAAGAGTAAAGTTTATTGCGCAAACGATCAACAACTGCATTAATTGCTTTCTCACTAGTCCGATTTTGTTGACCTTAAAACGGACGAATGGTTCTATGAACTTCGCAAACAGATTTTTTTTTTTCGAAGTAAATTTCTACAATTCGGAAGGGTTGTTCTGGCGTTAAGAGATTCAAAACTTGTCAAGCCCTTCTGAACAGAAATGTCAACACAGTTTGCCATTATCGGCTTGCAAACCATAGTTAATAATTCTCATGTAGCTAAAAAAACTCCCGAAATAACTATGTACATATATAACCCTAAAAACGTATATACACTTATACCTCCATAACTAAGTCAATGTTATAAGACAGAATTAAGATGAACAAAATTCTCAACACCCGCAAGCAGCAAAAAAAAATATTAAAAATCAATGCGATTTTCAAGCGACTACAAACGTATACTTCACTGGACTAAAATTGGTTTGCCTATAAAACTGCATACCCAAAAGTTTTCCAAAGATTCGGATTAAAAGAAGGAAGTTGGTAAAATTCGTACAAAGTAAAATACGTACCAAGTTTGGCCCTTTGATTTATGAGGTTTTTGTTTTATGAAAACCATTTAACATAGTAATTTTGTAAATACAAGTGTATTACATATAATTGATTGTTTCACAAATGAAGGGACCTACGTTTTTTGCCTACTCCGAGCGTCAGATAATTTTTTAATGTGCACATTTTTTCTTGGCAATAATGTTTGCTCTTAAAAAAATGTTTCAATCATTTGATGTTTCGTGTTCACTGTTGGTGTAGAACCTAGACATACCTGGTTCATTCCGTTGCAGCGGCCGACACAAAGTGACTATGACTTGCATTGCTCGCCAAAAATGTGAGAACATTAGAAATTCCTGAAGGTGCGAAAACAATATTTGCTTTTAATTTTTCACAATGCAATTTCATACCGTTAGCAATTTGTTTGGCCGAAATTGAAGCATCAGAAGTGTTGAAAGCAAAAATAGTTTCGTTTTGTTAGGCAGTTGGGAGAACGGAAAGAGTTAATACCTACATATTTTAAAGTATGTAATAGGTTGACAGCTTGATTACTAAAGCCCATTGTGTTGATTAAAAAAATGATTATAGATTATTCTTTGTGAATGTCCTGCGTTGAGCAGACAGAGACTTCATCACCTTGGTGGTATCGTAGTATCTCCATGAAATCTTTGGAACAACAAACCCAAAATTGTGCTAAAATTTTTAAAAAGCCTAAAACTCTAGGGTTACAAAAATAGGCCTTTCACAACAGATCAGCTCTGGTCGCAGTGCGTAATGGCCTTCTAATAATAATAATAATAATAATTCTTAGTAAACAGTTCGAAAGCAGCATCTATTTTTATTCGCAATTTCGGTACCATAAATAGAACTTGCCATGGAAATCATTGTTGCAGAAGACAGAAAATACTTTATCCCATATTTACCACCCATTTTACGTAATCGCCCTGTCACCCTACGAATCATAGTAATATATTTCCTTAATTCAACACTTCACAACACTTTTAACATTTTGCATTTCTAAAATTAAACTAAACAAAAAAAGCACAACATTACAATACAAACCGCTCTCATTATTAAGAACAAATACCAACGCTGTGAAGTAATTGAAATTTAATTTGGACATACAAATATTTTCTTTTCTTTTTTCTCTCTTTTATATCTCCTTTTCAAATGTTTATAATACAAATCTTTAACGAAAAATCCCACACATCGAAACACAAACAAAATCACGCTTAAACAATCTCCACGAATATATTGACAATTGTATTGAAATTCCCTGAAATTCGTAACCATTCACACATTCAACTGACACATACGCCATGTGCAATCGCTTTGTGTGTAACAAAATGGAAAAAATCTTTTACGCTTCAAATATGCCATAACATTTCAATATCGTTTCATATTTTTTGTGGAAATATTAAAAAAAAAATGTATGCTTCACAAAAATATGCAATTTTTGAAATTTATCTCCGAATTTTCTTTTTCAAACAACGTAATCTCGAAACGTGTTCTTCACTCAACAAACTAATTCAATTACACTTTGTAAAAAAAAAATAAATAAAAATAAAAAAATATCTTGAACAACTTTATTTACATTTGTGGTATGTATGTATGTATCTTTGACATAATTTTGCTTTTTGTTGCAAATGTTTTAACCAAAACCAAAACATTGTTGCTCTAAAAATAAACCAATCCCCGTTACCAATCCCCTATATTTTCCACACCAAATTCCAAATTTGTCGATGCTATTTGTTTGTTGCTACGCTTTACTCCCACGCCTTGCGTCACTGAAAAGCAGAAAAATCGCAATAAAGCGCAGAAATTTTTGGAAGATTTATGTCAGTAACAGAAAATTAACTCTAGTATCACTGCTTGTTGTAATCTAAATAGTCATAAATATGTATGTAAAGCCCCAGAGCCATGGGTGCGGGAGGAGGTGCGCACACAGGGTCACATTGCAACGCTGCCAATAGAATGCAGTTAAACATTTCTCGATCGTCGAATTTGTATTCGTATTTGTCTCACATAATTGATTGGTGTAGTTGATGCGTTTGGAAAAGCAGTTATTTTCGAGTTCAAAATGTCAGATATTATCCAAATTTGTAACGTATTAAAAAATAATAATAAAAAAAAAAGTTATCACTACAACATCTCTAACTAATATCAAGTGCCCATTTGGTCTCACCTGGACTCGCCAATGACTGCTTTTACCCATTCAATAGCTTAGCGTACTCGTAGTTTCCTCAATGCATATCGCACTGTACTCGTAATTTGTAACCAATTTCTTCTACTACGTATTTAATGCCTAACAACAACAAAAAAACGAAAAGTTCGAGTTAGTATGCATTGTAATCACACAATACAATTGTTTTATGTATGTATTACATCACTAATATGGATATTCATATATACTTATGTGTATGTACGTAATTATATAAATACATATAAATTCTGAAAAATAAATACGCAACCACTAATGAGGAAGACAATACAATAAAATACCTAACAACTGTTTCTTTTGTATTTATTATTGGGTCTATGAGAAATGTAAATATGTATATATATTTTACATAATTAATTATAATTTAACAACTCATTTACTTTGAAGCACTGCACACCTTGCGCCAATGCGCACATACTTACATGTATGTATGTATCTAAAGCATAATTTTTTCCATAAAATAAATTTTTGGTTTCATAAAATAAATTTGTAGTTGAAAGCTTGTGTTATTTTAGTTTGATATTTTTATTGAAAGGTCAACAGCACGTCCAGTTTTTGTCTACCAGTCCCTTTTCTATCCTGGACAGAGCCAGTTCCTTCAAATTTTTTCACCAACTCTACAGATCGACCATTTTCATAGTAACTTTCAATAATTTTAGTGCTTTGTTTTCTCGTAAATTTGTACATCAGCCTACTTGAAAGATGTCAAGTAAAAAAAGTTACGGTCTAGGAATCATTCACTGCTGATTTCTAGGTATCACTTTTGAAAGACTCTTTAGTAAACATTTGGTATGTGAATAATACCACCAATTTTATGACTGGCAAGTAATTAATCATTTTTATTATATTTTGTGACGCTCAGTGCGAATACCAATTTCTGTCAAGCAAAAATCTTTGATACTATAAAACATAAAACCACTTTTTTTAATTAGCAGCAGTGTACAGAATATACTTGCAAATCGAAAGATATTGTCACGGACATCCTTTGTCGAGTGCTGGACCGAATTTCTGAACTTACGCTCTACTCAGATTTTCCCCGTTGAACGCCGAGGAGCGCTTGCTATAAAAACACATTTTTTTATCATTTATAAATTATTAGTTACTTTCCAGTCAGACCTTCAGTATTAAATGGCACAAGTTTAGCATTTATATTTATTATTATTTCAGCATTTTCTGGTTTCAGCTGTTCGAGAGTTACATAATTTTTTCTTTCGTTACATAGAGTAACTTTAAATGTTTCTAAGTAGTTTTACACCAAATAATTTTCGCTTTTGATTATTTTTTGTACTTCTATAAGTTAAATATCACCTCCTTATATAACTCCTTCGAGAGCAGATTTAAAGCGCAATCCAGTCGAATAATAATTCAAGAATTCTGCGACAAGTCTTTAGTTCCAAGTTATGATTGACGTTTTGAGCTTTAAAAGCTTATTTAATGAAGAGCTGTGTTTTGAGCCCACTCATACTTATACTTATGTATGTAGGTATATTATTACAGTAGCAACAAATCGTTAAGAAGTAACTCCAGCACCTCATGATAATATAGAGTGATTTTCACATTACAGCATCGTTACACCTAAAGCCTCCCCTTGTGCAAATGGTTGCTCATCCCGGAATGTTGCTGTTAAGTAATACGTCGGAAGGCCATTTTTGCGTATGTTAATTAAAATCGTCAGTCTATAACAGTGCTAGTAACTGTCCGCTATTCACGCTGCGACGGGTCTTCGCCGTTTTCAGCAGCCTGCTACGCCAGTTGCTTTGTCTTAAGTCCGCCTTTCGGGCCCATTCTTCCTTGCACAACATTCTTGTTATACGCGCTAAAAGCTCTCACTTCTGTTAAAGCGGTGAAAATATTCCTTGAAACATCCATGGCTGCGCAGCAATAGCATTACATAAAAGTCGACCTCTCCGTGCTTTCTACCAAGCTATTTCGCAATGTCTGGTATTAGATCATAGGTCCAGCGACCCTTTGTTGAATACTCCCAGCGCTGTTGCCATTCCTTTATAGTACGCTTTCGTCCCTCTTTTTTAATGCTGCAGGACGTATTCTTCCCTGTCTGCTGGTGCAACCTCTTCAGCTCCTTGATGGCCAGATCAATCGGGATTCTCCTCGATATTACGGCTATGGCATTATCGGAAAACGGGTGGTGAGGGTTCGCGACTCTTAACGCGCTAAGTCTGTGTGCAGCTTTCAATTCCTTTATAAACGATTTTTTTCACATCGGTCCATATGGGTGCTGTATATATTATAACAGAGGTGGTTACTAAGAAAAGTAACTGGCCTGCCTATGTTTGACATAAGTTTTCATAGAACACCTATGTACTCGTTGTGCTTTTTTGCTAACTGCTGCAAGATGATCTATAAAAGTCATTCGGGAGTCAACGAGCTTTCTCAAATACTTTAAGTACGCCTACGATTTTACGAGTATTTTCTTGTTTTTTTTTCGTTTGGCGAGAAAAGTGGGAATTCTCACTGATATCGATCAAATTCAAACATTTTGTTATGAGAAATGTCTGAAAAGCTACACAAACGTCCATAGTTGTTTTCTTCCAATATTTGATTTATTTGGCTTTCTTTTTCTGCAGTGTTTAGAATCTTCGTTGATGTTTTATTATTAATGTTCAGGCCGATTTTGTTGCCAACTCTGAATATAAATAAAAATAATAATGTTTTTAATATATTATAGTTGCTGTGAACCTTCTTAAATAAGTATTTTTTTGTAGCGATTCCGAACCTGAAAATGTTCCGCAAATGTTATTACCTTTCGGTTGCGGTAAATTTTATATTTGGCTATATGTGTTGTAAATATGTATTTTTATTATCTTCATATTTTCGCTTTTCTCCTTTCTACTTTCTATAAATGTATGTACGTATTGCTGATTGCTTTAAGCTGCTTGTTATATAATTCTTTACAATTTGTTGGCTTAACCTTAAGCAGCAAACATTTATTGCACAAATGCACTCTTTTTATAAAGTAAACGCTTTTGCTTCATATTTATTTGTACTTATTTAATTTTCTAAATTTTCTATTGCCTTTACTTTTCTTTGATATATTTTCATATTATTTATTTTCTTGTTTCTTTGTTTCTTTTTGGAAAAAAACGAAATCCATTTCATAGCTGTTGGTACACTGCAAAAGTTGGCACGCAAATTCTCCACAGCCAGTCAGAGCAGTTCGAATCAAATTGAGCTGAGTGTACAATAATTCAAGCAACATCGAAAATCTATCACCAACATCATCAAAATCACAACCACCGCCTTCAACACCACCACAATCACCGTCACTACAACCACCGCCCCCTTCTTGACCTGAATGTTTCTAAACAGAAGAAAGAAAAGAAAAGTAGCAGAAAGTTGAACAGTAAAAGAGAAAAATTGTTGAAAATTTAAGAAATAATTGATTTGACACAGCTGAAGAGGATCTCGATTTTGCTTCTATTGGAACATCGAGTTAAGGTGTGGGACGCGCACCTGCACCTGCTACCTGTTGATTTTTCAAGCTGCGTTTTGGCTTTTTCCTTTAATAGCAAATATCTACCCAAATACTATAAACATACCGACACATAAGAGTTGCCCTTATTTGTTTATTGCAAATCTGTGTTTTATTTATGATAATTACGATAAATATGTGTTTAGTATTGTATGTAGTTATTTTTATTGTAACTATTGTATTATTAACTCTTTATGATAAGTACGAAATGTATTTTTTGCTGTTATCATCCACATATGTATGTAATGTATGTGCTATATATATGTATGTATGTATAATATATTTTCGTTTTCCCACACAAATTTGCAATATCCATGTATACGTACATATTTTATAGTTTACAATTTACATAAAGCTAAAATATATAGACAATTGAAATGAATGCAAGCGGATTTTATTGTTTTCCAAACTCAAGTCCAGTAAATTCCAGTTCGTATGCGAGATGTGAAAGAAAGCTATAGGCACTTTTTACCAAATTGTTGACTCGAGGGAAAGAAGCTATGCAAAATTTAGTTCTACACTCAGTCTACATACTAGGTACATACCGTGGGATCAGGGTTTGTTTTCAGAAAACTGGAAATTTACAAAGAAAAAACAATCGTTTTTCCGACCAAAAAAACTGTTATCTCCACAACGAATAAATTTTAAGATATTATTGATGTTATTAAAGAAAATTTAGTTTTACGCTCATTATACATATTAGTTGCATTCAGTGTTGCCAGATTTTGTTTTTAAAATACTGCAAAAAAAGAGTTTTTTGGAGCATCTCTATCATCTCTAAAACGAAGAAATTTTTTCAGAAAATTTGGGTTTTCTAGTTTTAATTAGCAACATACAGTGTTGCCAGATATTGATTTCAAAAAACTGAAAATTTCTAACAAAATATTTTTTCGACCAAAAAAAAAAAACGGTTACCTCCAAAAGGAAAATATTTTTTTTTAGAAAATAAGGTTTTATAAATTTTAGTAAACATAAACAGAACACATTTTATTTATAGTTTAAAGGGTCTTTCAAAAGTGGCGCCTGGATGTCGGTAGTGCATAACTCCTAATAATTCCTGTGAAGTAGACAGATGTACAATTTTACACGATAGAACAGTGCGTTAAAATTATTGAAACCTATTATGAAAACGTCAACGAAAAATAATTGACGCTAAAATATTTGCAACGAAAGCAAGAGGCAGACCAAGATCAAGCTGGATACACGAACTAGATGACGACATGAGAAAAGTCAAGGTCAACAACTGGAAGTAATTAGCCAATGATCGGGTCAAATGGAGGCATTTTGTATAGCAGACCAAAGCTCACACTGAGATGTAGCGTCAACTGATGATGATGATGATGATGATGATGATTATGAAAATGTTCGATATTTACGAACAGCATATCGGAAAATTCGTGTTTTTTCCGTGAAAATAATCATTCGAATGAGTCGACAATTCAAAGGACGGTGAAACAATTTCAAGAAACTGGTTCTTTCGAGAATAAAAAAGGACTGGCACACCAAAAACTGAACGCAACCTACAGCCATATACATCGCTGAACAACCTACAGCCATATACATCGATATCTCGACGTTCTCAACAATTAGGATTTTACCTGCAGACGTGTCCATAGTGGACATTTCGAAGATGTCATTTTTCATATGCCATTCTTAAGAGGCCTATTTTGAATAAAAAATGAGGCCTGAAAGAATCTAAATTTTGACATGTTTTAGTTTAAAGCAACGCCTTTGAAACGTTTTTTGAAAGACCCTTTATATACTTAACTAAACTAAACTAAACTATTTGAAATTTGTTTTAATGAAATTCAGTTTCATTATTTTTTGTAATTTGCTTTGTTCATTTTTAATAAAATGCATAGACTCGACTAGACCTTAAATTTTAGGACAATCCCCAGCAATTTTCTAAGAGCTCGTTGTTATTAAAGAACCTGGTATTTCTAATTCAAAGTGCTGGTATTTCTAATTTATTATTTTTAGTGCACTTTGATTTGAAAGCTTTATATAATCCAAAAAAAAAAAACTTAAAGACATTTTAATTTATTCGTGTAAATTTGAGGTAATATAAGGAGCACTGCAAGCTTGTCTAAGAAATGTAATTTAGAGTTAACACTGTGAGTCTAGCAACCTTGCCTCACAAATGCCTCAGAGAGCACCTAGCTTGAGTCTCTATTACTAAGATACACTAATTTCAATCTATGAAATGCAAAAATGTGAGTGGCGATAATATTTTGTGGCATTTTTGGTTGCTGATCTGGATTTGCAAAATATTTCATATCGAGAAGTCAAATGGGTTTGTCTCTACCCACCGAAGGTGCCACAATGTGGCTTCCCCACTCAAATACTCAAATACTTCCATACGCTGATGAATGATGAAATCAGATAAAGCGAGATATGGATTCAACGTTTTACGTGGCGGAAAAACTATACCAGTTTGAAGTGGATTAAAATCGTTAAAATTCATTTCGATGAATCAAAAATATTTTTATTAAATCTCCGATGAATTAAAATGCACGGCACTTCCATTTTGTCCACGGTTCTTCAAATAGCGGCGAGGCTGAAGTTGAGGAGTGCTTGAAGTAGCGTCTGCAATAGACTGTCGTCAGCAACCAGCGAGAACTTAAAACTAACCGTAATGCTCGTTAGGGAGGAATGATGCCTGAGAGTCCAAAAAATCAGTCTCAACGGGGACTTACAATGATGCGTACCGTTTCCAGTTTTCTTCTTCCTATTATATATCCGTGGATTTTTGACTAAATAACTTACGTGACTTTCACCGCTTTTGCTTCACAGTCAATGAATTCTGATGTACCATCGATAAATGTGGTTTTTTATTCAACTTTTATTCAGCTGAATACTTAAGCAGCGGCTTGCAGATATTAATTTATTAAATTTTCAGGAAAAACAAGCAATTTCTTGCGATATAGAAAAACATGTTAAGTATTTTATTAAAAGTATACAGATTAGGGAGGAAGTTAGTTGTAGTGTCTTACCTGTTGTGAGCAACTTTACTGGTTTTGAGTTCAAGAAATGAAAATTTATAGCACAGACAAGAAATTCTAAGGAAAATAGTTCAACGGAAGTGCTTTTAAATTTAGAGCCAATTTACACGATGACTTTCATCCTGGGTGGAGTCGAACTTGGTGGCAAAAACTGTAGAGAAGTCAACGGGGTAGGCATGCATGCACAGTCAGCGAAATCGAGGGGGTTTTTGACATTTCGCTTTCATCGTGTTTCCATTTTCGTATTTTTATTCAAGTGGACTTTGGGCTGGCGCTTTGCTTTTAAAATGTGGACGAAAGAAAATGGTCCGTTAAACGTCAATAACGCGCAAGGAAGGCCGCAAACAAAAAGTCTTCGTTTAAATATAAGAAGATTTTCGAAGACTTCTTTAAAAGAGAATAGGCAGAAAACCCAGGGTGAAAAGTCGTCGTATAAATGTGCTCTCAAACTAACTAAGAGTAATATGAATTACGGGTTTCACTAGAAAGCGTCTAAAAGGGAGTATATGTATTCCCAATCCGCAATCGACATTTGTCACACCAAAAATTATTTAAAATTTTTTTTCAATTTAATTCCAATTTGAATCAGGCTGCAATGCAAGAAAGTCGCGAGTTGGTCTTTCTCAGTTTTAGCTTAAATTTTGATGTAACTGGAAAACATCAAAAATACGCGCAATTTACGTCGGTCGCTACTGCAGTGAAATAGTTGCATTACAGGAAGAAACAAATACATTTTAAGAAATGAGTTTAGGAGAGCCATCACACAGCTTTGAAGCGAAGGAAGACTACACTACTTGTCAGTCAGATCGAAAAAGTGGAAGAGGCTTGCGTGCCTGGGAAGCCATGCGAGAACAAAACAACGGCAATATTTCGCTACCAAAGTATTACTGATCTTCAGCGCATTTTGGGAAAGAACAAATAAATTACAAGGGAGCAAAGCTTGTTCCAAAGCTTTATGTATCTAAGTAACAAATGCTAAGTATTTTTAGAACTGAAATTTTCAAACCAAAAACATAAAATTATATTAGTAAATGCAAAACACTCGCGTAAATTAATTTCTCTAGATTTTTTTAGCATTACTTAGTAAAAATAAATACGCAATCACAGCTGCTTACATAACTTTATGCACTCTAGAATTGATATTTAATACAACAACAAAATAAAGATTTACAACAAATTTGTTTGCTATGCCATGTGAGATATATAAATATACCTGCTTATAAATATATACATACCAGAAATACAACAAATGAAAAAATTTATGAAAAAATAAAAATAAAACGAACTTCATATTAAATTTAAAATGAACCAATTAATTTCTTTTAATTATTTACCGGAGAACTAACTGTAAATAATTCATTCATTAAAGCATAGGCATTAATAATTAAATTAAGTTAAGCTCTGGCTCGGCTCTATAATTAATTAAAAAGCAATAATAAAAAATTAAAAATTTTTTTTTTGGAAATATCCAAAAATGTTTAAAATCTAGGCTAACGCTGCTGAGAAAAATATATAATAATATAAGACATTGAAAACCACCACAAACGAATCAAATAAAGGATTCGAGGGAGTACCAGATTTTTTAGAATTATGACAAATTTCATTGAAAAATTTTGAAATAAATTTAAAACATTGTAAATTTGTATATAGTGATATTGTAACAAGGCATTATTTGAATACTTTTTTGGAAGTAAATAATCGTAAAAAAATTCGAAAACTGAATTAGTAAAACTCGAAGAGATTCCAAACACCTGTGCGTGGTAATTTTTTAACCAAAGAAATAAAATTCACATAGGCGTATGTGTGGTAGGGTGCGTGCATCAATGTGTGTGTGAGTGTGTGTATAAGAGCTGTGCTGGCTGCTTTACATTTGGTTGAGTGTGCCATCCAACATTCACTCATGCTTGCCAAGCGCATTTCAAATCACTCACCAACACCAACACCAATACCAATAACAATGTCGGCAACGTTCCCGATTCGGGTGTGCCTCCAAGCCTTCAAATCTTGTGTTGGCCATATTTATATATATAACTACATACTTGACACAGACTTTTTGCTTTGAAAATATTTTTGAATTCCGCGCATCAACTCATGCCACTCAGCTGCACTTACATAAATACATACATAGTTACATGTATAGAGAAGTACAGCATACAGACATGTGTATAAAAACTGCGTTCCCGCATACTCATACCACCACCCGCCCACCCACAGCACACACTCACACACACACAGCGCTAGGATTTTATGCTTAAACAATTTCTAGAACAAAAAAAGATAGAACTTTCTGTTCCTCCTTTTCTATCTATCGAATTTCACTTTGCTGAAAAAAAAAACAATATTTCGCTAAATAACATAAGCAAACTTCCCACTCCCTCTGTGTCCCCCCTTCTTTAATATGCTGCGCCGCAATCGCTATCCACTGTGACACTGGAATACACCGTTCAACTGTTCAACAAACAATGCCTCCAACACCACTGTTACTACAGCCACGCCCCTCTCCACACCAGCCACCTCACCATGTGGCACCAAATATCAAACCTACTCGTCCATCTTTTTTGCCAACTTCAAGGAGCAACTGGAGAAAGAGCGACGCGAGCAACAGGCTGAGGAGCAACAACAACAGCAAAAACAGCTGCAGCGTCAACGAAAGCAGCAGAAAAAACTGCGTAGCAATGTGCGCCTCTGCCGCGAGACTGCCATCAACAACAATAATAACTCGAGCGGTGGTGGTTATTCTTCCAGCAGCGGTGATGCCTCCGGCGGCGACTCCGATGGCAATGGCAACCAATCGATTGAACGCGAACGTCACTTGCCCGCCTTCGAAGTGGACAATGATTTGGACGATTTAGATTTCGATGCAGAACCGGAGGTGAGTGTGAATGGTACATCGTATACGAGTGCGCAAAAGATGCGCATCACTGAGAATCCACTGCCGGAGACCGTGAGCTGTTAGATGCTGAGCGTGCACGCAAACGGGAGGTAGAAAGTAGGAGTGTGAGAAATATTATATATAATATAATTGGCATATAAGATATCATGGAGTTTGAAGAAGCGGTCGATCATTGATCAGGTTTTTATTGAAAGTGAGAGACCTTCTTTCTAGTCATAATTGAAAAATGTTCGATTGTCATTGCGCTCAGAAACCTACTGTAGTACCAAATTGAATAGAAATAAAAATATATATGTATACATATTTACATACATAAAAAGCCAACATCACGCGCGCATTAGCCACCAAAAGCTGCTGGAGCTGAGCAATAAATTAAATGTAATAAATCATTAAAGCTAAACGCCACTGCTGCAGCCGAAACCGCCCAAAGAATGCAAAATAAGTAGATACAGATAGATTAAGAAAAAATGCAATGGTTATGGTTTGTCGTTATTTTATTACAGGAAATGCTGCTGAAATTACGAAAGTAATTCGCAGCAAATTTTTTTCTACTCTTTTCGGCATGAAAATTTCAATGCGGTGCAGGCTTATAAAAACCTTTAAAAACTTTTTTTAATTAAAAGAAGTAGCATTTAAAATCTATAATTTATATCGGAAAATATTTTAAAACAAATATGTATAAGACAGTGGTGAATATAAAAATGTCAACACCTTTAGTGGATGTTTTTTGGATCTTCTTGAATTAATGGTTTTTGTTTTGTTTTTGTTGTCAGTATAGACTTTTTCAGTTGAAACTAGTTACTTGAAGGCAACGGTGAATGATTTCTAAAGACATTTTTTTGCCACTGAGCACTTTCGAAAGGTCAAAAGTAGACTAGAATGTGAGGACTACTCGAGTAAAATTTTCTTGTGCTTATTGTCCATTTTTGCTCCTTTTTTCTGTTCATTAAGAGTGCGTTCAATATCTTTAAAATATAGGGTGTTTTTTTTAAAGGTTAGGTTGTCAAGTTGGCACTACTTTTTTCGTAGATAGTCTTTTTGACAGCTGTCACTTGATTTATGCTCAGTTTGGTTTGCCATTTCATAATGAATAGACTTACACCTGAACAACGTTTGCAAATCGTGCAAATTTATTACGAAAATAATGGTTCGGTTCGCGCGACGCATCGAAGAAAATTTTGTTCAGCGATGCAGCTCACTTTTGGTTGAATGGGTATCATTTTTAAAACATAATGGCAAACCCTTATCTTTATAATAAAGCTAAATTCTTGGCCATAACATTAAATTATATACGTTTTATTTCATCTTGAAAACCTAACCTCTAAAAAAACACCCTATACGAATGATGATGCTGCAGTCGACTTCTATGAGAATAAATTTCCTTTATTAGGTAGCTATCACACATTTCCAAAATAATAGAGCGATTCAGTATTTTTTTATCTTTATAATTGTTTTATTCAAAGTTTTCTGTAAAAATTAAAAAAAGGCACTAGAAAATAATATCTTGAGACCTGGGAACTATTTTAATAAAATTTGATAGATGAAATTTTCTTGAGGATTTCCAAAGCGTTTTTATATGAACTTCTTGCTTTTCTTGAAAAGTGTGGATTAATCCTAATAAAAGAAGTAAAAAATATCGTCGGCATTGCATGGTGTGAAAATAACCTTCATATATTTTTTCATTCACATGAGTTTCTGCACCAAAAAAATTTGTAAAACAAAATTGAGAAATAACGGTATGAGTATTATTTCAACCGCTAAAGTATGTAGCTAAAAATGAGTACGAAAAAAATTATAAAATTTTGTAGTTTTCAATTCAAAAGTTTGCAAACTAACGAATATAGCTAGCAATTGTACGCATAAAGAAGTCATCATATCGTCTGCGAAAATTTAATAGAAATGCATATAATTTTTCACCGAAAAAGGGTATTGTAGTTGTTTTGCAATCCCAGTTAAATAACGTTCGTGGAGCATTCAAAAATAACTTTCCCATATTTTATAAGTTTTAGGAGTAAATAAATTTTGTTTTAATAACAGCGCTTCATTGCTGATCTACATGGCGTATACGCAAAGCAAGCATTTAACACAGAAACACGCGAAGTTGGAGAATGACTTTGGTATGCAAATATGTAAAGAATATGACTATGTTGAGTTCTAAAATAACATATGCAGGTTTTCTTGGATTTCAATAAGTTACAAAATATTTAACATACAAAATAATTATTTTGAAAACCACTCCATTTCGGGTAAATCAAGATGATTGAATGCGAGTAATAAATATACATATAGGCATTAGGGTGCATCACTCTCCACACAAAAGAAAAAATAAGTTCGGTACTGTTTTTCCCATCGGAAGAATACATTCTTACAATACTCCAGAACTTCCGCCAAAATATTTCGGAAGAATTAGAAGATTTACGTGCGCCGGACCGGTTTGAAAGTACTTCGAAATATAGCATAATTTTTATTCCATTGAAAATTGTTCTTTTTTTCATATTTAACTTTTTTTGCAGAACTAGATGCATAAGTTCTTTTATTTTTAATTTGTTTTAGTTTGGGAAAATTTAGATTTCTGGAGATATTTTTAATGCGGTCCAGCAGACGTAAATCTTAATATTTTTAGTCATAATAAAAATATTTTGGCGGAAGTCCTAAAATATAATAGATTTAATACTTTCGGTGGAAAACGAAATTTTTTTTAGTGAGGCACCCTAAAATATATATGTTTGCTTTACAAATTTCATAATTGCTGAAACTTTTCAAGCAAAAAGATTTACTTGTGCACTCTAAAGCTCTGGTAGTGTGAAGTACATCTCGATTCAAAACCGAATATCATGAAGTGCAAAAAATTTGAAAAATTATTAGTACCCAAAAAAGGAAAACTTGATTTAAATATATACGTATGTATGTGTATACCGAAACATTCTGCGACTAAATACATTTGTCATTAATAAGAGTAAAATTACAAAGTCAAACAATATACCCACGATTAGTTTCGCTTTATTTAGAGTTTCACTTTGTGCCTGAAATGTTTTGATGATTAATTGTATTGTAATAAAAAATAAATAAATAATTTAACTTAAATTTAAAAATAAATGGAAAAAGCAAAACCAGGAAAGCCGAACAAAATGCAGGGATTGATTAAAATCAATAATAACTGTTACAGTTATTTGGGTTAGGTATATGTATGTCAGTAGCTTACACAAGAACGATGAGATTATGAATGAAATGGCAGGAAAAAAATTAAGTAAAATAAAATAAAGTATTTAAAACGAGCTTTCTTGTTGCAAGCGATTTTTGCTTATTATTGAATTTAGCTAAGCGATTGATTATTTAAGCCACACACAAAGAATTGCAATTGTGAACTCACAAACACAAATACACAGGTATATTGAATCGTATATGAAGAGAAGAAGATTTAATGAATACTTAAAATACAAAAGTAAATCTCTAATTTTGAAAATAAAGTAGTTAAATATCTAGAACTTGGCGAAAGCTTGAAAAATAAGGCAGTAGGCGGCGAAAATTACTAAATAATAAAACAAAATTATAATAATACCAACATAAATAGTAATAAAAAAATAATAAATAGTAAAACAAAACAAATATTTGAGTAACAGAAATACAACCAAGTTTTCGAAGTAGCAGAAAAACTTTATTCAAAATCAAAACTATACAAATTATCCTATTGAAATAATTTTAATTACTTTATGTGCTAGTAAAACAAATTGAGTCAAGTCTTAGAAATGATGTGAACTAGTTCTGAACTACCCTAATGTTTATAAAATTTTCGCGCCAGCTACAAGGTAGCGCATAGTATTTTGGTTTAGAAAGGAAATCATCCTTGCATATCAAAACAAAGACAAAAAAAAATTAAATAAGAATTAAAAATGAAGAAAATTAATAAGTCCACTGTCTGAAGAACTGAAGGCGGCTAAAAGTTTTCGGAATGTGAGAAAATTCTTTTGGGTAACGCGAAGTAGACTCATGCACTTTGATTGGATACGATTTAGATCGAATCGTAAGAGTACGTGCGTCTAGCGCTTTGGGGCTATGAGCCCTTGAGTGTGCAGAGAGTAAGAGATCTAGCGAAACGCGATCACATTCAGCAACTCTGCATCGTGGGCCACAAACGATTAATCACAGATTAGTTAGAGAGGTCGCGATAGCAACACGAATAGAATCCGGTGGGCCGCATAACACACCAAGAGGGAGAGGAAGAAGAAGAAGGGAGATAAGAAGAAGAGAAAGAAGAAAAAGGGAGAGAAGAAGAAGAGAAAGAAGAAAAAGGGAGAGAAGAAGCAGAGAAAGAAGAAGAAGGGAGATAAGAAGAAGAGAAAGAAGAAAAAGGGAGAGAAGAAGAAGAGAAAGAAGAAGAAGGGAGAGAAGAAGAAAATAATTACCTTAGGAAAAAGGCTAAGAGAAGTCTTAAGCAACCCTATAGAGTGGGGCAATGTTAGACAAAGTGCTCACGGGCGATATAACCGAAAAAGTTCTAAACAATTTATCAACCTCTCAACGAATAAACGCAATGTGTGCTGATCGGTTACTGCAACTGCGAAGTCGTGGCCTTATGACGCTATTACCATTGGACACCAGAAATATCAATGAAAGCAGCAAACACTTTCCAATTACCTCCCTTAGTTTGACAGCTTGCTTTGAGCGAATTTTTGTGTAAATTTTTATGACCTAAACAAAAATCTTAGAAGGATATACAGCAATTAAAATTATCTTTTCAACGATTCATCATACCTTGGAATCGAGTAATAAATAAAAGAGTTATAAAGAAATTTCGATTTGGCAGTTTTTAGAACTCTCCAAGGACTAAAACCCTCTGAAAGTAAGCTTTCAAACTAAGGGAGATAATTTCAAACTTATATTTGCGACTTAGTTTGGTGTACCTGCTTCTCGAGTGCTGTGTGGTTACGAAAAGAGAGAAACATCTATGATAAAGGAGAAGACATGTACGCTCAGTATTGCCGAAATCCGTTCCTATGTACGTTCCGATCACTTTTTAGTGCCGCACAGTGGTTTTACTTATCTTACATAACAACAAATTTATTTAAATAATAGAAAAAAGAACTAAAAGAATTAATAAATAGAAGAATAAAAATATTGTTGACCCTTGAATGTTGGAACTATTTTATCTAACAAAATTAAAAAACAGAAAACGCAAAACGTATCAAAACTATAAAACATAACATAAATGTGTTTCCAAACGAAAAACAAAAAACTATTTAGCAAATAAAAACCAAGAAATTGAAAGGAAAAATATATGAAACTTGTAATGGTTGAATGACTTTATTAGCAATGCAATCATATGGCAAGGCACCTGCTTAATGTTAATATCATTATGAGAAAAAAATAATAAACAGTAATAACAAAATTACATATAAATAAAATTAAAAGAAATATTGAGTGATTAAATTTATCTAAAATTGAAATAAAACTGAAGAGAAAATACAGAAATACATAGTAAAACAAAGCTTGCCTGCAAATTAAAAAAGAAACCTCAAAGTATTCAGCGAGAGAGAGAGATAAAAGAAAAGTAAACAAAAACAAAAATTACAACAAATTATGCATTTGCAAAATACTCGTACATACATACTTTGTGCAGTAACAAATAGAAATAGCTGCACTTACAGCATTCACATATTAACACATGCCCACATACATATATACATATACAAACATACACGAATATACAAGTAATACATTAACAATAGCGAAAATGGAATAAAAATTGCTTTTATAAAGAAAAGTTGGTGATTTCAATTCGTTAAGGAGGTGAGTAATGAGAACAACACTAAAATTAAATAATTTTTTTTTATATAGCGACATTCGGATTATCTGCTCATTTGGAATAAAAAATGAGGGTTCAGGGTGAGTATAGTAAAATACGCTGCGAGTTCTTAGCCTACTAATGGTTCCAGCTGGCATTTAAACAAGGTGGCGCAAATTGTAAATTGCGTCCTACGTCAATCACATTTGACACTGGTGGACTAGCTGCAGTATACAAACAGATAAGCAGTAGAGCGTGTAAAGATCAAATTCAGATTTCCATCAACCAAAATCATAATTTTTTAGTTAGTGAAAAATTTATTCAAAAACAAACATGGTTGATTAATTTTGCGCCACTTTGTAGATGGGTGTACTTATGAGTGGCATATTGACAGAAGAGCCTACGGTGTTACAAATTTTTCGCTTAACCGGCATGAAAGTCACATCGCGCATGACATAAGTATACTTATTTGTCTAGTCCTAAAGGGAAATAGTTTATTAAACGCCCACGTCTTCAAAGAGAAAAAGGCAAATATAAAAGAAAAAGAAGAAAGCAAAAATTTTTAGTTGAAACTAGTTTTTTATTCAAGATAATTTCCAACAACTTCAATACTCTTAATCCAATAATGCGCCAATAGTTTTATACCATCACTGTAAAGATTATCTAGAAGCTCTACAGGGCACTATGTTCCCAGTGATCGGCGCGGTAGCATTTAACCATCATCATCATCATCTGTAGAAATCTGTTCAGCAGCTTTTTATTGAATTGTTAAGGGGGCAGATACCTGTAAACGGCCATATTTTCCCTGATTTTCATTAAAATTATTTAAAATGAAGAAGTCAATATATTTTTTTCAAAATTGGCATGCAATTTACTTATTCATTAAAATAATAAATTTTTTTTTTTTATTTTAATCATCTAAACTAGCGGATGTACACTCAATTCTTCCAAGAAGGTCGCTGCGGGGCTTCTCAATCGGCGGGCATTGTAGCATCGGCGTCAGTGACCTGAATACAAAAAACCTAACATTTTTTTTGTTTTTTAATGTCATAATTTCTATATGAATTAAAAAAAAAATGGAAAAAAATCGCGGAATAAAATGTAAAAAAAAAAAGAGTTTCCAGGCGAATTTTCCTACTATTTTTGCTTCGAAAAAATTATTTTTTAATATCATAAAAAAGATGTGTGCAACATTTCAGAGAGATCGGTCTATAACTTTTAGAGTTATCGTGTACGCCATTTCGAAAAATATAGTTTTGAGAAAAACGCGTCTAAAGTTTGAATACATGAAAATTCCTCTCCCAGCGCTCGAACGGAAAGAATAGAGTCGTCACGGTTGACGATCAATAATATAAGAAATACTTAAATTTTTTTACATATTCTTAAAGGATTATATCAACATTTTATGAAAAAAAAAATGGGGCACTTAACCATCTGAAGTATTTCGAACACGGTCTTAAATGCTCTGAAAATTGGTTCAATAATAGGCTTGAATATAATAAGAAATAAACTGAAAAAAAAAATTGATAATTCTGATATTTATTCAATGTGGAAATTTCACGTGTTTTTAATATTAAAAAATTATATTTAATTTTTTCGAATAAAATACTATATTAAATTATATACTAGCTGTACCCGGCGCGTGTTGCTACTCCAACAACTAAAATAAATTTAAGAAAAATAGCTTTAAAGAAAAATCAGTACACAAATATTAAACTCATTCTAAACCATTTTATTGATTTTGTTTATTTCGAAAAAATCGGTTGAACGGGGCAAAAGTTGCTACTCTGCAGCGCCACCTGGTGGCGAGTGGCAGCAATGAGCATATTCTACAAACCTTCTCCGTGGAAAAATATGGTATACATATATCAATTTTTATAATAATCGATCCAGTAGTTTTTGAGTTCATCGAGGATATACAGACAAACATTCATTTTTATACATTTTTAACTTTACGGAATTAAAAATGCTATAAAAAAGAAACTACTCAATATTTTTCCAAACTTTTTTTTTTATTTTGAAGTACAATCCTTCCGGTGAATGATGGAACACAACTTCATTCATATGGCTGCCTCGGCTACCATACCAAGGTCTTTACGCAAAATTCGTCTCAATGATGTTTCCGAAATGTCCAATTGTTGAGAACGACGGTGAACTGATGTTCCTGGTGATTCACGAACACTCTCGGACACAGCAGCAATATTTTCGGGTGTACGCACGGTTTTTGGTCGGTCACGCGTTGGTTTGTCGATAAGCAACCCAGTTTCTCTAACTTTTTTCGCAAAGTAACGCACATACGCTTAATTCGGTGCTTTTCTTCTTCCCATTGCCGTACGTAATTTTCGTACACATTCTGCAACATTACCATGATTTTCAAAGTAATGTCGCAATATTTCCCAGCCTTCTTTGAGCGTATACACAACCATTTTCGTTCAGCGGAAGAATAAAACTAATTTTCTGTCAAATCAGATGACGCGTACATAAGCTAGCGTCTCGGGACATCATTATTTTGTACTGATTTTTCAATAAAACAAACAACATTTTAAACAAAATGTTTACCAAAAAATAAAAATTCAAACTAAAAGGTAGAAATATCATAAACTCGCTCCAAGGTTTAAAGTGACGTTCAACTTTTTGGATGCCCACTCTGTGGCTCATATTCAATGACGGTGCGGCCACTTTTATACTCTAAAATACAACGATACACAGTTAGAAATTAAGGGCCTGATTCCTGCCTCACTTTCACAATTTCTCACCCTTTTAAACTAACCCATAGAAGTGTTCAGCCACAGAAATAATTCATCAGCAGAATAAAAAGATAGATGTATCTGCCACCGTTCACTATTTATTGATATCAGTTCGTATCGTTTCTTTACCGTTGAAAAGCGAGTCCGATATATTAAAGAGGCTGTAGTGAGAATTAAAATTTTGGAATCATTTTGCTTTATATGTTTCCAAAAAAGAGGCCTAAAATGCGTTGATATTCGATGGGCAGTAGTAATAATGTAGACTGAAACAACATCGGATAAGCCAGAAACCGACTCAGAGTGCCATTTAAAATAAATAATAATGCTAGCGGCTCTATAAGACTATCAAGAGTGGAAGAATTAACAAGGCTTAAACGCCAAATGTAAGGTGGAAACTACTTATAGTTATGGATAATCCTATTGGAAACCATTGACTATTGTAAGGTGTGAAGTTATATCGATAATCCCATCAAACAAATTCAACTTATTGTAAAACCTCTTTCAAGTAGTAATCGCTGGGCAATGGACAGGAGAATTATAGCTCAGATGACATGTAACTTATCGAATGTCTTTCTACCATAAGAGAATACCTGAAACTATAAACCATTGCCCATATATGGGACAATATTAGGGCGCACAATACAAACTAGCAGCGACGTACAAGGTGGGCTATATAACACATCGGTCAATAAGTCCCGGATAAGAAAATAACATTTTTTTCGAAAATTCTTCTTTATTCATCAATTTACTCCCCTTTGGCGATGATACAATCATTCCAACGATTTTGTAGCTTGCCTAGTTTTGTAACCTGTTTTGTAAAACATTTATCTATGGCCTCAAAATACGTTTCAGTTTTAGCGATAACGTCCTTATTTGATTGAAATTTCATTCCCTTGAGTATTTTTTTGAGGTCTGACAACAGTCAGTAGTCGCTGGGGGCCAGGTCTGGACTATACAGTGAGTGGGGAAGCAATTCGAAACTTAATTCGTTCAATTGGACCATCGTTTTTATCGATTTGTGACTCGGTGCATTGTCTTGGTGAAAGAGGATTTTTTTCTTCTTCATATGGGGCCGTTTTTCTGCGATTTTCTCCTTCAATTGTTCCAATAATTCACAGTAATAATCAGAATTAATTGCTTCGCCTTTTTTCAAATAATGAACGAAAATTCGCATGGTATCCCAAAATACCAACGCCATAGCCTTTCCAGCTGACTGTTGTGTCTTTGGTGGCTTTGGACGGCTTTCACCGGGTCCAGTCCACTCAGATGACTGCCGTTTCGACTCTCGTGTATGGTGGTGGATCCCTGTTTCATCCATTGTCACATACCGACGAAAGAACTCAGACTTATCTCGCTTAATAATGCGCAAACAGCGATTTGAATCATCAATTCGTTCTTGTTTTTGTTCCGGCGTGCAAAACAGTGAACGCACTGCCTTTTGATATCTTCCGGATGCCAGCTATCTCTTGCAACTTCACTTTGCGATTGCCCATGATGATTTTGAGGGTTTTTTAAATATTTTCTGGAGTAACTGCCTCATTTGGACGACCAGGACGTTCAGCATCATCGGTGTCTGTACGGCCACGTTTAAAGTGAGCAGACCATCCTTTGATGGTTGTTTCCGATGGAGCAGAGTCCGGATAACGTTTATCGAGCTATTGCTTTGTTTCAACGGAATTTTTTTCATAAGAAAGCAATGATAAACCAACACACGAAATTGCTTTGAATTCATTGTTTTTAAAAATAGCAAAAGCAGCGTTACTTAAAGCACTCTAAGTTGGTAAATAATAAACCGAATGTCTTGAAATTTGGACAGTATACCTTTAGAGGTTAGCACTATTAAATAACAAAATCGATATGGTATTAGTGGCACCATCTAGGGGTCAGGCCCGGGACTTATTGACCGAAGTGTTATCTTTTAAAACTTGAACTACCAGATGTGTTCCCAAAACCCAGTGGTATCGATTTTCTCTCGAACAACGTTGGGAAATATTACAAAACCAAAAACTGAAAGAAAAAAACTTTCTAAATTCGGTAGAAAAGAAACGCCTTCTGTTCAATTTATGAAATGTATGTGCATGAAACTGGATCTCTATTGGATATAACAACACGTTCCTGTGCTCGTACAATGCGCACTTTAAGAAGTTACTCATAAGACTCTTGTCATAAGGTCTTAATTTGTATCTACCTATGTAATACTCTGTAAGCCTCTTATTTGTTGATTAAATAAATACAAAAAAAAATCAATCACATAGTAAACTCTTCGTCGTTCTCAGGGGTTGATCATTTCGTATAGACCTTTGCTGTGCTGAAAAATTGAGCTCATCGTATCAGCTACTGCATGGTCAGCCGTGGAACTCATTTTAATGTAATGTTGTTTCCTTTTTTAATGCTAGTAAAGTGATTATACCAGAGAAGGCGAACACACTAGCAGGTATTGCCTTAATTCGCTGTGGATGGGGTTTTATAAAGTTGACAGCTTATCATTCTATCGTATGGGATCTTCTCGAACACTTCAAGAGTGGTGGGCATCCGATGAGAAGATGATGTTTTCATCGCGTAGTTCTCTGCATCACACATTTGGACAGATAAGGTGAGTGACTTATAAAGCGTGTTTATTGTTGGGCTATAAATTAGACCACACAACCTTACCAGCAAAAAAAAAAGTTTGTCGTACGCCCCAGAGTCTGAAGTAATTTAACAAGATCCGACTGTGAATGCCAAAGATATAACGAAACATGTAAAGCAAAAAAAAGAACCTGAATTGCCTTCGAATCGAAAATTTTCTTACCAAATTAATAATTTTTGACGAGCTTTACTAACATTAGGATGGTAGGAACTGGGATCTATCGGATAAGTATTAGAACGGGGTACGTGAGCCAAAAAATGTTAAACAAAATTGTAATATATATATCACCCTATAATCAGTAAAATTACTAGTAAACTTTTACAGATCTCTGAAAAATTTCCCAGTAAAAATACTGATAATATAATTTAATTTGCATTATCAGTAAAGCAATTCAGAATAAAAAGTTCAGTTCTTGAAGCTTTCAAAGAAGACTTTCAGCATTGTTTTGAAGGATGGAAGATCCTCATAGCGGGTCTTACAGATAAAGAAGGATCATATAAGTAGGCTAGCCTAGGTTAGGTGGTTGCAACTCTCCATGAGGATGTAGAAGGGCCCATTAAAAAATCACAATAAAAGATTTTACAGCAACAGTTTCGTTATTTAACAGCCAAACCTCGTGTATACAACATCATTTTTACCTAACTTTCTACAAGCAGGCTTTGGGGGAAAAACTGAAATCTCTCTCGACCGATTCAGCGTATATCAACCACCATTGAATGTGGGTGGCAATTGCCTCATCCAATACCGATACATCTTCGTTCTCGTTATGCCAAATCAAGTATAGTTCTCAGCACATCTCACATATTTCCGATGCGGTTGCAATCATTCATACGATACGGTCCACAGTACCGTTAAAATGTATACATTTTCTTTTATTATATTTTTGTTCGAGTGTTTTTAGAACCAATTATTTGATCTGAATTATGGTATTAAATAGACGAACCACACAAGTAGTCGCTAGTAAATTTTATTACATACATCGCAAGGTGATCGACGGAACCTACTGATTAAATTTGAATTTTCTAATTTTTTACTATGTATTCCTGAAAATTTCATTAGCTTTTATTGCACAAAAACAATTATTGCAATATTTAAATTCTTTATTTCAAAATTACCACACAATTTCTTAAAATTCTCAATTTTTCAACATTTCGATTTCCAGAGGAAAGAAATGGAATATAGAACATAAGGTGAATGAATAAGAGATTTTGCGATTATGCAGTTATTTTGACTTGCTGACTGAGCTAAAACTTTTAGGCTTCCACAGCCTGTGCTGGTTCATCAGCCTGAGCTGGCTCCTCAGCCTGTGCGGGCTCTTCAGCCTGTGCGGGCTCATCAGCCTTTGCAGGTTCATCAGCTTGTGCTGGTTCATCAGCCTGAGCTGGCTCCTCAGCCTTGGCAGGTTCTTCAGGCTGTGCAGGTTCTTCAGCCTGTGCGGGTTCATCAGCCTGTGCGGGTTCATCAGCCTGTGCGGGTTCATCAGCCTGTGCGGGTTCTTCAGCCTTTGCAGGTTCATCAGCTTGTGCTGGCTCATCAGCCTGTGCGGGTTCTTCAGCCTTTGCAGGTTCATCAGCTTGTTCTGGCTCATCAGCTTGGGCTGGCTCATCAGCTTGTGCTGGCTCATCAGCCTGTGCGGGTTCTTCAGCCTTTGCAGGTTCATCAGCTTGTGCTGGCTCATCAGCTTGGGCTGGCTTATCAGCCTGTGCGGGCTTATCAGCTGTTGGTGGTTTTGGTTTCTGACCATGATGTCCATGTTTCTGGTTCTGCTCTTCCTGCAATTTGATGATCAATTTGGCAAGAGCTTCGGCAACTTCCTCAGGCACTGTAATATGTGCCGAGGCATTCATTTGCGCATCAATGGTAATTGGCGGCAATTTCTTTTGTCCATTCTTTTGGGGCTGTGCCTCAATACTCTCCAGCGACTCAGCAGATAGCGGCAATGCTACGGCTGATTGCACCAACAAATAGGCACAAAGCACAGCGGCAAAGGTGAAAGTGGCTTTCATTTTGATAGCTTTTTAGTATTCAAAGAACTTTGTGCTTGCTCAAAAATCGTTTGACTGTTCAATTGTTGATTGGGCCCCATTATATATACCTATCCATCGGAGTTGGTTATACTGGATTTTATCAATAAAAATTCTATTTACCTAAGTAGCTGCACTTGCTGTAGCTGAGTTATTTGAAAGTTGAGTGTTTATGATGCAAGCAAATGGTGGGGCAGGGGATGTTCACCTATGTATAAGAAGTGTTGAATTGGTTTTGTATTTGCTCATTAAGTAATTTATCAGGCATTGCAATCTTTAAGCGTTGTGGCTCTTAAAAATGTATTGGTTTTATGTTTGCTTTGGTACGAGTGTGTAATTTTTTTTTGAGTTATAAGTTTTGTTTTTACAGAACTTGAGGTGCTTACTGATAGTAGGTGAAATGAAACCGCGTAAAATATTACAATAATTTCAGTTCCTTATTGATTGATAAAATAAATGCTCCCTTGAGTGTTTTAATGCATTTTAGAGCTGGAATAGATAATGACGAACTTTCGTTCAAAATTATTCAGCTCCCTACTAATAACATTACGTTCAAATTCTAATCAAAAATTCGTTTAAAAACACTTACGAATTTTATTCATTGATAGTTTTCAACTATTGCATAAGACTACACAGGAAAAACATACTTGTATTGCAAATTAAAGATAAAGGGGTAGTAACTCGAGTTTATTGTACAGAAGAAAATCCATTTCGCATTTTTATTTAACAAAAATGCAATTTTTTATCTCTCAAATAGAGGATCGTACAGTAAAACTTGGTTTTTTTTCCGAAAAAATTGTGTCGATGCCTCAAATACCTTCGAAGGATTGGAAATATGTGCCAAGTTTCATTACTGTCCATAAGTAATCGCAACAAGCGTAAAACAGAACAGAAATCGCATACAATAAAATATTCAAAATGAGGATAAACTATCCAAAAGTGGTTTCTCAACACGAACAAACGTTTATAATTAGGAAAGAGGTTACCTTCTAGTCCAGCTTTGCCGAAGACTCTACTAGTCCAGAGGATCGGATTTTTTTCACGGTTTGTTAAATATTAACATTTTGGGCGAAAGCGACACTTCTTTATTGAAAACATCGGGTATGAACGACTTCTAATCAAATTCCTGCCCTCACACTTCTACTGAAAAATTTAACGATAATTTTTTTCATAGTTTTTAATGCTCTCCCTCGTCGTTCAAAAGGCATTTAGAGGGTTCAAATATTCAACGGACATTTAAGCAGACACTTTTATGAGATGTCACTTGTATGCAAAGTTCAAGCTAATCTTTACATATTTGAAATAGATAATTGGCATTGGCGCGGCTCGATTTGTATAAAACACAATTTTTAGACCACCTGTACTGCTCAGGCCACAAAACGATAAATGTTAAGTTTATAAAGAAGGTTTATTTATACAATTTCAAAATAGTTCCAGAATATTTATATCGCCTTCGATGTGTAGATGAATTTTCTTCTCTGCATAGAGTTCCATAGACACCCTACTGCTTTTATACTTTCTTTGATTTCTGTTTAAATCATCGCTTCTTGTTGCCATCTCACACAGGAGTCCAGGAAGGAGATTGTAAACATTTTCTGTGCCCTCGTATTCGTTAAGAATCCCGTTATGATCTTAAAAAAGATCGTAAAATTATCGTAAAATGGCATGTTTTCAAATAATTTCTGTATAAAATACTGCTATCCATTTATTTTTCGGTAAAATTATGCAGAATTAATTTTTGTTCCTAATTTATATATATATATATTATACCTTTTAATCCATTATTTACCAAAATTTCTTTGAGCTTTTTTTTAATTCGCTGTGTGTTGTACAGAAGGTCTAAAAGTAAGGCTCCACACATTATCTTGAACTAATCTTTTTTACGCATATTTGTATGTATGTAAGTATCAGGTCAGTCTATAAGTTCGTGCGTTTTTTTAAGGGGATTTTAAAATTAATAAAAAAGATGTTTAAAGTATTTATTAATCAATAATATATTTTCCTTCAATATTTACAATGTCTTCCCAACATTAAGGCAAATTTTTAATTCCCTGCTCAAAAAATTGTTTGTCCTTGGTGCCAAAATACGCTTCGATATCCCTTTTTATAAATAGTTTCTTTTGGGGAGTAGTTCTTGTTACTCATATGGGATTGAAGTCCACGGGAAAGGTGATAAGCACAAGGTGCAATATCCGGAGAGTATGGTGGATGCGGCATTAGCTCCCATCCGAGCTCGTTTAGCTTGCCAAATTCTTTAGAATTCAATATGGACGAAGTTTTATCTCTATTTAATGAGGCAAAACTCACCAAACATCAGTATTTGTTATTAAGAGACTTTATTCATTAAAAATTGCCTAACGCTTTACCATCTTATAAAAAAGTTCTTGACGCAAAAAAACGGTGTTACACAACAGGAATTGACGTTACAGAATCATCTGCCGAAATTAATTTACAATGTTTGTTGGACGACACTTGTTCTCGAATTCTCGAATCTCAAAAACCAGTATTGGTGAATATATCTGGATCAAGTTGCACTGAGTATGAATTAGTAGGTAAATGGGGTTTCGATGGCAGCACTGGACAGCTGACCCAGATAAGATAATTTGAAAAAACCCTCGCCCATCCTCCACAAGGTTTTGTCGGCCTATACATTTTCAATTTGCTTAAGAAACTAAAGCTCTAGTTTTTTTGAATACTTTATTCATGTTTCTTATAGAATCGAATTTAAAAGGTGGCAAGCAGGTTCATCTGAGGAAAAAGCACTTTTAGCTAAGAGAAAGGAATTTGTTCAGAGGGAGATTAGAGAACAATTAGGCTTGATAGTTGACAAACCGCGAAGTGGAGGAAGTGGCACCTCTAATGATGGAAATTCAGCACGAAAATTTTTCCTTCATTCAACCATATCATCCGAAATCACAATAATAGACAAACACGTTATAGACAGATGTAGTTATCTCCTACAATGCCTTTCATCTGGTTTTAAAATTAATTGGAATAAATTCAAAATATACGCACTAGACACTGCTAAAATTCTAGTTAGTAAATATTCATGGTATAATTTACCTGCATCAGTTCATAAAGTGCTCATTCATGGGTCGGAGGTGATCGATCATTGATTATTATCAATTGGAGAATAACAGAGGAGGCAGCTGAATCATGTAATAAATTAGTGAAACAATTCAGACGTGACAATACCAGAAAGCACTCAAGAACTGTAGCTAACACGGATCTTTTGCACAGGCTTCTTCTTAATTCCGATCCATTTATATCTAGTCTACGAAAATGTAGAAAGAAATCTATGATGTCAAGAGAAGTGTTAGATTTATTGAGTTAAAAGTTTTGTATTTGTAAGTACATTAACTGTTTTGGAAGTGAATATTTTATTGTTTTCATAAATAAGAATAAATTAACTGGCATCAAAGTATACTTTATGCTCATCCTTTCGGAATTTAATGTTTTTTTCTATTATTGTTTATAATTTAAGATTTATGCAAAACTTTAAACGAAACAAAAAAATTTTATATAAAAAATGTGTGTACCTAATTTTTCTTTGACTTTTTATATTAATTATATATTACTTTATTATATATTATTATTATTATATCTTATATATATTCTTATTATATATATATTACTTTTTATATGTCTTACTGTTTTTTTAACAAATAAAAACATTTCTCAACTTGAAAACGTACTAAAAAGTCATTTATCACGCAAAAGTTCTTATGACCGCTCTTCCTACGCGGCGGGACCACTGTGCAGCGGTCTGTTTAATGGCATGGATTAGCTTGTTTTTTGCGAACAAGTGAGTGAATGTTATACGAGATAGCCTTTAGGGGCATACATATATTTTGGAATCGGTGACCACTCTAATTCAAAATCCAGATCCAGATAAGATCTAATTTTCTATAACAATTGGAAATATGAATTTGCCAGAACTTTTAATCTTTTACTTTTGCTAAGTTTTTGTAATTTATATTGCTTTGGGTAATAAACTTTTTCTGCTCTACAAAACTATGTTAATTGTAATTTAGAGTTATTTAATTTTTTATTAGTTTTGAGGCTTAGAAATGGAATTCCGAGGAGGAAAAAATCAACATTTTCGACACCTGCTCTTCTTTGCTTTTCATCGGGTCAAAAAACTGCCGAAGTAGACCGGAATTTTTGCGACGTATACGGAAAAGGTGTTATAGACGAGTCTACATCGCGGAAATGCTTTGCAAAGTTCGAAAATGGTTCACTTTTGAAGGGGAATGATCGCCAAACCAGTCGTGAAGTGGCGAAAAAATTGAACTGCGATCATAAAGCGATTCTCAATCACCTTTATTCACTGGAATTTACCGAAAAATTGGGAGCCTGGTTGCCTCACGAGCTCAACGAAAGAAACAAAGAAAGTCGCCTTCAAAATTCTTCTCAGCATCTCGCCCGCCATTGAACAGCACGCGGTCATAAACAGTGCTTTTTGTACCGAATCGTCCGGTAGATGAGAAATGGTGCCTATACATCAATATGAAGCATAGAAAGGAGTGGGGGCTCCAGGAGATGCGCCAAAGCCGAGAGTCAAGCCGGATCTTCATCCAAAGAAAATCATGATATGTGTTTGGTGGGACTGAAAGGGCATGGTGCACTGGGAAATGTTCGAAAAGAATGCCATGGTCAAAAAGGAGCTCTACATTGCCCAGCTGCACCGCGTGAATGAGACTATACGACTGAAAAGACCTGATCGACTTTCCAAAACCACACTCCTTCCCGACAACGCCAGGCCCCATGTTGCATAAATCGGCAGAGTCGCACTCCAAGAGCTCGAATGGGAGATCCTTCAGTATCCAGGCGTTACCTTCGATAACAAAGAGGTCCATAAAAACTGGCTCAACAACTTCTTTGACACCAGACCAGGCGATTTTTGGTCGATAGGTGGGAAGAGGTTGTAAACAGCAACGGCAAATATATAATTAATGAACTTATTGATATTAAAATTGTTTTTTGTTAAAATTCTCGAACCTAATACTTAAGTGTCTTAAAATGAATTATTTTTCAGTTTAACTTAACTTAAAGCGGCTGAAAAATACTGTACCCAGTTCTTTCCAGTTGAGACTTTTACAATAAA
This sequence comes from Anastrepha fraterculus, assembly GCA_037575425.1. Lineage (NCBI taxonomy): Eukaryota > Metazoa > Arthropoda > Insecta > Diptera > Tephritidae > Anastrepha > Anastrepha fraterculus. Next base: position 492,667 of record JAYXIM010039842.1, read on the forward strand.
GTCAGTTAAATGTTTTGCATATTAGGTTTTATTTTACAAATTTAAAATGTTTTCAATCTGTATCAGTCTTTTTATCTAAAAACATCAATTTACGTCAAATTACGTGATTTACAATAGTTAATACAGTTCAAAAATTCTTCGAGAAAAATACTTAAGAACGCAGCAAATAGGAATCGAATCATAAAGAATGCGGGCGAAGGGGAAAAGTAATATTTGGTTGAAAATCCGTTTTGCTTTATTATTGCTGCGCAGCGCATTCTTCACATTATTAAAGCTCTACAATGTTCCACAGGAATGGATTCCCATGCTGCCTGGCCTTTTCAAATAACTGATCCAAAATTGTGATATTTTTTATGTCGTTTCAAAGATATTCTATAGGATTTAAGTGGGCACTGATGATGATCAAATTGTCTTCGAAAATTTTTTTTGCGACACGAGAAATATGCTTCGCATCATTGTTTTGTTGAAATTTCCAAATCACCCGTAAATTATCTTCCGCATAAGCTTACATTTTGAAATATCGGAAGGTACTTGACTGCATCCATACTTCAATATGGTTAATTAGCCCGACAAAGTTCTACGAAAAGCATTTAATTTAAAAAATCTATATTTTCCTTTGTGGTTTAGTCATACAATTTGTTCATAAACAATGATAATTAAACGTCTCATGATGAAATTGTGCCCGTGTGAGAACCACTTCATGCAATAAAAAAATAACTGCTTCATCCTACTGACGCCACTTCACTGATATGGGCTAGGTGCAATTATAATTGCATCTCTCTGCTGCTCTCTATTATCACATTGCGTGAATTATTTATTTATACATTTACTTACATATTCACACGAAACTTTCTGACTCATTTCCTAACAAGTATATATTATATATAATATAAGAAATCTTCAACAAAAATTGCTACTAACGGATTTATCTAAAGAAAATTGATCAATAACATAAAACATTTAAATTAAATGTTATTATGCAATAGGGGAGTAGGAACCTACTACTTCTCTATGTTTTTGATTGATAGGATTTGAGGTCCTCTATGAGATTTACTGTCATATGAGTGTGGACTTAGGTCGTACGCTGACTCATCGACACTACGAAAGTTTTGTAATCAGTTTAATTTTCAAATGTATTAGAATTGTAGACTGAGATTATTGTAGAACACAGAATAATAGAATGTAGAAGCAAAAGACGCAGTTGAAGTAGGGAAGCTCCTATTATAAAAAAATAAATGAAGTACACACATTGCTTAAGCAACTGAGGGCGATTTTTGTTGGTTTCTTGTTCGAGAAACAGGTTATACCCATAAAGGATATAAAAAAGAAAAAGGAGAAAATCAAACTAACTTTTGATATTGAAATTTATTCAAATCGTACACTACATAATTATGTACATATCTATATATATAAAGGAAAGTCATGATAGTTACAATATTTATTACTCGAGAACGGCTGAATCGATTTGGCTGAAAATTGGTGGAGAGGTAGCTTAGAACCAGGAGACGGATATACCTAGGATACTTTCTATCCCATTCGAACGTGTTTCCGTGAAGTCACAAATGTGGTATAACAAAAACGCATCTGATATGGAATAAAAAAACGCAAATGACAGCTAAACGCAATTTTGTCTATGGTTAAGTAGAAAATTTGATAATATAAATTTTGTCAGAAATATATAATCACAGTAATTTGTATTCTCTTTGAATCATCATTATCAATGCCACGACCAAGACGATCGAATCTTTCCCGACAAAGCCGTAATGCAAGAATGATACGAAACATTGCGAATGAATGAAACGACTGAAGAAGCACAAGGAATTGCCCGTGAAGAGCGCTGCGTTAGCATGGCTCGACTTCGTGCTTCTCAATCACAAGAGCAAAGCGAGGCAGCCCGTGAAACGGCTCGGTTGGCAATGCGAAATCGTCAAGTGAATAACAGAGATCAACAAGTAGATCATTTTCGACGCACAAGAAGAGAATTATCAAGTGCTGATTTGAATCGAGCAGCGTTTCGATATGATTGCAACACTGATTACTGCTTGCATACTAGCGTTTGCATTGGGCCAATAAACGTTGTTTGCGAGTATTTTGTCGCATTGAAGTTTTCCGGAGAAACGCCCGGATTGTGCTGCCTTAGTGGAAGAGTGAAATTGCCATTATTGGCTTTTTTGGATGCGCAATGATTTTACTGACTGGCGACTTCCGCCAAATACTGTCAGTAATTCCAAGAACAACGGCTGCTGACGAAATAAACACTTGCCTCAAATTATCGAATCTATGGCGCTATGTGAAGAAATTTCAGCTGACAACAAACAAGAGAGTTGCATTTCTTAATGATACATCTACTGAAGATTTCTCTGAGCAATTACTGACTATCGGTAATGGTCGAGTACCTGTCAACGAATCGAGCGGATTGATTTCATTTCCTCAGAATTGCTGTAACTTTGTCTGATCGAAAGACGTACTTATCAATAAAGTATTCCCAAACATCATTAAAAACTACAAAAATAATGAATGGTTGAGTGAGCGAGCAATTTTAGCGGCTAAGAATAAAGATGTAGATGACCTAAACTACATCATTCAAAATGATATCATTGGAACAATGCATTAATTCAAATCCATTGACTGAGTAACAAATGAAGATGAAGCCACCAACTATCCAATTAAATTTTTAAACTCCTTGGATGTGCCTGGCTTACCACCGCACAATTTACGCCTAAAAGTTGGCTCCGTAGTAATCATGTTTCGAAACACAAGCCCACCAAAACTTTGCAACGGTACGCGTTTGATGGTAAACAAATTGATGAACAATGGGATTTACGCGACAATACTCAATGGAAAATTCGAAGGTGAAGAAGTTCTCATTCCGAGGATCCCGATGATCCCAACCGATCTTCCGTTTGAGTTTAAAAAACTTCAATTTCCGATCCGTCTTGTATTCGCCATGACCATTAACAAATCACAAGGCCAATCCTTGAAAGTTTGTGGTCTGAATCTAGAATATCAATGTTTCTCACATGGGCAATTATATGTGGCATGTTCAAGGGTCGGAAAACCATCTGCGTTATTTGTTCTTGAACCTGATAATAAAACAAAAAATTTCGTGTATCACAAGGTGCTTAACTGAAGAGTGCACTCTATTAAAACTTCATTGAAATACTTGATTAATAAAAAAATTAACTTAATAAAATCAAAAATCTGCCTTTTTATTGCCTCTAGGGTGGAACAAAGTTCGCCGGGTCAGCTAGTATCTTTGATAAACCATAAAATGGGATAAAAATGCATTCTTCTTTATTATAGGATTAAATCCTGTTCATCAACAATTTCATACAAGAAATAAAACTTGTTTGGTTATAAATAAAAAATTAGTATATAAATATCAATTATCGATAGAGCTCGATATCTAATACTCATCCCAGCGTTTGGGAGAGCGTCTGGCAGCTTCGTAGTCCTCGGTTTTCCCGTCATTGCAGAGTCAGCCAACCTGTTGTCAGGCATGCGTAGCACATGATTTTTCTACTCCCTTCTACGTCTTCGGCTCCTCCTAACAATGTCTGGCGTGCCACATATACCTCTAATCTCTTCGTTTCGCATACGATCTCTACGAGTATGTCCTGTGATTCATCGCAATGTTGCCATCTCAGCCTGGGTCATTGCTTGTTGTGTTGCTGTTGTATCTGTTCGGGTTTCAACTGCATAGGTGAGTACTGGTCGAATGCATGTTTTATAAATTCTGACTTTGCCTTTTCAGCTTAGATGCTTATTTACATCGCGTAAGCCTCCAGAAATTCGTGCTGTTTTATTCATGTGGTTCGTTACTTCGACTGTTAATTCTTTCGATGACGCAATTATGGTACCCAAGTAGCAGAATACCATAGTCTGCTCGATACTCGTTCCATATGCTGCTAGCTTACATCGGAGCAGTTGTTTAGATATTGTCGTGCTCTTCGTCTTGGCTATCGATAACTGCATATTAAATGCAGAAGCAGCTTTCTCGAAGGTATGCAACATCCGCTGCAGGTTGTCTTCGTTGTCCGTCATTATAACTGCGTCATCGGCGTAGCACGTTATCTTAATTTCATTTTTTTTATTCAATAGCCTTTTCGTCGAGTTGACCCAAGATAAAGATGACATCTACTGTCGATCTGTTCTGTCTGAATCCTTGTTGCAATGCCAGTTTCCACAATATACATACATAGATAATATTTTAGTAAACAGTTTTAGCACGGAGCTAAGCAAGGTATTGCCCTATAGTTGTAGCAGTTTCTTATCACCCTTTTTGAAGATAGGAATCGTGTAGCTGTTCTTCAAGGCCGAAGCCGATAATTTCTGCATTTTTAATGCAATTTTGATCACAAAGTTCATGTTTCGATGTCCAAAAAGAAAGTGGAAGTTGGCATGTTTCTTATTTATTTTTAAGACACGATATTTCATATAAATAAAAACTGAAATCTTCCAAACAAATAACAAGAAAAGAAAAGTCTACTACTTGACCACCAGCCAAGATGCGAAGGCAAAATCAATTTCAGCTAGATGAGCGCCGAAGAAAATTATTCTTAATTATTTATCAACACATATCTGCACTCATATTTTCAAAAATTGCCCACCAGAGGGCGCAGTCAACAAGCTCTAGCCAAGTTGTAAACCATCTGTTCACAGTGGATTAGTTTAGTTTATAAGTTAATATGTTAGGTTTGAATTATGGAGAATAACGATTTTTTTATGCAATTACAAATTGAATGGCGCAAAGGGAATGGTAAAATAAGCATAAGTCGGTTTCTGTTCGACTTCGCCGTGTGTGAGTAATGCGATTTTTTTCAGTGTTACAAGTCAGTTTTATACCGGTATATGGTGAAAATATTGATGGGCCAATGTTTTTAAAATAAAATATAAAATTACCCAACTACATATAAAAAAAAAAAAATTATATTACAATATATTTATAATTTTTTATTTTATAAATTTTATATACAAGTTTAAAAACACGTTGTTTTTTATATTTTTTATTTTTTTTATTTTTATAAACGTAAGTACGTATTTGTTATGAGTTGATATTAATGTGATTGAGGCTGTTGCTCTTCTATTAATAAAAATATCGGATTTTAAAAAAGCCATTGCATATTTATTACTTTGGCCCTCGAAAACGTTCGGTTCGTTTTTGGTCGTAATTAGCCGAAGTTCCGATCTGCCTTGAAAATTGATGTTCGGTTATTCTCTAATTATAAGGCACGAGTAAAGAAGGAACAGTTAGTAACATACTTAAGCAACGTCAAGCCGCTTGCAGTTTATTTACTGCTATTGAAAAATTTTGAATTACATTTTTTAGGGAGGTGTCAGTAATTTAGAAATGTGTTCTCAATCGTTTTCCCATTTTTTCAGAACATAAATTGCGCATTTTTTCACAGTTTATAGCTCATTGGAAACAGTCTAACAGAAGAGAAGCTTATTCTCATATAATCTTAAATATACTCTGGTAAACGAAATAGTTGTGAAAAGCGAAACTATTAAAAAGGAATTGCAATTCCATTGTTATTAGCTAAGTATCTGATTTTGAACAACATATGCAAAGCGAAAAAAAATATAAAGTGACAGGTAAGTATATCTTTCAACCTATGAAAAACTGGATTTTCAGCCCTCAGTCCAGATTTTGAGGCCTACTTTAGAATTATGAGTATGGAGTTTCTTCTACTTAACAAGACCTACAACTTGAGGTATGTATAGAAGAAAGTACATTTCTATTGTAACTCAGTGTAATAAGTCAATCTAATATGAACTATGTGCATTGCTTTTGACTTTGGACTTCATAAAAACATGATTCTGAAATTTGTTTGAATTTAACATAAAATAAAGAATTAAAATAATGATTTCCGTCTTTGAGGCCATCTGTGCAAAAAATAGCTCAAGTATAATTTGAGTGGCGTACTTATTTTTAACAAGAAATAATTCAAAACCCATGCCCGCCTTATATAGGGTATAACGGTTATTTTAAACTTGCCGAAAATTCAAAATTCCAAATTCAGAAAATTCGAAAGATCATAAATATGCCAAATATGAGTAAACATAATGGGTTTCTTTTACATTCCAAAATGAGCTGTCAAACTTTCATCCACCCACGATTGCGAGTGACAATTTTATTGATCATTTTCTGGAAAGCTATATATCAAAAAGGTTAACCCTTAAGTTCCCAGGGGGCATCATTTTAATACATTTCTCAATTGAAGAAGTGGTTTATAAATTTCAGTAAAAGAAATTTTTTTATTATTTAGGAAATAGTTCCATTTTTTCTCGAAAGTAAAGATGAAAGGTCGACCGAGGTCATAACCCAAACAAATCTTGAACGATTGGGGAAATTTTAACGGTGTAGTCGGCCGAATGGCTTGGTGCGTGATTACCATTCGGAATTCAGAGAGAGAACGTTGGTTCAAATCTCGGTGAAACACCTAAATTAAGAAAAACATTTTTCTGATAGCGGTCGCTCCTCGGCAGGCAATGGCAAACCTCCGAGTGTATTTCTGCCATGAAAAAGTTCCTCATAAAAATATCTGCCGTTCGGAGTCGGCTTGAAACTGTAGGTCCATTTGTGGAACAACATCGAGAGGCACACCACAAATAGGAGGAGGAGCTCGGCCAAACACCCAAAAATTCTGCCAATTATATATATATATATATATAATATATAGTCACAATGTACAGTACAGAGTACACTGACTCCCTCCTAACGGACACCTCACTTAAGCGGACACTTTTTTTAATTCTTCTCTTTTGAGCGAACAATCCTCCCATAACAGGACGTGGACACTTTTTTCCCTCACCTAAAATTATTTAGTTCTCTCATAAGCGGACATCTTACAAACTCTGCCTTGCTGTTGTCAAAACATAATTGTTAGATGTTGTTTATTTCAAGTCACAAAGCGTGCGAGTGAGTTCATAGACAGTGAAAAATTACTGATTTGGAGAAAAGAAAATTCTCTAATTGCTCAGTTCACCAACATTATAAATCTAGCTCAGAAAGAAATTCAAATTGACGTTGAAACTGTTTTAATTTAGGTAACTAAGTATTTATGAATGATGAAGAAGCAAAAAATATCAATAGTGAAGTGGCAACTCTCGCTGGCCAACTCTTCTGGAGATGAACTAGAAAATGAGATTGACGACGAGTTAACTTCTTATAAAGACTTCTTATTTAGCAACGAGAAAGCTAAACGCTCTTTCTTTTTATCACTGTGATCTCAAAGACCTAGAATTGCTCACTGATCTTCAAATATTGCTAAAGGATTTCTGAGTTTTTTAAATTAATTTGTATACTTTGCATACAAAAATTTGTTTTACATTTCTCGTGTTTCTCTATCGCAGTGAAAATTTTGTTAATTTTGTAAAATTTTGTGTATCTGTTCTGGTTTCGGAAATAGAACTGATGAAATATAATCTTAAAGATCAGTCACATATTATTTAAACTTTTCTCGTAAGAGGACACATTTTTCAGTCCCTTAGGTGTCCACCAGGAGAGAGTGTACTGTATATGACTCGCACCCAAGCACGGCTGGTTTGTTTGATATATGGCAAAGTTTTCTTATAAACAAATTTAGAAGTATTTTCTTTTATACAACTTAAAATTAGTGGTATTTTTAAATTATATTAGTTTCTTCTTCTTCTTAATTGGCACGATAACCGCTTACGCGCTTTTGGCCGAGTTTAACAAAGCGGGCCAGTCGTTTCTTTCTCGTGCTAACCGGCGCAAATTGGACACACCAAGTGAAGCCAAGTTCTTCTCCACCGGAGTTTTCCAGCCTAGAGGAAGCCTTCCTCTTCCTCTACTACCACCAGCTGCTACCGCATCGAATACTTTCAGAGCCGGAGCGTGTGTATCCATTCGGACGCCATGAGCGCCGCGACACGTAGCCGCTGGATCTTTATTCGCTGCGCTATGTCTATGTCGTCGTAAAGCTCATACAGCTCATCGTTCCATCGCCTGCGATATTCGCCGTTGCCAACGTGCAAAGATCCAAAAATCTTGCGCATAATCTTACAATTACAATTGGAAAGATTTTACTATTGGAGTCGAGCAACGTACACTGGGAAATAGCAGGTGGGTAATAAATTTGCCACAATACAATTTTCCTCCCTTATCTCCCACGTTTCACTTCCACTGCATTCCCCGGCGGCGACAAGCAACATTGTTCACTCATTCGTATCTCTGTTTCTTTTGCTGCTCGTGCAGTAGAGCCGCTCTTTGTTCATCGTGCGCATTGGTGCGCGTTTGCTTCGCTTCTCATTTGTTGTTTGGTTCTCTTGAATGTTGGTTGATAGTGTCAATTGCGCCGATTGCGCCGTCGTTGTCGTTACGCGTTAATAATAATTTTAATTTGTTTTTGTGTGACTCCTTTTAGCCGAATTCTGTTAGTCGTACAATAATTGCAAAGTGCAATGCAAAGTAGTTCAAAATAAATCGTCGGAGAAATAGAACAACAAGTAATAGTGTGCTTCGAAAGTATGTGAAAGTGATGTAAATAAAAATATATAAATTATAGAAAATTAATGGTAACTGATCGCGTTGACTGAGTTATTATCTGTTGCAAGGGCCACTTTCGCAGTGAGCGGCTCGTTTTGTGTCATTCAAAGCAGGTGTTCGGCTCGGAAATCATAAAATATATATATATATATTTTTTTTGCTTTGCAATAAAGAGAAGCAGACATGCGAAATTAAATAAATAAATAATAATACAGAGCCTTGATTACCACTACAAACAGGTACCAGAGATACAAAAAGAAAACACATGAACGAAAAATAATACTCAGCGTTTAATAATAAGTTTGCAATCATACTTCGTGTTATAAAATTAATTATCAACTCAAAGAAAAACATACGTGCTGATAAACAGATAAAAAGTTGTGTTGTATAGTTGATTGGCGCTCGAGTATTGAGGTGTTAGTAGTTAGCAAAGTGTGTAGCGGTGGCCATAACGCTCGACGACGATCTAGTTGTCGCCAATAGCAACAAAAAAAAATTGTTTTATTATTAAAAAACAAAAAAATAAATCAAATGAAAACGGTAACAACAACAAATTAAGTGTGTTCAACAAGTGAAACGAGCAAAAGCGCACCCTCAAAACACTCTCTACCAGTGAATGGATAGACACTCACAGGCATAAGCACATACAAATGTTTACGCGATTGTGCCGTTGAACGGAAACGGAAATTTGAGTTCCTTCCAAACTGTTTTCGTGCAAGGAAATTTTTTAAACTATTACCGAACAATTACGAAATTCATCGATCCTTGCAAATATTACAAATTTTTTGCAATTAATTTTTGCACAGAATATTTATTTATAAGAGTTTGTATGCACACACACACACACACGCATATTGTATGTACATTTATAATTAGCTTTCTGAGACTCATTCAGACTTGTTTCATCAAGCGCCGAACTGGTTTATTCCATTAAGTTCATACACAGCAACTGGTCCAGATGGATTCATTCACAAAAACTAAAAATTTACAATAACAAAGTACCAACAAGAATATATGATAAGTCGTCGATCGGACGCACGATATATGCTAATTGGGATCGCGTCACACCTTTACAGCCTTTGCAGTGAATTAAGTTAGCAAGGAGAGCCTGCGCAGTTGTACAGTAGCTACCAATTGTGTGTAGACAAGTGCTCAAGTCGCAACATTTTTGCAGTTTGTTCTTTCTATGTAGTGGCCAAGAACGCCGTAAAATTGCCAGAAAAATAAAAAAAAGTGCATGAAAATAGAAATCTAAACAAGAAGTGTAAAATAAAACTATAAATAAATATTTAAGCAAAATCGTCGAGCTTGCCATTTCAGCGAAAACTAAGAACAACAAAAATAATATATGTATGTTTGCGTGCAAGTTATTGCAACATGTGGCAATATGCTGATCTTGGCTTTATCGCCGCCACTTTAACGTCGTTGTTGTTGTCGCTGACGCTGTCGTCGTTGTCCCCATCGCGGTTGGTGTTGTTTTCATTCGAGTAGTCAAATGACAAGAATCGCGTTCGCGTCTCACCCCTCCGTGCCTAGTTTGCCTTCGCAAATCACACGTTCCGCTGCATCGATCAGCGCAAGCAACAACTAACAATAAAGCAAAAACAAAAAAAGAAAAACAAAAACGTAAATTAACAACAAACACTGCTATTAGTCAAACGTAGGGAGCGTATTATAAGCGGTATTCGTCGTCAAAGTCGTCGCCATCGCTGTCGCCGTGTTACGCTTCATCGAGCCACGCAAGGCAAGAAAATCCAACCAAGTTCGAAGCTGATAATCGAAAAAAGAAATTAAAAAAAAAAATAATAATAAGAATACAACATAAAATAAAGCTTGACTTACAAGTAAGTTTAACTAGGCTTTAAAAAACCTAATTTGTTTCGCGATTTTGTTAATTTAAGTAGAAATAAAAAATACAAAAATAGAAAATTTGCTCAAAAAAATTCAGCGAATTTAAATAAATAATAAACGTTTGCAAAATTGTGCGAGTTTGTGCGAAAAAATAAGTGCAAAGTCTAACAAAAAAAGCTTCAAAGCTACAAGCGTGACATTCTACACTCTTGTATCGTTTTCTTATGTGCAAGAAATAAATCTTTGTTTACACATTCCGCGCTCGAAATGGATCTAAAGAGATTGCATCCACACCACTCGCATGTGATCACGTGGCTGACACTGGGATTATTCCTTTTGACTGCTGTGCCGCGCAGTGAGGCGTCCATCACTGCCGGTTATGTGGATCATGGCGATATGAAAGGTGAGTGCGGCAATAGATCAATACACTTACGTGTGTATGCAAGTAGTAACATAGAATTAGTAGAAACAAGCGTTTGTCGTTTTTGCCAAGTGGATGATGCAACTCCAGAGCGGATGAGCAGCTCTCGCAAGACGAAGACTCGTACGCGCAGGTGGTTTGATTAGTGATTGATTAGCCCCTATTTTAGGCCTGCCCTCAAGCACAGTAGACTATATCAGAGGTCGCAGAGCATTATGTGCCAATAGTAATAATAATAATAAGTAGTAAAAATCCATTCGCTGGCGTAGATATAAAATACATACCAATAAATTATGCCTGAATATATGTTAGTTTTGGAGCCAAATCCGAATCTCTTTGGCTGTGCCGCTAAAGATATATTATGGTGCATAAAAATCTATAGAAAAACACTGGAAATTATTGAGACGTTGAGAAATATTTTGACGCCTGCGCGAGCCTAGTTTTTGCAAACAAATTTCTTCTCATGTAACCATATATTCTAAATATATGGTAACACAAATCAGATGGTAAATAATTTTTGTTTTCAACACCTTGCTCCAGCACCACCTAGCAGATCAAAGCAAACTTGACAATGTTCTCAATCATACTCACAGCAACTTACGCAATTTTTTATCGCAATTGACTGAACCGTTTTCGACATATATACGCATGTGTATTATACTTTGACCAAAAATAAAGGCCCTTTATTATATCACTGGCGGCCGGTGTAACCGAATGGGCTGGTGCATGAGTGGCAATCGGAAGTGCAATCTCAGGTTCGAAAATCCCTGCATGAAACATCAAATGATAGAACAAGTTTTTTCTAAAGCAGTTGCCTCAAGCGGTTAACCCCAAGCTTACCTGGATATTCCAAAAGCTCTACTCTGTCGTAGGATCTGGGAAATGAGTAAGGTGAAGTCTGTTTTGTAGTCATTCCCGTGCTGAGATCTTTGATAGACTGGTGCAAATTTACAATTTAACATGCATGAGCACAGAGCTCAAATAGCAATCTAGCTAATACCAAAAATAAATATATTATTTTGTAGAAGCATTGTTTCGGGTAGTTCAGCAGCTTCCATAAACGCTGAAATCGCAGCTTGGAAGACAATGCAGTGGTCCGATAACCGATAAGAAGATAAAACGGCTATATTACCAGGTGGAGTGTGGTGATTCTGCCTCCACTCTTCCCTGCTTGTATTCCTTGTGATAATATCATATTATCTTTAGCAGATTGGAGTAGAGAGAAAATGCCCGAGAGTGTTTAGAATGCACGAGAGGCCTTAAGTATTATGTTTTCACTGGATTTATCTCTGAAATAGAGGATACTGATGGTTGTCATATGACATTCCACAAAGTGAGTAAATTAAACTTCACCGCCATATTTGCCACACAATCACGTCGCACAGCAGAATAAGTCTAACAACTACTGTACCCGCGGGGGAAAGAATTTAGAGCTGACGACATTCGCGAACAGCTCTCCTGCTCTCAGTGAATTTGACTGAATTAGCTGATTTGCTAACGAAATTATATATTTGTATTAGTTTTTTTTGTGTATTGTTTCTCTTTTTTATTGTTGATCTTACGATTGTCACAAACTTGCAATCTATCATTCTTAAATCTACTGATTCAATATTTTGAATGCCATGACTTTTCACGTCACGAAAGCAAAATAACACTTTCGAGTAAAGAGCGTTATGGAAGTCAATTTGAGTACGAAGTGTACGAAAGTGAATCGCGCTATGTGCTTACTATTTCATTCAAATATCACGCACGTTGCAATTCTAAATAGGCTTATGAAATAACTGGTACACATAGCGTGCGTTGTAAGCGGGGTTTTTCTACTCAAGCAGTATGAGATTAGCTCTCTCAAATTATTGTGAAATTGCTTAACTTCAAAAGTTTGAATATCAAAGTTTAGCTATTTGGAGTGACTTTCAAAATATTACTACGCTACAAAAAAGTCACCATTTGGTGTGGGTTGTTGACGGAGACCCTTAGTTTTTCACAACTTCATTTTCGAAATGGTTCCAGCAAAATGGTGCAGCATCCAAAATGCCCGTAAAACCATCACTTTATTAGGATGAGCTTTCGGCCACCGGAATTTTATGAAATGGGACTGTAGTTTTGCCGCCTAGGTAATGTGATTGGGCACTTTAGTTCTACATTTTTTGAATGTGCCCAGTAGCTGGTCTAATCAGCTGCGACTAACAGTTTAAAGTCATTACAAGCGAGTTATTTCCGAATTGGGACTGACATTAAAAGTTAAATTTAATAATATTCTAAATAATACTGGTGCAGTGCCATCTATTATAATATGCCAATTTTTGAATCGCTCAGTATTTGTTGCCTTAGCTCCAATTGGTTATACACCCGGCGAGAAAAAGATAGCATATCAACATTTTTGACCAGTTCGGATCATTTTCCGTTTTTGTTATGAATGTTCATTATGCTTTATACGCAGTTTCCCAGTTTATTAGAATTTATTACACAACATTTTTTATATGGATAAAATATGCAAAATATATAAAAAATTAACAAGATTTTTTAGCTACTTCAATCTGCCACTTTATTGGAATGAAATTTGTTAAGCTATAAAACTGCATACTAAGAGTTTTTCAAAAAATTCTGATTAAAAATAGTTTAATGTTTAATTTTAAAACTGAATTCATATGGTTTTTGTTAGACGACGAGCTACAATTTTATAAAAAAAAAAATATATAAACAAAAGAAAACAAAATTACAAACAATATTGGTTTGTCGCGGGTTGTATGCTCTAAATTTTAATTAATGCTGTCGAAAGTATCGCATTATGTAACATTTTTAGGTTGAATATTTACATGAGTTGATAAAAACTAGTGAAATAAAAATTAAATAACAGGGTGAAGTTAAAGAAGATTTTATAATTTTCCCAAAATACATTTACGTATGAATGCGTATGATCTTGAGGAAAGGCGAAAACGCATCTACAATTCAAAGTAATTATTATATCAGAATTATGTATCCTACTCCAAGATGCAATCCATATTTTTAAAATTTCCCTTGAGAATGAACATGAATCCGAAATTATTACACACAAAAAAAATCCAAAAACAAAAAAAAGAAAAGAAAATTCTCAGTAATGGCAAAACTCATTAGCTCTTGGTTACGCAACGCAAGGGCATTCTAATCTTGAAATGCACCCACATCTGTTACACATGAGAAAAATAAAAATCGAAAACGAACATATGTATCTACTTCTACTCCGCATTTTTCCCTACCCAAGAAAGTTGCGTTGCTCCATCCCTCTGCGATTGCGTGTTTTTCCCTAATCGCTTCCGTATCTCACAGCATCATCGTTTACTGTAGGACAAATTGGAGGAAACTGAAATGAACCCAATTAATGAATGCATGCTCCCATCGCCATCACCTTCGCCACCTTACTTAAGGGTAACAGTGGGAAAGAGAATCACAAAACTGATCGATCGTTTTTTCTCCAAACCCATTGGAGATGAACGACAGCCGATGCAAGGCTTGTATTCTATGTGTTCTACAAAATAAAATTCATCATTACAATCAACAGATCAACGGATCAAAACTCAGGTTATGAAAGGAAAAGAAGCACAAAAGGAACGAAATCACAGTGTGAGCAATCTCTTGTTAAAAAAAAAAAAAACATATTGTGTTTGAAAAAAAATATATATACCTATATATATCGATCTAAAAATGTAAAATAATAATAAAAGGAAATGCATCTGTTCCACCAACAATCTGCTCAGTTTACTTGGCTTTGTTTCTCTCTTTTTATTCCCATGTAGTGTCTCACCTGTGACAGCAGTAGATGAGGAATACCATAACTACATGTGAAAACCAAAAACAATACGATCAGCAACCACCAGCAGTAAGAGTTTCGTACAAACACACCTCGAACTCATATAATTTACCACCACCACATACAACAACTACATATGGATATACATGTGTCGCTCATTCTTCCTGCAGGTATGATTTACCTGTCTAGCTTTGCTGGGTACAGTGCGGCGTACAGGTACTCGCAGTTAGCAAAGTTGTTGTTATTGGCTTTGTTGAGTTATTTAATCGTACAGGATAACCAGCGGTCGTTCTGCACATTTTCACCTTCATTTTTTTCTGCTTGTCTCATATACTCGTACATAGTTTTTTATTTGTATTTTACTTTGCGTACACTCGCGGGCTCGTTGATTTTTCTTTTCCCTTTGAATGTGTGGGCCCATTCATTATTGCCGGGTTTTTGAGCTGCGTTGGCATGAGTACACCTGAGAGTGGAGAGGTATTTCTATGAATGTGCGTACAAATATGTATGAAGTAAAGTGTAAAGTAATTGTACTGTTGAATTCCTGCTGTCCACTAGTTATTTATTCAATCATAGACCTTGCTTGGAGCGGCTCGGAATGCATGTAAATTTATTAGAATTTCTGTGTCTAGGTATTTGTAGCTGTTTGCAGAGTAATGACTTTTGGAGAAATAGAGAATTAGGGATTTCTACTGCATTGACGTGAAATAATTTCTAATTTGAATTGAGTCTGAAATGGTTAAGTTTATCGTACAACTGATTTTGTTCTAACCGAATAAATTGAAAAGGCATACATACATATATGCCTGAAAAATAGTATTATTATTATTATATAATTGGCTCCTACATCCCTTATTAGGTGTTGCGTTGAACTTCTCCTTACAAAATATAACTGATGGCAGCTTTGGTAGTAAAGAAGGACAATTTTAATTATTAAAAATTTAATCAACATATTCAAGGTCAAATCTATTTAGCACGCTGATATTTTGACCGGTTTTGACTATTTTTCTTTTTTTTTATTGTTCTGTATTTTTATATAAAAGTATTGCTCATTGCATAACAAAAACCGTATAAATCCAATTTGAAAATTTTTTTTTTAAGATTTTGAGAAATTCTACAAACTTTTCATCCCAATGAAATGGTTTTTAAATATAATTTCTAGAATCGATCTGGAGAAAATGGTAACACCGCCAAGGAAAAAAGTTATAAAAAATTAATGTGATGTTTTAGCAACTCACAATTTGCACTTTGTCAACTATAATTTAAAGTGCTGTAAAACTGCATACACGAAATAATGTAAGAATTTTCGGTTGAAAGGCTGGATTAAATAAACAAATAAAAACCGTGGGATTGAAATGAAAAGTTTGTAGAATATTTAAATATTTTTTTTTTTAATTTTAAAACTCGATTTATACGATTTTGGTTAAACGATATACTTAATAAAAAAAATGAGCAATAAAAAACATATAGTAAAAACTGGCTCAACTATTGATGTGCTATCAATCATTTGCCGCTTTTTAATTAAATTGTTGTTAAACAGTGGCAGAATTTTGAGGTAAGCTTGACATACAATTTGATTATTAATTGTTCAGTGAGATTTTTTAAATTTAATTATTTTATTTTAATTAAAAATGCCACGGCAACCCTAAACAGCAATATTTTATTTTATTTTGACATCCAGATGGTAACATTTTTTAGTGTAATTATTTAATATATTTTTATACAAACACCAAATTTCCACATTATGCAGAATTTATGTGAAATGCAAGCGAATTTGACATCGAAGTTTGAATGCTTCTTCTGTTTATCTTCTAAAAAAGTAAAGATTAATTTAAGACGGCACCTCTGTTCACAAAATTCAAGCATCTAGAATCGTTTAGTGTCCATTTCTTGAATGTTCGTTTTCTGTAGAATTTGCTGCGATATGCAGGAAGAGCTGACTACACGATGCCGTCTCTGCCTCTTTGCAGCGCAATTTAGGCGCACTACTCAACTGTTCGATAGGCAATTCATTAAGGAAACTTCACTTTATCTGAGTACAAATTCATTTGAGAAATTTAGGCTAAACCCACCCTGTGTCAGGACAAAAGTCAGGAGTCCAATTGTATTACTCTGGGAACGATCTTTCAACCTAACATAATCGACTACAGCACGTAAAAAAAGTATAAACCCTCAAAATATTTACCAATTTTGACTACATATTTTTCTTTTTTAATGTCCATTAACTTTTTTATATAAGTATAGCTTATTGCCTAATAAAAAAACATATAGATCAGCATTTTAAACTTAATGCAAAAATCAGAAAAATTTGATAGATTCTCAACAGAAATGTAAACGTTTAAATCAGAATTTTAAAGATATTAGTACGCAGTTTTATAGCCCATTAAATTTTAGTAAAATGAAGTACAAGTTTGAAGTTGCCGTTAATACCGTTAATTTTCTATTGGTTTTACCTTAACGGTGGTGGATTTGTTCATATAACAAATTCACCAAATTTTTTATACGGACAAAATATTCAACAGCGTGGGCGCAGGAGCAGGCGAAAAAAATGAAAAATATTCAATCTTTTACTTTATTTTATTAAAATTCAATGGTTTATAAAATTGGGTACTAAGTTTTTTTTTGTTGATTTTGATTAAAAATTTTAATATTTTGATGAGAATTCGTACATTTTTTATAAGTTTTCTACAAAGTTTGATTAGTATGGCTTTTATTACAGAATTAAATATATTTAATTTTTTATTAATTTAAAAATAAATAAATAAATAAATAGTCAAAACTTGAGAAAATGTTTAAGGTCCATATTTTTTCGCGGGTTATATTTCTTCAGATAATCGCAATCCCCTTATCGTATTTGAGAAACCTAATCTTTGTGTTATCATCTAATTTTACATTGCAAAAATCACTTTCAGGCCACCTTCCGATTACTTCATTTCCACCGCGTTATTAAACTGCGCACTTGCACTTCGCTCTCAGTCAACACAGCCATTAGTCAGCCATCATCCACGAAAGCACTTATCTACTTTTTAAGTAAACTTTAGCAAAATCAGATTGCGTATCTTACACTTATCAGCCGGTTTACTATAAAATGCATGATAACTCTGTTTATTTTCATATGTGAAATGGACTTTATTTGACAAATTTGCTGTTCTTCTTTAATTGTTCTATGAGTCAGTGGCTGTTTATAGCGAAGAAAATAAAATCAATAATCCACAGGATGGCAGAAAAGCCAACTGAGAGTTATGAAAACATTCACCAACATCATAGATACATATGTATCTACAAGTGCTATATATACACATACACATGCATGCTTTATAGCGCCACTACAGATTTCACTTGCAACGCCTGTTGGCCTAACATGTGATCTTGCAGCCGTGAAAGCAAAAAATCAGAGAAAGCCACCTAGTTGTGGTAGCATCAGAGTAAGCACCAGCAGCAGCAGCAGCAATGGTGGTAAGGCGTCACCAGCGCTGAAAAACACACACACAGCTAGACTACGTAAAGTACGCTACTTATTTCGCTCATTAAGGTCACCAGTGCTGTAGTTGTTGTCGCTGTGGTTGCAGAATCAGTTCAGCTGCTTGACGACCGCTTGCACTCTTCGCAATTTTTGCAGAACCAAGTAAAATAAGAACAAAAAGCAATGGAAACAGCTGCCCTACAATGTTGTTAAGCCCTCCTAGTGGCTCGTATATGTATGTGTGTGTGTATATATTTACATATCCATATTCGCCTTTGTGTTGCATGTATTTTTTTAGTTGTCACTTTGCTCGCATCTCACGGTTCACCTGCCGCGCCACTACTGCAGCATGCAATGCGATCACTTTGCAACGCATACATCGGCATGTACATATACATACATGTATATGTGTATGTACACATGCTTGCATATGAACACTCACACTCTAAGCAGTCCTTTTGCCCAAATCGCTTACACACGTCAAAGCTTGGCTTTGTTGCAGGTTGCAGATTGCACATTGCTTTGAACCACCTGTGGCATGTTGTGCGTGTAATGTCATATGCACAGTTGCAACGCGCTTGCTCCCTAACCCGCCCTGCCACCTTTGTAAAGAGTTATTGCCACTGGCGTAACTAGCATTTGGTTGTTTTTCTACTCCCTTGGTGTTTTTTCTCTGACTCTGACTATGAGAAGTCGGTCGGTCGCTTGAGTGGTTCGCTTGGTTTGCTTGGTTCGCTTATGAGTTGTTGCCAATGTTTGTAGCACGATCTATTCTGGCATTGTTGTCGTTGTTGCACCGTGGCGTTGCACCGTAACAAAACCAGTTCTTGCAAATAAATAAATAGTTTTCTGCTTTTGTTGGTTATTGTTTTCGTAAATTGTCGTTTACTCCATAAGTTTCCCAACAATAACACGCGACGTTTAGTAGACAACAGTGCGTGACTAAAATTCGCCAGCAGATAAAACACACTCAAATATACTGCACACTAGGTCGGGTCGATAGCTTGATTGTTCATTGGCCTTCAGGTGCAGATCTTTCTGCGAAAATTTAAGCTTGTTGATGATTTTTTTAAACAGGAAATATCATGAAAAAGAATGATTCGAAAAAAATGTTTATCAGTCTTACTGCAAATTTGGATTTCAAGTTGGTAGTCTAAAAGCAATATACATATATATACATACATATATCTGATGTTACAAGCTATAACTCTATATAATATTGTCTATGTGTTTGTTTGATTTCAAAAATTAACAGCCAGCCCAACATTTAATTTACTAAAATGTGTGGTGGTACATAAATTCCGGTCCGAACCAAATTTAGTCTTTTTTACTTATTGCTTTTAGATTATATATGTATGACGCGTACACCCTTTCCGGTTGTTTGGCCGAGCTCCTCCTCCTATTTGTGCCGTGCGTCTTGATGTTGTTCCACAAGCGGAGGAAGAACCTACAGTTTCAAGCCGACTCCGAACGGCAGATATTTTTATGAGGAACTTTTTCATAGCAGAAATACACTCGGAGGTTCATTGCCTGCCGAAAGGCGACCGCTATTAGAAAACACTTATTCTTCATTTTGGTGTTTCACCGAGACTCGAACCTACATTCTCTCTGAATTCCGAAGGGTAGTCACGCACCAAATCATTCGGCTACGGTGGCCTGTAACATCAGATGGACGAACGGAAATTTAATCTTAACATATAAGGTTAGGTTAGGTTGACCTGGCTGGCTGAAAACCATCACATAAACCTATTGGTTCTTAGTGGTACCAGATGGAGCTTGACCCTTACGCTTCCTTGTTGTAGGCTTCTTGTAATAAGCCTGCGCTTTTTGTGAATCTGAGTAAGCTCTCAAGCTCTAACCCCGAGATACATTCTAGCCTTTCATATTGTATAGTTCCTAAACATTTCATTCGGGTGCTAGCATTAGGCAAGACCATCGAAGGTATTCTAGAGTTTCCCTCTCTTCAAGTTAATTGCAAAATCTGCAGCTATTATTGTTTATAATTCCCATCTTGTATGCGTGTGCCGCTAACAAATTGTGGCCTGTCAGTATACCTACCATATTCTGCTTTCCTTTTTAGGGGCTAGGGCTAGTAAATATAAGTCTGGTAAAATATATTAAGCAGTAAATATATTAAGCGTATTGGAGCTAGGTTTCATACCGCTCAATACCATACTACCTTGGATAATGAGTACCAAGTGTACCAAGTGCCATTGAAATATATTAATTTTTTCGCAAGCTATCGTGCGCACGAACGGGCAGGCCGACTGACGAATAATGTCGAACCACCTTGTTAAACTCACACAGCAGTGGAAACCACGAAGTTGAGCATCAAAAAATTTTATCAGCCGCAAAAATAGCAGAAAAAACATTTATACATAATCCTTAAAGGTCCTTCTTCCTCGCAATAAACACATTTGTTTGGCGCGGAAGCCACTACCCACATTACTGACATTTTGATTACTGTCAATTAAAGCAACCTGATCGCAAGTCATTTTCTTCAAAGAACAAATACTTCCAATAATAAGCAATTCAAGTGCCTTCAGACGGCAGAATACTTCTTCGAAGTGGCCACTTCATTGACATGCCGGTGCACTTGTGCTCATTCCAAGTAATTTTCGGGCACTTTCCGTATGCGGCTGTGGCGAGAGTAACGAAATTGACTTTATCAGCCAGCAGGTACGCAGACTGATTGCTCTTTTTTCCACTTCATTACCGTGCGGTGGTGGTGTCCTTTGCTTCGTTTTCCAGCTGCTGCTATGCCAGACAGAGTCTTATTTGTGAGGAGTCTACTAACATTTCTAGAAGCACTTAGCAAAAGAGCAACGTGAAAGTGCACAGGAATTATGAAATGTATCGTATTTCACTTCATATTTTTCGGTGAGAGTAACGCTTCTGGTTAACTTGCCTGCCTGTGCTACCAATTTGAGACAACTGCACACGCTTGCTGTCTGAGATTTACATATATACGAGTATATATATGTAAATACCTATGCCATTTCCCTGCCTTGCATGTCTTTTGCAGGCGGATGTGTTGTCATCGGTGAAATATCGTTTTTTTCTTCTCAGTCTGATTGCTTTTGTTTCACTATCAAAAAAGGCGTCTAGCACATTTTTGTTGTGTGCATCTAGTCAACGCTGTGGAATGCAGCACAGACCGGTAAATGCACTCATACATACTTAACATACCGGAATGCGTGTCCTTTCGAATTATCCTTGCGCCACTTGAAAACCATGTTTCCTGCCTTGAAGTATGCTCGAAGTACATTTTGTATATGCTGCAACGGGAAGAAGAAAAAATACTCGGCTGATAGAGGGAAAAAACGAAATACTTAAGCATGTTGCACCAATTCCACGTACATGTGTGTGTGTGCATATTACGCCGTATCAAAAAAAAAAAAAAAAAGTATTCCAAAAGGTTTCGCGCACTTATTTTGAGAAGGTTTCAGTAATGGTTTTTATTTTGGCACCATAAGGAATTTACTAAAACTACATATTTCCTTCATAAATCACGTACACATCACCCTCTTTGGCTCTAAGGTCAAAAGGACCATTTCATATAACGTATAAAGTGAGCTTTACTGACCGAGCTGAGTCGATAAAAGTACTCCTAATTCTAAAGTGCTTGATAAAGACAAATTTGCAAAGTGTGTTCATTCATTCTTCAACCATTTTCACGAACGAATTGGCTATGCGCAAAAGCAGATGTGATTTACCAATTGCTTTAATAAATTTCATTTCACTTGAAATCTAACCTCAAAATTTTATAGGGTTCATCCATCAACTTTCATATATATCAGATAATAGTTTGTGAGGGATAGAAAATATAAGCGGTCCCAAAAATCTAAAAAAAAAACCACATATATGCATTTATCGAAACTTATATTCATAAAGAACAAAGTTATAGGCCACCCATACTAAAGAATAAACCATAAAAAGGGCTATGTAAGAAGCTAAAACTGCCTTTGATATCATTAATTTGACATATTTAGATTTTCGAGCCTATAAAGCTCGTTCTTAAATGTACTCACCTTTCTGCTTTCTTGTGAGACAAAGGCCAGAATCATAAAATATATTTCTCGAATGCTATGCTGATTGCCGACTGTAGTAAAAAATACTACTCAAAGAGCTATGATGCAACCGTTAATCGATCAGAAGAATCGATGAAGAGTGCCTTCGCCGAGCAGATATGTTGGGGCTCCCATAATTAAATCAGAACTGATGAATGAAATTGTCACTGTTTTAAACGCTCAGAGGTCCAAAACCTGCTGCTGTCGAGGTGCACGCAAAGCAAGCCAAACCGCTGCAAAGATTAAAAGTCTACCTGATACAGGACAGAGTATTCAAAGCAATACGATTTTAACGGATTTATTCTATCGATTAATCAGAGAAGACTTGCGAGCTCTCACGGGGTACTACATTGGTCGAGTGTGGCTATCTATATTTCTGGCCTCGAGCACTTCTAGTGTTGTCAGGCGCCGTCTGACATTTCCATTGGAAAGTTTGACATATTTATCATAAGCGCAATCAGAAGGTTTTGATGTGTGAGGTACTGTGGTAAAATTTACAATGACTGAGAAAATTTATCTCACCAAAAAAAAAAAAAAATGAAATTAAACCATGAACATTTTCATGTGACTTTTTTCCTAATATTCTCCACGATGAGTAAGCAGCATTCTTTAGCATTGCAAAATATTGGTATATTAAATTCGCTCCTCGATGAATTCCAAAAGCAGGTGATGTGCCAGAGAATATCTATGCTGTGTGGCAAATTTATTGAACAATATCGTCATGTCAGATACCGTGAGATTCAGTCATCCTTGGGTATTAGTAAGACGAGATTTTGGTTCATGGTAAAAATGGTGTGTTTCCGATGGAGCCTTCAAGTGCTCGCGCGTCGTTTAGTTGTCCGCCCTCAGTATATTATCATTTCTAATATCGATATTTCTTGTAGTAGACATATACATATAAGTATTCCCCCCTTAGTACTGTGTACACCGCGCACCACGTATCCCAGGTAACGTAGATTGAATTGGTTTTACTCACTTCTCAGATGCCCACTGCGAGGCTGTACTGCATAAAGTTAGAAAAATAAGAAAAGTTTTTATTGCTTAGATTACTTTTTGATGCAAAAAAAAAAAATACTGTTTATGTTATTTTAACTTATATTTTTTTTAAGTTTAAATTGTGTTTTTTTTTTTCAAAATTATTTTCTTACATAATTACAAAGTAGGTACCCGGACACAATCAAATATATAAATGATTATTAATAGTTAGTATTTTATAACCTTTTATGTTAGATTAAGCGCGACCGCTACCGCTACAAATGACTACGCGCCCACGTGAGGATTAAAAAACGCCCTGGAAATGTGACTGAACAAAGTGCTTCGAAAATTGGTTCAAACAAGTGCAAAGGGGTATTGATCATCATCGAGAATATTTTGGGAAATAATAAAGTCGTTTTCAACCACCAATGTTAATTTTTCGTCAGATAAAGGCACCTGTCGCTTTTGAAAGTTCAAATGTCGGTGCATTCTTTGTGAACGTTCGAAGACTTGCTTTGAAATTTATCAAATGCCTTCACATATAAGGTAGGTGTCCAACCCAATAGACCCCAATAGAAGTTACAATGTTCTAAGACTGTATTAGAAATAAGAGTCGATAGGTTTTGTCCGTGACTACTATTCGACTAGTTCTAGGTTTGCAACCCATTGTGAATAAGAAACATAAAACATATGGCATACCATAGAAAAACTTTTTTCTAACGGCGGCCGAATCTCAAAAAAATGTCCGAGCCAATTTCCTCACATCTCATAAAAACTATCTGCAGTTCGGAGATGGCATGAAATGGAGAGCTCACCATTTATAGGATAATACCAAGAGAATAAGCTGGGCCAAATACCAAACAAATGTACCAATTATATAAAAATATATGTATGAAACTCATCATCATATGCATACCACTTTGAACAAAAAGTTTTCAGAATATATTAAGAAAATTCAAAATACAAGTTTATTCCTCAAAAGTAATATTATCGCCTTCAAATTACTCCCTATCAACTGCAACGTACTTATGCCAGCGTGTGATCCAGTTCTTTGTTTTCGGCATAGACATCAGAGCCGTCTTGGTTTTTTCTAATACTTCCTTTCAGCTCTTAAAACATTTTGCGTTTTTCGACTCGATCAAATATATTAGAATCACAGGGAGCCATATCAGGTGAATTCGGTGGTTTTTAGATGGTATTAGTTTCTTTGTTGGTCAAAAATTCACGGAAAATAATGACACCGTGGGGTGGTGCGTTATCACGATGCAAAATCTACAAATCCCACACATCCTTTCTTTTTTGGCGAATTGCGTGCATCTTTGACAGAGTGTCGTATTTTTCTTCATATCTGAAACGCTCTGTGTGAGTGCTTAAAAGCTTTTGGAGTAATTGAAACTCTTTTCATAAGTTCAAACGTATGTATTTTCTTTCGGATTACTGTTGCTTTTGCAAAGAATCAGCGAAAGAACCATTTGTTTTGCTTCACTCAAATTATGATAAATAATTAAAAATCTGTGCACCCATCTTAAGAACGATGCCAGCTTCATTCAGTAGCTACATATTTAAGATAGCAAGAAACTCAGAAGAAATCGAGCTAAACACATTTCAAAAAACAAAAGAAAAAACCAAAATCTGCCTCCTCAAATAAACAAATTCATAAATGCTTTGAAATTTTTTTCAAAACGTTTTACGCTTCATTTGACGATTGGTACCATTTGTCTTCCCATTTTACCCCAACTGCTGTCAACACGTTTTTTATGCTAAACTCCCTCCCTTCCTTCGTTGGCATTCGTTTCGCAGCATCTTCACAAAAACAAACAATTTTCTCGCGATCAACAAAACAGCAGATATTCGCACAAATTAAAAAAAAAAAAATAGTGCAAAGCGAAATAAGAAATAATAATTAAGGTACAACAACAATGACAAGATACAACAAACAATATAAATCGAAATATGTGAAAAATATGTTTAGAAGCCACTCGAATACGACCATCAGATACACCGTCATTGCAAAGAGCACCAGCGCCAATCGGAGATGGTTTGCAGCTGGCGCTTCAACTGAACGAATTGGGAACGGCGACAACTCCGTAAGTAAAATTCTTCGGACAATGCAGAAGAAAACAATTAAAAAACGGAGAGACCATCGTAATTATGCGTGCTTTCAAGAAGTAGTCCACAATGATGAAAAGTTTGAATTCTTTTGAAGCTGCATAGTTCCATTGCAATGTCTGGAAAGGAAGAGGCCAATTCCACTATCCCGAAATTGTGACGAATTTAAGGGCAATATTTACGGGATATACAGATACGGAAGCTCTACAGGTATTTTAAGTGAAATTTTTTAATGACGCCATATTCCCAATGCGTTATCCAATACTTTCCAAACTCACAATTTCAAAACACACTATCTATAGTAGTTTTAAAGCTCTGAAAAAGATAAATTATGTGACCGAACCTAATTCAGAGGTATGGTATGCGGATAGATAGAAGTTTATGTTGAAAAATTGGGACTGGTATATTTATGTTGAATTTAAAAAAAAAATCTACTGAAATTTGCCGCACTCTCAACAGTCTGAAGTGGAGTTTTACGCAATTGAAAATCATGATTACAACTGCCTAGAATGAGCCATAGGCTCCAAGTTTTTCTACGCTGTGTCAGAAAGCCACGTTTATGCTCCCAATCTATGTAAGTATGTAGGTTTTTTATTTTATTTTTTGCTTTCAGGCACTTGTAACCGCATATTTATTTATTAAAGTCAACAAAATAAAATGGTCTTACAGAATAGTGCAGATGTATTGGCAAACAATTTTAATAATAATTTTAATGAATAAGAATATATTGGAATACTATATAAATCAAGTACCTGTAGCTATAAATAATTCCCTAAAAAAGTCAAACAGCTGTAAATCGCACGATCTTAGTGATCAAATTCACGTAACTGGCCTGACATACCAGACGCCAAAACAGCATGACTTCCACGCCTGTAAACACTGGCCGATCCTTACTAGAAAACTAAATATACTTATATATGTACGTCCAAATGAAGGACAGCATGACACATACAATCTCTTCGCACACATACTTACAAAAGTATGTAACATATTTTTCCTTATAAATAAACTATGCGCTGTTTTCCTGGTTCTGCCATTTTCACTTCTCTTCCAAAATCTATATTTGCTTTTCAAAACTAAATGCATGGTTTACTGGGACTATGTTGTATTGAGTGTGCTTACATTGTCTGATATCCACTCGCAGCAATGCACACTCAAACAAACAAAGTTTTCCCCCAAATGCGAAGCATCTTTTAATTCTGATGTGCTGCTAACGCTGTTGAGTGATCGTGCGAACATCGTAATCGTCCGTACCAGCAAGCCCCACATACGAACGAATACTTTTCATACCGAACGCATACGCGTACGAACGCATTGGCCAATCGCAGCGAATCATCATCTATGGCATCATTGCAAGTAAGCAACACTTGACGAACGCGATAGTCAGATATGCACAAAATTATTTACATATGTATGTACATAAATACTTTTACATACTCTGAGTTCTTATATTCATATAAAAATGGCATAAAAACACGGCGTTGGCAGTGAATGTGTTGGCGGTCGGACCAAATGCTACATACATATACTTATATACAAATTAATGCGCTTGCGTTGAATGCCAAAATGCTGCCAACAGCTGATTTGTGGGCCACTTGAGAGCATCAGTGGTCGGTTTCAATTGACTGCGCGATCTTGGACAGCCAACCAAACTGAGCAAACGTACAGGCACATATAAACCTACTCATGTGTATGAGGTGGCGCAGTTGTGGAGCGTTTGATTGCCTGAATTTGCAAATTTTTATCAATTGAAATAAATTAAAATATTTATACAAATATGTTTGAATATATGTATGTGTATCACAGAGTGTATGTACTTTTATATGCATATATTGTGCCTGTTTCAGTGGGAGCTGGTATGCAAATGATTTTTGTATTGGAATTCATAAGCATGGTAAAGATATTTTATTACAAAATAATGCGGAGCTCAAATAAATACAGTATCGCTTGGAGAGTTATGTGCGACACAAAGTGCGCAGTCAGGGAACTAGTAATTTGTTATGCAAACATATCTAAATATTTATATGTATGTATGTATATATGCACATATAATTTGTATTTTTGTAAATTCAAATGTTTAAATATAATTCTGTGCGCTTTTTGAAATTCATGTAATTTTACGTTTTTTTATTCTTGTAATTTTATTTTCTCTTGTGCAAACGTTCATTTATACTTTTATTTGCACTTACAAGTATTGTATATATGCCATATCTTGTACATACATACATATGTATATATTTATATGTATCTCTATTTCTTCTGTTAAAAAATTTTCTAATACATATAATAATATTGTTTGTTGTTTTGTTTCAAAATTTTTTTTCTTTCAAAAGGTGAGATTTTTTGCATTTCAGTGACCTTCAGTTGCCTGTTTGTTGAATGCGTGACTTTTTACAATGAATACCTTCTTTCTAAGCATACGAAGCAGGAACTCAATAAGTTTGAATCACTTTTATGCATTTACATTTTTTTTTATCGTAGTAAATTTCGAAGTAAATTTAAGTCTGAAACTCGTTGAATCGTGGATTCATTCATACGCTTCGCTTGAACAAAAAAACAGGCCTTTGCGTTCAAACTATCGAACTTGTTCAAATAAGTTATTGTCATTGTTTATTTCAGCTCAATCAAATCATGTGCTGCGTTTTAGTTCTCCGATGTTATCACCAATCGTCTTCATAGCAGCCAAAATATTTTGGTTCAATTGACTGAATGTGAGCAAGACATTTAGCGTATGAACAACTCAAGAAAACAGTGAGCCATGCAGGTCTCTGATCCATATGTATAAATATATGCATACATTTACAATTAGAAATTCCTGCTAAGGAGCGATTGCTTTTGCAAAAACTTCCTATCCTTTGATGTTTCATGCCCTACGGCGACAACAAAAATTGAATCAGACTCGAGAAATTTAAAATAATTATTTATAAATTATAAAGTATTAAGCTCTTGCTGTATTAAAATCCTGAGCTCATGAATTGAGCATATAAAAAAATGTCAAAACTATCCGTTTTTCTACAAATACTTGCTCCAATCTCTTCTCTTTACGCCGAAACCATTCGATCTTTTAAAAAGAAATTGTTTGTGTTTCTTGTGATGAATAACCCATGATTGGTACTTTTTTCCAACCCAAAGCTCATTGAGATTCTTCCTAAGGCCATTGTCCAAGTTAACTACCTAGGCATGCCCCATTAACTTTATTCGTTTGATTGGAAAACAGATTAGAAAACGTTCTAATCTATAAAATTGATGGGCATGAATATTCTAGCAGATGCAACCCTGCTTCCTGTAGTTCGTGAGTTAGTTGCTCTGTAAAATAACTCTATATTCAAAAATAAAACTGTACCTGTGAATACCAGTTGGCCGTAAACATTTTACACAGTTGAGGTCATCTGATTCGGATACATCTTTTTTGGAACAAGATTAGCTTTGAACTTTGTTTTTTTCAAAGCCATTTCAGCGTATTTCTTTCATTCTAATGTGTAGAAAGATATGAAAAAGTTATGCTACTTATAGGCTGATGCCATGAATTTACTTTTGGACTGTGATTAGAAGGCGACCTACGTGCTTTTCAGAAACTTATGAAAACGCCATTTTTTTTCAAATGAACAACGAAATTGATGGTTTCCGCCGATTTTCAATATGAGAACTGTTGTCCAAAAAGCTTGCTTAATCTAGGGTCATAGAACTCAAAATGATTTGCACTCCTAATTATATAAAAAATTAATATATTATACTTTTAAGATTTTGTGACCGGTTTCGATTCTACATATTAACTTAAGTATCATACATCGTAGCAGGGGACTATTTGTTAAGTTGGCTAATTAAAATGCAGATGAAACTGAGATTGTGATATTGAGCATGACAACAAAAATCAAAGAACTTCCGTTCGTGTTGGTTGCTTTGGTTAAAACAGGGCTTTCTACAAACATTAGGGCGGTTAAATTTTTGCTTCGACTTTGCTCTCATAGATTTAGATTCTGCATGATATTCTAAAAATAAAATTTCACTAAAGCATGGCTCTAAAATCAATGTCGGACCCAACAAATTTTCAGAAGGCGCTATCTTTAGTTAATACGAAGTTAATATTAAGATTAATATTGATCAAAGTGTTATGAATGTTAGTTTTTTAATACAACCCGTACTTAGGAAGTTTTTGGCACGAAAAATTAATTTTTGATATTTATTTTCTCTTTAAAGATCTGCTGGTGCTGCGAAACAAATTATAAGCATTTTTTTAATGTTGTAATACGAAAAGTGAATATTGCTGTTGTTTTTGTTTGTAAATAACACTTGCGTAGAAACCGAAAACAATTAAATTTTGCAGTATTTAAAAAATTTATTACAATTTTTTTCCCAACAATAATTTTTTTGTTGGTACAATTGCGAACATATTTATAATTATTTTGGTTTAAGATCTATTTTGTTTTTGACTGGAGGTGTATTTTTCTGCTTTCAATCTTCACTGCCATAACTCGCTCTAAATTTTCGTATTAATTTAAGATATTTTCTTTTAAAATTTGGACGGCTCGGAACTGCTCTAGTAAACTTTTCTTCATAAAATTTTATGTAAAATCCGAATCTACTAAGGAAAAATATCGAGAAAAGTGACCCAACTTAATGCATATATACATGTAAAGGGTGGTTACATTTCAAGGGCCGATATTTTGTTCCATACGTTATTGAGCCATACCAATATTATCATAATAAAGAGAAATGGCAATAATTTCCTAAATAAATTGTATTTTATTCAAAATCAATACAGGCCCTTGAAACTTAACCACCCCTTTATATGCATATATATATATATATATGAGTATACATGAGTACATATGTATGTAAATCCTTCGTATCCCTAATCGATTAATCTTTAATTAGTTCCTATGTATTTTTGTAGTCTTTTATTTACGTATTCCACCATCATTTTCTCTTTTAGTTATCGGTGGAAAACCCATATACATACATATATACTTATCAGCCCATGCATAAATAATTTACCGGTAATAAAAACTAAACTGATGAGAGCAGATATCGAAATGATAAAAACGCAATCAACGAAATGTGTGTCGAATTCAATTCGCGCTGCCGTTATAGTCAAATGTAAGCCGCGCGAGATCGCAACGCTAACAATACACGGCAGATTAGGCGTATATATGTACATAAATATATACATATAGTATATATACATGTATAGGCATTCTCAGAAAAGCAGTGAAAAAAGCGAAATATTGTTGCACGTCGATGCAACGAAATTAAATTCAATAATAAATTTTTAATTGTTGTTAATTTGATGTGAACTCGCATTCGCGCGGCATGAACCAAATATCTACATATATATACGGGTGCTTGTGCGTGTACCTGTACGAGGTGCGCCCACTAAGTAACAGCACTGATACTGTACACATTATAATGCATATAAGTGACAAATGACGCCTTCAATATACGACCCTCTTTTATTCTTACTGGTGCGAATCCTTCATTCTTCGAAATCACGTTGAAAGACAACTCTTTTAGGTTTATTTTTCAGAGTTTCCATAGACTCAAATTTTGTTTCTTTTAGTGGCGATTTCATCATAAGAATCGCATATAAGATCACCGGTAAAATATTGTAAATGGCTTACATCTCTTAATAGACAACGCAAAATGATGCGTCAAATTTTCTTGGACAATTCGGATTTATTTTGCTGATGTGTTTTCACGGTGTTTAGCTAGAGCGTGAAGGTAGAAATGTAGGCGCATAGTTTGAATTCTTGAAACCCAACGATTTGTCCGATTGCACCAGATTATAAATTTGTTCGATAAGGTCATCCATGTTTGATGTGAAAGAATGATTCTGGCACACGATATGATCTTCTCGGTCATAAAAAAAAATGAACATAAAAATAAAAGATAAAAACAAAGGAAATAAAGCCAGAATAAGTAAAAGTAAAAAAACAAGATTAAAAATTACAAAAATTATGAGTTAAAATAAAAGTAAAAAAAAATAATAAAAAAAAATAAATAAAAAAATTAAAGAAATTAATAAGGATTAAAAGCATTAAAAAAAAAAAATATTAAAAAGAAATTAGAAAAGAAATTAGAAAAAAAATTTGAAAAAAAATTTGAAAAAATTAAAAAAAATTTTAAGTTGAAAAATAAGAACAAAAAAAATTTGAAAAAATTAAAAAAATCTTAAAAATCAATAAAGAAAAAAATTAAAAAAAAAATACGACTTATAAGTTTCAGCAGTGTTTTTTTTTAGTTTCAGTTGAAATTCACTTCATTACTCTATTACGATGCTACACTTAACA
Source organism: Anastrepha fraterculus (assembly GCA_037575425.1). Taxonomy (NCBI): domain Eukaryota; kingdom Metazoa; phylum Arthropoda; class Insecta; order Diptera; family Tephritidae; genus Anastrepha; species Anastrepha fraterculus. The sequence goes on from JAYXIM010039842.1 coordinate 524,142, forward strand.
TATGTATTTCGGGCCAAATAAATAAAAATACCATCTTTAATGCGATCGAACGCTTTGACTATTGTGTATTGATAAGTACTGATACAGATAAGTAGTAAGTTAAAGCGAATGTAGAAAATTCAAAAGCAGCTGTTAGCGTTTTCGTATGCAACGTCAGTTCCGTTATTTATCAGCCACACCACGTATTTGAATGCTTTTTCGTACACTTGCCAGCTTGTTAGCTGACTTAGTTTTTTTTTCTTCTGTTTTGAACATTTGTTACATTTAACCGGTTTCGTTTCTCATGATTTCTCATGATTCACTGCCACCATCATCACTTACGAGTATTTGTGATTGTGATAACTTGATTGTGGTAGTGCCAATGATAATAATAATGATGATGCTGGCGATTTTGTTGCTGATGTTGATAGCGTTACCAAGTAGGCGGCTGGCTCACATGGACTGCCTACCGGTAGACTGTCTGTTGGACCATTCATTTGATTTGTAGTCCGCTTATGGTTGCTTAACTTTGTTAGCGAAGCGTACTAAATTGCAAGTAGATCTCTGTTGGCACTTTGTGTAAATTACATACATAGATCTGTGGCAGCTTTTTCGACTACTGTTCTCAACTGGTGTTTTTGCTGACACTCTGAGTAGTCTGTATTCTCACCTTCTCCTCTTGTTAATATCGGTTGGCTACCCTTTTGGATGTAACCAATTAATTAAAGTGTACGACCTACAACATGATTTGCCATTCGTCTCGCTTACGCGTTTGAGCACAAGGTTTTCGTAGAGTTTCACAGTCATACTTACTTACATAGGTATACATATTAATTTTGGTGTATCATTCTAGTTTTATTTATTATGTTTTTGGCATTTCGTTAGTATGCTATTACTCATTTCTAAACAATTTATTACCACACTTCACATTTTCACATTTTTTAAATTCCTTTTGTTTTAAAATCACACTTTTTTTGCTCATTACTATTCATTTTCTCATATGCAGTGCTCACAGTTGCATTCGCAGGAAGTCTGTGCCATTAATTTTTATATGCGCCTACTGTGTAATGAATTTGGTACAACAAGTAATTATTTAAAGTAAACGTCAAACTAAAATATGTGATACAAATTATTAAGACTACACACCCATATGCATATTATGCGTATATACATACGTACTTATGTAACTATATCCCTGCCGGAAATTTCGTAGTCCGCTGCTAAAATGGCTGACGTGCAGCGCATTCGTTATGGCCAATTCAACATGAATTCAATCCGAAAGGTACAGTTTAAGGTAGGTTTGTTTTTTCTCAATTGGCCGCCGCAGTCGAATGGGTTGGAGCGTAACCACAGTACGTGGGTTCGAAACTCCGTGCATGAAACAGCAAAATTATAGAAAGTTTTTTCTAATAGATCCTTTCCTGCTATGAAAAAAAGGTCCTTTCCTGCTATGAAAAAGCTCCTCATGAAAAATATCTGCCGTTCGGAGTCGGCTTAAAACTGTAGGTCCCTCCGTTCGTGGAACAACATTAAGACGCACACAACAAGTAGAAGAGCTCGGCCACTTAAAACCTGCTGGGCCACAAAAAAATTGACATTTTTATTGAGATTTTAAAAATTTTTGTACAAAGTGTGGAAGTGTGCGTTACATGGGTTTTGCTCCATCTGAACTATATTTTTATAAAAAAAATTCTGGTGTGTTTATAATTCTGCAACGGGGTGTATATGAGAAAAAATCGGAAGGGTGTATGAAAAGTTTAGTATAATTTTTGGTTAGTTAAGGCGTGTTTCAGATAAAGTGTATTTTTTAACACTTTGGGGACTAGTGTCGGCATATAGCCGCCCAAGCCGTTTTACCGTTCCGGACGCGTGTCGTCATATAGCCGCCCAAATTAGTTCGTAGCTGCAAAGCTCGCGACGTCTGTCGCTCTTAGCGATAAGATACGCATAGGTATAGTAAAAGAGTCACGTTGTCATTCAAAGACATTAGGGGCCACTACCGATGAAAACTTATCTTCCTTATAATGCAAACTTACGATATGATACGACGGTAGAGCCAGAACGAATTTCAATTCTTCGATTAAGTTTCTCAGTGTCCTTGCCAGAAGAACCAGCAGGCTTTTTTTATATATAATATTATCCTACGCGCGATGGCTAAGCTATCTAGAAATGAGTCGTTAGATGAATCTGATAAGACGGAAGATGACGGCATTACTTCATCAAGTGGAAGTGAAATCCATGCAGTAAGGAGTCCAATCAGGCATTTCAACATTGGCAGTGATAGCAGTTTGTTTTTTGGTTTTAGGAAACATTTTTCTTGTTTTAAATAGAAAGCCTTAGTTTTTATAACGTTCAACGTATTTATTTTCTTTACTGCACACTCCAATGCCTCTCGTCCTCAGCGACGCTCGCCCAAAGGGACGGACACTAGGTATAGTTTACTAATATTAGAAAAAGCAAACATTCTCACTTTTTCTACTTTTAATATTATAAGAAAAACACATGCTATACTAATAAATTTGAATAATTTCCTTTAGCTTAATAAAAATAATAAAATAGATATTAGTTGTTTAGACAAAATACCAGTGAAAGTTTAGAATTTCCCATGTTTTTGGTACAAAAGCGGTTAGTAAAAATAAATTGCAGGTTCAAACTCCTCGTACCAGATAAGCCCTAAAATACCCTTTAATATTAAAAATATTTGCATTTCAATAAAGTTTAGTTTTTTAAATACCCCTCTGCGACCAGCAAACTGAAAAAGGAAAAAAAAGTGTTTAAAATCACTAATCTGGGAAAACTGAGAAAAAAAAACACTTTTCTATAAACAGTCAAGGCTTTGAGAAAAACTTTGCTTCATTAATTCCCCGTAAACATTCTTATGTATCACAAGCATACCTTTGGTTGAGGGATTTATATGCATACGAATCGACAGCAGCCTAAATATTGCAATAATCAATTTACTAAAAATCAATTTGACAATAATCAGTTAATAGTTAATTGAAAACAAGCTGCCATCGCCATGAAAAGCAGCCAGTTAAATGCGAGTAAAGTAGTCATAGTAGCGGTGGCAAGTAGTTGAGAAGTAGGCGTTTAAAATGCACCTAAGGCTAGTTGATTCCTAGAGGGATGCATACTTATTACATACTCCCTCCCTCGCATACATATTCAAGTGACTGCATCGCAATGTTTTCCTTTTTTTATAGCGGTATCACACGTGTTTTCTGAGCAACAATTTTCACATTTCACAGGCACACGTGCTAACATTGTCATTTATTCCAACTTTTAACTTAACTGTGATACATTTGTATCACATTTTTCTATGTATAAATGCATGTTTGTTCTACTAAATCACATAAGATATGCTTCAGTTGGGGTCGCACCTTTATTACTAAGCGCTAGAAATATGGCGTGCTGCGGCATAGGGCGCTACACGTACGGTGCCACCGAACTAAACTGCCGCAATGCTTGGCTGAGTTTCAATCTTATTTTAGTAACAAAATGATCACTAGGGATCTCCGTAGTCGACTTGTACTGCTTGTTCATGAGGGTTCCTTAAATAATTGTTTTTTGTAACTTTTAATTATTTTGGGGGTTTTTTTTGAGTAATGAACACAACTGGTTGCGCAGTGAAAGCCCATAGCATAATGTATACGAACATACAATCTGATAATATTTCAAAATATTTATTTCCGATGATTTCAAAATAAAAAATTAAAAGCTTTAGAGTAGTAACTCATTCATTGGGCATGCTAGCCACAATATTTCACGTTTCGTTGGACACAAAAGAAAATGCGCTTATTGGGGTATTACTCTTTGATGAATAAATGAAAAAGAAATATTTATTTAAATTTTGTAACTTATGTACATATGTGCCTAACTACCTTTTCTCAAATATATGAGGTCATTCAGCTAGGCGGCTTTTCGCAAAGAGTCTTGCCCTTAAGGGAAGAGCGCAATGCAAAGTTTGTTTGTCGTACTCAAGCAGTGTACACTCTAAATTTATCATTTCATAAACCATTTGAGAAGTACAGACATACGTTAACTGAATGAAATATAAGCAAAAAGCGTTACTTGCTAATTGGGTAGGTATCGTTGAAGAAAATGTGGATTACAACTCATCCAAAAAAAGCAGTTCATCAGTTATTTAGCAGCGCTTTTTGAAATGCAGTTATGCCAAGTCGTTTAAAGGATCTATTCGCACTCAGGTAAGATCCCGGGCTTCTGCCTTGCTATCTATGGTTGTCGATCATCGAAATTGCTATTTCCGCCAATATTTGTCTGCTGCAATATTCTGTATTCAAAATATTGGCTTTTTGTATTTTCTGTATTGCAAAATTGTATTATATAAAATTCTTAATTGAGAAATGATGTATTTCAAGATTCTGTGCTGAAAAATTCTGTATTAAAAATTTCGAATTTTTTTTATAAATTTGAAACTTTGAGTTATATGTTTTTTGCTGCAGTATGAACTATATTTTTTATAAAAAAGTGGTATGTTTATAATTGTGCATATGCACTTGAAGAAAAAATCCTACGGAATATGATTTAATAGTGGTTAGCGCTGTGTTAGGATTATATTTTACCATCATTACATTATTGTTGAATTGCCAATTGTGTTCACTTCTTTTTGAGCTTAAAATAAAAAATAAAAATGTTTACTGAAAACACAACATTAGTGTTTTTTCCATTGTGTTAAAATTCAGAATTATAGCGTAAAAGAATTTTGGCTGTTTAGAATTTGTCGCACATTTTTTTTAATAATTTTTACCCACAAGATTGTTGTATTGTAATACAAGTAAAAGGAAGTTGCTTAAAGAAATATCTAAAACGAATCTAAGATATCTCATAAAATCAGACATTATTTCATTAGTGGCATAAAACTGTGTAACACTCAACTTGTAGTGCAAGGCAATATTAAAGCGCAACTTGGAAATTCTAGGAGAACTTCGACCTACAAACCTCTCAACGATGCATGCGTCATTGTACTCGTACTATGATACTGGCGTTATAAAACTTCAATTTTTCTAATTTTGATTAAGTTCGAATGAGGCAATTAAAAATGGCACAAAGGGAAAGATCTAATCACTAGATTTTCAGCTACCAATATTCACAGGTAACTTCTCACAATGCAATGAAACTTTACACTCTCAACAATTCACATGCGCTACTCCTAATATGTTGTCGATCCCCCACCACGAATCACTCTTTCCCAGCCATTACTTTCGGGGGATAATACCAAATCGTTTAACTTGAATATTCCCAGCCATAACTCACTTGTGACAACGCTTTAAATAAAGCTTTATAACTAGCGAGAAAAAAAGGTGATAACAACAATCAGCCAGCTACTGCGACAGCAACAAAGTTGTCAAATAGAAAATACTCGTATTTGTACGCTTATGGCATGACGATCAGCATAGGTCCGCTCATTTCGGTGCAGCTCAACTGAATTCAGCTCAGTTAACTTGCCTTGGTGTTGCCCTGCGTCATCGCAACCTCGTTGATTACATTGTTGCCAAAGTGGTTGGCGGTTGTTACTTGGTTGGTTAGCCTGGCGAGTGTCTTTCAACGCTGTGTTGTCTCATTATTCCCATTATACGATCGTATTGTTGCTCTGTGTTGTTGTCTTTTATGTAGGCACGTTTATTTAAAGCGGTATAGGTAGTTGTAGTTGTTATTGCTTTTTTGTTGTTTTTATTTTTTTTAATTTTTTTTGCTACTGAATATGCTAATCAGTTTTGTTAAGTAGTTTCTCTTTACGGAATTTGAATATGTTTATCTCCTTTGACTGGGATTGTTGTTGTTGCTACTGCTGCAAATGCGCCTTGAATGGTGAGAATAAATATCAGACGAATCGTCGAAACGGTTTTGTTTGGTTTTTTTTTTGTTTTCGATTATTATTGTTGGCTGGCTGACTGGTTCGTCGGTTGGTTGGTTGGTTGGTGGTGAAAAAAATGTCCACAACTTGCAAACGAATACCGACAAAATTAATTCGAATAATATTATATATATTTAGTTATAAAAGTTGTACTGGTATTGTATGCTATTGTAGGTGTTGTTGTTGCTACTACTACTGATGGTTTTGATATATGTCTAATAGGGATATAGAGTGTATGTTTTTGTCATTATTGGCCCCGCGTTAGTGCCATAAAACCTTCAACAGCAACAATATAACCAAAGCAATATTCAACATGCAACCAACAACAACATCGGTAACAACAAAAGCAAAACAATATGCTTTCATGCCACATTCGTTGTTTGTTGATCGTTGACAAGCTGCGATCACAACTACCTCTTTGCTGTTGTTGCACTTAATATTGTGGTATTAATGGCAGTTGCAGCAAGAGAAAATGATATAAAGTATCTCCCTTTCATAAATGAACATACGCGTAGATATCTGTATAAATTTACACACAACTGATCGTAGGCACCCTGTAGGAATGTTTCCAACTTGTGCACTTCTGTTGACTTCAAAGGTAAGACTGGTTTGCAAGTCTTTTAATTTTGGGGAAGTTAATACTGAGCTCTACATAGTTCCCTATTGAGGTAATAAATGCTTCCAAAAGTTCACCGCTCGAGAGTTTTATTTTTTCGAATAAGCATCGTCCAAATATAAACTCCCCTGGCACATACTTTGCTCTGAAAATTTTGGTGAAGTAATTTTGAACTTCGAATAAGGGATGTTGTTCATATTTGCCACTTCTCGCTGGGACATACATCTAAATAAATTGTAAAGTAAAAGTAAAAAAAATAAAATTCAGTTCAATAATAAATTTAAAATTTAGTCAAAAAGTTTCACCAAGAGAACTGTTGCCGCTTAGACCCTAAATTCTAAATCCACAGTCTTCGTCAATATGTGTGCAAAAATGACCACGAACTTATTCCAAATCGTTCGGTCGTTTCTAGCTTGCCGTCTTTACTAGAAGATTATGCACCTCAGTTTCAAAAAGGTTTTCAGACAAATTTTATTTACACCGATTTTTCGAAAGCTCTTGCCAGGTTTCCACTCTCAATTATAATCAGCAAACTTCCAACTATAGATTTTCGTTTGTTTTTCTGGAATGTATAAAACCTTATCAAATTAAACGTAGTTGTGTTGCTAACTTTGACAAAATGCTTTTCTATTCTTTATTGTTTCTTCTGGGGCCCCATATCATAAATGATGCAAGTCGTGGTTTTTCTTTTGCCAAATTTCTAAAAGTTTCCTAAAAGTTTACTCCATAATAAAGAGGCCTCATGATTCAGCGATGCTTCAGGCAGAGCTTGATTTTCAATCATCGAATATTTATAAATGCTGTCATGTTACCTATAGCGAATGCCGCATTGTTTTTTAAACATCTTATCATTTTTTTCAATAACAATGTAAAATCTGCCCCTGAGATTGACGACTTGGGGAAATTTATTATTTCTAACTCGTATACAATGTTGGCTTTTGTTCATCGGGATAATTATGATTTCTCACCCTCAAGCCCATATACTTACACAGCTTTTCCATGTTAGTTCTAAATTAGAGTATGCTTCATTTATTTGGAAGCCTTATTATGTGTATCTGACCGATCTACACTTCGCTTGTTGCATTTGCGCGATCGGGACCTACCATACCAAGTAAGGTTTATGCTAATAAATTTAAAATCTCTGACGATAAGCAGATTTTTTATCTTCATTTTTGATATAAGTACTGCGGCTATAGACTATGGCTCTCTCCTACTCCACTGTGGGTTTTACGTTGCTTCAATTTTTCCATATTTTTACTGATTGGTCCAAACCCGAAGCATTTTACAGGAATTTTGTGAAACTTTTTTTTGATCATTCGATATTCGTTAGTGGTGGGCCAATTCGGTTTCCGTCTTCAGCCAGAATCGATCAATTTCCTCTCTAAGTGCAATAAAACCGTTTTTCATTTTTGTTTATAATTTTAGATTTGATAACAATGATTAAATCTTTTAGTTTCAAGAACTTTCTTTTTAAACGTAAAAATTTTTAGCGAAACTTTTTGCAAAATACTTCAACCAATTCTCCCTTTTCTTAACATTCGTGGTATTTACTTTTTTTCTAAACACTTCTCGTTTATAATTTGAAAATAGGGAAAAATGTAAAAATTCTGCTCATCGAATCGATTTCTATCCCAATCAGGCTAAGCATCAACATAAAGAAATATTTTCTGGACTAACCTCGGCGTGTCTTTTTGAAAAAGCTTTGCAAAACTACTATCTAAGATGCCATTGTGGGTTCCGAGAACTTAAGATTTTGAGGACCACAAAAATATCCACTCTTTGGAAGGCTTCAGTCGAAATGACAAAGAATATGATGCAAAACAACTAAGGAAGAGGGAGAATCTCAATTTGCTACCCACTGGCATAAATCCAGAGGAATCAGATAATCCAAGAAATTCCTAAAACTCTCAGACTATCGGGAAACTTTCAGACTCACTATAACTTTTTTTTTGAAAGTGGGGATAGAGGCTGAGTATCAACATTAAGAAATATTATCTAGACTAATTTGAAAAAGTTTCTCATGTAAAACTATCTGAATTAAAATTGTGGGCTCCGAGGTCTTACGATTTTAAGGATTTCGAAATTGGGAGCCAGTAAAAACTGCGTTTTTGATTATCTGATATGGAACGGCAAGTTAAAATATAATCTTGGTTTTTCTGATGAAACAACTACGGGTTTCGTGGGTTTTAAGTCCTAAATGCATGAACCATGAAACTGGCTGTCTTCCCCAATAAAAATCTGTTACGTGACTTATTCTAAACACTCTCTAAGGTGGGCTAGGTTTATGATAATTTAAATTAAAGTTTAGAAAAGGATATTTTAGATTCCTTCGATTTGTGGTGTGCATTTTGATACAGTTTTATGCCGACTCCGAATAGCGGATGGCCTTTTAGGAAGAGCTTTTTCATGGCAGAACTACACACCATTGCAAGCGGCGACCCCTTTTAGATAAAAACCTTTTAAATCTTAATTTGTTGTTACATGCAACAGTAAGCCACCACGACCTCGTTCAAAATGCTTGAAAATAGCCTTCCAGCAGTTGCGAAGGAAGAACTTACCTCACTGGCATATAAATATTTTTTTCCTACAGGGTGTTTATATTCATTTGTCTATGTGTTTATGCGTTCGCTTGTGGTACCGCAATGAAACCTTCCCGCGAGCGATGCACCCTTTTTGTTCTGCAGCTTTTCAGCAACCAAGTATTGTGGCGGACGCACTAACTGCTGCATGCAGCTGTTGCATGCAGCAACAATACACAGCGAAAAGCATAACTATACACAATAATGGTATCAACATGAAAGCATCAGCAACATCAACAGCAACAGCAGCGTCATAAACAGCGCTGAAATCATTGACCATAAAGAGTTGACTGGCTGCAGATTGCGAAGCGAAAAACAGTATCTGTGAGATATATTTTTGTACTCATAGGTTCAATGCCAGTGCGGGTGAGCACAAATGGGTATACACACTCACATGCTGGCACATACCGAATACGAACTTATTGAGTATTTTTTTTGTTATAATTTTTCTTCGCTTCTAAATTGCCAACATTCGATTAATCGAGTTCATTGAGTGGCAGCTTGCTTGTTTGCAAAGCTTGTTGTTGCTGTACGTTGACGGGCGATCGGCGAAGAAGATTTCTCGTATGTCAAAACTGTCGCCATATGTCATGTTTTTACCATTTTTGGTGCAAGCTCTTGAACTACACAAACAAATATTGTGCAATGTGATGACAACAACAGTAACAGCAACAACGACTACTGGAGCAGCAGCAGCAGCATAACTAGTGCTCTGGTTATGGCTTATAACTGGGATCGTAGCTGCGATTTGGGTTGCCATTTGCAGTCGCCACACACTCATAACTACAGTACTTACCAGAATTGGTGCCTCAAGTCTGCAGTGGGATCGAGTTTCATGTGAGCCGCTTGGGCACACAACGCTCACAGTTACGTGAATGTGCAATATGCACGTGTGTGTGTATGCGAGTATTTTCAGTATGCTGACAGTAAACCAATTGTAATGCCCCTGCTCTTGTGAACCTGCACGATATACATTTATGCAGTGGCGAAGTGCTCCAAGTTGTGTTTGCTAAGTGACAGTTATGAAGAGCGCAAAATGGCTGAAATGATCAGAATTAATGTGTAAAAATAATTGTCATATCAACAGGCCAGACACTCGAGTCGAGTGGCGACTCTTATCTTCACAGGAAAGCTGAAATCGATGGAAGAGAGGGCTGATGAAGATATAAGATATGACACCAAATTGTTGGAGTGAGATTTTCGAAAAAGCTATTATACCTCTAAAGCAAATGCGACCACCATAGTCGAGCGGTTTGGTACGTGACGTTTCGTTTTCTTACGAGTTCGATGCCCATAGGCATGGAACATGAAATTATAGGAAAATATTTAGCGCACCACCTTTGGCAGGTGGATAACTTCTAATGAAGCAGCATTGCAGATTGCGTTGGGTGCTCACTTAGAAAAATATCATCACTAAATCCATGTGCTGGTCCCTTCTACTTTGCGGATAAAGCATCTTAGCTCACTTGCCTATAATAACCAATTGGGACAAGAAATTAAAGCCAACCCACGTCAGTTCAGTAATCAGGCACTTCGTCAGCTGGAAGTTTCATTGCCAAAATATAAAGAAACATACACTTTTTAATAAATAAGACGGAAAAAGGGAATGAAACAAAAACCACAACAAAAACTATTGCCTACTTCGCATAATAATACTTGTAAGAATCGAAAAAGTAAGAATAGTAGACAAATAATATCCAGTTGTCAAATAAATTCTGTGAAAAGTTCTGATCAGTATTTTTCTATCACTTTTTGCTTAATTCGAAAGAATGACACTAGCTTCAATCAAATGCCTGCCCCTACTAGCCATGCCCACCTGATGAACCAATTTTCCGAGATGTGCGTCCTAAGTATCTACTTACAGATCCTTAACGGTTATTTGCACAAGATCTATCTTTAAACTCGCAAAAAGCGATTTCTAATCTCAGCATCGAGACGCCAGTAGACATCGCTAAGATGACTGATAACACGTCTATTGAACTTAGCACATTGTGAAGTTCCGATATAAGCGGTTGCCAAATATAATAAATCGGCTCCAATTTTAGAGAAATTTTGTGCTTGATCTACTCTCACTTAGAAAAGAAGAAATATGAAATATACTCCGAGATTTGCAGCCAATTGCTGTCCTATTCTCAAAAAATTCCCTTTTATGTCTACAATCTCGTAGCTTTCGACTAGCTTTTCTTATAGCCTTCTAAAGTAATTAAAAAAAATTCTTTGCGTAGTGAGATGCACGTTCTGCACGGAGGCTGCAACAAGCTAATGATCCGAGTCGATGTTGGGTCTTCGGATCGTACGTACATCTAAAATACTAAAGGCGTGTCTTCTATTTTTCGCAACATGATCCATTTGGTTTCGCGTTTTTCGTAGCTCGGTGTATTTTTTTATGCTGGAATCTGGTGCTGCATACTGCCATGTTTCAAGCCCTGGCGAATTCTATCAGTCTATAATTCTTTATGCAGCACCTATACCTGGGCGGGGACCAAAAAGTCTAATCTGCGGGAAGTCACCCTGCCATACAGGCAAGGCGTGCTGCATGTAGCTTGCGCGTATAGAACGGTGTCTGATGATGCATTCTGCGTAATAGCTAGAAAGATGTCTCTAAACCTCTTGACAGATAAACTGTTTTGGCTCTATAACGGGCAAGGAGCGCGGCCCACACCAGGAGAAGAAGCAGCGGAGCGACTGCTTACAATAGGCCGGTGGCAGCAACGGTGGGATGAGTCACAAAGCGGATGTTGGACCAACAAACTCATACCACGTGTTGATGAGTGGTAAATGAGAAAACATGGAGACACCGACTATCACCTTTCGCAGCTGCTCAGTGAACATGGCTATTTTCAGGAATACCTGCACCGTTTTAAGCTGGCAGACAGGTCTTTCTGCCCAAACTGCCCGCATACTGACGAAAACGCAGAACACGTCATGTCTTATTGCGACCGCTTCAGAGAAGAACGAGCTATCCTGGAACAAGCCCTGGGTAATAAACCATCCTCCAGCACCCTCATAAGAGATATGTGCGCAAACAGCGGTAAGTGGGAAGCAGCGCAAACGTTCGCAGGTAAGATCATGACGCGACTTCGCCATTTTGATTGGGAACGCAAAGCGTTTTAGCAACAGTTGCAGCATCAGAGAAGGCGGACAGTTTCTATGAACAGACAGTGAAACACTTAATACAGTATCGTACAGAAGACAAGACGGTAGTGAGTTAAGATAACACTACTGCAACTTTTCCGATGTCTCCTTTACTTTGGAACCACCTATAAATACAGTGGGAGTCATTGGGACTATCGACGGTGTATAGTCTTCATATGCCTGCAGGATAGGAACCTGGACCTATTGTGTATTTGGGCATAAACGCGGCTCTACTCAGAAGTTCTACTTTTGTGGTCCCAGGGTAGAATTAGCCGAGGTGGAGGAATGTTGTAGTATTAGTGGGAGCGTGCCGCACATACCATTGGTGTGACGGTACCTCTGAGATGTTTCTGACATTTTGATTTCAACCTCCTTCCAAAAAAAAAAACAAAAGTCTATCAGTCTTTGTCTATTACCGTATGTTTCATTGTTCAGGTTGAATTTTCCGACTGTAGTACCAAAAATTCTCTCCTTGCCCACCCTGGCATTGAAGTCGCCAAGCATGATTTGTATGTCGTGGCGGGGGCAGCGTTCAATGGAATATTCCAGGCGTTCATAGAAAAAATGTTTGGCCGCGTCGCAAATAAACGAGAGGCTGAAGAATTTCGCTTTGATGCTCGTCCACTGGAGTGAACGTAAGTACTTGGCAACGAGGTATCTCACCCACAACAAATCCAATACCGAATTTGCGCCCCTTTACATGACAGACGCTGCAAGACTTAATGTTTTTTTGCCTTGCCCCGCCTAGCGCATCTCAATGGTAGTGATGCCAACCTTTGCTCTTACGGGGACATCAGCCAGCCGGAGAAAGGCATCTTCCCGGACCGGACATTCCAGTTGCATGCCCTCCAATCGTAATCCTAAGTTCGTTCACAGTGGGGGGATGGTTTCCTTGGCCCATATGCAGAAGAGCCGACCTGACCACTCCAAAGTGAATGGCGATCAGGGACTTTACCCACTTGCGTGAAGTTCTACATCCTTCAATGATATCACCACCCCAAAGTTGACACGTAACTACCACTCTCTGCACATGGCTTGGCTGCTCGAAGGTCGCGGTGAGGATTTTCAATCACAAGAGGTGGTAATGTTTGCTAGCTTAGCCAATGGGAGAAAAATGAGCCCCCTGTATGAAGGCGTTGTAATAAAATTTACCTATCAGAAGAGAGAGTTCGCAGCATTGAAAATAGTGAGTTATACCAGTTTTGTGAGGTATAATCGCGTTCACTAGCGGCAAATCTTGGTTTGAATCAATAACTTTGTTGTTGCTTTCGCATACACATTTTTCGGATAGCGAACAGCTCCTAAACATAGTGAGCATAGAAGTGGCGAATCGAAGGCGTCTAATGTTGCCCTAAATCCTGTAAAAAGCGGGGTGCCTACCCGTAAAAGAGTACAAAACACTATGAGAATGTAGCTATCTTTGTCTGATACATGCAAATGGAGGAAATAATTTGCCTACTTTGTCTTCATTGCGCGTGGTATTTTTAGAATAGAACACGGAAAAGAGACGGCAATGCAAAGCCAACATTTTTGTGAGAAACGAAATCGCCATGAGTTTCTGTTACTGCTGTGAGCGCGTCATAGCTGTCAGTGTCAAAATAATGTGTGATTTAAAAGGAATCCAGCTAGTGAATCACCCTTTGCAATACCAAATTGCGATGCAACACTTCCCATCTCTCATCTACTGGCTTGCTACATAAGCACTCGTATTTGAACAATTTGTTGCTAGCCACCCGTAGCTTGATTGTTTTTATAGTACACATTGAGGGGGCTACCTAGGTCAGGCGCTTGATCGATGAATCATATCAATCTCTTTAACATGCACCATTACTTATGTTTGTACAAATAATTGTTCCAATATAATATAATATGTACATACATTTGGATAGAGGAGATGTGATGAGTTGCTGCTGCTATTGTTGTTGCTGACGATCGTGCGACGCGTCATGCATGTAAGTGACCTCTTCGACGAGAGGTTAAATGCTTGCGTTTTGTGCAATATCCAATACGAAATAGACTGTGCATGTACGATATTGTACATTGTATGTATGTATGTATGCAGTATAAAATATTTGAATTGTTTTTGTTTTCAAGCCAACTCATCCCTCCATCTTTCGCCGCGACATGTCAACGTGGTGATGCTGTTTTCGAAAAACGCTTGCGATCTGTCATCGCTGCTGTTCGCACTCAGTTGCTTGTGACAATTTTTTTATTATTCTAATTTTCACCGCTCCTAAAATGTTTCATTGTGTAAATGTGTGTTTGTTTTCTTTTTATTCCAGCCTATTTTACATTTTTAATAGCCTTTAGCGTCAATATTTTTGACTCACTGCTTCTTTTGTCGCTGTTATTATAATTATGCAAGATCATTGTCACGATCTGTCATCCTCTGTTGCCACTTTGGCTGTCGCGAGCTATGTGCCTTGGTAGACTTTATGCTGCTACTGTTTCGTATGCCGCTAAGCCGGACAGAGTGCGGGCATACATGTACCTAGAAGTAAGAAAAAAATGTATAGTGACAACTACGGGAATCTTGAACGTTGACCTTCCGCTTGAAAAACTTACCTTGCCGTATTGTCTGCTCTCACTATTAGCATTTCCTTCCCCCATTATGTGGGGATGCGCTGTGTTATGCCCTTCATAAAGTTTGTGAGCATCTTCCGGATAAAGCACAACTCAAAAAAAAAAAAAAAATACATACAATAACAACAGCAACGGAAGCATTGCCATCGAGGAAGTGGAAGAACCAGCCGGCAGCTACCAGCCATCGGCCACCAGTTCTTGCTGCTGCCACATTGGCAGGAATTAGTTTTAAGCAATTGTATACGTTGTAGGCTTAGAAAGTCATCGGCGTTGTTGGTACGTCCGGCTCGTAGTGGTGGCTGGCTGCTTGTGCGTGTGCCTCGCCGCCTGACCGCGGGATCAAGTTTGTCGCATATGGGATATTCATGTGGCGTTTGGCTCTGCCATTTGGCGTTTTGTGTCCCGCTGACGTGTCAATGTACTGCTTACGAGCATTGTTTCTTGTCATCGCGCCGCCAAGACGTTTGTCAACTGGCAGTCAATTTTTTTGTAATTTTTTTTCTGTTTTTTTTTTTTTTGCTGCTTATGGATTTTTTGTTAATTAAATATGTGTGAATATGTATGTTTATGTATACGTATGTATGTGTATATGTATGAATTACTATTCTGAACGAATGGATTGGGGCACATTTGTTGCGCAGATCAGTACATTGCCAGATTCTCATAGCATAACTTTTAATGCTGAGATGATAAATTTTTAATGTTCTCAGGCTTAAGTTTTGGAGCTTCCAATACCCACGATTTTAAAATCAGGCAAATAGTTCATTTGTATGCCATCCATCGCAGATCTGTGATTTTTGTTTGAAGCGCCGTCATGCGAGACACAGCTGTAAAATGAAGTGTGATGATAGACAGATGCCATATTTACAAACTATACAGTGAGTTTTATGGGAAATCCTACAAATTTGTATTATATTTTCATTGTTTATTTCTTCCGTAAATTAAAGCCCCATATTTTATAAAAATCATGTTTTTGTTAAGTTTTTCTATAGCTAAAATCTTATACACAAATCTTGAAAAAATATATTTATAATTTTTTCGAAACTGGCGAAATAAGGCAAATTATCAAATTTCGCGGACTACGTACATTCGACTTTCGATTATTACTATTTTTTATGTTGGTACACTCGTCTCGAAGATATGTTCACGGTTCTAGCAATATACTCGTAGTATGTTCAGTTTGTTTGTGATATTAAGCAGTAAAGTCTAAGCTGCTACTAGAAAGTGAGATAACACTATCGTCTACGGAGTAAAGTTGCCTGAATTTGTGGAGCGAGTAAAAATGTCGAAGAAGTCATCACCAAGAGTCTCATGAAGTGAAGAGCTAACAGTTCGGGGAAGAAGGTAATCGTATGTCAAAGAATGTTCGAAAAAGCCTAACAATGAAGAACCATAAACACGTAAATTCTTATCATGCTGCGGATGAGAGCTCAATTCGCATACTTCTACGAAAGAGTTATGGGAGAAGGAAAATAAGCATGTGACTATGTGACCTAAGGCTACTTTTACGAGAGCTCTTAAGATGTGCATACCATTCTCTTAGGATAAACTAATACCTCTGGCCAAACATAGAATTAAAAGAGGTTTCAAATAGGGTTATACTTCTTAATCTTGATCTGATAAAAATGACTTGATCCTTGTGCTGCTATCTTTAGTCATAGCGTAATTTGGTATCTTAAACTGACGATATTCATACGACTCTATAAAAGTATTCAGTGACTAGCTTGGTGTGCTCGTTCTGACAAGAAGTAGAAAGTTGAACCACTGAATGCGCTTTTTTGGCTTGCAGCATGCATTGAATATTCATCGAGGCTAGACGGACTAGACATTCAAAAGAGTTAGGACTTAGCTTTTGCTAACAGTGTTCAAAAATTCCAATCTGCTCCCATTCCAATGCCTCTAATATACTTATATTGTCCCACATCTCCGATTTGTCAGATCGAACTACATGTGGGTTCCATGACTCATCTGATCACTGATTTGATTACTGTTCGTAATTCGGACCGAGTTATGTAAGTGTAAACTAGATTATCCCCCAAATGTTTACAGATACATATATTCTTATATACTCACTCAATAAACATTTTTGTTTTTTTTTTGCTTGCCATTCCTGCTTCATGACGAATCACCATGTGAAACTATATTAGTCTACTTATAGTCTAGATAGATGGCGGCGTTAATCGGGATTACCGGCGCAGTTAATTCTGATTAAAATTGTAGTGCGACAGATGGTTTTTACGCGGATTAGTGAACAGCTGATTTGCTTATTGGATAGTTTTGTCAGTAAAAGATGGATCGCAAGCGACAAATACGGGTATTATCTGCCCTGATACTAAAAAATAATTATCTATTATTTCATTTGCGCATTCTCCCTATTTAGTTACGTCCAGGTTGAACGTTTCTGTTTTGCTTACCATCTGAAATTAGAAAAATTCATTTTCAAACTTAAAAATAAAACGAAAATGCTTTCTAGTACTTACTCCTGTTGTGATCATCATATTGTTTCAGAATTTTAATGCTGCACTGATTGTGTTGAGGCTTTTTTGTTCTTCTCTTTAAAAGTTTCATTATTTTTTATTCACAATAGATATTAACCGTAATTTTTCGCCAATGTTGCCATCAAAAACCCCCCTAAGCCGATTAAATTATGAGAATTAAGTCTAGTTGTCAATCTGCATTAGATCGATTTAGTTACTGAGATAAATCCGATTAACTCCAAAGACTGTTTAGGCATCCTCTAGTAACGTGGTAGCGATTGCCTTTTCGTAAATATAATTTTGCGTGTGCTGGGTTATTGTGTGCTGTTAGCCGCTTCTACCGCATTACATTGTAGGTAATGAAATACGTGCTAAGTCTCGATCGCCCTACCAGCAATATATTTCGTATATCCTGTGGGAGTACATTTTTGTGTATTTCTGTAGGAAAGACGGTAGACAAATGGAAGGCAAAGAAAAATAACCTTAGAAGCAAGAAAAGAAGTGTTGTTTGAACTTTTGTGGTCACTAGTATATATTTGCCACTATAGATTATTCCTCTAAAACTCATTTAATCCAAATATTTTCTACTCTATATGAAATATGTGCGCCTGATCAAATCTTGCCTGCTCGCTCTTTGGATGTTTGATCGCCCATACGTCACGCCAATGCTGGGCAATCAAATTTTTAATGGAAGTTTCAGCAAAGTTAATAAAAGTCAATATCAAAGAAAATATTTGCTTAAAAAATACTCACCCAAATGATGGCGATCCAACCATTCCACACATCAGAATACAGTACGGGTGTGTATATGTGTGAGCAGTGCATTAATTAAAAGCAATTAAGTGGCAGGGCAGGCGTGTCATGGTGCTGTTGTCGCTAATGCCGCAAGTATCAAACAAAAAACGATGATAAAAAGAGCGAAAATGGCTGCAAACACTAAATTATCTGGAACATATAATAAACATAAATGTTCAAAAGCGGCTTGTACAGCTGGCGTGGCCCAGTTAAATGGTCGAGGCGACAACAGCAAACTCCAGAGAGTAAAACATAAAGTGGGAGTCGTATGCAATTTGCGGTGCACTACGTTTCGCGGAAAACGCAAATGCATGCACATATCTATAGGAGTATAAAGTAATTAATTTGTTGCATGCCACACGCATAAGAGCAAACAAGCACAGCTCCAGAGTGAGAGCAATTTGGCACATTTTTATTAATATACTTTTTGCGAGTAGACTTTGGCGGCTGCGCATGCGCGTCAGTTATTTTGAAAATGTTTGTCTTGCGGCAAACTCAATCGAGTGTGCGACATGGGGAAAATAAAAGTGCTAAAAGCGCAACAACAACAAAAAAAGAACAGTGTATAAAATTGTTGACAGCAGTAAACATAACAATTTCCAATTTGTTCCGGCGCGTTGGGCGAAATCCATGAATGGCTCAGCTGCTGAATGGTCTGCTTGGGGGCATCAGTTGCTTGCTGTCGGTCAGTTGTGCCATTTGCGCCATTTCAAATGTGGTTTTAATTGCGGTTAATTGGGATTAACCGTCAGTGGCTGGCTGGCTGACTGACTAGTTGGTTGGTTGGTTGATTTGGTGCAAGTGGTGCGGCACCAATTCGGCGTGCAATATGACTTACGAAAAACAGTCGCTTACTGCACACATACACCCCCGTACTCTTGCTTCATTTCGCTTGCAAGGCTTTCAAGTGGTTTCCATGGAATCTTAAAAATGATAAAGGTGTTGTTTAAGAGTACTTCTTGCCACATGTAGCAAGCACGTTTTTGTTTTTTCTTGTTGTTTGTTAAATTTAATAGCGAAACGAGGTTGTTGCAAGTTTTAAGAGTTTTGCAAAAAATTTTTGTTGACGCTCTTCCTTATACATTATAAATATGCTTATAAGTTTCAGCTACTAGTACGGAAATATGTATGCAGGTGTATAGTACAAACATATACTTATAAGAGAATAGGTCAAAAAACGCTCGGATTAAGGGGGAAGAGGTGTGAATTTAAATATGAAATACAAAACCGAAATTATTATAAAAGCGCCCCATATTGACAAGTTTTGACTGTTTACTTTTTTTAATTTTTAATTTCTACTATTTTTTTATAAAAATATAGTTAGTTTCATAACAAATACGATACTAATCTAAGTTTAAAATATTGCACAAGATTTATAAAAAATTTTCCTAAAATTTCCAAAATTTCTAATTGGAATTTCTTTAAAAAAGTGAGTACCCTTTCTTGTAGCCCACTAAATTTTAGTAAAATTCAGCTTTGTAGTAAAATTAAAATTTTTGTTGATTTTTGATATTTTTTCCCCCTGAAGGTATTTCGAATTTTCTGCATACAAGAAAAAATGTCGTGCACTATTTTTATGATTGTCGTGCCAAAAGGGCACATCTTGTGCGCATTTGACACTTTCTTTTAGGGTATGGAATTCTCTCTTAATTATAATACTGCTTACTTTATAAGCGTCAAGTAGGCGGCCTTCTGAATTCCAAAAAAAAAAAAAACACTAGTCATTGTCAGTCTTGCCAAGTCTGATACCTTCAATTTCTTAAAAGGTGTTGCATCTTTCCTATGCCATTGCGTGAACTCCTGCATCGCACTCAAATCTCGCCCCTAGTTCATAAATTTGTCTCTGCTCGCGCTACACAGATTCTAAATCTCGCGTTAACACGCGACGTGCTATTGTCACCGAAGTGATGTGAGCAATCGTGGTACCCACCCATCTTAGGTTGACCTTAGAAATGCCAAATTGATCATGGAACGAGCTTGCAATGGTTGCATATGATACTCCAAACATTTTTTCGATTTGAGTTTTTTATATGTAAATTATTTGAAAATGTTTTTTTTAACGGAGTGAGGACGGACCTCAATCGGTCGCCCTGAGCGCTAGTTGCCTTCAACTGAGGCTCTCCCTCTACTTTTATACTTATAAACCATTGTTTTTCCTTGGGAAAAATTCCATGTAAATCCATTAAGAATTTCTCATAAATTCTGTGGCATTTTCAAATGAATGTGGAGAGCACAAAACTCATTTCTACATAGTTTATGGCGCATATTAGAAGTCTTTGCACCGATCTATCAGAAACTTAGTATAATTACTTGTAATTGGATTAAGTCATCGAGAATCGCTAAGTAATTCACATTTTCACTTTCCTTTCCAAAACTCCCATTCAGTGAATGTTTTGAACTCCTCTCGTGTTAGCATACATATATTATATATATAGGTCTATGATGTTGAAAAAACACCCATTTGCTGCCTCCGTGACCCTGTTTTGCGTGCGGTCAGCGCAACTGTTGTTCTTTTTTTGGTTGCTGTATTACGTCCTTCAAAAAAATTATTCTACACACAGCAACAGAAGAGCAAAGCTTGCAGCAGGCTACTCAACTACTCAGTAAAAATTAAAAGGAAGCGAGTAGCTGTCTGCCTTTGTACTTCTTTGGCTGACTGGCTGAACTGCAGCTACAATAAGTTGTTCTTTTTCTTCGTTAACAACTGTTGTTTTTGCATGGCATTGCTTTCTTCCTCGCCTTTGGTTTATTCCAGTCGCTTGCCTTTGAGCCGTGGTTGCTGCATTTTACTTTCATTGCGATTATTTTTTATTCCTGTTGTATTTACCATGCTTTAATTTTTGTGAACTTTTTATTACCTTGCTCTGTGTGTGTATGAATGTGTATGTGCATACCTTTTTGCAGCCGGTTCGATTTCCTGTTGATGACGATCACAAAGCACTTCGAAGATCGGTGCGCAGGTTTCCTTGAGTTCTTTGTTGCTTTTTTGGGTTTAAAGCAAATACTTTATATGAAAGCATGACCACAAGTGCAGAAAAGAGTTTGAGTAAGCTAGTGAGAATGAATCGTTGAAAGTAAATCTGCGACTTAAGGCAAACGTGGATTTCATGAAATATTGAAACTTACAAGCCTCATTCTATATATTTTTTTTTTGATAACTTAGTTATAAAGAAATAAACAATTTGATCAGTCTAAAGCACTGTATTGATATAAGTAAGTGCAATAAATTAATTTAAAATGAAAATAAAACATTTGACCAATTCGATTCTAACAAACTGCATTTTATGGCCTTATAATATTCATTCTACGCTATATATTTAATAAAATCAATAGCCATCACCATTATAACTATTTGACCGTTCATATTTATTTTCCTTTAAGTTTTTGCTTAACTAACGGACGGTTCGAAGTTGGTCGGAAGTGTTGGTGGGAGAGTAGAGCAAAGAGAGACAGCGAGGAGCTCCACTTCAAGCTCAAGTTTAGGCTTCCAGAGCACTGTAATGCTTTCCAAGCTGAAGTACCGATTGCTTATTGCTTGTAATTATTGAAAAGAACGTAAAAGGACCTCGAAAGCCAGTGGCAATCAAAATCTTGTGCTCGTTTTTTTTTTTTTTTGCGTTCGAAATTAGTCAGGAACTGCCTGACTTGTCTCTCACCTGCATCCAAATACATCGATATTAGACTCATCTATGCTCCCGGTCGCAGCGGGCAGATGAGCTGGCTAGACAGGGGACCCTCGAGACGGTTTCATCGCGAAATGAGAGGGTTACGGTTCCCTTGAGAATCTATGGTTTAAGTAAATGCGCAAACGTGCAAAGTCGCGAGATCCTTCTGGTCACGTATAGGTCGGGGGCGCTCGAGAGAACTTCTAAGTCGCAACTCTCGAATTTGGTGGATATCTTTACCGGCCATTATCCGTTAGGTGCTCGTGCTGTGCAAGTGGGATTGCTTCAAGTCCTTTCTGCAGAAGCTGCCTGGTACATTAGACGGAATCATCTCAATACCTTCTTCTCAGCTGCTCTGCTCTCGTCGGGTAAATATTCAGACATCTGGGCGCTCTGTTTTAGCAACACCTTCGGATATTTTAGATTGAATTTCACCAAATGTAGTTATCCAATGTTAGTCGTCATCCTCTATACCAAAACTCCTTCTTCCTTTTTCCACCTGTTTGGTTCTTTTTCCTCTGTTTTTCCGCTGTTATTTATCGCTTGGGCAGCCATTAATCCTATCCTATGCGTTGGCATATCTATTGCCCAAACATTTTGAATGGGGGTGGCATCAGACGACTGTGAAAGCCAATCCAACATTTCAATCCCATTTTGCTGTTTTCACTCCACAAATCTTCGTTTGTGATCGCTGCCTTTTTGTAAAATCCAAGGTCGGCTTGTTCTTCCAAACATCTTCGTCGTTGTCGGTAATAATGATTTTTGGTAAATTTTATTCATCAAAACTGTATTCAAATCCTTTTCGAAGAAGCACCGCGAAACATGAACTTTAACGGGTTGCTTAACAGTTCGTTGAAGTTGTCGATTATCAGCAGTGCATCAGGACCGGCGTATGTCACTGTTCCGTTCTGAATTTGCCTAAGAGCATGCAACTCTTTTTTCAGTGTGTGATAATGAGGGCAGCGGTTTTTTCAATGAGCTCCGACAAACAACATCTAAAAAGTTTTTTTGAATAATTCATGAAATCATGGCGAATTCATAGTCAGTTTTCATGTATAATTGATGGCATGTATTTAATTCATACGTAATACGACATGTATTGTTTTGTAGTGAAGAGCCTAAATTCGTATTAGTTTTTCAGAACATTTAATCAGATAATTTTGTGAATGACACGAAGTCACAGTGTTGTTAGCCGTCCGCTTATTGGGGAACTAAAATGCTTTCGAAGCAAAAAAGTGACTGCTATGGGAGAGTTGTCCGCTCAAGAGGGAGACAAGTTCTAAAGTTCTTTGTGGTACTGAGAAAAGTGTCCGCTTAAGAGAGCTGTCTATTAGGAGAGAGTAGACTGTAGCTAGAACTCTTTCTTAACCCTATTTTGTAAATTTTAACACACATTTTTTTATTTGGCAAATGTAGTAAAATAATCATAGGAATTTTTAATATCTGATAAAATGGTTGAGAATTTCTAAATATTTACTTTATACATAGGTACATATGCAAGTATACTACGTACCACAACTCAACTATGTCACCTTTCTAGTAATTCCAGCTGTATTCCGTTTGAGTGAGTGCTTCTTTCTTACAAACAAGACATTTGCCTATATCGCCCACTTAAGATGCCAAACAATTTGCCACCAACTGGCATTTTAATGGCATACTATACATACTCGTACACTACCAGCAGCAGCAATAACAAAGCCAACAAACTGAATCTGTTCACTTTACCATCAACCTCCACCACCAGTTCCCCTAATTATGTTGTACTCTTAAGCGCGCAACGGTGCAACCGGAAGCGATTTGAATGGACAAAACATACTCACATACCAGACCATACCTACCAACAAGCAGCCAGACTTGACGCCTCACCAACAAATAGCGACACCAACAAATAGTGTTTCAATACACCGCGTGGAACGTGCAACACGATTTACTACAAATTCTTTTTATTCTTATTTTTTCCTGTTTTTTCTTGTTTTTTTTTTTCAAATACCGTAGCTTTATCATTTTTTATTTGCTCAACACAATAAGTTAACTGCGTTGCTCCGATAGATAAAGTGACGGTGAGTGGCCAGCATCCGGCCACCACAATGATGACCCACCAACCGGACCAGTCGTGGTTCCTGTCAACCTACAGTTGGCGCTGAAATAATTGTTGGAGCTGGAGTGTGTGTAATTCATTTGGGCGACTTGCTGCATTGGTGTCGGAAACACGTTTCTATTGAAAATCAAATCGAATGCAGCTACATCCATACGCACATACATACTTATTTGTATGCATGCCTGTGTGCATTTTGCTGCTGCCACAGGTTTTCCCAAACTTCAGCTCTACTGGACTCTACTCGACTGGACCGTTTTTCTGCTTCCTTCTGCCGACTTCACGCCCGGTTGTGTAATTATTTGCGCTGAGTGCGAGTGAGCGGCGCAAAGTGATCGGTGGTGGTGGTGGTGGTGGTGCCAGGTTGCTGCTGATAGTTACTCGCATATGACCAAGAGGATGATGGTCATCACAGCCATCAAAATGCATACGTACTCGTATATTAGTATAGATAGTCGATTGCTTTATTGTTACTAATGATTTTTTGTGGTTTCTTGTGTAAAATGCGCATGTGCGATTCATAACTATGTTTATTGTAGTTGCTGTTGTTTTTCAGTAGAGATTTTTGTGGCGGATGTAATTTGAGGTTGGCACGAATGCACATGCATGCGTAGTTGTATTGATGTTTTGATAGTGGAAGTGGAAGACGGCGATGGGAAAAATGCGAAAAGTGGAAACGCGAAGAAGAGTAGTGCGTGGCAGGCACTCTTCCGTTTCCAATTTGACTAAGTTTAGTGGGAGTGGTCTTAAATGGAAATTAATAATTATTATTACAGTAGCAAGTTACACATAAAAAATTAAATTCATGAATGGAATTTTAAAAATACTTCTTTTTAATCTAAATTTTAAAATTTACATTTTTTTGAAATATTATTTTATTAAAGTTTGCATATCTTAATTGTATTATTTTTGTATGTCATTACTAACTTTTTTCTGTCTATTTTCTTTTAGGTGAGTCTTGTCTTCAAATCTGGTTATGGTGTATTACCCAAGTATACATTTATTCGTACATACATACATATGCATCGTTGAAAGATATTTCCATCTTGATTGTTGCATACTAACCTGCGTAAGTACCTACATACGTATAAGTATAAGTATAAGTATACCTACATACGTATAAGTACCTACATATATATAAGTACACGCCTCAGAAGGAAGTTTCATTGTCTGTCATCAGCGCCAGGGGCCTTCCTGTTGTTAAGTCGTATTATTGCTCTTCTCACTTTGTCGTGGTCGAGTGGTGGCATGTGCATCTCGTCACTAAATATTTGCACTAGTTCTTCATTGGATTTACCATCGTCCCTGGTAAAAAATAGCTTCATTTTCTATCGCTCACTTTCACAGTTATTACTTTCATGTCAAGCCAAACTTGTCACAATCACTGGTATGAAAAATGCAAAAAAACAATTCTTTCAATTATTGCAAAAACTATTTAGGTGCTATTTTCTAGCGAAATTTCATTGGTTGCAACATTTGTAATTTTAATTTGAAGCAAATTTTTGGTTCTATTCTCAACTTTACTAAACTACTGCAGCTGCAGAATTTATTGCGCAAACGACCAAGACAACAACAGCAACAACGAAAATTGCAGTAAGTTGCAACAACAACAACAAAAGAGAAAACATCTAACGAGCTCATGTGTGTGTCGCATGGCATTTAGGTTAACAACAAATACACCAAAACAACAACAACAGTAATAATAGTCATAGTACCAACGCCAATCGCTTCACCGCAAATTACAATAATTATGGAATTTATTTTCATTTCGTCATTGCTTGCTGCTGACTTTGTTGATTTTTGTAATTGCGCGCAATACTGGAAAATTCGAATCGCTGACACATTACATTGCTTTTGTTGTTGCTGTACAATGCATACGTGCTTTGTTGTTGTGCACATTTTTCGTCTTTTATTTTAGCCAACTTGTAAAAAGGAGGTTATCAACTCGATTCTAAGGTTTATTGTCGCTTTGGGTTCGTTTGTGAATAAATTTCGCTAATTTTAATAATTTTAAATCAAATATGAAGCGAAAATGCTTAACTCTCAAGAGCCTTCGTATCCATTCCACCCATACTTGGCGAAAATTTAAAGGAACAATAAATTCACTAATACTTTATGAATTTTAATGAATACTGTCAAACGACATGTGATGAAAAGAGCCGGAGAAGGAACCTGTGTCCTTTATAACCTCAAAGAGTGTTTCCCACTGAACTAAAAAAAAGAAGAAAAAAATACGTTAGTCATGTCACCACTCTATCTATCTTTATCATCTTTAAAATCAGCACCAAACAGTCAACCGATGCGAAAGAACTTACTTCGCGACGACCACGCGCGGTATTTTTGACCCACAGCTGCGTCAATTTCGCTGGCTAACATAGCCGCTGGGATGAAAATGCAGATATGATAATTTTCATTCATTTCAATAATCATCAATTGAGGTGCAGCTCTTCATTACACAAAAATTTTTATTAGACTGAAAAGCAGAGTTGTTAAGATCCATAGTGGGTGTATTAACAGATATTTGATTGATACTCTCGATCACTCACATCATTTACTGTAAAGTAAACTATTTTGAAAAGTTGGTCATTTGTAAAGCAATGCATAGTTTTAGATAGTCAGATAGTGGAAAAACGAATTTTCAAGAGTTTCCTCTGGTAAGACATATTTATCAAGTGAAAATTTATATTCATACATCTTTCTTCGATTTAAATAATGACATCTAATAAGAGTTGTTCTGGCTTATCTCAAATTTAAAACATAAAAAAAAAAATCGTTAATTTGATATAAAATCTAGTAATTAATGAGAGGAAAGAAATATGGTTAGGCTACACGGACTGGGAACGCGGCCATCCATTGAAGTGCTCAGGAAGAATTGACTTAGTCCTATCATATACCTTCTTCTTCTTCTTGATTGCCGCGATAATCGCTTACGCGATTTTGGCAGAGTTCAACAAAGCGCGCCAGTCATTTTTTCTAACGAGCGACGTCTTGCTAAATATGAGCGGAATGACGTGACACTATAGATTTTAATATAGTAATGCTGCATTAATTTTTTCAGTTTTTCAGTAGCATCCATATTAATATCGTTAAAGAAGTATAAGTGTTTAATACCATTTTTCGAGGATTTAGCCCTTTGGAAATTTAAATCCTTTAAAAAATAAATTTGATAAGAAAATGAAAAGCTTTGTATGCGGCTATTACTATATTAAATCTATAGTTTCATGACCATATGAAATTTTTCCGAAATAAAAATAATAGCAAAAAAAAAAATTGTGTAATAATAATAACAATAAAAAGTTGATTATGTCGCACTATGCAGCAAACAAGTACATATCAGTGGATAAAATAACTCAAGTCAGCTTAGCAGGTTTGAAATATTTTAACTTAATACTATTGCTTTAGCTTTAGGATTCATCACCACTGGTGTGATGCAATAATGAAAAACCCTCCATGAAATAATAGGCTAGTGAGAAACACAAATTACTCTCTCAAAGAGGCTTTCAACGGACTGATAACCGACAAAACAAACCAAAAATCAGCAGTTTTGGGCACCCGCAGGCCATGGGATATGAAAAACTGAGATTGTGTTAGTGATATACGAAAAAAAATTAACACAGTCTTCACTAAAAAAATAATTTTTCGACTTCAAGTAAGTCGATATTTCGAATATCTCTGAATATCACTGAACAATTTCTAAACTTAATTTTAGTTTTTTAGTCGGCTATCGGTTTTATAAAACAGGGTTTTTTCTTTTGTCATTTCACGTGCAATTAAAAGCTCTGAAAATTATTTATAGATAAATAGTCGCACTCTTTTGTTTGTAGACACACGGTTTTTACTGTGTTTTTTGCTCTGCCAGCTATTAATTTACGATTTCATAAAGTGGGTAATGCGTTTTTTGTTATTGTTTATTTTACGATTTTTTGCAACTTCTTTTAATTTTCAATTTGCGACGCCGGTTTTGGCAATTTCCGCGGCGCTTTGTGCAAGCACATTTGTATGTATGTGTGTATACAACTACATACATACATGCATACACACTTCATTGCTGTCAACTATCAGGTATCTCATCATGGCTTAATTCGCGCTACTACCTAGCACATACATACGTACATACGTGCATATTTTGCCGCTTTTGCGATTTCTCACATTTGCATTGGTGTTTCTTGCCAACCCCCGTTTCGTTCTCTACAATTTTGTTTTTAACTTTTTACAATAACTTTTTGGCTTCTTTGACTTTTTCGACTTCTTTAACTTGACTTTTCGCCTTAAGTTATGGCAGCGAACTTGGTTACGTACATATCTCTGGTTATGCGCTTTTGTTTCGTTTCGTTTTCGCATTACATTAAACAAGCGAGAGTATGTGTGCGTGTGTGCATGAATGTAGGAATGCATATATGTACGAATATAAGTACTCGTATGTGGCTTTGCGGTATCTTCACTATCCATTATTTGTGCCGCCTGGTCAAGCTGTGGTCAGCCGGGCAGCAACGGCGGCCGGAAGAAAACCACCAGCAACACGGCACGGACCCGCATTCGCCGCATTGCTTCGTCGTTCGCCACTAACCTTTCAACTCCACACATCATAAACTTGATGAATACCCGCCACTAATGGATATAAGAAATTATGTTTCTATTCTGCGTGTAAGTATGTGGGTAATGAAAAATGAACCGCACGCACGTTTTTCATCAGCTGCAAAATATTTTATACTCGTTGGAATAATAACAAAATTATAGGCATGTAAAAAAAATAAAAATAAAGCGCTGTGAATGCTGCTTATAAAAAACCAATATACAACCAGCATATAATCATACATGCGTAAAAACATATGTATGTATGTGCATGTATGTGTACGCATGTTAGTAATTGCCAAAAAACAAAAAATCCTAAACAATTTCTAGCAATCAACATTAACTGAAAATTATACTAATTCTCAGTTAATAAAAAAGGTAACTACTTTTTTAGTTATAGGGAATTAAGAACACACACATACATACATATATACATATATACATACATATATACATACATACATACATACATACATGTATTCATACACGGACTTCTGTTAGTTGAAGTAGCATCTCTTTCTGTGTAATATACGAAATTCAAGTAAAATAATTAAATAGAAAATCCAGTTTTCGTTATATCAAATTTCAGATGCCTTTTACTGCAAAAAATACTGAATCTTTCTTAAAATGAAAGCCACGTTCGCTAGGAATCATCTAAGAGTCGTAATCTAAAAAATTCCATAACTGGCAACATTCTCACAAAAAACTATGTTAAGCCCTTTAAAATGGCTATTACTCGTTCTTGGTTGTGGGCAAATTTCAAACTTATCACTGGGTAAGAATAATTCTGTGTAATTCTGAATAATGTCTTCGATGTGAGCCTGAAACATGTCTTGATGCCTAAGTATAAACATTAATGCACATTTATATAACCTATCGACCACATAATTCAATTCCCCAGTATCCTCTTGCTTGCTCGACTCTGTAACTCGAGGCGAATTTAGGAAATAACGCTGGAGCGCCAATTATGATTTTCCAACTGTCTACGTAAATTATTAGGGCGGATAGGGCGTCACTCTTCCATTGCTAAAATACTGCATTCGAACTATTTTGTGACGGCTGAAGCATCATCTTATTTGCTATCGAATTACACAGCTGCATAAGTTTCGTGATAATACCAAATTTTCTGCCTTTTCAGTAGCGACTTTAAAGTTCTTTTCCTAGTCCTTTTGCTCTAGGGGTCTAGTTTGTAATGCGAAGCGAAAGGACATTTTTTTAGTATTTTGTATAGCAATATCACAACTAAATATACATGTGTATATGTTTTAGTACAAAGTGGCGCAAAATTAATCATCCGTTTTTTTTGAACAACTTTTACTGAAGCAAAAGGGAAATGATTTTGAGTGATGGAAATTTTTATTTGGACCTTTACGCGTTCCATTGCTTGTGTGTTTATATACTGCAGCTGCTTCGTCAAATATGATTGGCGTCCGACGTCATTTGCAAGAACTATAAACCTTCCGATAGGGTGATTAATTTTGCGCTACCTAATGCATATTTTACAAATATAGTTGAAAAGACACTAAGTTACATTGCCAATGTTTTGTTCGAATACCGAAAACAAATTATTTTTGTAAAACAATTTTTATTCGCATCGCATTACACTAGACCCCGTTCCAAGATTTACTCTATAGGGACACTCATGTCAAAACGGTTCAGAAATCAGCTGTCGAGAATTGTTTTAGAATTAAAAGCGACAATTTCAGAAATTCGGAGTTCCATTGGAGTTCATGGATATTGTTCGAAAAAAAATTATTTGTTATTTGAGGTCATCCAAGATATTACCTAATTTGTAACTTCTCATTTGAAGCAGCAGAAATTAGAATGGATCACTGGTAACGGGTCTGGGCTTTCCATTTCAATAAAAAATTGGGCGCCGAGCCACGCCAAATGTGTTCGCAAGTCACTTTTACTTGGGCCTTCATTCTGTAAAGCCGCCAATTCTATGCGTTAAAACTTTTTTACCCTCCAGACGCATTTTGTCTGCAACATTGAAATCACCATTTTTGTAGCGTTGAAGCCGTCACCATAAGATTGCACATAACTTGGAAAGCTTCAGTCACAGATATTTTTTTATTGAAGGCAAAGAGAAAAAGTTCCTGCTAAACAATTCCAGATTTGCACGCTAAAAAAATATATGACTACGAGGAAAATTTACAAATATAATGGGAAGGAGTTATTTCCAGATACCTACGCTTATCATGTGAAGCTGCTTGCCTGTGGAGGCCATCCATTTCCGTATATCTAAAGAGTGTAGTGTAGTAATGACTATCTTTAAAACCTTATTCAAAATGTTTTTATAAAATAAAATTGTAATGAAAGCCACCAGTCTCAGCTCATTAGAGTATGCTGACTAACCAATGCTCGAAATATTATGTAACAACCATTTCATGAGAGCTATACAAGCAAGAATGATAGATAACAAAATTTGGCCATCTAAAGCAAAGTTGTGAGAGTAACTTTGGCTGCTACGTCATAGCAGAATTGTGGCCGCTCATTTCACACGTATGGTAAGCTTGCGCTCTTCCAATCAGCCGTTGTTTAGATAGTTAAAATGAAAGATGGCTGCGTTTCCAATTGCTAGTTTTTTAGTATATCACCAATACAATCTCAATTTATCCGACCTCTGTTGTAAACAAACCGTTGTCAATTATCTTATTACGTCAGCAAGTCAAATGAATCCTTACAAACGTTTTTAGTTTTAGTATGACACTTTAGACTAATTTTCCCGTACCCGTTCCCTTCTCTTTGTTTCCCATTATCTTCACAGAACTGTATAAGTGAAATCGCACCAATATAAATTACACACGAACACTCATAAGTTAAGTGCAGTAATTTAAAGTGGAATGTTTTGATAATTCATATATTTTGTTTAACAAAACAAGACAAAACCACAAACATCGCGTAAATTGCGATGGAAGCCGCAAAGTGGTGGCATAGAATTTAGCGCATTTAATAATTTGACAGCTGCAATGTGGCAACAATTAAAGCAACAACAACAAATATAATGATAATCATAACCACATTAACCGCATTTGCACTCGTTTAAAAGTGTTATGTATGTACAGTCGCGATAAAGAAAAAAACACAAATAAAAAAAATTGTCAAACCTCCAAAAAGCAGGCAAGCAATCTCGCTGTCTTCTAATTTTTTTTAATTATAAGTGCATTGTTAGATGGACATGCAAATTCGAAAGACGGCCAATAAACTTAAAATTTTAGTTTAAAATAATACTAATATATAAGTAAATTTACGATCTTGTGCAGGCCATTTTGTTCTTCGAGATTTCTTTATTTCTAACCCCAGACAATAATGTTTGCAAATCAAACAAATGTATTCTCTTACTTGTGCACACTTTCGCAATTAAGGTCGGCTGTGCCATTTATTTCAATGGACCACCGGATCACTGCAGTGTGTTCCAAGCAGAGGTGGCCGCAATTAAAGAAGCAGCTGACTGGCTACTTACTTGCGTAAAAACTGTTAAGAAGGTAAATATTTACTCCGATAGCCAAGCGGCTATTAGGGCCCTAGGCTCTATTATGGTGCATTCGAAGCTGGTCAGGAATGCCTGGACTCCCTCTCGATTGCATCAGAATTCTTCGACATAAAGATACTTTGGGTACCTGGTTACAGTGACATTGCAGGAAACTGCTAAGCCGACGAGCTGGCCAGACAAGGGACCTGTGAGGTAATGTGCCCGCGAAAGGAGAGGATCGGGATCCCCTTGACAACATTTCGTGGGCATCCTCACGGGGCACTATCCGCGAGGTATACATGTCGTGAGACTCGGGATTACTTCGAGTCCTTTTTGCATCAGCTGTATGGAGGTGGAATCATCTCAGCACCTGCTCCTTAGCTGCCCAACTTTCGCGGGAGTAAGATTCAAGCATCTTGGTTCTCACTTCTTTTCTGCGCCTGCTGATATTGCAGGTGTTGATAACAAAAATCTGATGAACTTCATCAGCAGCATAAAGAGGTTAACACAACCGCAGACTAGTCACCGTTCGTAGTCCACAAACACTCACCATTCCCCATCCCTTCCCTTTCTCCCCTTTTTTTCCTTCACCCTCTTGCACTGGTATCTCAAAGGATGAACCAAACTTTTTTCGTCCAAGTAGGGCCTACTCTCTGGGCAACCATCACTACCTAACCTAACCAAAATTGCCAGCTTAGGAGTGTAGAAAATCCTAAATCCAATGTTGAGATGTCTTTCCATTCACAATTATTCACTCCTTTCTCCACTCTAATAACGCATTTCCACCGGAGCTTACTTTTGGGCTTGCTACA
This sequence comes from Anastrepha fraterculus, assembly GCA_037575425.1. Taxonomy (NCBI): domain Eukaryota; kingdom Metazoa; phylum Arthropoda; class Insecta; order Diptera; family Tephritidae; genus Anastrepha; species Anastrepha fraterculus. The sequence goes on from JAYXIM010039842.1 coordinate 556,800, forward strand.
TCCCAATACCGAATCGTCTAAAATTTAAATGTACGTGCACAATAATGAGACAAACGATTTACGCTTTAAACACAATTTCCATGCAGTGAAAACAGTTGACGTTCCTGCCAAACCACCAAACACAGGGTTTGATGGGCACGGATTATTAAAACTGGTGAAGTCACGGGTCCTTATTTTTTCAAAGCTGATTACAATCTTTGAAGAGTGCTGTTGAAAGACCCTTTAGGTACATGCACTTTTAAGCCGAATATTCATGGTGTGAAGGTTATGTTACGTTTTTGGTGGAACCAAAAGGGATTGCGATGCTGTGTTGTAAAATCAATTGTGATATTCATATTGTGAAGAGAGCGTTAATGGAACTATCAGAATGGCTCGAGTTCAGTAGTTTTCCATTCCTTTGTAAAAAATTGCGGGTGGGAAATATGCTCGTACACACCGCATACATCAGACGTTATTCATTCTGGTTTTCACTTGATTCGATCAATGCTGGCTGCTCTTTTTGGTATACGGCTCACTTTAACTGAAGGCATCATTAAGTGGCTTGCGTCTTTCTAGGCTCCAAATAAGTAACGAGATTTTGTAAAGGGATCCATAAATTACTAGAAAAATGGAAAAGCAAGTACGGATTCTGGATGGATATGGATTGATCAATAATTTGAATGATGTATTTTAATTAAAATTAGGTTATACAGGGTGGGCCATGTAAAATTTGCTTTTTGAATCGGCTATAAAAAAACAACTATTCAATATTTTTTGAAACTTTTTTTTTGGTGATTGAAGATTAAACATTGTCATTTATGAATGAAAAATAATATCGTTCAAATGAATGCCACGACTGGCTTTACAGTAGGCCATTCGATCAACCCAATTTTTAAGCACATTTTCGATTGTTTGGGCCCTAATTTCATGAATGGCAACTTCGATTTCGTGTTTTAAAGCATCAGTCGTCTCTGGATGGTTCGCAGAGCATTTGTCCTTAACGGCTCCCCACAAAGAATAGTCCAACGGGCTTAAGTCACAGCTCCGAGGCGGCCAATTGATATCGGAATTTCAACTGATTATTCGGTTTTCAAAAACGGTAGCCAAAAGTTCGAGTGTAACTTTGGCAGTGTGACAAGTTGCACCGTCCTGTTGAAACCAAATGTCGTCCAATTTTTGGAAACAAAAACTCGTTGAGCATGTCACGGTAACGCTCGCCATTTACTGTAACCGCGGCTCCTCGTTCATTTTCGAAAAAAAAATGGCCCGATGATGCCGCCAGACCAAAAACCGCACCACACAGTGACTCGTTGTGGATGCATTTGCTTCTCTACAGTAAAGTGTGGATTTTCTAAGCCCCGAATCCGACAATTTTGCTTATTGACGTAGCCACCGACGTGAAAATCAGAAAAGAAGAAGAAGACTCACCATCCGTTACCATTCTCAAAAAAATAGGTGGTTCAAAAAGCAAACGCTATATGGCCCACCCTGTATTTTTACCAAAAATATACTTCATTTTCAAAGTATACACCCGTACGAATTCTTAAAAATTTTTTTTTGTCTGTTAATGTTTTAGTTTTTGGATATATTAATTGCTGCCTTAGCCGAATGGGAAGTGCCCAGGCTCGAATGCCTGGGCATAAAATATCAAATAATAGAAAAGGTTATTTCTAATAGCGATCGTCACTCGGCAGGCAATGGCAAACCTCCGAGTGTATTTCTGTCATGAAAAAGCTCCTCACGGAAAATCATTTACCGTTCGGAGTCTGTTTAAAACTGTAGATCGCTCCGTTTGCGATATAACCTCAAGACCCACACGACAAATGGGAGGAGGAGCTCGGCCAAACACCCAAAAAGGATGTAGCGTCAATTGCATGTACCTATATAAATATTAAAATAAACTGAAATATGCAAATTTATTTCGCCAGTTTATTTTTAATTTGATAATATTGTTAAAATAGTTCAAGAAAGTCCTTATAAAAATGGCTGCTACTTGTTTGAGATGTTACTACTGGTTCTACTATTTTGACCGAAACTGCATATGTGGTATATAGATAACTTTGTATGCAATCCACTAACGCGCGCGCTTTGAAAGTTACGTACAATAAACGCAACAACAACAACGCATTAGCTAATTTGGCCAATGAACTACGCTACTGTTTACAAGTTTTATGCCTGTACTCTGTACATACACACATACATAGAGAGCCTCCCAGGTGGCTGCCGGCCAAGAGCAGTCAACGATTAGGTTAACAAACAATTTCATGTTGATCTGAATTTTTGATTAAAAGCTGCGCATGCCAAGTGCGCATTAAATGTACAAGTGAAATAAAATATAATTCAAACGTAAAAAGCAGAAAGATATAAGTAAAAACAATAAAAAAGGAATTAAAAAAATAAAGCAAAACCATAAAAAATATTTTTATTCGTATGCGACTAGCGCTCACTCATTTGTACATTTTTTTTCTTGTAATTTTTTTTTACTAGCCAGCTGGCAACTCTACTGCAAATACATGTGCGAGAGTATGTGTGCATACATGTAGTAGGAGTAAATCAGCCATTGGTTATCTACTCTATTCACTTCTACAAGCGAATTAAGTGTGTGTTGGCTGGTGCGCCACAATGGGGAGGCTACTTTGGAATTTGTCATGTTGATCACGTCGCTCAGTGCGCTGTACGGCAGCTATCAGTAGTAGGTAGTATGAATATAGCCACCGCATTTCCCAGTGCCCAGTGCCCAGTGGCCCAAATGAATATCAGCACCAGCAACAGCAGCACCAGCAAACAAAAACTCATGTAAAACTCACCTGGGACACACATTCGATGACTGAATGATTGCTGCATGCAGGATTGCCAGTGTTGTTCTACTTGTTGTTGTTGTTGTCATTTTTTATGTTGTACAAAGTGCATTTTTTTATTTGTTTATTTGTAATTTTTTTAATGCATTCATAAAATATTTTAACTTTAAGATTTTAGGCTGATTACGCGGCATTTCAGTTGCGCATGCGTCGCGCACGTTTTGAGGTGGGGCAATGGGTAAGGTGGTCAATAGCGCTGTTGTTGTTGCATGTGACCAAGGGGATTGTTTGAAAGGGGTTTTGGGGGTTTGATAGCTCTGCCTGCTGCAGTAGATGTACAAAATTTTAGTGCAATGTTCATTTGGTAATAATTTGCAATACACTCATACACGTTTTAGGTTTTGTAATGCACGATGGAGTGCTACCAATTTATTTTGTGGGGAAACTTATGGCTCATTTTTCATAAGTTCCGCATTTTGTAAAGGGAAACAGAGGACGGGCGAGGGAGAGGCAAGAGGACGGTCGAAGAACAAAACAGCAGGGATGGTACCGTCAAAGTTCGTGGACATACGCATGACTGTATGCCAGCACAGTAATTCTGAATAAGCAGGTGACCTGCTGAATTGAATTTTTACCTCTGATAATTTTTCAATTGACATGGATGCTTCAAAGTATAGTTGTATAAATTCAAGCAAGGGATTGTAGTTGATATGAAAAAAGATGCACGCTTCTTCAAGGTCTGATGTTATGGAGATAGATATTGAAATCGCTTTGAGACGAGTGCGGTGTGGTATACCGTTTAATCGCCAACTCCTCTCAAGAAAAAATGCCGAACGAGTGGAACTCCACTCTTTGAACATTCTTATGCTCTTTTGAGAGAAATTTACTAGTGGAATAACGAAAAACAACACATTGCGGGTTTTACGTTGCCCCGCTAAATAAATCCAACACACGACTATGGTGCATTTGGGTAAACTCAATGTTGAGTAAATTTCTGCTGATTAGCATTTTCGCTTACAAAAATGGTTAACTGTAACGTGCAATACAAGTCGATGGCGGTAGCCGTACCTGAACATAAGTTACCATACATAGAAATGCATGGAAATTCAAATGTGGAGATGACATATTTACTTACATACACGCATATTCACTAGGGATGCCAGTACTGGTATATCGGGAGCTCGGGCTCTCGGTATTTTATATAAATATCAAAAATCTCAGGTTTAGTTGATATGAATCCCAGTTTGACTTTTTTCAAGATAAATAATATATTGAAGATAATAGATATTGAAATAATATCGAATTGTCAGAGAGTTTACATGCAAGAATCCTAATAAAAAATTCTTGCTTTTTCATGTGCAAATAACCATAGGTAACTTTTAATTGAAAGGTGGCGTCTGTGTTGGAAGGTTGTAAGGTGAGGTAAAAAATTTAAATCACGATTACATGAAATTTTTTGCTATTCTGACAAACACATTTTAATGCAATAAACTAAACGTTTCTGATTTCTTAGATCCGTATGAATATCTCAATATCGCAAGACCGCACTGCGCAAGAAAAGCGTTGGATAAAAATTAAAGCATTGGGGTGGGAGATGCGGGCTCATCCACCAAGTACTGTCTCACTCCTAATAAACAAAAATTTTCAAAATTTATTTGATATTTTACTGAAAACCCAATTGATTTTTATCGATCTGGCTTTGAAAATTTGCACACTAGATGGCAAAAGGGGTGATTACATCATTGACTAAAAATAACAGCTTGTAAGAAATTTATTTATTCGAATTTACTGTAAAAACGTCATTATTTTCCGGTCCTCCTAATATATTAAAGTGCAATAAGCCTTATTAAATTTTTATTTAAAAACTTTATATTCCGGGATGAATCCCGAGATTTCGGAAACAACAATTCCTTTTAATATTGATATCCCTAATACCTGGTCCCATGCCAGTTCATTACGTTTCAGTTAAATTATTTCACTTTTTGCTTTTCAAGCTTCGGTCATTTATTTCTTTATTTACGAGAATTCTTCTATTTATACGTAAGTACCTACATTTTTGTGCCTTAGGCTGGTTTCCATTTTCTCTTATCGCTGGCAGACACACTATTTTGATTTAAAGTTCTGCCGCATAAGCGAAATTGTTGTTGTTAATTTCATTGTTTGTTGTTGGTAATTATATCGCTGATGAACTGCTGGCTTTGTTTCTTGTTTTTGTTCTGTGCTGTTGTTTTTTTTGTTTTTTTTTGTTTAGGGTGCGCTGACGCATGTTGCATATATTTTTATGTAATTAGATTGTGGAATTTAATTGAATTACACAAAAAAAAGATAGCCAAGCCGACACAATGATATTCATACCTGTATATGTCTCTGTGTATGTAAATATATGTATGTATGTAGGTGCGTATGTTTTTGACTTTCGGAAAATGAGTAGTGCGACACTTACGCTGTGAGGTGTGTACACTCCTTCGTTAATAAATATATAACATAGTACATATGTATGTATGTATGTGTATATGCACATATGTGCTTTGAATATTGAATTAAGAGTCATGGTCCACAACAACTCACGAGTAAAAGAACGAAAATGTTTATTGATGGTATTTCATGGTTTCAGACCAGTTAAAAAGTCATTAGGAAATCAGTTGGTGTATTCAATTTGGCATATCAGCAGAATTTGCGAAATGATTTATTGAAAGTAATGAAGTAATATAATCAAACCAACAAAGTAAGTAAGATATTCATTGCATGCAACCATAATGAAAGGTGTCTGAACGTCGCTTGGTTAATTAAAAGTATTTCAGAAATACTCATCAATTAATTTAATTTAATTTATTTATAAAACTAAGGAATACAATTATATTCCTACTAGCTAAGCACTAATAAATAGGATCTATGAGTGCGAATATGAATTTTGACTAAGTTTTTCAATGTCGTTCCAGTAAATGACAAGTGGGTGCGTTTGTAGTAAATATAATTGAATTTGTTTAATTGCATATGACACGTCTCAAATTGGCGCAAGTTCCTAATAGGTATATTGAGAGGTTTTCTTCTCAAGATATCATCAGTACAATGAATGTTATGTGTTTACACATTTCATACAAAGGAGCACGACAAAGTGTTCTTCCACTGCGGAGTGATGTTAAAATAAAATTACAACTGTTTTGTACTTTTTTGGAAGAATTCTACAAAAACATAGGTACATTTTTATAATAGGGCTTGTGAAATATAAATTGAAATGAAATTATAAATTGGATCAATCGTGGATGAAATTATTTCAATTGCTTAAGTTCGGGTCTAAGCTGCTTGGAATAATCTCTTTGGGAAAAAGATGGATGAGAGAGATGGAGCCTGTACTCATTCTTTCTTTAACTTCTAGTATTAAATATTTATTTTTCGATAGCTTTTATTGTTTGATTTTATCATTAAAGTCACTTAATCGACTTGATGGAAACGAACTTTTTTTCTTTCGCAAACTGGGTCTTTTTTCACGATTTGTTTCCTTCAGCTGGTCTAAAAGGTTACAATAATATTCAGAATTTATTGTTTTACCAGTTTGCAAGTAATCCATTCTTGGCCGATTTCTGGACATGAACTCGTTTCACAGCCGAAGAATTAAATTCACACCACTCTGAAGCCTCATATTTTGATTCGCGATCATGGTGATAAACCCAATTCTCATTTGCAGTCATGAATCAATGCACAAAATCAACTTTATCCTTACCAAATGTTGCTGAGAACGTTGCATTCGAATGTGTGTGCACTTCAGTCAAAATATTGCTTACACTGCCGAATGAGATGCCTAGAGCTTCAATTGTTGATGGATGAAATTGAGTGTTAGAACGAATCCATTTTTTTTTTGTTGAATAATTTTTTTTAGTTTTTCAGGATGAGATATTGTTTAAAAAAAATTAAAAAAAATATACCTTTTAGTTCAAAAATGTCATTTTTGAAAAACGCACCTTGGGCTTTTTTTATTAATAGCTAAGACTATGCTCAGTAATCTCTGAAAGTTTGATTGTGGGACCCGAATAACTTTTCGAATTATATTCAGTTATACACGCACAGTGTATCAGAGAAAAATACCATCCATCTGCTTACTAATGTACAATAGCGACCCTTCGATCGATTACAGACGGACGCAATACTCGTACACGAGCTTTAGCAGAAAACATATAAATCCAAATTTATAACTTTATACAAAAATTAAAAAAAAATTCGACAGTCTTTTATTAGAATTTCAAAGCTTTTAATTAAGTTTCTAGAAAAATTGTGTTACACAATTTTCCAGTCCATTACATTTTTTTATAAGGAGAAAGTGAACACCACCGTCAGCAAACTTTTCTAAAATAAATGAGATTTTTTAGTAGGTTAAAAGTTTATTCGATTATGTGTAATGTTTGGCAACATTCACGAATATGGCATTTCAGAAATCACATTTGCAATAAGAAATGTAATTAGTGATCAGGAAAGGGCTGCCAGCATGAATTTTAAAACATTGAATGCGGACAAAGGTAAGACAGTTGGGACAAACAGTACACTTCAAGCTTTTCTATTTTGAAAAAAAAAAGAAAAAAAAAGAATATAAAGATGTAGGGCAGACGTTTGGAAGCCGGAGTGGTACTGCAAAAAGCAGAGTGGATGGCCACCGGAATCATCGTGCAAAAAGTGCCAATTTCCTACTGCGTGATATTCTGTACTAAGTGATAGTTAAGTATTTTGCTTGATCCAACTTTGATCGTTTTGAGACAAGTATAATATAATACAATATTCGAGCATCCGAAGCAAGTGCATGGTGGGAGCAACTCACCCGTGCCCACTCATTTCACATGTACTCTTACATGATTAGCACGATGGAATGAATAATAAGGTGGCGTCGATTGTCGTACTGCTACTTTGCTCTCAGCGAATTTGATGTCATATTTATGCAATTTATCTTGTGTTGTTTGTGTAATTTCTTATGCTTCCTGCATTCTTCTTCGTATTTTCACATTTCTCTCGTGTAACTGCAAATTTGCTGAGAGCCGAAATGCATGCTGTGAATCGTGGTTCGGGTGCTCAATGTTCAAAATTCCATTAACATGAACAAGAAGAATGAAAGGACTGGTTGATCTGATGAATTCAAGCGTAACTTTAGGTAATCTGCGACTATCACAATTTCTGGCCTCAACATTTTGTTCACTATGCGCATTCTCACGACAGATTTAAGTTCCATATCAATCAGCTATACTAAGTAATGGCATAATTGACTCTGGCCGTAGAAGTTCGTTACATTTGATCAATTTTGAGAGAAAAACGCTTAATTTGACTTGTTGGATGCTCGTTCTTACAGTGTTTCAAACCAATAGTTGACTCCACCAAAAATATTGTATCTGTTAAAAAACTAGTTTTGTAAATTTTGTAATGAATTTTGTATATTGCATGCCAAGCTGTTTTTTCGTTCACGAACTCTTCAATAAAAATTGGTAAATTACTCATTTCCATGCTTGTGAGCTGCGTGCAACAGACATATTCGGTTTTTCTGAGATACAAAATTTTCTTCGATTTCGAGCAAAAAATACCACTTACATACGATACATAAATGAGTGCTCTTTTGAATATGAGACAAACGATTAAAGATTTGTTTTGTTTTGTGTTGTTTTGTTTATGCCACTCATACCACAGCAAGCGCGTTGGCACAAAAAGTCGAGGCAACTCGTTTCATCAAACCAATTACGGATGTGACTACTTTGGCAATTGTGGCAGCGTTTTCCACTTCAACACTTGCTACGAGTTGCTATAGTTGAAGCATTCGCTGCTGCTGCTGTTACCTGTTTATATTCCCACGTATATGGCATGGCAGCTTGTCATCGTGCCGCATATAGTCTCTCAGTCTGTGCGGCGGCTCCTGCCGCTGTTGCTGATGTTTGTGCTGCTGCTGTTGCTGTTGTTTTTGCTACTGTGGCAACTGTTGTCATGTCCTGCTGTCAGCTCGCTGCCACTTATTTATGTGGCATGTTGCTGTTGTGCGGCTGCTATTACCTTACCGGGCATACTGCACGGATACTCGCTAGGACCGCCATTGTAGGCCACATTTCACTTTTTTGGTGCGCGCATACTGGCCAAGAAATATGAGTGTACAAATTTGGTAAAGCGCGCATGCGCATTGAAACTCGCCGACGGTGGCTACACAGCCATCATTGATGGCCGACGCGCACAGGAGCTGCGCGTCAATTGCGATCCCAATGAACGATCCATACCTAGGTGCATATGTGGTGGTGGATGACATCTTGTGAAAATGACGTTGTCAGCAACAGTTGCCGTTGATGAGCGATCAAGCAAGCTACCACATATCCAAAGTATACCCGTATACTGATGAATACAAAGTCTGCTTGCCATCTTCTGAGTTCTACTTAAGTGCCATACTCTTTAATCTTGCGTTATTTTCTTTTATTTTCCTATTTCTAATGTGCGTGGAAAGTTTTCGCCAGTTGTCGTAAAGAGACAGCAATAAAAACAAAATTGCAGCTGCTGCTGTGACCAGCATAACCAAGGTTTTAATAACCATCACCGCTATCGGCCATAACAAATGAATCCATATAAGACACTTGTGGCCGCTTCGTATTGCCACATTTAGAAAGTGGTCTGAGATGTTGCGTTTTTAATTAAGTACACTATGTAAAAAATTAAAACAAAATAAAAAAAAGTTGCAGAGAAAAGTGTGGAAGCAAGTGGCAAATGGCAAGAGATTTGCGCTCGTTGTGGCTGCGTTGATTTGCAACGCCATTTAATGAAGACAACCATCGTGCACAAAGGGGGCAGAAGTGGTGAAGTGCGCATTCGCAGGCGGGTGGTGAATGGTGTCCAGTTGACGTCAATTGAAATGCGAGATTATGTGAGTGGCAAGTCGTCGATAACGGTCAACGCTAGAGGCGTGTACACATACAATATTTCTGCACACTTAGATGTGATTACTTGCATATATCCCACAAACATACATATGTACATGTTTGCTTAAGTATATGTAGGTACGCATATGCAAGTTAATATGCAGAATTAATATTGATAATCAAAGGTCTGGAAGTTGGCCCTTTTCCGAGAATGAGTTCGCGCGTGAGCTTCTCTGAGAGATTGATGATTTCTTAATTGATAGGGAAGTAGCGTACGGTAGATTGATCAACAATGAACTTTAAGAGTACTTCAATGTGGCGCTGCAAATAAGCTTCTTAAAGCAATAATACAAGGTGGCGCAAAATTAATCACCTTGCCGGAAGTACATATTACTTACATTTTTTGCAAATGGTGTCGTACGCCAATAATATTTGACACTTGTGAACAGTATGGGAGTATGTAAAGGCAAAATAAAATTTTCCATAATTTAAAACCATTTTTTTTATTTTTTACTAAAAAAAGTGCGTGTAGCGTAGTACACCTAACAGAAGTGAAACTTTCAAGGCAGACAAAGAAAGAGGGAGAGAGCCGAGAGAAAATGCGAGAGAGAGAGAGACAGAAGGAATATAGTATATCTAAATAAATTCACAACTTTTGCAGATAATACAAATAGACAAAATTTACAAACAACGGAAAGGGTCGACCGGTGTAACTAAACGCCGGACACAAACCGTGGCAACAACGCGCACTACTCCGAGCGTTTATCACCCGCACAAGCGCAGCGATTCCAGGACCGTTGCAACGGCACAAATTACCGCAAGGCATTACCAATAAATCCGACGCGGGATTGGATAACACTTTATAGTACACACAAGCACTAGCCAGGAAACGGAAATAAGCGCCAAAAAGTAGGCACCCAAAAAAACGTCAAAAAAATTGGGACCAAAAAACCAAGGAAAGGAAATATAACGCCAAAAAGTAGGCACCAAAAATATATTTCCTACAAGTTTGCACCAAGAAACAAGCGCCAAAAAGTAGGCAGTGTTATTTCTCACTAGAAATTAGCAACCACAAAGAAAAACTCAGGAAAAATAGCCTAAAGTGTTTCTAAGATATATAAAAGGTATCGCTCTCTCTCTCCTTTTCCTCTATGTTATATCTTTTTTCTCTCTCGCGGAACGAAAATGCCCAAAAAGTTGCATGGCCTTGAAATGTTACTCTTCATTCTCGCTCGTCCATCGACGCCTAAGAAGTTTCACTTCAAAAGTTATTCCAAAACCAAATTGGATGATTAATTTTGTACCACCTTCTATGTATATGTTCCCCAAAACTAGTTTTAAATAACTTTACAGGACGAATGATATTTAATTACTGCTACAGTTGGCTACACCGTCTCTCGCCGTCTAGTTTCCGTAAGTCTTATTTATTTAACTTTATGGTACGTAAATTTTGCCGTATTGCTGTGAGTCTGTCGCTTACTATTTATCATGCGATTTGCTATTTTCAATCTCCCATTTAAATTTATATTCTTCTCTAGAAGCTATAGTTCTTTCGACTTTCGGTTTTGCATATTCCAACAAAGCATGCTGTAAGTTTTTTTTTTTTAATAGCATATTGGAAACCCACCAGAGTCGTTGTTTGCGAATTACAGAAGGTAGCTTCTGTACCTTTTATATCCATTCAAAAATTATGATTTCAAGACAATGTGGTTTTAAAGCGGCGTACCAATAGGTTTGTATGTATGTATATTTAAACAGCTGTCTCGCCCTCTAAAATAATTTCTTTACAGATAAAACTAAATTTCTTTTGGAAATCATTTGCGAAATAAAAATATGATTTTATTAAAAAAAATCTAACGAAATGCGAATTTATATAACCGCCATTAGTAGTATGCCCACTGCGAGGCTAATGAGAAACTTTTTCAGTTTCTTCAAAAAGGTATTGTATAAAACTCAATTCACAAAGTGGGTCTGTGGGCTCAACGACTCTTTAAAAAGAGTTCAGTAAATTACTGAGTATATTCATAAATCAGTCTGCACTGAGGTCTCAGCTAATTGAGCAAGTTATACAGTAATCCCTTCAGTGAGGATGAACAATTACTAGAGCTGAGTCCTTCGGAAATGAGTGACTGCAGCAAATATCCTTCAGGTTGCGTGGGGCAAAAATTTAAATCCACTTCAGTTGGTGAAATGCTAAATTAGGAGTGGATGAACGAGTTGTATATTAAATTCGTCACAATGTACTTCTTTTTGATCTCAGCGCAGTATTCCGCTGTCATTACACACACTGCTTTAAGTAACTAAAGTAACAGGGCTTATTGACAAATTTTGATAACTTATTTGTTTTTTATTTAGTTTACAAAATTTTTTTATGAAAATGTAGTTCATTCTACTGCAAAAAAGATATAAATCCAAGTTTCAAACTTTGTGCAAATTAAAACAAAATCACACCTTTTAATAAAAATCTCAAGAGAAAATTCGAGTAAAGGCTATTCTATTAAAAGTTATTAAACTTCGAGTGTGAATTTCAAGTGGCTCAAAAATTGCGTTGATTTTTTATAATTTGTTTTTTTTTTTTGATATAAAAAAAAATATCGCTCATTCATTATAAGTAGAAAATAAACAAGGCAACTCGAAACCTGCACTTTATTATACAAAAATCCAATTGATTATAAAATTGCATAGCCGAAATTTTTGTAGCAAATTTTATTAAAAAATGCCAAATTTTGATGAACTTTTTTTTAATTTTTTTGAGGGTTAATCAAATTATAGTTTTTTATTTCTATGACTAAATGATTTTATTTGTCCGAAGAGGTTTGGATCTAATTTGTTTTCTTTAAAAAAAAAATTCTATTTCGGTTTTGTTTTATTATTACTTTCTTTTTAGAACATTGGACGGCTTTTTATTTTTTAAGTGCACATATGTTTTTATATGAATATGTATGTCTATTCTTAATATGTTCTTACATTTTTTAAATATTTACTCATTCCATATGTTTATATATATGAGAGCGTTTATTGAGACATTTTAATGGTTTTTCTGACTGCACAAAAAACATAAAACTTATCGAGTACTGTTGACTTAATATTTCTGCTTTTTAATGCCTTAACTACATTTTTTGAAAATTGTTTAATATGAATGAAATGTGTTTTTCGGAACTAAAATCATCATCAACACCAAAATTCAGTTTAACAGCCCGAAAAACGAGATCAGGTTAAAAAAAAAATTAACTAAAAAATATTTGTGAAAACTACTTTATGTACATCAGGAAATTCAAAAGATATTTTCTCAATGAAAATAACACTTTTTACCCTATCTTTTTTACTCTTCGAAAACTGAATTTAAGCAAAATAAAATATTTTAATTTTCAAGAAGTAAAAACTTGTTTTTAAGTTGCAGCGAACGCAAATTACTGCGAAATTTATTTTAACAAACAAATGCAAATTTAGCTTTAAAGCAAAATATCAATAACAATAAATATAACATTTTTCCACAGAAATTGTCTGCTTCCAAGAATTCGTTTAAAGCAAAATGAACTTATGAAAGGAATTAAAAAAAGTACCCGTAAAAACGCAATGTAGAAAAATAATGCATAAAATATATATTTATTTCAAGTTGCACAGCTGTATACATACCGATTCCTGTGTTTGTTTTTAATTGACTTGCATATGTAATTTTATAAAAATTTCGCTTAAAATTCGCAGTCAGGCCATATCAGTGTTGTACTGTCTTGGTTATTTATTGCTTTGTAAAATTACTGTCAAAACGTAAATTACGCTGGACGTTATCATTCATTAGTGGAGGCGAGATTGCCCAAGAGGGATCATTAGCATGACGATGGCTAAGAAATAAGTAGACGAATAAATAAGATTAAATAAAAAGTGTAGCCAGTGCTTTTGAGGAAAAAACAAATCCCCCAAAATTTAAAGGTATTCGAACTTGATTAAAAACTTACTTCGAAGAAATGACTCTGAAATCCTCATTCAATGCAGACTTTTCTGAAAATGAAATGAAATGCTTATGAAACTAAAAAATATCATCTCTGGATACCCTTTAATTTTTCTCTGCCTACGTTCATCTCTAGTTAAACGGTAAATTTTAGCCATGAGATCTTCCAAAGTTTTTAAATAAGCATAAAGGTTGGTTGCCTTCGATAAACCACTCGGCACAACCTTTTAGCGTAATGGCAAAACATTGTTCGCTGCTTCCAGTTCCATTTAAGTTGCCATCACAGGTTATTCTGTAGCTCATTTAGCGTGACACATTGAGCTGATTGCTAACGTTTAGAAAGTTGAGAAGTTGACGAGGTTATGTCCGCTTTGTTATGACTCCTAAGAACTATGACAGCATAATTAGTTACGATTTTTGTGGGATTACACGGATTTTATATATGTACTTAAAGTATGAGTGAAGGGGCGAGCTCTCCCGTGTCGTCTCGACCGAATACGTTACAACAGCTTTGGCGCGGCAGCCACGACTTGTTACGAGTGGGCAGGCCAACGTTCACCCAATGGATGACGAAAGGCTTCAAGTGCGGTACCCTCTGACCTGCGGTTGTTGGGCTACTTTGAGAGGGCACCAGTAGCCACACTCGGTAGTCAGGGAAACGCTGACTTCACAGTTTTTGCTGTTTCAATGTAATTGAGAATCAAGGCTCTTTGAGCTCTAAGAAGAATCAACTCGTTTTCAGTCTTATAGCCTAAACAGATGGTAGCGTTAATCGCGATTAACGACTTAATTCAAAATTATCTCAGGAATTAAGTGCAATAATTGAGACAACTAGATTTAATTCTCAAAATTTACGGGGATTTTCGATGGAAACAATGGCGAAAAATGACAGTTAATATCTATTGTGAATGAACAGTAATGGAACTTTTAGAGAGAAAAACAAGAAAGACTGGATGCACTGCTAGTTTGCACCAGCACGTTCGAAATTACATTCATTGTTTTGATATTTCGGAGCATCCGCGTAACAACCGTCTGTCACACTACAATTTTAACTGCGTCGGTTAACGCGGCTGTCTGTTTAGGCTATTCGCGATAGCTGGGAAGTTTATTGAAATTATAAAACATATACAGCTTTGAAAAAATAAATAAAAATATTTCTAATGTCAGCATAACTATACAATAAAAAATATAGTAATCAACAACATTTTAAATATTCCAACTAAATAAATTAAAAAAAAGAAACTTTTTATTTTTCAACTTTTTCAAGCAAATTAAGAAATTAAACTGGCACACACGCGTTCAGTCGTGTTTACGTCGAAAAACTTGTGCTCAGATTGCATTGCAAGTATCTTTATCTCTTATACAATTTCGATGTGTTTACTTCTGTATATGAACGGTGTGTGCCATAGGTTATCAGTAGCCAACAATGCCAGGAATGCTACGCATGCACAGATTAATATTCCTATTTTTTTCTGCTAAGCTCTTACATACTATAAACTCATATGCAATACATATGTAAGGACTTACGATTACTTGTATGAATCTTATGAAAAATTGTACTTTGTGCTGGCGCTGACGAAAACTAAATGTTGTTGCAACGTAAATGTTAAAGTTCTACAGTTCACTACATACATGTGTACCTATGTATGTATGAACATCAATTAGTTTATATGACTGATAGCAAAGACTCTGATAGTGTCTGGTCTACTCGGCGCTTCAGTATATCTGCGCTTCCATATGTATCATATTAGAGATTTTATAACAATTTTTGAAATCAATCACCTTTATAACCTGTGATTTTCAATATTTGTTTTGCCTTTTTCAAATCTGACACCTAGCGACTGATGATCGCTCACTGCCAGCTATCGATCATCTACTGGTCATAGTAGTCACAGCGTTAATTATTTGTAAAGGGCAGTAGTAAATGTATCTATCTCATTAAAAAGTTAATTAAGTGAACAAAATTTAATTTTTTTAGGTAACACCTAAATAAATATAGCACTTTTACTACGATACATATTTACATATTTAGTATTCACTCCTTTTACATTTCTTCGATTTCCACAGCAAATCTTCCAATATTCGATTTTTGCCCACTCATTTTACACATATTTTTACGCTCGTCCAATCAGTGGTTGTTCAGATGGCAACGGAGTAATGCGAGCAATATATATGTATATAATTGCTGCGTACACCCGTTTTTGGTGTTTGGCCGAGCTCCTCCTCCTATTTGTGGTGTGCCTCTTGATGTTGTTCCACAAATGGAGGGACCTACAGTTTCAAGCCGACTCCGAAAGGCAGATATTTTTATGAGGAGCTTTTTCATGGCAGAAATATACTCGGAGGTTTGCTATTGCCTGCCGAGGGGCGGCCGCTATTAGAAACAACTTTTTCTTAATTTTGCTGTTTCACCGAGATTCGAACCAACGTTCTCTCTGTGAACTCCGAATGGTAGTCACGCATCAACCTATTCGGCTACGGCGCCCGACCAATAGTTGTGTTGATATTTTCATCATCATCAACATCAACACAATCTCCGTTTTTCCCGACCTCTCTCGTATACAAACCGCTGGTATAACCCCTATCAAACCAGTTGATCCCTTCAAAATCGCTGAAAACCGGTTAACGGTCTGATGCTGGCCTTCTGAATTCCTTTCCTCATGGCTTCAAATCACACTAACATTGTAGAGAATACAAAGCTGCGTCATTTGCAAACCGCTACTTTGTTCTTGACGAATTAGACATTTGACTGACGTCACTACAGAAAATAAACAATCCTTTGTTTGTGTGCAAAGTATTTGTTTGTGAAACAATCAGTGAATACTTTAATTTTAAAATTAAACAAAGTAATAGAAATAAAGTGCTGGGTGTTAAATTGTTAAAGCACGAATGATAATAAGGCTTTGAAATTTAGCTTTTTCTTCGCTTTCCACATGATTTTGTTTATTATTGCTCTTCTATTCGTTTGTTTTGTTTCTGTGCTGACGTCACAAGATTTGGCGAAAAAAGCGGATAATCTAATATTAAAATGCTCTTTTGGCTAGAATGAAAAATATACAAGCACATTAAAGTTTGTGGAGTACCTATGTCGTATTTTTAGAACTCGATCTTATTACTTGGCATAGTTCACAAAGAGCGTCAAGTTAGTAGTTCTTGTGATGGCTTGACAGTCAGAAAGCCGTGAAGTAACCAAAAGATAGTCAGATTATCAACTTTAATTCATTTAAATGCTGAAGGCGTCCCGAGTGTATATTCTTCAATGTCTTTTTGATCATCTTAACAACTATTCAACTACCAACCTCTGTAGATGTTTTGGCGTCTTTTTGTCAGTTTCAATTACCCGATAATTCAATTTTGCTTATTAAGAAAACGTCGAGATGAAAATATGTATCGTGCATAACTTTTTTTCAATAAAGGCAGAGCTTAGGCAACGACGCACTCACTCTGGAAATAAATTTGAAATACTCACCTACGTAAAGTGACTCCTTTTAAAATTTTTGATCAAAATATCGTTATCCCCAAGAGCGATGCCATATCAATATAAAATAAAATTTTTATCCAAAAAAATTATTTCTAAAGAATGTATGTATATTTTTTTATTAAAAGTATTAAACATATTTTTATTAAAAGAATTTTTTTTTATATATTTTTTTAACTAATTAAAATTAGAATTAATACACATAAAAATGTTCTTTATTTTTTATTTGTAAATATGAAAAGGAAAATGTATAAAAAGGAAAAAAAAAGGAATACCAACATTTTCAACAGTGAATAAATTTTAAAATTATTAAAGTAAAACACTTGACGTGAAATCGCTCTCAAATAGGTTTCTTCGCTTCTACCACGTTGTTTAATGTGGGCAGTAAATAGGTCTGAATTTCGAGCATAATGCTATGGAGCGCTTTTACGATTCGACTTCGATTAGAGTGCATCGAAACGTACAGTTAATGCAGAAATCACGAGGGAAAAAGTTACCCTCTACATATATAGATTTATACATACACAGACATATCTATCTCCAAAGAGGTAATAAAGCTTTAGTACAAAAAACAAAAAATAAGAAATAAGAACTTAATGAAGACACACAGAAAGAACTCTTTGTTGATTAAATTAAAAACATTGCTGCGTCCTTTTGGAGCAGCAGTAAGTGAGTGCGCGATTAAACGTCAAACGTCTTCGGCTGCATTAACAATTTCAAAAGCAACAATAAAGCAAGGGAGTATAAGCAAAATCATGTCCAAGTTGAAAATCAATCAAATACCAGAGGCCCACTATCAGCAATTCAGCGGCACTAAAATCATGGCGCTTTGCCTTTCAATTGCTCGATCACTGATCGCAACGATCTGCAGAAGTGGAAGGCGCATAAAAATCGGAATGGTGACGAAGGGACGTCGAAGCGATTGTGCATTTTAAATGACACTAATGGCCAAGCAATTCATTAGCATCGTGGCGCTCACTTGAGGCAACAATGAAAGAACGCTTTTGTCCATTGTCCAGCATCCTAGTCGCAATCGTGCCATATGTACTATGTAGCAGCTATATATGTATGTATGTATCTATGTAGTCACAAGTGGTCGCTTAACGCACATATTGGCATAATTGAAAAAATCTTTGCAGCCAAGTTTGTTAGGCAAGTTCAATCAACTCAGCTGCTTGGGGCGTTGCAATGACGCACATTAGCCGCTAACACAAGTTACATAAGTACAATGCGCATTTTTGTGTTGCTATCGACAAAAGGGTGCACGCAGGGTGTTTGCTTGCGACATGAGTTAACAATTTTCTATGCGCATAATTTGTTGCGGCTTAATTACTAGTTTTTCCGCATGAAATTCCTCAATGGATATGGTTTACACCATCAGGGACAAAGATGTTTCTATCATCCCGTTGGCTAATGGCCGAGCATATAATCTCTGTGAGTTGGCGCTTTGATCTATGAATAGTGAAAAAGTGGCAGGAATCATTATTATGCGTGCACGAACAGAGACTCATGATTATAAGGCTGCAGTAAAAAAGGTGGAAACTTAATTGATAATTCGTAGAAAACAATAAACTTAGTTCTTCTGAATCAAGCGAACAAAGCGAGTAAATTGCAAAGAGAATCATTACACTAAGAACAGTGGACAGCAATGGCCCATCACGGCTACCAGACCAAAGTTATTATAATAAAATAAAACGGAAGATGAGACCATAAAGTTCTATTTGAAGTGTTGAAGCTTATCATCCCAAAAAGCTCCACATTGAATCCATACTGGAATACAACTAAAAGGCTGTCTTGTAGATACTTTGAAAATATAATGCAAATTTGTTTTGGCGAATATATGAATTGCCTCAGAATGTAGATAATGCGACCACTTTAAATAACTTTGTGCGGCTGCTTGTCTGTTTTAGCGCGCTGATCTCCGCAACGAAGCACCGAGTTCCGCAAATATGTATAGGGATTTTCTGAACAAGCTATGGGCTACCTAAATATTATTCTTCAGGTGGCACTGGAGTCAAAATATTTCTAAAGCTCTGATTCGGCGTATATTCAAAACAATTTTTATTAGCTGAAAAGCAAAACTTTTTCATACAAATTGTCCGGTTAGGTGGCGCACGAGTCGAGATATATCAAAAAATCCTATTTCTGGTCTATTTTAGTTCAAAATGAAAACGCATATTACTGAGTGACACTTAGTAATATCAAAGCTCAACAACGGTTGAAGGCTATTCAGCATTGGGTTGGGAAGAAATCTCTTCTTCAAACCGGATCGCGGCGTGAAGTCTCTTTACGTTTTAGGTGTTTTGCTTCACAATTGAATGGACACTTTTTTGTATTTTATGATGAGAAATGAAATAAAACAAAATAAATAAAATATCTGCTTGCTCTGTTTTTCCATTTGCGCAAAATATTATGAAAACATTATGAAGCATAGAATACTTAACAAAAAAATCGTATCTGTTTCAAATAAGTGTGAGTGTCTATATGTTTTAACATCGATTTATTATTGCTAAATTGCCAATGGTTTTCGCTTATTTTTGAGTTAAAAAAAAAATAATTTTTTCATTAAAAACACAACGTAGGTTTTTCTTTACAGTACTTAAAACAATACAAAAGTATCACTTGAAATTAATTTCTTTATAGAATTTTAATACTCTGAACATTAAATTTACATTATATTTGTCCTCAAAAAATTGTAAAACAGAATTTAGGACCGTCCCCATCGAATGTGTTATATTTTCACCCAGGCCCGACGGGAGGGGGGGTGATCGGGTACTTTTTCCCCCGGGACCGGAGTTTTCAGAGGGGCCCGGACTCGAGGGTAATTCCAAGAAATTTCCGGCTTGAAAAAATATAGTAAATAATACTTCTACCACAGTTCCGTCAGAGTTCCAAAGAAGAAACGTAATGATGAAGAACCTGAGAATTCAGCGGAAAATATGACTGCCGAAGAAATTGATTTCAAGAGGAATACATTTCTCGTCATCATGGACTCAGTTATCACTGGTATTGAAAATCGGTTTACTGCAATTAAAAACATAAACAACATTTTCTCATTCCTGTGGCTATTTCCTAAAATTGAAAAAGCAGAACTTCAGACAGCAGCTCTTAATTTTGCTAAAAAATACCCTTCTGATGTGTCGGAAGAAATCTCAATTGAGATTTGTCACTTGAAGAGTGTGTACAATACGAATTTTACTGGAAAATCGGAATGTTGTATGCCTCCGTTCGACTTGTTGAATGCCATCACAGCTAAAAACTTGGATACTCTGTTCCCGAACATCTGCATTGCTTTGCGAATATTCTGCACCCTGCCAGTATCGGTTGCCGGCGCCGAAAGATCGTTCAGCGCTCTATCAAGGATCACAGACTATCATCGTTCTTGTTCAACTCAGAGTCGAGTAACAGGATTGGCAACTTTGTATTTGGAATCTGAGTTAGCAAGGAAACTCGACTTCGATGATATTATAAGAGCTTTTGCCTCAGCTAAAGCAAGAAAAGCAAAATTCTAAGCATCGTGGCAGTCATTTTCAAATATTTGTAAGGCTCACAAAATGAATAAAAAATTTTAACTTTTTTCAGCTGCGTTTTTTATTTCACATCTGCTGAAGAGTTTTCTAAAATTCATTTTAATCAATATTTCAAAATTAATTCTATCAAAAATTGTATCAATGAGTTTTTCAATGTTTAAATGTTATATCACTATAACAAAATACGCATTTTGATAAATAAAAAAAAATTGAAGGGGCCCGCATCTCAAGTTTCCCCCGGGGCCCGAATACTCTCTCCACGGCCCTGTTTTCACCCCTTCGGATTTTTCTTTACCTACACAAAAATTCCTCAAAGTAAATGAATTTTCCAATGCATTTAATTTGGGGAAAAATAGTTTTTGTTTAGGTTTGTTTTCAGAAAAAACGTTATTTTTTAACCAAACTTCAAATAATGAATTTTCTGTACTATTTAACTCTATCTTTTGTTTTAGTTGGACATAAGTGTGTATTTTAGTTGCTTATATATAATATCATCATTCTTTAGTTTTAGTAGTTAGTTCGAAATCAGGTTTTCTTGACTACTTAAAATAAATACAACTTTTTTTATCTTTCCCTATTTTTACATTTTGTGGGACTTTTTGGGACCCTATAAAAAATATTTTATTAGTAATAGAAAAACAATAAATACATTATTTGATATTGCTAATTCATCTTTGGTGAGGAATATTAGAGCAGCAAGATTAAAAACTAATGTTCTTTCCTTATTCTGTACCATATCGCACCCTAAATACAAAAGGGTCACAACTCAAAATGTACTTCTGCTCAAATATGAACGAGACGTTATCAATAAAACGGTCCGCGGATGACATATGGCAAAAATACATTTTTTGTTTTTTGGTAGGACTGTTATAAGCTTACATGGCAAATTTCAGCGTGATATGTGTGACATATGTTTGTTTTCTGTGCTACTGTAAATAAGTCAAGCTCGAGTGTGGAAAATTTTGAGTTGTAACCCATTTGTATTTAGGGTGCGATATCTGCAAAAAAAATATATGGAAGTTATAATGGGACTTTGAGACACCTTTAAACATAATAGTTTTTGCGCTTAATATTGGGTAGTCGAAAAAGTATTTTCGTATTTTGTCAATAGATGTCGTTGGAGACATCTATCTCCAGTGCTACCAATCACATTGTGTCATATCATATGGTGTTAGAAGGGTGATATTTTAAGCTTAATTTAACCAAAAAAAAAGTAAATTCGGAGAAGTTAAAAAAAAGTTATAGCTGTTCAAAAATGAGTGAAAATAATGAAGAAATTCGCTATATTTTGAAATTTTTGTATAAAAAAGGGAATTTCCGTTCTGGGAATTTCGATGTGAAAGATGCACCTCGCTCCGGTGGACCTATCGTTGAAAAAGTCGATGAAATTATGGAAAAGATTGACCAGGACCGTCACATAAGCTGCCATGACATCGCCAAGGCACTAAACATTCATCATCAAATGGTTTTGAACCATTTAAAAAAGGCTGGTTACAAAAAGAAGCTCGATGTTTGAGTACCACATGAATGGTCTGTGAAAAATTTAATGGACCGAATTAACATCTGCGATTTTTTGCTGAAACGAAATGATATCGAACCATTTCTGAAGCGAATGGTAACAGGAGACGAAAAGTGGATCAAATACGACAATAATGTGCGAACAAGATCATGGTGAAAGGGTGGTGAAGCTCAACAATTGGTCGCAAAGCCAGGATTGGCGCCTCGAAAGGTTATGCCGTGTGTTTGGTGGGATTGGAAAGGAATCATCCACAATGAGCTGCTGCTGCCTGCTCTGCTGTCAATAACTGATGAGATTGAAGCAAGTAATCGAAAAAAACGGCCAGAACTGATCAGCAAAAAGGGCGTCGTCTTCCATCAGGACAACGCTAGGCCACACGCTGCAAAAACTGGGAGAGCTTGGCTAGGAAGTTTTGATGCATCCACCATATAGCCCTGACCTTGCACCATTGGACTACCATTTGTTTCGGTCAATGCAGAATTCCCTTAATAGAGTAAAATTGGCTTCAAGAGAAGCCTGTGAAAATTTTTCGCCTAGAAACCACAAAAGTTTTACGCTGATGGAATAATGTCTCTAGAAGAAAAATGGAAAAATGTGGTCGACCAAAATGGTACATATTTGGCTTAATAAAGTTCATTATAAATATAAAAAAAAAATGAGTTGAAGTTTGATTAGAAATACGAAAAGACTTTTTCGACTACCCAATATTTTAAACTTATTTTTTGGAACACAATAGTGCACAACAAAATTGGACCGCATCAACTCACTTCTGGTATGGCTAGCTTCAAATAATGGTTTTAGCCGCATTCTTGCCATTTATAGCTATTTTATAAATAATATTTCAATCATAAGACCAATTTTTTCAAAATATTCGTATGCATAATAAAATATTTGTTCTAAATAGAAAAGTGGTTTAATGCATCTTATTTTTATGGTTATTGTTTTTATTTTATCTTTTTGTTATTCTATTTTGTGTTTATTTATTTTTTTATGTTTTTATTAGAAGTATGCAGAAATATGCTGAAATGAAAGACTGGTCTTTTTTGAAGCAGGAAATTTGCGCAAGCGGACACGCGTGGGAAATTCTTCGGGAAAGGGCAAATAATATCATCAACAAATGTTTGTCCCAAAAGTGGAAAATGAAAAAAGTACCTTACCAAGATCAATCTAAAGATACTAAACAAATATTAAAGAGACATATGTGCACGCATACATACATACATATTTGAATACAAAATAGAGTACACTAGAGATTGTGCGAGTGCGCTGGATACTCAAAGCAAGGATAACCAAGGCAATGCTTGTTGTAACACACTTAAGCTTCATACTTACATACATACATATGTACATGTATGCATATATTAATGCTATTTTGGTGGTACTTGTGCGCCACTCTGGGAACACTTGAAAGTGTGTTTGTACTTAAGTGGACCAGATGCACGCATACTCCACCGAATACTTCTGCATGCGTTTGCATATGCTCTGATTTCTTATGTTCTTTCAACAGAGAATTATGGCACAGTAGTCTTACGAGTCAACACTGCATGCCACAGCAAATCTTATCAATTTTTTCCGTCTATAATTTGCTTTCCTTTTTATCTGGCTGTGCATATATGTATATATGTATGTACCTATGGTTTTATATATGTATGTACATCTGCTCGTACTTATACACGTAAATGTATGATTTGAGTGCAGCATGCATTTATTTACACGAAAATGAAAAAAAGGTTTCTGGTGTTGCAAGCAGCCGTCGTGAGGCAACAGCGTCTTTGGAAAATTCTCACGCTACGCTGCCGGGACACGCAACTGCGGTGTAGTATGTCGTCTTGCCGCACGGTATTTTCAATGATGCCACGACATGGTAGCTTCCTCCTCAGTTCCGTTGTATGTAGTGAATTTGTATGTTTTTGTTTTTAGTTTTTTTCTGCTAAGATTTTTTGGGGCATATGTTGCCACTTTGCATGCTTTGTGCTTCCACATGCATACCTATATGTAGGTATGTGTTTGGAACCGCTGCATTCTGGTATGCACCATATTGTTGCATACTGCTCAAGTGTGGTGAAAAGTATTGCAACCAAATTGTATGATTAATTTTTTGAGAATTTCTTTTACCCTATTCCAGTGTGCTTCGGCGGAGTGGGGTGCGTCACTTTGAACTGGAGGGGCTAGAAATTTTTTAATTAATAAATAAATTCCAAGAGCAACAAAAAAGTAAATGCAAGATCAACAAATTGTTTGAAATTTTGCAGCTTTTGCTATGGCAGCAGTTATATACATACATTCATATACATACATACACACACAATGTGTGTAATTGATCGCTTTCAGATAAATAATTCTGCCCCACTCCTATCCTTTACGCCTTCACCCTCTTTTGTAAACACATCACCCAACCTCGAATGCTTGGCAAATTATTGGATTATGAATGTTATTGTTTCTGCTTTTTTCTTTTTCTCTTTTCTACTTGCGATATCACTTTAAATTTTATGGATTCTTTTATTGTTGTTGCTTTTCCGGATCTGCTGTGTATATACTATTAAATAATCCACATATTGCCACATGCAGAAAAACAAAATACGATGCCCACCACAGCCCGGCTTGAACTGTCTGACTTGGCCCAACCCAAAACCCAATTCAAGATCGGATCATCTCGATCGGTGTAAGCACCAAAGAAGAAAAATAAAAGAAAAAGGCAGCCGAAGCAATTGAGACTCCCCTCACACCCTTCTACTGTTTGCTGGTGTTTGTTTGTTGAATGTATGCCAACAACACCAGCAGCGGCTACAATAGCCACGCCAATAGCAACAAATGAATTGAATAACAATTTGAGTATTTAACACAATTAAAAGTCATTTGTGAGCCCAGGCAGGCAGGCTGGCAGACAGCATTCACCCGACGCCATTTATAAAATGATGGCTGAAGTGTTGGCTTCACGCGTCCATCAAATTAGAATTATTTAGAAAAAAAATGATAATAATATATATTTTTTAATAATTGCTTGGTGTTAAATGGAAGCCAAGCGGCGCGCAACGCATGCATCATGCAGCAAATTAGCTGCTCAGCGCAATCAAGCACCCTTTTCGCTTACATACGTACTTTTTGTTGTTGTGCAGCGCTTCAAAGTGTAAACAAAAAGCGCTCGCATGTAGTCACACTTAAGCAGCTTAAGTTCGGTGAGGCAAATATTCGTATGCGCCTATTCCATATGATGGCTAAACTCTTTTACATACAGTATCTGAAAGCGAAAATCGGACAATGAACAAAAAATTTTCCTTCACTTGTAACTTAAGACGATATGTATACATACATATGTTTCGAAAAAACATCTAAACACGGAGTTTTCAATGGGTGCGCTCGAACTGTGGGATACCAGTATTAGTAAAAAGTTTTGATCTCGGTATTTCGAGAAATTCTCGGAACTCGTCCCGGGACTAATCTGGGTCATATTTTTTTAAAATGAGTAAAAATTCAATAACTGAAAGTATTTAAACGTACAATTTAATTTAAGTTTAAAAATCACATATTTACTGTTTCATATAAATCACAACGAAAAATAGAACATTTTTTTTAAATATGTGATTCTGGAGCGCATACATCATAAACAAGGCTGAAAATGCAAGCTACTTTTGATAGTAAAAATGAATATAAAAAAAAATTCAACTAAAATTAACAAATATATCTAAACAAGAAATCTCTATATGTATAGTATTTACTCTACTACAGTTTTAAATTCTTTCTCAATTTTAAGCAAAGACAAAAATTTTACAAAAGTAAAATTTTATCTCATTTATGTTATGTAGGTAATGTAGAAAATAGAAAACATCTGATATATTCGTTCAACGCTGTTTGATTCGTTGAAAAATTCTTGAAACTAAAATCTTTATGAAAGGAAATTTATTTTATAAAATTTCTTTGAGCATTAAGTGTAACGCGGCGGCCGCCGTAGCCGAATGGCTTGGTGCGTGACTACCATTAGAGAGTACGTAGTTTCGAATCTCCGAACATCGACATCAAATAATAGAAAAAAGTTTTTCTAATACCGGTCGCCCCTCGGCAGACAATGGAAAACCTCCGAGTGCATTTCAACCATGAAAAGCTCCTCATAGAAACTATCTGCCATTCGGAGTCGGCTTAAAACTGTAGGCCCCCCAATTTGCTGAACAACAACAAGAGACACACCACAAATAGGAGAAGACGCTCGGCCAAACACCCAAAAAAGGTGTAAGTGCAAATTATTTATTTTTTATTAAGTATAACCGCCCTTATGCAAATTCATTTTCTAGATTATAAAAGTTTAAGGTAATTTAAAACAAGTTTCTTGCAAATTAAAAAGTTTTTGTTCCAATAATGTTTTATAATAAATTAGCTTTTATTTCTTTCAATTCGATATTTAAAACTTTTCGGGGTCCCGAGATTCCCCGTATCTGAAAGAATCGGATTTTCGGAATTAACATCCCTATTTGGCAGCGTGTAGCAGCTATTTTGGTAAAGCAAAAGCTGTTATATTAACCGCGAATGCTTATTTAGTTTTAATACAATATTTAACCATAGTCTTTAAGGGCATTGAATTATTTCAAATTTATAATTAATATCAGTACTTTGTGCCTCCAAGGTGCGATACGTCCAATTTATCATATTTATGTTTGAGGCGCTTCATAAAAAAGCAACAAAATCCCTAGGAAATTCATCCGGTGCCTCTATAACATACAGCGAAAATCTCACTGTCTGCTGAGTATTTCGATTCGGTGAAATCATCGGCCATTATTTCTTGGAAGATGTGCAGGGGCTAAGCTATTCTAAAGCTATTTTCTGAAATACTGCAAGAAACCTTTGGATGTGCAGACAAACTGCAAGCACTTGAGCTTAACATAATGGATTTTTTCATGAAATTGTTCCCCCATTATCATCCAAAAGGGTCCATGAGGATGCGCCAGGTACAGCAGAGTCATTTTCCCGAATTTGTATTCTACAGCAGGTAGATAGAGTAAATGGTATATCTTCTTTTGTTTTTAACCTATAAGACACACAAATTTAATGGGTTTAGTGTACGAATTTCATTCTGAGGTACTGTAGGTATTTACGTGTATTAGTACACACACCAACCCATGTGAAATTGTTTCATTCCAGCCATCGAAGTCGCGGTGCTGGTAATTTAATAGCGGAACAAATGCCACAATATGTTCCCTACCCCTTTACAAAGGCAAATAAATCTATCGATTGCTGGGAATCATTGAATGAAAATTGATGACCGTATACAATTAATTTTATTCAAAAGCAAAAAAGAAAATAAAAATATAGTAATAATAATCATATTAGATGATTTCAATTGAAAGCTAAGCATTACAGTTTTCTATGATACTCAAGGCATATTGTTATTTCGCTACATTTGCACATTTTTTATTTGTATAACTTAGAAATGGTAAATCCTTGTTTTTTATTGAAGGCAAATTCCATCTTCGCAATATGACTGCAGCCGCTCAGCGAGCAATTAATTTCAATACGAATGGAATTTATACATTGTTTTTGAGAATATTGAGAAAACTGCCACTTCCAGGGCATAATATTATACATTCATATACATATATTTTCTTGGTATCTTTGGGTAGGCAGAGTTCTTATCTCTACAAAGTCCATCACAATATATTCTGGTAAGCTGTGATGAGATTCTTACAATGCAACAACACGTCTTCGAATGTAGCAATTGAATAGGGAAATTTAATAAATTATTGTAGTATTCTGCAAAGTGTGTCACGAAGGTTCGATGGAACTTCGGACACAGATATATACATGAGATCTACGTGGCAGAGGAGCAGGAAATGTATTCAAACTACGTAGGTAAGTGCGGACACTCTTCTCATGTTTTCTGTGGCTAAGATCGTTTTTCCTTGAAATAGTAAATAGTAGATGAGCCCAGAAACCAAGATTTTGGGTAAGAAAACTGATCTGTTCGAAGTAAATATGTATAATTTTTTTCCAGATACAAGAGCGGCCGCCGTAGCCGAGTGGGTAGGTGCGTGATTACCATTCGGAATTCACAGAGAGGTCGTTGGTTCGAATCTCGGTGAAAGCAAAATTAATAAAAACATTTTTCTAATAGCGGGCGCCCCTCGGCAGGCAATGGCAAACCTCCGAGTGTATTTCTGCCATGAAAAAGCTCCTCATAAAAATATCTGCCGTTCGGAGTCGGCTTGAAACTGTAGGTCCCTCCATTTGTGGAACAACATCAACACGCACACCACAAATAGGAGGAGGAGCTCGGCCAAACACCTAACAGAAGTGTACGCGCCAATTATTTTTTTTTTTTTTTTAAGATCATCCCGTAGAACAGTTAGATAACTCTACGGACGGTCCTCTATCTTCGTGTAAACTCCGTTTTAGACCGGCTTTTATTGAACAGCCAAATTAGCATTAGGGGCAAAGAACGCCCACAGGATAGATTTGGCCTAGATTTTATGAAAAAAGGTCTAAGTCACCTCTCGTTTCTTCTATTATACTGTGGTGGGTACCATCGTTGGCCACTACGTCTAGAGGACGCGCTGTAAGCGAATGAACTACTCTATAAATTAATTATGTCACTACTCCAAATATGCGAAAAGAGAGGAGTGCGCAAAATATTATCTCTACCATTGCCTTGCTCTGATGAAAATACGACATAGCTTTTTAAAAAAGAACGCCATTTGGCCAAGGCGCATCACTATGCTCCCTGCTGCAGCCGCCGCAGTGTAACGAATTTATGTATCTTTTATTTAGATTAGAACTTCGCTATTCCTGCCTATAACTCGAAGATAAGCAATATGGAGTGCTGCTTAAAAATTTCCATACAATTCTATGTAGGTCTTGAAAGCTTAGTGCGTCTATGGGTGCCTGTTTAATTGTAATACAAACAAAGTCAAATCATTTTCTCTTATCAACATTTTAATTAGCAAAATTTGTTAAAATTTTAAAGCGAAGAAGGTCATTATTTTTATGGCAGTTTAGGTTGACTTTTCTACTCTTAAATATAATTTCAAATTATATTTGCTGAATATTCCATTTAATTACGTTTACGTTTAAATAATAAATTCTCATTTTTCACACCTTGGATGACCTCAACAGGCAACATTTTTTTTTGCCAAATGTCTATGCGATAATTTGGCAATAATAAAATAATTCAAATATGTTCTTATAAACGGATGCAGTATATTTTGTATATGTATTTATATATTATATAAGTACGACTAGAGTTGTTATGCATTTTGGTTGTGCATTATAGTGTATGTACGTTGTCATAATTACATCACTTTATCATTTTAACTATTTCCATTTTTTTTTTCAAGCCAAATTTTTTCTTTAATTTTTTATGCAAATAGAGTTTTTTCTATAGCAAAACCTTTATAAATCAAAGCACGAAAGTTTGTCCGAAATTCATAAAAATTAAACGAATTTCAAAAAATGCTCATTCAAAGTGTAAGTTGGAAGTCGCTCAAGTCGGGTTCATTTTTGACATTTTTTTTGGACATGATGTTGATTCCATATAAAAGACGTTTATTCTTTAGAAAATGTTAAAAATGGTCTGAAAAGTAAATAAAGCTATATTTTTCTTTGCTGATATGTTTTACTTGTCACTATAATGCATTCGTGAAGAAATTTAAAGAATTAAAAAAAATATATATGGCTTACAAAAAAAAATGTCTTTTCGGCACAATCACCAAAGTTGTTACAGGTATTTATTATGCATACTTTTGTATACAACTTATAATTGCACTATTCAACTCTGGTTATTCAACATAAACAAGCGCTGATAATTATAAAAGAAGATGTCTCCCAGAATAACTTTACGGAAGGCACTACAAGTCAAGAGGGTCGGATTTTTTTTCCATGGTGTGTTAAAGGTTTAAAATTTTGGGTGGAAATATTAATAGTTTATTGAAAACTTTTGTATATAAAACCACTTAAAATACAATTTCTGACCTGAGACTTAGACTCAGATAGTAGAATTTAAGAAGGAATTTTTCTGTAGTTCATCTTAACCCTCTAACTACTACTTAATTATACATTTGTAATCCTTCCTCAATAAACTTGTAGTGAAAGTTCAATAAAAATGGTGAAGGGTGAGTGCTCGAGAGAGGTTTGTCCAAGCGAACGTTCACACATTTGTTTACATTTCCCAAGAACGTTTTAGGAGCCAACTCATAATATGTAGTAGTTTTTGTTTTGCCTTGCAACACTATTAATCAGGTCGTGTGTATGTAGTTAAGCGCGATTAACTGAAATGGGTTACATCAATTCGACCAGCTTATTTCGCGATGTTGCTTTCCACGTGATTCACCTGATATTCTTTTGTGCCTCAAAATTTTCAATGATTTTCAATATTTCAATAATTTTGAAATACAGAGTTTTGACACTCAGAACTTTGAATACAAAATATCGTCTCATAAAAATTTCGAACAAAAAAGAAAAAAATTATCAAATTTATTCTTTCAAAAGGTGGTATTTAAGAATTTTTAGGGAACACAAATGCACTTTCAGAAAAATGGGCATTAAAAATATCAGTCCCCATAGCCTTTGCTGAGCACATTCGCATCGCGTTTCTGCAACTGTTTCGATGAAGGAGTAGAATTATCGTTTAAACTAGAACCAACTTTACAACTGATGCTTTCTATTACTATTCAACATAAATACTCTACTGAATGGATCTCTATTACCTAATCGAACTGGCTATCCTTCTGTAAGTATCCTTGTATAAGTACAGTACTGTGTTCAATATAACGAGAGCCCGAGAATTACCAAATTTTTACTAATTTTTTTATTAAATGTCTGTTTTACTGTTCTGAAAGTATAGCACATTTTACAACAACAACCATGTAACGCAACACTCCAAACTTTGTACAAAACTCATAAAAATTTAACAAATACAAAAAAAAATACATCGAAAGTTCCAATTCCAGATTAAAAAAAAAAATCTTGTTATACAATTTTAATACCCATTCAATCTTAAAAAGTGGAAATTTCATTGGCTCAGAATTCTGTGGAATTTTGACAATTTTTTGAATTGTTCGAAAGTTTTAATACGGAAGAAATTTCTCAAAATCGTTTGCAAAAAAAATGGTCAAAATTCAATCCGACGTGAGCGACTTCCATTTATTATACTAAAATTCAATGTTCTATAAAACTGCAAACCGAGACGTTTTCTAGTTCAAGTTATGATTAAAACGTGAAAATTTGGATGACATTTTTTTCTGAAATTTTTTAAAATTTTGTGAAAGTCGTTCAACGTTTGGAGGTTTTAGTTATATGGCTTATGCTGTAGAATGCACTATATTTTTATAAAAGCACAAACGAATTAAATAACAAAAAAAAAAAATACTTAGAACTCGGTAATTCCGCGCCCTGCAATTACTTCATTATACGCATATTACGCATGTATGCCGTTCCTTACGTCCTCATATTCAAAATTATTCCACAAAGGTCTCTCCCGTGCCCTACGCCTATTTGGTTGTAGACCAGCAAGAAGACTTGACGCGTTTACCAGAGATGCTGCCTAGTGGCTCTTCAGGATGATATGCATTTTACCATTTACTACCAGCTAAAGCACTAAATGAGCATGAAATAACCATAAAATATACAAATTTTCTACTTAGCTATTGACTAATTGATTTTCATGGTCTCTAATTGACACAAATTCATGATGCCCCAATAGTGTGGCAACATTATATATGTAGATAAATAACTGTGTGTACAATCGTCTGCACGCTTACAAGAGATATTTGTGCATGCATACATATTTACATTTACAAACATAATACAAATACATATATATTTACATATATCACCGAACAACATGAATTAGTCTAAGCTAACCCAGATCGAAATTGCAGCACCCGAAGTCGCAGAATTGAGTTGTTGCAATAATTTTGGTTCTCTGCTGTACTAAAATTGTTGCTGGTTTTCGTTCACAATTCGCGCCGCTGTATTATTTTCCACAATTATTTTTTAATGTTCTCTATTTTGTCTTCATTTTTGTTTTCTTACTGAATTCCAAAACCCCGGCAACGGTAATATCAGCTACAGCTGTTGCCTGCTTCTGTTTTCAGTTTTCCATTTGTCTGGTTAATGTTTTAATTTCGTTTACTTTTGTGACTTTATCTTCAGTGCAGCTACTGTTTGTGGCGGCTCTTGGTTTTTGCGTTTTTTCTTCTCAAGCTATTTTTTAAAGCTACAACAGTTGTTGGCTGCTGTTGTGCGTATGTACGTAGTTGTTGTAGCATTGGTTTTGCGTGGCGTAGCGGCCCCAAAAGCAAAGCGCAAATTATGCGGCATAATTGCTCATTTCGCACTTGTTTTTGTTGCTGCTGTTCTTCTGTATTACTTAGATGCTGTTATAATTGTTGTTGCTGTTTCTGTTGACTGTTGTCGGTGGTAACGCCATTGCCGTGTGAACTTGGCTGTGTCCCGCTTCTTGTTGCGATCGGCGTGTGAATTTGTGAAGTGTCGCACACTAACACATGCATATGTACGTACGTGTATGATTTCTTTTATTTGTGTGGATGTGCGCCTCGGTTGCTGTTGCAAAAGTACTGCACATGTGCGTGTGTGTGTGTATGGCTCCAGCGAAAGTACCAACCAGCTGTTGCGTTTTGTGTTTTTTATTTTTCATTGCTTCTATAATTTTGAGGGTGTGTTACTTATGCTTGTCATGCAACATGTGTAGGTATGTACTTATGTGTATAGATTTGTTTAAGATTTTTCAAAATTCAATTCACTTAAAGCATTTGATACACCAATAATTAAAACATTGATTTAGTATAACGGTATACACAATTAAAAGTAAAATATTATGTTTTTTTTTTTCAATTTGTTTACTAGCTCGAGCTTTTATACAAAAGTCATTTTGAATTAATCTATTTTTAGTATTCTGGTCGTCGACAGATAATTATAATTAATGGTTTTTCAGGCACAAACAAAAAGTCATCTGAAAAAAGTTGCCAAAAAATAAAAAATTATATATGTATATTTTTATATACAATATTTATTTAGCTATTGAAAAGTGCCATAAAAAATTACAAGAGCTTCAGCAAATCTATTAGATTAGTAAGTAATCTAAATACAAATAATTTTAGTTGGACTCTTTTGGATGTGCGACTTTCACTGCGTTTATGTATGCCACATTTTTGTTTAACGGAGGTAGGTGTTTGTTTTTTTCTTGTCACATTCCCAACAAGGTTAGGTTAGCATAGATTATATAAGGCAAAGGAATACTTACTATCGCGGAAAAAATTTTCTAGGCGCATAAAAAATATGCGTTCGGTAGCCACAGATGAAATGGATACCTACTTCAAGGATGAAAACTCTGAAACAGTATAGTTGTTGTCGGTTGTTTCTGCATTCGATTCTCTAAAGGAATTTACAATATTTTCTCAATACTTACAGTCTTTTATTTTCCAGCCAAATGGAGTAAAATTTTGAGATAAGTCATCAAAATTTGCTGTATTTTATCTTCACTTGCAATTCCTAAAGCAGCTTTTATTCATAGACCTGACGCTCTCAGGTTTTTAAGATATTTTACAATGTAACCGGAATTTAGATTAAGAAATATAATTTGGCGTTTAAGAAATATTTTTCAATTTTTTCTTGAAAAGCCGCCCTAATATGAAACTATGCAAGCATCGGAAGCGAACTTGCAGCTTATTTCAAATATTTGTTGTTAACTAAAAGTATGCGAAAAAATGTAAAAATAAAATTATGCCAAACTCGGAATTGTGCATAAAAAGAAAAGTTAACATTCTTTAACATTTCATTAAATTTCTTTAACAAATGACGTTTACTTTTTTCGTTTTAGCTCAAATCGCCGATATAAAGGGTGATCAATTTATAGGTATCGGATTTTCAATTGAAATAAAACAACGAAAATTCAAATTGATTGGGCAATATTTATTATTTTTGTTTGGAATCGTTCATGGCATTTATTTTTTAAAAATAATAACTGTCAAAAAAAAAAGAAAATTTGTTGTTATATCTACGAAAATATTGCGTAGAGAAAAATTGCCCGTCAATTGAGATGCAATAAGTTACCAAATTTTTAAGTACTTATCGAAAGTACTTCCTCCTAGGAACCATGGGAAATACATGTACTTATATATCGGGAAATTGGAACAAAAAAGAGACGGCTATGCCAAATACGCATATCGAATAGGCTTACCTTGTCATAGGCCATATGAGGAGGTTTTGATTTAATCTCAGTTTTAAGTCCACACTAAAATTGACAAATGAGCTCACAGCTGCAGTAAAGAGTCTTGTAGAATAAACACGATTCTTAAGAGCATGGAATTAAAGCCACGTTTGCCCTGAAAATAAAAAGAAACTTTATTAAATACCAAAATGCTCCCTTTGTGAATAGTATATACATACATGTATACATCCTTTATCAGACATTTGATCGAGCTACTTTTCCAAATTTAGGTGTTTGTCTTGATGCTGTCTTTCACATGAAGGTACCTATGCTACCGCCGGTTGGTAGAAGGCTTTTCTGATGAAAATTTTTTTCATTTCAGTAAAACACTCGGGGTTTGTCCTGTTGAGGAGCGATCGCTTGATCATCTCTATAATTTGATGTTCCCTGTTCATAGGAGGCTTCGAGCCAGAGTCAATATAACGGTAGCCTCGCACAAAACCACTAGCCTTTGGTGACTACCAAAAAAATCACAATGGTTCAAAAAGATTTAAATATGTCTAAGAGTATAAGGAAAAATTTGGTATCAACAAAAATGCTACCTCCTAAATTTGTTCTTTGACCAAACAAATGAGAGCGTTTTTTTTTGCTTTTTTTTTAATTTTTTTATTTCATATTTACCCGCAAATGCTTTGAAAATTTCCCCAAAATATTTAAAATCGACACCAAAAATACAAAAAAAAAATAAATAGTTGCTCTTTGTTTTTTTAATTTTTCGGGATTATTGGGCCCTCTTAAAAAAATATTTTTTTAATAGGCACATAGCATAATTTCTTTTAATATTTGCACAGTGAAATTAAAAAGAATATTAAATAATGTCGATCTGTACTAACTTAACAAAAGTGTTTTTTCCCCCATTGGAATTTAATGGCAATTTTCGAAACATTTGCGGCACGAGTAAATATTGAATTTAAAACTAAAATTAATAATTCTAACTAATAATCTTCTTTGCTTACCCATAGAACTAATTTAGAAGTTAGAATCAAGAAAAAACATTTTTGTTACCATCGCAGTGGGTATAAAATCTTTGAGCTGACAAGAGCACGACCTGACCTCGAAATCATTGAAAATCTCTGGCCGCCTATGAAGCGAAAAATTCGTAGTGCAGAGCAAAAGTCGATAATGTAACTTAAACCAATTATTGAAAATGAGTTGTGTAGTCAAGTAAACACATAATAACTATAGGTGAAACACAATTCTATGCCGAGCAGGCTGCAGGATATCTATCATAAGGACGTGTGGCGAACATTTTAGGGATAAAGTATTTTCAGCTTCTAGAAAATTTGCGAACTACGTTATAAAACTCTTTTCTTAAATTCTGACTATTATTTATGGTTTTTAAATAATTTAATAAATCTTTAAAATTTAATAGGCCTTGCGGTGTTCAGGGTGATTAACATAAAACAATTTGGGTAAACTTGATTTCCTTCGAAAATCATATATTTTTCTATTTTGGCCGCTATTTCGTGCATATGGTAAATGCTTGATTTTTATGAAAATTTATTCCTAATAAATGAATCGGGTGTTTTCTTAAGAGCTCGAAAATGATTATATAAAACAGAAATATTGTTGGAATGAGTTTTTTTTATAATAATGTGGTAGAAAATTTCATGGAATTAATTTTTTAGTCCGGTGTTTGACGACTTTTTCCAATAATTCTAAATGAGCCCAATCGTGAACCCAAAAATGCGATGCAAACGACTGTTATTTTGCTTCAATTCTTGCACGAGCTGTACCTTATAGACACTTAAGCCAAGATCCTTACGACAAACGACTACAAGTTGAGAACGACGACGAATCGATATTTCGGTGTCTTCTTCAACACTTCGTTCTATGAACTTCGCGTACAGATTTATTTTTTTCAAAGCATATTTTCATAATTTAGAAGAGTTGTTCTGGCGTTAAACAATTCGTGATGACTTGCCAAACTTTACTGAAGAGAATTGTCAACACAGTTTGCCATTCTCAGCTGTCAAACCATAGTTATCGATATCGATAGTTCTCATGCAGCTAAAAACCACACCCAATATTTGCAAAAAGACGAGGAAATTCTCAAAATAACACGTTTAGTCAAAGAAAGTATAGGATTGTTCAACGTGCTAAAGATGTCGCAGTGCGCACTTGGAAGATGTTTAGATTGAGTTTATCCTCTAGTCAGTGGTGTTAGAACCGATTTGAACATATTTTTGAATATTTTACTTTTGCGCTAATATATGAGTACATATAAATATAAGCATAAATATGAATAATATGCTGCACATACATACATACATACATTCATACACATATTATTCGTATTTTTTTATCGGTAATTTATTATTTTCTCTCATTTTTTCTTGCAGGTAAGACTTGTTGATGACCATGGCAACAAATACAGTATCTTATGTATCGAAATACACACATACATACATGCATATCTGCACAATAACAATACGGTACGGTTACCACCGAGAGAGTTTTCAAAGCTACGTAAGTATCTCCGCGGGAAACTGCATTTCCTTCATAAAAACCTAGTACATACATACATATATATGTATGTAGAAATAACAGCACCTTTGTCCCTGTCTACTAACTCTCCAGTACTGTAACGATTTCGTCAGAATTTCACTGCTGACTGTGATTTATTTATCATTTCCATTCCTCGTTTTGTCTACTTTGGCCTCATTTTACAAGTATTTTTTATTTGCAATTTTTCACTATAGTTTGCATAGTTTCCTACAATTCTTGTGTTTTTATTTTATTTAAATTTTTTTGGGTATTTTATTGTTGTCATATTGTATGGCGGCCAATGAACCACATTTCACTATAATCAACATTGCTGGTTCCTGGGTATTGCTCAAATAAATATGTATGGGTGTGTGTGTGTGTGTACATATGTAATTATTTTAGATGAGCTGTTGCTTCACACACACATTCATATTTGTATTTATATGCCCTCAAACATGCACACATACATAGCCATACGTATTTTGGCATCTGTTGCTGCTGGTATACATACGAAAATATATGCCACCACTTTTTCATTGTATCACGGCCGCTTGCTCTTCGCATAATTATGGCCACGTGCGCCAGCCCGGCTCAACTTTTGATGCGGCAACAATTAAAGTAAACCCGCTGCAACGACAACAACAATTATTAAAGCGACTAACACCAACTTCATAGGTGATTTTGTAGTGGTTGTTGTAGTGTTGGTCGAGCAAAGTTAATAACAACAAAATGCAATTAAATTTAAGTTCCGCCGCTTAAAGAGCATTAAAAATGATTTAGTGACTGCTGTGGCGTTTGAGTTGAAGTGTCGTGTAGGGGAATTGGTTAACGCGGGTGTTGGCCAAGTTGCATATGGGAATTTCGAAAAAGATAAATAAAAGCAATAAAAGGAAATACTTGTATACTATACTTGTATATGCACACTTGAACTCACATATTTAAGACACTTTATTGTTTTATAATATTTGCAATATTTCTTTTGGGTGTGTAGTTTTAGAGCCTTTCAATTTGAGTATATGCCTGGAAGCCTTTAATGTGGAGGAAAATGCTCAACAGCGTATACAAAAAAAAGTGTCAAAAATTAACGCAATGTTTGAGGCACTTCAAGCTTAAACTTTGTTATACTAGAAGTTGCTGAAAATTCTGATAAAAAATTGAAAAATTTATGGCAATTATTTGAAATTTTGTAAAATTGTTGTGAATTTTTAGAAAGTTTGGAAGTTTGATTTATAAGGTTTTTGTTATACAATGAACTATATTTTTATAAAAAATTAACGAAAAAAGATTTCATAAAAAATATTGCAAAGTTTGCAAAAAAAAAAATAAAGTGGCTTAATTATGTGAGCACTAGTGTATGCACATTTTTATACGTTTCCTTACCATCACATTACCACAACTGTAGAAAATACATTACTTTGCATCTATGTATATATGAATACAAATGCATATACAGCCGCTCAGAGCATAAATCTATTGGAGAGAGGCTGTCTCGCCTGCCCATTTTTTCATACAATCCTCCCTGGGCTTGATTCTTTCTTATATTAACCGATGCTCGTAACCAAAAAACTATTCTAAGCTTAAATTTTATTTAGAGTCACTGTTTTAATGACACTCTAATGCCCACTTGTGACCCTTTGCTCCTCCCTAGAACCCTAGGATATAATAATAATAATGCCCTCTTAGCCAGCAACACTCTCCACTTGCCGTCAGCAATTTAATCAGTTTAACGCAATTGTTGGTTATTCCACGAAAACTCTACAAACTTTAATGGCTACCTAAAAAAGGGCATAATAAAGTGTTAAATATATGCAGTTAAAGCGATGCCTACACATACACACACATAGAAATGGATGCCTTTACATACCTAGATTTAAAAAAATACTTATATTTAGACAGAAAGGTATTTCGCTGAAAAATTTTACGTTTCGTTGCACATTAGCAGAACTTTCAGCAAATATGTAATTAAACTCATAAAATTAAAAGAGAGGGGGTATTGGTTTAGTTAAGCAAACCAACCAAGCGACCACATGCAGAAACTTATGCCCCTGCAGGGAAGCGCTTAACTAGTATAGAAACATTCTGTTCTAGACACAGGGATTTTATAAAAGAAATTATACTAGTTGCTAATTGACTAGAATACAACCACTAGTAAAATTATGAATTTGTTAGCAAATTTGTTGATTTTTTTTTAGATAAGAAAGTTTGAGACTCGTCTACGGAAGCACCAAGGCATTGCGATGAGAAGAGGATTATGAAGAAGTATACATATACAGATTAATACATTTGTTTTGAAACCCCTATATCCAAGTCTGTCAAATAAAGTCAACAATTAAGTGATATTCGCATGAAATTTGTTTACTTTATATGTCCTCTCGCATCACAAGCCAACAAAAGAAGAATGGAGTTATATTAGGTCTGTTCATGAAGCAACAAATTATTGTGGAGAAAATGAAATCATGGGATGCTGACGCTCGTTATTTTAATAAGTATTAAATGAAATATTTCAAAATGTTGGAATGGAATGGATGTTGTTTTTATTTTAACTGCTGTAAAATTGATTATTTTAGCAACAAATTTGACTAGTATGAACTGGTATTTTGCTGATCATGGCCGGCCAATTGGCATTTTGTAGGGCATCGTCGTGTTAAATGGAAAAAAGTAGAATGCGAATAGAAAAGTGAATTGGTGGTATTTTAGTTCAGAACTAGTGTTTTGCCCTGCAGGGCTATACTTTCATATGCTTTCATATGTTGTTTCACAGTAAATACCCTGTAGGACAATTAACTATAATGCGCAAAGTAACTCTTTCAGCTTGCACTCTGTGGTTAATCTACGTTAAAGAAAAGTATTTTTTATTAAATTAGTTACAGAAAACTATAACTACAACTTTTTTAATTGCACTTAAGAATATTTATTTGTACTTCAGAGATCGCTAAATATATTTCAGAATAGTTAATTGAATTTCAGAAAGCGTTTAATATGCACATTTGAGGTTAGTCACTCGAGCTTCATAGTCTGTTTTGGTTTATTTCTAGCATTTAAAATGAAATAAAAACTTTGGTGGTTAAAGAGACGTGTGAATTTTTTGAAAAATATTTCTGTTAACGTTTTAAACCGTTTTAAACCGCTATATCCCTCTATATGGGTATGTTTAGCACTTTTCCGCAAAAGAGACAAAAAACGCAAATCTGTTAAAGAGTTAGAGGGTCAAATTGTTCCCCGCTGTTTTTTCTACAGTACTACCCAACATATCACATATCTAAAATGTAAGGTTGACATTGTTTCGTGAGACGGTATATCATAAAAGTGTGCCTTGTTTTGCCCTTTGCCAGCTTTCATTGTCAGAACATGGTTATTTTTTTTGCTTTGTGTTGTACAGTGCTATCTATATTTTATTAAATAAAAATGTGTTTTTACTTTTACTTAGGGAGGTATAGTAAATTGAAAAATTCGAAGGCGTTTTTCTCGACAATTAGATTTTTTAGGTAACTCTACACTCTTGCAAA
The DNA here is from genome assembly GCA_037575425.1 of Anastrepha fraterculus. Lineage (NCBI taxonomy): Eukaryota > Metazoa > Arthropoda > Insecta > Diptera > Tephritidae > Anastrepha > Anastrepha fraterculus. The sequence continues at coordinate 597,123 of JAYXIM010039842.1, forward strand.
AAATGCGTGTTATGTACATTGGATATTTTTTCAAATGCTTTTTACGTATTCTAAATTATATGTGATACTCTATGAAATATATCTAACACCGTGGCGAAACCATACTAGCTGATATCGATTCTAAAAATACATAAATTTGGTAAAAGAAATACAAATGCTCTCATTTTGGCACTCAGGCATCAATCAGCTGGTGAAACAATACCATCTTATCTAACCCATTCCGAAGACCAATTGACAATATTAAGGTAAATGTATGTACCTATATAATCGGTGGATCGGCCGTCCAAAGTTAGTGGGTGTCGGTCATACATTTGGACTCGATTGGAGCACTCTAAATGGGTCAAAGTGGGATTTTTCGTTCGACCCAAATTGGGGGACATCAGAATTCGTTTTAGAGGTATGGTTCCTTCGGCAAAGTTTCTTATTTTGATCCCTAGAATATGATTTTCACAGAGCAATGGGCGATTTTTTTGCCTCCCTACAAATCGACCTGGCCTACTATATATATTTTTAACGCTTTCGGAGGTGCTTTTAAAAAAGTTGTAGTATGTAGATTTGAAGCCGTATTAATCCTAGTTACTTTAATTTGCTTTCAGCGCTTTGCGGAATGGGTGGCCGTAGGCGCATTTTCATAAATCGTCACTTTTTAAAGCTGGCTAAAAAATGTATAAAATAGTACTTTAAAGGTAGTCAATAAATAGTACTTTAAAGGTAGTCTTTAATAAAGAAAAATTTTCTATTCTTAATCAAATAATATTTCAGGGTATTTCTAAGTTCGTGTATAGATTGTAGATAGAACCGCCTTCTGAACTACATACATACATATATTTTTAATATGATCAGTGCCTCGGGGTACAGCAAGTAGTAGCTTCGTCCTATGATGTATCCAATCATTAAGTGACTGCCTGGACACAAACTAGTTATTCTTCTTCATCGGAAGATGTCAAGTGGGTGATTCTGAGGACATAAGGTGTCACAGGACCAGAATGAAGTGCCAATGTTTATTACAGATCAATCGATCGCCTTTTAAGTGGAGACCAAATTGGTCGCTTAACACTTCTCCGTTTGCCAAGAATGAGGTGAGACTATAGGATGTGGAACTTTGGCTAGTTAAGGTTGATACGCCTTTTGGTTTGATTCAAGAAACACATTTAACATTTGCCATTAGAGGGTAATCATCAAGTCAGGTGGAATACGGAGGGTGACAGATAGTAAATATTTATTCTAATAATTATCTCGTTTTAAATTCGTCTGATTTAACGAGCTTTACCTGAAATAACATGCCGCACATGATCTTGACGATCCCTTGCACCCATTTGATGTTTTTACTAAGTGAGACATTATTGAAAGTGTCAACGGTTGGTCTCAGATTAGTATCAGATAAACCGGGGAACCTTCATCAAGGGTCATTTTTGGAATACTTCTCTTGGAGAGCAAACATGGGGCAAAGCGTTCATTCATTGAGCTGACTGGCTGGCAGTTAGCTAAATGTACATATTTCAACCTATTGTTACCATCAATTATAATTTACCCGCAGTAACGGATGCCTGTCGCAAGAGGCGAATGAAATTCACATCTCAGCCTCTTACTAATGAGCATTAACTCAACGCTAATAGGCTAAGAAAAACGGTTTGGTGACGATGGGAACAATGCCGTCATTGTCCGAAAATTTATTGACGAAAATGGTCCCAGCGAACTAGTCTGAATTCATGAAATGGGTACAATAGTTCTCTCAGGTCTCAGTGCTAAATCTCCCCATAATAATATAATACCACCAACGTTGTTGTAACATATGTACATACATATATTTCCGTTTCAGATCCCCTTTTATTGCAGATTTCCGCCTGAGATGCTCAAATTTTAATTTTTCAGTAACAAGATGTGCGCAGGCCCGGAGTTTCAAAGCAATTTTGTCACTTAAAGCATATTTGCACTTTCCAAATAGTCTGGTCAATTTCATTTCCAACTTTTTAGTAGGAATTTTCATACCCATATGGGCTTATATACATACTACATACATACATATGTACGTACAAAAAAATATTTAAATTTTTTAGTTCGTGCTTTTTTTTTCGTTTCAACCAAAAAGCCGCAACAAAGCGTGGCGTGTGTTAAGAGGTGACGATAACAATCCATTGACACTTTTGCGGTCGCATCGACGGCTTATGAATACGTTCATATGTATGTATGTATATACAAAAGTATTTTTTGTTATTTACAGAGACATTACAAAGGCATTCATTTTTCAATATTTTTGGTCAAATTGGTCTGTCTCTCCTAAACTTTCTGTCATTGTGCCACCCGCTCGCGTTTGCTTTGCTTTGCTTCAGTTTATTTGCTGTCAATAAGTGTGTTTATTTATTCTTTTAAATAAATATACATACATATTTACACATACACATACATATGCATTCAAGCACATTTTCAAGTAAATTCACACCACTCAAACAATTTAATATTCAGAAATCTTAAAAGATCTGTTTTAAGCATCCGCACCCAATGTATGCCATATGGTTGCATGTTGCAGTGCACGTGTAGACAGTGAACACAATGGCAACTGAAGCCAGCTGTTATTATATGCAACAATTTTTGGTGGGATTTACATGGCTTGAGGAGAATTTTAATCATTTTAGAATTATTGTGAATATGCTAAAATTTTCTAGCTCTTTGTAAAAACTATAAAGCAAATCTATGCAAAGAATTAAGCTCAATATGGAATTGTTTAAAGGATATTAAAAAAATGTCTGTTAGTTTTTCAGAATCAAAAAAAAATAAACCACTATATGGACGATTTTGATAAAAAATCTATGATTGACTATTTGAGAGCGAATTTTTGGCGAGTTATTAGCGAGATAAAGCACGTAATGCTGAAAAAATT